>CM056998.1:74074967-75274967 GCA_029891345.1 Dryococelus australis
TGGACAATCCTTTTGTTTTCAAAACACTTTGACGGCCCCAAAAGGAAAACCACTTGAAGGGGCTGCTGGCAAAACCTGCGTCAAAAATACCTAAATGAACATGTACACCCCCATCCCTGCGCCGTTCGCGCCTTGCATTCAAACGGCCCCCCCCTGGTTTTCTTTTTTCCTTTAAAAGGGAAAAAAATTTACCTTGTTTTCTTGACATGGCGTTGCGCGCAGCATACCCAAATCCCTTGGTCACAACCCAAACTTTTTTTCCCCCCAACAAAAAACTTTTTTACGCTATTGCTGAAATTTTTTTTTTAGGCCCTCAAATTTTTAAAAATTTTTTTTAAAAATGGGAATTTCAGGGGCCTTACCTGGGAAAATTTTTTGGGGGTGGTTCTCTTAAACAAAATTATTTTAAGGGGGTTTTTTCACAAATTTGGCTATCCCCATCCTAAAAAAAATTTTAGTTTATACTGGCCCGATCCCCGCAAACTGTACAAGCCACTCCTTTCTGATTTTCACCCAATTATACTAGGGACTGGACCCCCCTTACCCCCCTTTGGGTTTTTCCTTTTTGAATCACCCCCTCCTACAAACATTTTAAACCCCCAAGAAAAATTTAACAAAAGGACCTATCTTCAAGTTATTTTCATAAAGGGGGGTTTTTGCGTTTATTTTAAGCTCACAGCCCCCCAAATTTTAAAATTTTAGTTGACTTAACATGGACAAGTTTTTTTTCGGGGCCAAAAGCATTAGTCCTAAAGGGGGGGACAAACCCTCTTGTTCAAATTGAGGGAAAATATAAAGCCTTTTTTTAGGCCAGGGGCCCTCCCTTATTCGGCCTTTTTTTTTAGAAAAAGTGGCTGTTTAAGATTTTTTTTTGTTTTTAAAAAAAAAAACCAATTTCTCACGGGCCCATCCCCATCACGGGGTACGGGGATTTTTTAAAAGGGCCCTCCAAAACTAAAAATTTAATTACTAGCCACCCCCTTTTTTAGGGTTTTTCAGCATATTTTTGGGGGCACAAGCCGCCATAGTGGCCGGGATTTTAAGGGGGGTTTGGGTTTTTTCCCAGTTTAAAAAAAAACCAAGGGCCCTTTCAACCCCCCCCAAATACTTCCAGAGTTTTAAACCCCCCTTTTTGGGTTCCCATCGGGACTCGAAAATTTCTTATTGCAAATTTTTTTACTGGGCTTTAGCCCTATTTTTTGTAATTTACCCTTCCAAATAAATTTTTTAGTGGGGATGTTGAAACCAACTTTTACTTTAAAGAAAAAAATAAAAAATAACAAAAAAGTCTGACTAGGTTTCACGGAAAAAATGAGCATTTTTTGAAAGCCCTGTTTTAGATCTACTTGTTAAAATTGTGTGTTCTAACGCCTTCCCCCATGGGCCCCCTTTCATTTTATTCTGGCGAGAAAGGTTTAAAAATAAAATTATTAGAAAAAGAATTTTTGAAGAAACTGCAAATTTTTTTACTTTCAAACAAAAAAAAAAAAAAAACAGAAAGTGATAAAATTTTTAATTTTTCATAAATGGTTAAAAAAATTTTTATTAAACCCCCAAAGGATTTGCAACTACTAGGCCCTCCATTGCCCCCAAAATTTTTAAACGAGCGCATGTCCTCAGTCCCCCCATTAAAATATAGCGGGGGGGGACGGGTGATTTCTTTTTTAAGGTTCTTTAAAATCCCCATTTTATTGTGAAAAAAAAACACACATTGTTTTATTTAGATGGGGGGGAAAAAAAAAAAAAGGGAAAAATGTGAGAAAAAGTAAATATGAAAAGGGAAGTATGTACTGTAAATTTTTTAGATAAAAAAAAATTTTTCAATTTTTTTGATAGTTTAAAGTTGGTAACGACGGGCAAGAAGCAATGGGCTTTTTTTGAGTTTTGACTCGCGACCCGTTTTGCGAACACTTGCAAGTTTTTTACTTAAATATTTTTTCCAAATTTAAAAACTTTTTTTATAAAAATGTAAAACTAGTAAATTTTTAAAAAATTTGAAAAGGGAACGCAAAAAAAAGGGGGAAACCGTATTCATGCACTTTTTTAAAAACTAAATAACTATTCAAGTCTACATGAGAAAAAAAATTTTTTGCTGCTGTAAAAATGAAAGATATTTCGGTTCGCACAGCACCCCCCCCGCCCCAATACACATTCATAGTCACCTTTTTGTGAATTGTTGCGGGGTTTTGTTTTCCCAAATACTTACCATCGGGGAAAAATAATTGCGCAAAATTTTTTTGTAAAACCCAAAACAAGTTACTGTCTCAAATGTTTTGTTTTGGGGGAAAAATTTTTTTGGGGGAATTTTTTTATGTTTATAGGGGAATTGAAAATTAACAATTTTTTTAAAGGGAAAACAAAAATTTAAGGGGGAGCCTATCATTTTTTTAAAAAAGGTTTTCCTGAGCAAGTGTTTTGGGTTTTTTTTAAAAAATATTTCTGAGCTGTGTTTTTTAAAAGGGTGTTTAAATCATTTTTTTTTTACGTTTTAGTGAGGTTTTGGAAAAATTTTTTTAAATTCCCAAAATTTTTTTGTTTTTTTTTTTAAATTTTTTAAAAAAAAACCAAAGTGGCCCCCCCCCCCTTAAAAAGTTAAACATATTTTTAATTTGGGGTTTTTTTTTTTTTTTGGGATTTTTTCCGTTAATATTTTAAAAATTTTTTATGAAATTTTTTTAAATTTAATTGGATTAGGTTTTTTTTATATAAATTTTATATAAATTAAGATAAACTTTTTCCATTTAATTTTAGGGGGCTGAGAAAAATTTTTTAAAAAGGGGTTCGGGGTTTGTGCGGCTTTTGTCCCCAAAAAAAAAAAAAAATTTAATTTTTTGGGGTTTTTCAATTGTGGCCTAGTTAGGTATTTTTAAGTTTTAAAAAAAAAATAAATTTTTTTTTGAAAAATTTTTTCCCTTTTCCCCCAAAAATAAAAAAGGGGGTTTTAAAAAAAAACCCCTTTTTCCACTTCCAAGTTTTTAAATTTTTAAAAACTCTTCGGGGAAATTACTTTTCTCAGGAATCCCCCTTTTTTAATGTTGGCGATTGAAAATTTTTTTTTCCATTTTATTGTTGTTTTTATTCCGTAAACAAATAAAAATTTCCCCCCTTTTTTTCCCCTACAAAAAAATTTGAGAAAATAAACTTGTATTAGGTTTCAAATAAAAGTTTTCGCAATTTCTATTCCCCGTTGGTAATGACTTGAGAAAGCAAAACCACAGCAAAAAAGTTACACAAAATGGGGGGTATGAATTTTTTAATTGTGGCCCCCGGTGGTGGCTGTGCGAAAATACGTAAATATCTTTCCTTGTACAGCAGCAACTTTTTTTCTCATGTACGACTTGAATATTTTTTTTAGTTATTGATAAAGTTTCAGTGAATCGGATTCCCTTTAAAATTTTTCGTTTTCCTTTTTTAAACTTTCCAAGATATTTACTAGAGTTACATTTTGATACATAATGATTCATAATGTTTATGGAAAAAAAAATTTTTAAGTAAAAAAATTGCATGTGTTCGCAACTCGTACGCAAAATCAATATCCCCGAAAATATGGGACCATTGCTTCTTGCTCGTCGTTACCAAAAAGACTGCTAGTCAAAAGAATTGAAAATTTTTTGTTTATCTAATAAAATTCTACAGTACTACTTCTTATACATATGTACTGTTTTCTCACATTTTTTCATTCTTTTTATATTTCGTGCACTCTAAATACACAATGTGTGTATGCTGTTCACAATAAAGTGAGCACTTTTGAAATGAACCTTAGAAAAAGAGTCACTGTCCCTACCTGCATATATTTTAATGGGTGCACTGAGTGACATGCGCTCAGTAAAGTTGGTAACAATGGAGGGCATAGTAGTTGCATATCTTAGGTTGAATAAAAATTTTAGGTAACCATTTATGATAAATTAAAATATTTCTATCACTTTCTGTTTTTTTTTTTATATGTCGAAGTGTAAAAATTAGCAGTTTCTTCAAATAATTACTTTTCTAATAATTTTATATTTACACTTGCTCGACGCATGAATAAAGTGATGAGGCCCATGGCAATGGGCGTTAGAACACACAATGTGCATACAAGTAGATCTGAAGCAGGGCTTTCAAAAGTGCTCATTTTACCGTGAACAGCCTATAGTCTGAGACGTCTGTTGTTATTTATTATTTTTTGCTTTAAAGTACAAGTTAGGTGCAACATCGCGACTCAACAGGTTATTTCGGAAGTGGTAAATTACATAAATAGGGCTAAATGCCAGTACAAAAATATTGTCAATATAAGCAATTAGATGATGTCCATCTGAGTGGACCTAAAAGGGTGTTTTATAAACATCTGGAAGTCTGAGGGAGATTGAAAGGCCCATTGCATTCTTTTATATTGGATTAAACAACCCCCAACTGAAAGGCCAGCTTATGGTGGTCTTGATGCCAACAGGTATGTTGTAAAAACCCGAAAAGAGATCTATGGCTAGTAATATATAGGGAGTTTTGGAGGGCTGTTGAAATGTCCTCCAGCATGTGTATGGGTTATGGACCTGTGTAGATATTGGTTTAACTTACGAAAGTCAATTAAAAATCTTAACTGCCACTTTTTTTAAACGACTGGGCTCAGAATAAGGAGAGGCGTGGCTCTAAAATATTGGGTTGGAGTATGTCATCAATATTGAACTAAGAGTTCTCTCTAACTTTAGGACTAATGGATATGGCTTGTAAAATTGTTTGTCCTGTGGTTAAGTCAAAGCTTAATTTCAAAATTGTGGGCTTCTGTGTAGCTTTAAAATAGAATTGCAAACCTGTCTTTATGAATATTAAAGTGATGATAGTATTTTCTTTTGTGTACAATAGCTTGGGTTGACATGAAATATTGTAGGAGTGGTGATTACAAAGGAATCCAGGGGCCAAGGAGTGCTCAACAGTCATAGTATAAATTGTGGGGAAATCAGAATGGAGTGTACTTGTACGAGTTGCGGGATCGTGGCCATGTATAAAGCATAATGTTGTATTTTAGGATAGGGAATACAGTCATATTTAGTAATAAAATCCACCCTAAAATAATGTATTGTTTTAAGATGTCCACCATTAAAAATTCCTGAGGATAATGGCCCTGATATTCCTAGGTAAACAATGTTTCAAATTTAGAGGGACTCAAAATAGAAGTTGCGCAACCAGCATAATGTGTTCTTGAATGGGAAAATCTGCTGGTTGTGACCAAGGCAGTGGCATGCTGCTGTGCGAACTGCCAGTTCCAAGTAAGGCAAGGTATTGTTTTCCTTTAATGGAAACAAGAATGGCATGGGTCGCAGTTCAATGCTAAAGGCTGCGTACAGGCGACAGTGTATGAGGCTGTGCATGTTTCATTTAGCTACTTCGAGCGCAGGTTCGCTCAGCATGTCTTGCGATGGTTTTTCATCATTGCGACTGCGCTCGAAAGTGTTTTGAAAACAAATAGGATTGTCCACTGTGCTTTTACACTTCGGGTGCTCTGGATGAATTTTCTGTGGGTCAGCCTGAATGTGTTCATAAATTTTTGAAACGCGCCAATGTCCGTACAAAATTCAAAATTCTGGTTGGGGAAAAGTGGGCTTACGAGACTTATGGCCTCTAACCGGTTGGCTGCCGTGGCTGGCAGACATATTGCTGCTCCTGGCGCGTGGCAATCTGGGTTGGTCATCTCGGGTGGGGGTGGGGTAGCAATATGTGCCTGGCTGTGGCAGGGAGGGAGTGTATGTACGTGGGATTCTTGGCTGGGCTCCTCATTGTACGCGGTGCTCAGTGCTGAAAAGTTCACACGGCCGACTTGTAATTCGCTGGCCTCGCCCGCGGATTTACTTGTACTTTGCTGAGGGGGAACTTTTTTGACCTAATGCCTCGGTGTGTTGGTGTGGTGCAATGTGGAGGCAAGCGAGAATGCTGGCTGTTGCCGACAATAATTTTGTTCTCAATAATACGGGGACTGGGTATTGTGGTTTTACAACACACTTTGGAATGGTAGGCACGCACTGGTTTACGGACGTGTTCAATTTTTGTGCCATAATGTCCCGCATCGTTGTGTTATGGGTCCACTGGAGTGCTTTTTTATGCTACTTTGTGCTCTGTTCTGTGGCCACTCGATACCGGTGGGCGGGACCTGGGCTGAATTTCGCGTGTTGTATGGGTGGTGGGTGGGGGTGGAAATATAGGTGATTAAATGTGTCGTACTGGAATGGGGTGGTGCGTATATTTGTGCGTGTCTTTGAGCAACTGTAATTGTGCTCTCAAAGTAGCAATTTCCTCATGTAGTTTAGTGTGTTGTGGGAGTGGTGAGTTCTGTTCAATGTTTTGAGAATACCTATACATGCCACGCTCAATGTTTTGTATGTTGTGGAACAGCTGGTCTAGTGTTGTGTTTTCAAATGGCACAAGTTTTTCAGCAAGGGGTGGTGAAAGAGAGGTCCAAATTATTTTGACAAATTCTGACTCTAGCAATTGGGGGGTAACACTTATTTTTGTAAAATATAAGGTTTTCAATATAAACCTGAGCAGATTCGCAGTGTTTCTGTTTGGTAGAGTGTAAGAGATATCTGTAGTGGTCTTGTGTGTCAAGTTTACAAAATGTGTGTAATAATTTGTCTGCAATTTATTGCCAAGTGTTATCAGCCGCTATAACGTAATATAAATTTTCATAGGTTCTCTTTGCAATCCCGACCAGATAAAACTTTATATGACAGCGTTTGTCAAGTTCAGACCAACAATTAACTTCACTTGCTGCATTGAAGGTGTCTAAAAATTCTTCTATGTATTCGTTACTTTCTCCTGAGAAAATGGGGATATGTTGTGGCATTATAAAATGATTTGAGTAGGGTGTGGAATGTAAGGTGGTTTGCAGTGTTGTCAGTGGCGTTTACAGACTGATGTACTGTTGTAAAATTTATGGTTGTCTCTTCGTGTTGGGGAATGTCAGTATTTGTGCCTGGAATTGAAATTAAAAATGGGTTTGTTGTTTGTAGTGTTGAAAATGGGTGGGGTCTCAAATAATAGCCACTTGTATAAGGTTGGTTAACTGTAGAGAGGTGTTGGTGTTGAGTAGTGTGTTCAAGCGGTGTAATGTGTCCTGTGTTATCACTGTCTAACTGGGATCTCAGTTGGTCGTGTAATTCAACTGCACGCTTACAATCGCCCAAATCAATCAGCACACTTTTAACAAGTTTTCGAATGTTGTATGTAATAGATGGGTTTTCAGTAGTGTCATGTCATCATGTTAGCAACAATGTATGTATGTTAATGTATGTGGTGCTGTGCACTTTGAGTAACTTATAATTAAGACAAACTACAAGGAAAACAAGAGATGAGAAAGCACTCCTAAAGCACACAAAACAAGCGGAGTGTTTCACGCTATTAAAGGAACAGGAATCTCACATGCATTAAGGCAATTAATATGCATTAACTAGAAAGCAGAAGCGGAGCTACACGGGGCAGGGAGGGCTCTACGACATCAGGTGCTATGCTGGCAAGGACTCCTACGCGAAGTGCTGACGTGCACATGTGGCAAACTGACCTACCGTTTTATCGCTTACAGCATGTGCCTTGGGTGAAAATATTAGCATTGGAAAGGGAACAAGAAAGATAGTCTAATGAGATGGATAATCTAGCGTGACATAAACAGCTGTGAATAAAATTAAAATACAACATAGAATGTGGGAGTGAAAGAATTAAGCATAAGCGCGGCGTGGCAAAATAATGCGCAGCCACATGTTTTTCTCGCTGCAAACAGTATTCTACGCTCTGCACAAATGAAAGGTTAAAAATACAATGTCCCCTAAGCACGAGGTGGGGTCGAAAGGCGGCTCCACCAGTGTTACATCTCCCTTCCCAAACTCCTATTCTGATCACTGAACCAATAATATCTGAAGCACTTTGCTATCAAGACTAGGACTAGGTCGGGATACACGTACGTGTTCTGGGACGTAGCTCTACTAGTTCATTAACAACTCAGGATTCATAACACAACTACTTTACTGAACATTAAGTGTATATAATATATAGGAGATTGATACAACACTTCACAAGTAATCAATTAAATGGACAATACTCAGATATCAAATACAAGCGGCTCGGTGCCGTTAAGTTGCAATTCAGCGACAAATCAGTTCTCTAGCCTTGCAAGTTACTAATTTATGTTAATGTGACAACCGGGTCTTGAAGGATGACGTTACACCCTAACTGCTTGCTCGAGTTATGCTCTCCAATTAGCATAGAAGAGAACCTCAGAGCTCCTCAAGGCCTCGGTGTCGTGATGCTCAAGTTGCCAGCTCTGGCAACTAACATTGTGGTACCTAAAGCGTCATCAAGTCACTGGGGGAGGAGGTGGCATCTATGGCCGTTTATATGCCTCGCCCAGTAGGTCAGCCTCGCATGCTTACAAAACATTCTCAATCCATATCCTGTTGTAGCTTAAGTCGTCATAATTCTTGAACAGCCCTTCCTGGCAACTACATATTACTTATTTCCTGCATATTTTTTTCCCAGCAACAAAACATTTACTGTCACCAAAATGGGGATGTATCCCTAAAAAGAGTACCACTATTTTAAAGTCAGGTGTTTCAATAGTTGCATATTTTGCATGGTATAAGACAATAGAGACTACTTACACATTGTGTCACCGCGTACATAACATTAGAGCAGCCTGTTGGAGAAAGTTGAGTGGGTCCCATTACTGTTCTGGATTAGGGAAATGGTACAATTGATTACATATGAGAGCTCAGCCCAGGTGTCTTACAATTTAGCTTTTTGACAGTGTTGCATCCGTTTAAATTGAGCAAGCTATTTAGAACACTCCTCATAGTGTCTTCTTTTTGCCCAATGTATCTTAATGTTATTTCTAAGAAACAACATTGCCAGTTAGCTGATTGTGAATGTTACTTTAATATTTATGAAAAGAAATACTAGTGGCTACATATTCAAACATTATGCTTATATAAAGATCTTAAGACTAAGGTTTTCTTCTAATGCTGACTAAGTGTTCAAGCTGGGTTTAGTTGCACTAGATAAAAGCAACTTCTGTGCTCCATGGACTGCTGCAATTGAGTATTTTCAAAGAACATTGAAAGCCTGGCAGTTTTCAATATCTAGCCCTCTTTTCATCACTCCAGGCTGTTTTGCTCTCATTTGTATGCACAGAGCAGGAGGGAAGGAAGGATGGACGAATGGACACAAAGATTTATTTTTGTACCATCTGGTAGCACCTGCTTCAAGGCCATTTGTAATTCTGTTAATTATATTATTTATTTGGTGTTTTACCAAATATTTTTTTTATTATTGGAACTTTCTCTAGTTCTGCTTTTTTTTTTTTTTTTTTTTGTTTATTTACAGTGAAGTTGTAAAATTAACTTTTGTCATCTGAAATTATTGTAATGTTTAACATTTATCTGGTTATTTTTTGTTTTTTGTATAAAATTATTTTTCTTTACGTCAATTAATAGTTTATGTATGTAATATTGTGTATTAAGTCTTAGTTTCTAATTATCAAACTGAAAATTTTTTTCACTTGTGACATATTATATTTCTTTCTAAACCTTCGATTAATTTATCAATTAGTCGCACAAGGCCACAAAGTCTGGAGCACACCTTAGTACACATGTTTTCGCTCATGCAACTTCTTTCTTTGTTTCTCGCCATACAGCATGTAATTGCCTTGGATCTTCATCTTTTTTTAAATCCTTCATCATCTTAGGCTTATATAAGTTTTATCCGCAGTTTTGGGCAAGTTTTACAGCAGATATTTTATTTAGTGATGTGTTAGCGGGCACAGAAGTCAGGTACCAGGTAGTCAACCCCTTGTTCTAGAACTGTGAAGCAGCAGAGTGTAATCAACAGTATTGTGTTGATCAGCACAGTACAACTGCACACCACCCGTCTCCAAGAGTCGCCAGCCAGCCAACAGCTTCTACTTCAGTGACCGAAGCAGTCCCTGCTAAGACAGGTATACCAAAGTGAGCCAATGTCCCAACCAGACAAATTGTAGTTCCATCTGTGGTTGACTTTGTATCCAGTCGCCAACCAACACAACCAGTACTAATATGTAGCCGAAAACCTAACCCAAAAGTGTAACTCCATTTATAGCCAGAACGTGCCTGACCTAGCAGACATAAACCACATTGACAGTGATGTTAGTTCTCTAGGGCAATATGCATCAAGTGTCAATGGAGATAACCACTCAAGTGGGTCAAAAACTCGGGCTATGTCTGAAAGAATTCCACATTTTGTCAGAACCAGGGAGTCTCTGTTGAATATCATAACCAAAAGTGTGTGTGCTGGGGTTCCATTGCTGCCCTAGAACCTTGATATATTGGTCTTCATCAAAAAAGGTAGTATGTACCAGAGAGTTGCACATCCTCTGGACACAAGCTTTCCAGCACAGTGGAGCAATTACTGGTGAACTTGCGAAGCTGGAACCTACCTCACAAGAGCAATCGTTGTAGTTCTTGTCTCAGATTCACTGCAGAAGTGAAATCGCTGGTTCCTGTGACAACATCAACATAAGTGTCGGACAGCAAAACACTTGCAGCACTCGCATAGACTTCCTTATTCTCTTCTTCTACTAGCTAATGCAAAGCTCAGAGAGCGAGAAATGGGGCCGAGCTAACACCTTATGTAACAGTGTTAAGACGGTACACTTTGAGAGGCTGATCTCCGGACGCCCTCCAAAGGATACGCTGGTAATCTCTATGCACATCAGCGACCAGAATTTGACGGTACATTTGTTCTATATCACCTGTAAATACAATCATTGGTATTCAAAACTGAAGCAATACTATGTCCCTTTGAAGCTTAGGTCCAGTCAACAATATATCATTAAAAGACAAACCAAAACTGGCCTTCGCATATGCATCAAACACGACACAAAGTTTGGTGGTGGTACAATTCAAACTTTTGCACACAGTGATGTGGGACGTAATAGGAGCTACAGGAATTCACATCTTAACTGTCAACACAACTCATCTGACATAACTTAATATAATCTTGCATAAATTAAACATAACTTGCCTTGAGATCTGGCTGGCATTTAAAATGACACTCGAGTGAATGGAAACGAGGAAGTGCAACACTGTAGCATCCATTTTCATCATGAGCAGAGCCTTCCGCAAACAAATTTTCACAGAGGAAATCATCTGGTGATGGTGTTGGTTTATAAGGAGGCAGTTCTTCCAGTGTCCAGTGATGGACATAAACTGGAGGCCACTCAGAATGATGAAATATGTGATGATTGCAAATGAGGCAAACTGCTGTCGACCTTTCCCATCACGATCCAGTCAAAGTGAATGTCCATAGCTACTGGAATACCAGGCAGTCCTTCACACTTGCTTCCTTTCAATAAGTAGGGAAAAAGCTCTGCACCCAGCAGTATGCAAATTGATCATGGAGTCGCAAAGGCTGGATCTGTCAATTACAGATGGGCAAGATGGCTCCAGGCTTGGGGGTCCACAGGTGCAGATAGGAGGTGCCCTGTTATGCGAGTTAACACAAAGGCATCTATTGTAAATACTGTCCCTGCCTGCCCACAAGGTTAAGCACACAAGATACCACACCATGAGCAATGTTAAGTGGTGCCTGAGAGAACTCCTAAAGTGCTTGTTTTCTTCCTACGAGGGATACCCAAGCCAAATAAGTTATTTTCCAAGATGAAATTGGCTTAATACCAGAATCCAGTAACACTGATGGGTTGGAAGGCCCCTGACACATCTTGTACATCAATTACAACAGTTGACAGCATAACCACAGCACTGCTGGGTATCCCGAAAATGAGGAGCACACAGTCACAGTATAACCTTCATCACCACTCGAGCTGCTATCTGGCCCATCTAAGAACTGTCCTGATCAATCTGAGACATCATCTTGAGTGGATGGTTCCGGGAAGTGCAGTAGAGAATGATGGAGTGGCTTGCAGTGACGACGTGCAAATTGTTCCTGTCTAAAAACTGCACAAAGGACTTGCAAGTGGGGAGCTCAGTGTCTGTCAAGGCCATCTCCACTGTGTTTGAAGTGGGGCATCCAGTTACCTGCAAAGAATGGGCAGTAAGATTAAATCCCAGTGCTGCAAAGGAACATTCAGAACTTCCAGTGCTGCCACATTCTCTGTTACAACTATCAGCATCTGTTGCAGTGAGGTGGGTGATTCAGAAGATACTGTGGGTGCATCCAGCAGAGCTTCCTTTTGCAAAGAAACAATTAATCTTTTGTTTGATAATCGCTCCGATAACAACTTCCATGCAACTTCAAAATTTTCATTTGGCATATTGCAATGCCTGAATCATACCTAACGGCTCACTATTAAGAGACAACTTTAAATAGGACAACCTTTTGCCTGGAGTTAAGATACGGATCAGCTACAAGAGCACTTAAAAAGTTAAAGAAGTTCACCCAGTTTTTTGCCCTTCCACTGAACTGTGGCAAGGAGATGTTGGGAAGTAGTACATTTACCTTACGTGTACTTGTAGATACTGCTTGTGCTGCCTCCGACTTGACCTCAAGAGATTCTACCATTGCAATATCATAGTGATGATCTTCGAAGTTCAGCATGCGAGCATCAAGTGCATCTTTATCAAAGCCTGTCAGTTGTTCGGCTGCAATTTCTACAGAACTGTAATCTGATTCAAATTTAAGTTTTATTTCGAGACAATCTCGCACAGTTGCATGGAATATATTCCTTTTGGAGGGGTCTGTACGCGAACACACTTGGCAAAGCCAAGCACGCCCTTGAGGCGTCCTTTGACCAGTCGTAGATGCAGTATCGCTGCTTGAACGTCGCCCATGATTAAAATTGCTGCGATGTGCAAAGATGTGTCCACAAACTAAGTATCATAACACAAGAGTTGTGTGTTCATATGCGTAGCGCAGCACAAAGAGAGATATGGAAAACAACTGGTGGGAAAAAATACATAACCTAACAAAAACACATGATCGTGATGCCAAACTTCTAACTGTAAATGGTTGATGACATCAAGTAATAAGAATGTACGTACCATTCACTTAAGAATGAAATACGAAAAATAAAAAATAATAATAACACATAACCAAATTCATAACACAGGTACTGACGAAGCCAAATAATGAACGCAACGAACAAAGAAAACAGCATTCACGAGCACACAAACGAGCTATCCGACGTCAACAAACTGCGGTAATGTTCACAGTTTATCCACACTTTTCAGTTGCGCACTTGCTCGCTACGCAAAGTGAAATCACAACACATATACGAGCCCACAATGAACAAAAGAAATATTGATCACACACACCAGCGCATATCCGGACCGAAAGGACCAAATGTTTAGGCTCGAGAACAATGCGGACTGTATTTTAACGAAAAATATTTTGAGTTGTGGCTCACTGAGACGTAAACGAAGCCGAACAGCAGGCTTATTCTACGTTATTCGTTAAGTTTTGAAAGCTCTCAAAACAAATAAAATCTTCGAGAAAGGCCATTTTAAATTCTAAGTCATAATTTGTTACAGCCCTCCAAGTCTTCAGCAATGTTTGGGTTTTCGTTAGCGAATGCATGATGGCAATACTATGCACGTGAACTTTAACTGTCTTACGAAAGTTTGTTTATAAATTATGAATAATTAAGTTTGAAAACATTAAAAAACCAAAGCAGTAAACTGCTTAAAATATTTTGTTTTATTTTGGTGTGTTTCATATATTAGTATTAAATAAATAATGTATTCTAGGAAAAAGATACATTTCATTCATCAAGTGTGTGTAATTTACTGACCACATAATATTAGTTTCTAACTTGGCTGGACATGTGATGTATTACACGTACATATGCTTTAATTTCATATGCACTGAGTTCAAATAGACTCGCATGTACGCCAATAAGAGAGAGCAGCCAGAACTTTACATGAACAAAAATGTTTAATTTCTCAATTACCATTTTGCTGTTTGGTTGCAAGCTATTTACAACAAGTTGTTTTCTCTGTTATTTATAATTACAAGATTATAAAATCAGCGATGGACAACAAACCAGATGTTGTCGTGTTTCTATTTTATTGTATTCATGTGATTGTGATATGAATTTTAACTCGTTTATTTTCAAGAGAATGTAATTTTGTTGTAAACTACCAAGAATTGTTTAAAATGTAGCGCTACCCATCATTTTATTTACGAACTACATTGTTCAAAGCAAATTTTTTGAATAAATCAGTGTTAATGTTTTCTTATTTCATTATAAATAACTATAATAAAATAATAAATACACTCATAATAGCCAGCCTACACTGCCGTTTACATAGTTCACAAATTAAAACAGAAAGGTTAATTGGTGCATTTCACGATTCTCTTCTTTCACAGTCCTAAAAAACAATCTGTTACACACACCCGCCAAGTTTTTATTATAAAACTCGATAACGAGGGCCCAAAGAGCTTCGTTATCATTTCAAGTTTCTTATCAAACAGTGAAATCAAATGAACACTAGAATGCACTTAGAATAGCTCCTTTCATTAGTAACCAAAACTTTGAGTAATCATGAATAATTTTGTCAAGAGGAAACTAAACAAATAACTTAGAATAAGCCCCCTGGTCTTGTAAATTCTGGCAGCGCCCCTCAAGGCCAATGGCACCACCATCAACAGTGTTGCCACAATGTGGCGGGAAATTTTAACTAGTTCAAATGGACCCATGGCCAAAAACAGTAAACAATGCTGTTTTTTTAGAGCACAAAAAAATTAAAATATTGTTTTAATTCCTGATACAATGAAATGGCAAGATAAAATTGAAATGGAATACATGCAGATCTAAGAGGCATTAAAGAAAAGTGCTAGAACATTGTGTAGAAATAAACTATTTCAGGTTAATGATATAAACTATATAGCTGCATATACACATTTTCACATGCACATATACATGTGTCAATCACACAGTGATTAAAACAGATCCGCTTTGCAATTGTACAATAAAAGTGATGACCTACAAATCAAAATACAAAAGAATAAGTTTATTTATGCCAGCATAAATTCTAAAATCTCTATATACATAAATGAGAAGTCCACTGACGCACCTTATTGTTGGAGGCAGTGATCTGCCACACTTTGGCAAAAGAGTCTTCAGCAACTGACAGCACATAGCCTCTCTCTGTTGCCACATCTATTGCAGAAATCCACTTTGAATGGGCTGCAACCTCCGAGATGCAGCAGCCAGAGTCAATGTGGAAAGTGCGTATGTGCCCAGAGCCATATCCAGCTATCACCAAGTTATTCCATAATTTTAGGCTTGTACATGGAAACCTAATGCACACCCATACAGCTACATATAACCTACATCTAACAAAATGCTTCTTCAAAATTGCTTTGTTTACTCAAATAGATTGCACAAAATATTTACATAAATAGTGGTTATATACACAATGTATTTTACCATATTTACAGTGATTCCAAGCTGCACTTTTTTCGTCAACTATTTTTGTGATAAAGAAGGGTGAAGCTTAGAATTATTAAGTACCATACATTTTTTGGCCTGAAAATAATTACTGGTGCAACTGTAGGTACTATTTGTTTGAAATATTGTTTTTAATTGTTAAGGCCATGCCATTCATAGTATATATCTTAATAACTTAAAACCTCCATTTTCCAATTTTTAAAATTATGTAAACAAGTTTTAAGAAAACGCTCGTGAAAGCACGGAATAAAATTATTCAAGTAAGGTGTACTATGTGAAATTAGTCACAAGTTACTTGTTCTACAGGCGGAATCATATGCAAAACATGTATTGTTTTTTGCAGTAATTTCACAACAAAACATATTGCATTCATGCTCCATAACATGAAAAACATCCTCCAGAAAACAATGTAAATTTCTGTGGTAGCCGATTGGGCGGATGTGTTTTTGGAACAAAAGAATCTAGAGCAACGCACTGTATCTTTACCTGTAATGAACAGTGCCGCTATCCAGCGGGAAACCTCGCAGCTGCACATGGAGTAACAGTGCAGCCATCTAATGGCAAGCATAACAACAGCACGTTGGAGTAATAGCGCAGCTATCTAGCAGATCAAGTGGCAACTACATGCTAGCAAAACAGTGCTCAGTGCTGCCATCAATTGTATTATCATAGAATTTCATGATAATAAGTAGGACCTAAAAATTTTCACGAACCACAAAATATCACAAAATTATGTGAAATGTGGGAAAATAATGTTTATTCATGAAATCCTGTAATAACTCCCACATTCACGAAACAGTAATGAAATTGTTCATAAAATGTTTCCAAAATCACCATGATAAGCTTCTTTTACCATGAAAACTCTTACAAACTGTTTTGCCAGTTTAAGTTTATGATACAGAAATATATCTCATTTATTTCACATACATCCTGATAACAGTGAACATTATTTCTGGTACACATGCTGTTAACTCCACAAACATAAACTATGTTTACTCCCGATCGAGAACAATTTATAAATTGATCGATTTTCTAGGTTGAAAGATTAATGCTTTAATATGATTTGATGTATTGTTATGAAATGAGAAAAAGCTAAGTCTTGTTAAAAATTTATTTTGTTAGGACTTAATTTTTTTCCTCTTGGTTTAGGCCTTAAATTGTAATAGTCCTTTTAGTGTCCTTTTTTGTTATGATCTAGTTTATGGGCACAATTTATTTTTTTTGTTCACATTTTGGGCTTAAATTTAAGCGAGGTTGGTTGGTTTTGATCTTTGACTTTTTTACTTTTACATCTTTAGATTTCTCTTGTCTGGACTCGGGAGACCACATTTTTGGAAAAGTTTGAATTGTCAGCAGGACGATTTTTTCTGAAGGCCGCTGTTTTGCGGAGTAGTTTTGGCAGTATTTTGTGTTTGTTTTTCTAAAACTTCCTTTTAATCCCTGAACACCGCACAGAGTGTGCATTTCTTGTCCCCCCCCACCTACACCACCCCCCTAACGGTGCTGAAAGAATGCTGGAGTTGCATACAGTGATTTCCATCAGGTGGAACGGAAAACAAAAAAAATGTTTTGCTGTGTTTGGAATTTTGTTGAGTTTAGTTGCTGTGGCTGCATGGTACTAGGGAAGCATTGCTGATATGAGCTGGAGAAGTTTGGGCTCTTAGAGAGGAGAAGGGGAAGATGGAGATGCTGGCATTGCGATCGATAAAGGTGACTGGGAGGTGATGCGGCAAGTAGGAAGGCACATGAGGAAGCGGCAATGTGGTAAAGTAAAGAAGTGTGTGTGAAATGTGACAGCGAGCAGACACGGGGAGTCAGAGGAGTGATGGAAAGTCACCAAAATGTAACAGATAAGTGTAATTTTTGCTTGTTTTTGTGGTTTCACCCCTTGTAGGAGAAGAGGCCTTTTCCTTTTTGTAGAAAACTAGAAATGGCCAGGGTTGTAGAGGGAGTATGAATCAGGTAGCAGGTGTGTGAAGATGATCACGCGAACGGAGGCAGAGATAGCAAAGCTAGCAGGTACTTGCTAGGCATGATAGTTCATAAAATTCATGCTTTTGTACAGAAATTCAGTTTGCCATTTTAGTATGATATAAAGTATTTTGATAATTAACTTTTTCATGTTTTAAAAATCTGCATTTGAGATAACCTTTAAAATACTTTTGAGTTTTTTGGTTTGAAATTAGCATTCGTATACATTTTTCATTTTCTTTTAAATTCTGCTTTTATAATTTATATACAGCTTTAATTAGGAAGAGCTGTTGAAGATTTTATTAGATGCTATTGCTTTGATTAGTTTGGAGCACAAATTGTACCCAATTTCAATTTAGTAATATTATTCATCCTTTTGAGTCTTTAAAAATTTTACAATTCTTTTTCGACACATCTGTTTTGTAAACATTGCAATATTTTACAAAATGTTTCGTTATCTTGAGGGGAAAAAATTCGAATTTATGATATTAATACGGAACTGAATCATAAAGTCTTTGTTAATGTGAATATTTTATTAATATGCCTGAAGTCGTAATGTTAATGTTTATAATGTTTGATGGATTGCACAGAGTAACACGAAAAACACCGGATTGAAAATCATCACAAACACAATCTTTATTACACATCAGCCAACTTGTAACAAAACCACCAACCTTACACAATAATAACAAACAAGAACAATACAGTCACAGTGACCAGCAACTTACTAGGCACAAAATATCCCAAATATACCACCTACCAGAAAATGGTACATTTTCCAACTGAGACCCACACTACAATTATTGACACTAAGATATCAGACAAGAAACAACAGCAACTAAAACAAAAACAACTACTTTATAATAGCAAAAGTAAAGGTGACTAACCCAAATTCTCTATGACAACAAGGAACCATGTCACAAATGCAACAATAAGAGTAATCAACAAAACAATAAATCTTTGCCAACAAGTCAATTGCCCTCGTCAACAGGTAGAGCAGATATTTTTGTAACTGGTCTTGAAAGTTCACCATTCAGAGTTCTCACAGTCACCACTCTTACCACACCATCTTTACCCGGATGAAGCTTCACAATCCTGGCCATCTTCCACCTCAACAAGGGTAGATTACTATCTTCCACTCACACCAAAGCGTCCAGTTTCAAGTTGGGTACTGCATCACTCCACTTAGTTCTCTGATGCAAAGTATGGAGATATTCCCAACTCCAACGATTTCAAATGCTTTGCTTCAGCTTGGTGACCAGCTGCCAACGACCCAGACGGTTGTCTACAACATGGGTCAAGTCTTGCTCAGGCAGACCGACAAGGGGTGCAACCACTAGAAAATGTCCTGGAGTAAGGACATCAAATTCTGATGACAAGGGACAAAAAGGTCTGGCGTTAAGCACCGCAGAGATTTCAGCAAGAAGGGTCATAATCTCTTCAAACGCAAGTATTTGCTCTCCGATGACCAGCTTCATGTGGAGTTTGGCCAATTTCAAAGCTGCCTCCCACAGGCCACCAAAATGAGGTGCAGCTAGCGGGTTGAAATGGCAAACAATGTTGAGCTCATGTAAGTGGTTCTGCAAACACTGCCATGAGGGTTCAGTGAAGAGTGCTCAATGAACTTCCTTCAAGTGTCTACTTGCCCTAATGAAGTTGGTGCCTTGGTCTGACAGATGTCTCACGGGTTCCCCTCACCAACACAAATTGCTTAAAGGCAGCCAAGAATGTTTAGGTACACAATTGAAGCCCTGCTTCAAGTCTGACATGCGTGTCAATTAGCAAACTCAAGCAATTTTATGCGAGTACTCCTGTACTGCACGAACAATTTATTTTTCATCCCGCCAGCTGGTGAAATGTGTGATGCCAACAATTTTCTGGAATACGATTAACTGCTGCTATTATGGGGTTGATGTGTTTACATAACTACTTGATGTTAATAACCTTGGTTAGCAAGTCTGCTTGGTTATTTGCCACGTCTGTATTTGGTAACCCAGATTAATAAACTGTTATTTTGTTTGAAGAGGGGTTACTATTTGAAGAGGCAATATTTTTGCTGCAGAAAAAGGTAACGTAACAGTCTTGATTATATATAGCTACACATCTTCTTCAGCTGATGGTCGCCATAGAATACACTGATATTTGCAGTCATCAGAATGTATCCATATTTGTCTATACATCTTACAGATGTCAGCAGTAAAGACAACACATAATGTTTGGAAGTTCACAATACTCTTACAGATGTCGTCTGCAATTTCTGCCCAGTGTGGAGCATATCATTTAATGAGACACCATTTGAAGTTGTTGTTGAGCCATCGAAAACTATGTGCACCTTAGTGGTTGAACTAGTTTCTTTAATTATAGCATGGTGAAATATAACATATGTTACCTCCAAGACCTCTGATACACCCAAACTATTGTTACTTGGCTTGCCACCAGAGGGCCGAGCAACTGAGATGCGTGTCATGTGGCCCAGTTCTTCATATTCCTTGAGAAACTGGTGGTACACGGTAGCGAGCTCCGGTATTTTGTGAATTATCTCTCTAGATGTTCATATCTTAAACGTGCCTGTTGTAGCAATTCTCCTAACTCTGGCCGATTTTGTTTGAACGGCAGTGGCAACAAATATCTACCATCCATGTCTCGTGTGTGTTTCGTTGTAGTGATCTTAAACTTTTAGCTCATCAGTTGACAACACCTTTGTTGTCGGCACCTCTTCGACCTCCCAGAATTGTTGTAATTGTACATCCAGACTATTATCTCATATCACGAATGACACAGATGGACTCCTCGCTGATTCATACACAACCCTGCCACTGACAATCCAGCCAAACACTGTGTGAAAAGCATTGGGCTCACCTACAACTTTCCTGCCAGCCATAGCATCACTCACTATATCGGCTGCCAACAAGATGTCAATAGGCCCATGAACATTGAGGCTTGGATCCGCTAGCTTCAAATGACTTACGGTACTGTGAGCAATCTTTGACACAGGCATGGGATGAGTGATCTCCTTCAAGATTGTAGCTCTTACGTCAAAATATATGTCCTGAGAGTCAACAGGTTTAACACAACAATAAAGAAATCCTCTTGATCCTGACACAGGAGATTGCCCAACCCCAGCTACGTCTACTTGTTCACTGTGGCATTGTAGGCTTAACCGCTGGACACATCTATCAGTTATGAAAGAGACTTGTGATGCACTATCCAGCAAGGCTCTTAATGTCTGAAAATATCCACTACTATCTCTCACTTGGACCAGAGCTGTCAAGAGCAAAATTGCAGTTTGAATTTCATTCTCATTAAACAAATATAATGTTTGGACCTTGGTTATAGCACTCTCATGAGAAGAACCGCAGTTTCTGTATCTACACACTGACTACGTGATGAACCATGAGAAAAGTGGAGCAACGAGTGGTGCCTCTTTTGACATTGTCTACAAGTGAAATCAAACAAGCATTTTTGTGCACTGTGATTAGGTTTTAAACAATTGAAACACATGGATTGTTCTTTCACAAACTTGACTCTATCCGGAATAGACCTTGTCAAGAACTGCTCACATTTACTCAATGGATGTTTCTCCTTACATACTGGACATACTGTATCATTTTCTACTGCAACAAGTAAACTGCTTCTACTATGACCTTGTTTTAAATTGCCCTTCATTCTGGGTGCTGAAAACTTACTCTTTACAAATGTACTACTGGTGCCTGAAGCATTACGGTTGGTCACCAATTGAACATTCTCATTTGCCACAGCAAATCGTTCTAGGAACGTGAACAGAACAAGTTGGCAGGTCCTGGTCTATGGATAATTCAAACTCTTGGCGAAGAGAAGAATCTATCTTTCCAAGAAGAATGTTCAAGAGCAAAATACTCCAATCAGAAACTGGACAGTTTTCAGCACGCAGAGCATTTAAGTTTTCATACACTACACTAATAAAGCATGACAAAGATTCTAGAGAATTGGTACACACTTTCGGAAGGTGCAATATTTTTTGAACATGCAATGTAGCAATAACTCGCAAGATTTTGTACCACTTCTCCAGCAATGACCAGACAACACTGTAGTTCTCATTAGTGATTGGTAGATTACTTACAGTTTCCTTAGGTTCACCCTTTAGACATCCAATAAGATAACTTAGTTTCTAAACATCAGAAAGCGATAAATCTTGATGCATCATGGATTTGAAGAGCTCGACGAATGCTGCCCACTCGGCGTGGTTGCTCAAAAACACTGGAAATGGTAGAGGCGGCAGCACTGCACACGTACCGATAACTGGACACCGACAGGTTATGTCGGGTATCTTTACAGTATATCTATTATACTGGATGCGCAAAAGACAGAAAACATTTTCAAAGTTCACGAACGGATTCTTAATCTTATTTAGAGGTTTCAATTGAGGTTTTGGCGGGACAGCACACAAGGTAAAATAGTTTGCTAATAACTTGTCCCGTTTTGCAGCTACTTTGTCAAAAGCCACCACGAACTCTTTTAAGTTTCTCCATCTTGCACCACTGCATTTCACAACTCGTTTGCTGCTTCTATTTTAACTATATGGTAATCAAACATGATTAATTGTAGCTCAGTAATTTGCTGCACCATGGCCAACTTTGATACGCACGTGCATCGACGATTATGTAACAGTTTGATTTAGTTTCACGGTGAAAACACGAGTCTGTTTGTTAACATCTCAATCCGGCAACGGAGGACTAAAAATGTTTATAATGTTTGACGGATTGCACAGAGTAACACGAAAAATACCGGATTGAAAATCATCACAAACACAATCTTTATTACACATCAGCCATCTTGTACCACCACCTCCACCAACCTTACAAAATAAAAACAAACAAGAACAATACAGTCGCAGTCACCAGCAACCTACTAGGTACAAAATATCCCAAACAGTTAAAATGAAAGAAAAATCCATGGTACTGCATAGGCTTTTGTCAAGACCAAAACAGTTCTTAGTTATAATGAAATGTTTGTTAACGTGAAGTTCGTTGAAATGGTGCTTCACTGTAAGTACTAGTAGTGTTTTTGGGGTGAAATACAAATGTTATGAAATATACATTTCCCGATACCAGTAGTATAGATACTGGTACCGATTACTTGCGAATCAGCTATTTGCTTAATTATGGCTGATAACAGATACCAAGAGTTGGTATCAGAACAGCCCTAATTATTTTTAATTGTTAATGAAGTTCTATCAGAAGGTTGTGATCTCACTTGATGTAAATACATGGAATTGTGTGTTATAGAACATCTGTTTTGTTTTGATTTGATAAATTGAATGGAACGAGTCTCTTGCCTGGACCAAAGTAAAAGTAGTTGTAGTACCAGTAGTGAACCAGTATAATTTATTTAACAATTTTTAGTTTATTTATGAATTAGATACTCTTATTTTACTTTATTTTCATTAACACATCCAGCCTCGACTCACCCAGCTGTGAAAGATCCCCCCCACCCTCCAGTCTTTGAGACGTTTGTCAAGTTTTATATAATTTTGCCGCAACGAGTTTTTGTGGTAGACGATTGTCAGGCTTCGTACTGGCCTCCCCTTATAAGGAGAGCATGTGGTGGAGGCTTGTATTTATTTTGTTTAGTGGGTTGTTTCAGGCATTTTTGTGTAGGGCTTAAAGTCCCTGCATAAAAATATTAACCTGAATCACTAGGTGCTCATTCACCTGCAAACCTTATGAATAACCTAGGTTTTTGTTATTTTTAAATGGGCAATTCTAATCAAAAGTATTGGTGATATTACAAAAGTAAATATGTCGATATAACACAGATGAATATATGTTTAGGTAAATTAAATAATTAAGCACTAAATATTTGAGCTGTATTTGTAAACACTCCGGACTCATTTTCTGTGATTTGTGGTTAGGTTCGTGATAACTAACAATGATACTAATTTCAGCCACTGCCGTTAAAAATGCCAAAAATAAAAAATGTTTTTTATTATGCCCAGGAGTTTTGAAGTGAGGGTATTTATGTATTTGGTAAACTGAAACAGAATGCAAATACTGCTGTGTAAACACTGAGTGGGCACAAAACATCACATGCATAAACACTGCCATGCAGATGTGATGTATGCAAAGTGAACAGTAATAGTGTGATACATAAAAAACAATTACAGTTGAAGGAACTTCTGTGCCCATGTACGACCATAAAAAAAAAATTAGAAATAGGCTGATACCCCATTTTGCAGACACTAACGATACATATTCTCTGTTGCAGATGCTGCCAATTACAGTGATGTCAATGTCAATACCAGTTTTGCTGAGCACAATAATAATTCCCAAATCCCAATATTTGAAATCACTTTTTTATTAATTTAATTTAAATATTCAGTTTCATGAACACTTTAACCACTTTGTATTAGGTGTCTACAGTAAATAAAAAAATAAAACATTAATTTGACTAATAAATGATAAGATGTACAATTTAACTGGGCAAATAAGTGACTTAACAGTCAAGCAAAAACTGTTACCAGACAATACAACATTCATAACAAACTGAGTTCATTAAAGACAACCTTCAAAACTTCAGACAATCTGATATGAACTTGGATTTTAGACCTGAGAAATAACACACATAACCTCAAAATGCATGTTTGTTTAAACCAACAGTCCAAAGAAGTCATTAAAAAAAATTATTGAAATCAATTCACTTGAAATTGAGTGAAATTTTATTTTTATTTATACTGAAATTTTTGCCTTGTGTTCTGTTGTCGGCTGTGCCTTACTCAATCTCTTGGTTAAAATAGCAACAACTGATTTATTCGCAACAATTTTTACCAATTATTACTAGCCGAGTCTTATTCAAAACTTTAACATTCTAATAAAAACCGCAGCCAACAGTTTCCAATAAGAACTACACCCGTCAAAATACTGCCATGGCCTTTCCGTTTCCATTTACAATATCAAACAACACAGATTGTTTAATAGTGTCATGGAGTGTGTAATTTGTTTTCATTGTCGCCAACTAACGATTGCGGTAAATGCAATAAGAAGAATAAGAATACAGGTTGCTTTCTCATTGTCGCCAACCTACGAATGCAGTAAAAACACAAGACAAAAATTAAACTCAAAAACACTTGTGGGATGTAATCAATACTATTGATAGCACCAGTTGTAGATTATCTGCACTGTTTTGCATTCATGTAGTGTCCAAAAACAAATTATGCATACAATCTTTGGCAAATTTACCAACAGGCAATACGGTAAAATGTAAACAACGGGAACAAATTATTGAAAAACAATTGTTCTGAATATATTTTGAATTTCGGACAGAATATCAGATTGATGGATGCGGTAAATTAATGCTTTACAGGATGTAGTTTATTTAACTTTGTGTTAAATAAATTAGTCCTAATAATCAGTGAAAAATAATCAGCAAATAATGTTCAGATGCCACCGATGTAGATTGTCGTGGTATCGGCCGGTTAATCGGTATCTGTATTGGCCCGTCCCTATAAAATATCCACTTCATCAAAAGAAAGATGCAGTCAGTACTCAGTACAAACAATATACAAAAAGAGCCACTATCAATACAATAAAATGTGACACAAAATAATTATGAAACTTCCCAAAGGACTCTGCAACAAGAACAACAAAATATAGAAATGGAAGCAATATTAAACAATTAATAATGCTGGGTGATGGCACATGACAAAAGAAACTAATATATTAAACAAGACATTCTTGTCATCATCAATAAAATATATAAGCTCAGAAAGAAACTAGCTCGGTCTGTCAGCGGGGCTCCCTACCCACTCAAGACGGGGGGAGGAGGAGGGTGTGTGGTACCTTACCTCCACCCGGGCCTAATCAGAGTTGGGCTGAGCTTGGCGGAGACGAGTGCTGATTCCCTCTGGGATATGCCTAATTTTCCCTTCTGCCCTGACAAGGATTCTAATGGGTATTTCGCCTGGCGGGTCGAGGATTCATCCACGTTGGGGGACCTAGTGGGGCACTGTCGGGTAGAAGGGTGGAGAGTGGATGGAGGGGAATAAAAAACCCCAGGGTGAGCTTGATCATGAACCTCTCCCTCCCAGGGAGCTTGCCCTTGCTCACCACAAAGGCCATCAAGAAATGTGGCGACAGGTGTCACTAATTAAGAAAATAAATATAATAAGAAAAATATGTTAATAGAGATGACGATGATAATGAGGTTGGGGTAAATTTATTATGATGCTGAACAATGACCTGGTCGACTTTGCAGATGCTACCCGGGCACATGTAAGGGGCTGGCATTGTTGGCTGGTGTGTTGGAACAAAATCAGCTGGCGAGGTAACTACAATAAAATCTTGTTAATTCGAAGTGCTCGGGACCTAATTTTTCGACTTTGAATCACATAATTTTGAATTATCAACTTTAAAAAATGTTTGTTTATGTGTATTAAAGAAATGCACATGTTCCTTTTCCAAAGTAAACACAACTATGGCCCCGGGAATAACTACCCTCTCAAAGTTACAACCCTGTTTTGGGGAACTAGACAATTCTTGGTTTAAAAAGGCAAAAATTTGAAGCAAATAATTAAAATATAAGTTTGTTGCATTTATCTTGGTCATTAATTATATTATCACGTGCAGTAAAATATAGGTGTTGTAATTGTTGCATTTAATTACTATGTGAAAATATTAAAAACAAAAAAAAATGGTAAAGTTTGGTTTAAACTGCAGTCGTAGCCAGAATCCTCTCACTCCCTCTACTATGAATGCACTTCCTGCTAATGTTAGTCTCAACACCACGCTTCCTGGCCGGCCAGCCTGGCGCTGGAACCAAGTGCAGTGCGGTTTTTGTGTCAAGCAGCACCCCTCGCTAAGCTGGGTCTGGCCTCTGAAGAGGTTGCTCACGCCCTTCTTCTGTGCTCCCCCCCTTCCCCCCTTTTTCAGTCAAACCACCACCGGTTGTCCGCCACCCTCCCCTTAGTCACACCGCTTCGCTTCTTTCCTCCTTCCATCTACCAGCCATGCCCACACAGCTACTTTCCTTTTCTCTCTCCATCATCAAGCCACGCCCACAACGCACCAAGCTTCCTTCCTCCCTCCAAGAGTCACAACAGGCTGCCCAGAATTTTCTTTGTCCTACTATCTCTAACTTCATGCAGTGCGTGGCACTGTCACATCTTTTCATTTCTTCACTGGGCAGACGAGGCAACGAAAACCCATCAACAGACCTGAAAACTCTGTCACGATCAATGACATCACTGTGGCGGGTAGCGACAGTGGCGGTGGCAGTGGCTGCGTCAGCTGATTACCCCGTCGCCACCCATTGCTGATTTACATGCATGCACCTACAACAGTTAGGCAACTCATGTTTATTATCATATTTATAATATCTTTTAATAATTAATCTGAACTTCACATACATTTTTGGATGAAATCCAACTTCGAATTACATAAAAGGCAAATTTCGAATTAACCAAACTTAAAAGCATATAAAGTTCTATTCTTCCGTTTGGGGGCAAATAAACACTTATAATTATGTATGATTTCGAATTAATCAACTTCAAATTAACTAAGTTTTACTGTACCTTGTTATGTACTGATTTAGGGGAGGATGACTATATTAATGTATTTCCCTGCTGCGGTGTGAATCTGGAAAATGTTAGGTGGAGTTTTCTTAATAGGTTCCTGTTGTGGGGTCGGTTTCACTACTGGCTCGGGCACTGGGGGAATTAAATAACTAACATGCTCCAAGTCCGCCCACGGCCAACAGATTCCTAACAGCAGGTCCAAGTAAGTTACAATTTTCGTTGATTGAAGGGACCTCCCTAATCTGCATGACAGGTCTTACCGTAAGTAGAGGAGGAAATAGCATAGGAACGCTGGGGGGGGGGGGGGGGGTTCGACAAGGTTTATACACACAGTAATGAATATGGTGACGTGCTTATGACCTAGATGTCGGCGCTCAAGCCCTCCTGGTTGTGGTCTTGTACAGACACTCCGAGATAATGAGTATTATATATAACTAACTAGATTTGGAGAATTTCTGCAGGCAGACTCGGGTATACCGAACACATCTCAGGAGTTCCCGGTCTTGTTCAGACTAAAATTTTGTGCAGGCTCCAGGAATAAAAAGTGATTCGGCCCAGTAGCGTACACAGGATTTTATTTTGAAGGGGGCAGAAGCACATATTTACCCGGTGCTATATAAATAATTTGTTAGATGTTCATGTACACATTATTTACTAACACAATTTTAAATATGTTAATTGCTAACCAATAACACAGTATGTTTCAAGCAATTAAAATGTCTAAATATTAAAGAACTAAAATAATTATTATTTATAGTATTTAAAAATAAATTATTTATGATTTTGGGTGGGACTGGAGCCCCATCAGCCCACCCCTGCGTACGCCCCTGATTCGGCCCACTCGTGTTTGGTCTGCAGAGATAGCTAGTTTATAAATGAGCCACAAATTGCATATTATTAAAGCACAATCAAATTAACAAAAATACGCAAGAGGGAATAAAATAACTACCTCACCAAGGTTAAGATTAGCACAGCGTATTTATTGCGGTTTCGTGAAAAAAAAAAAAAAAAAAGGGAGGGGGATATGCGGTTTTGTATAAAAATAGCCAAAATAATTTTATATTAATTATTTTACATTACTTAAAGTCAGGTGAAGGCAAACCTGAGTATTCTAATTCCAACCAAGGAAAAATCCAAAATTCTATTCGCAACTGACAGTGAAATAATGAGGGGTGGTTTTGTCCAAAAGGGACTACGTTACAGCCTGCTACCGTAGAGTGCAAGGACTGACTCGGGTAAAGGGGTGCAGGGATAAAGACATTGTGATGCCTTTGGATCTTGACCAGGGGTTTTCTCGCAGGCTGCAGGGTTGACGTTGGAGCTTCTGGAGGAGCCGTCTTCAGACTACTGGAGTTGATGAGGAGAGCCTTTGCAAGCTTGGAGGGTCATCTTCTGGCTGAAGAGTGGATAGCCTTCTACAGGCTGGAAAGTCTTCTACAGACCAGGAGAGGCCTCCGACCTTATACAGGTCGGCGGGCCGATGCAGACTGGCGAGAGCATTTTTGCTTCTCCTTATATACCCAAAATGGCAGCTTGGTGGCTGCAACAGGGGCGCAGGGGTTGCTAGCCTTCCATCACAGGGGTTGGCTATTTCAGGGTAGTGGGCTGCACCACACATTTCTTATCGCCCTCGCTGGAGGCTAACATATTTACCACCTCACGAAGCTCGGCGGCAATGACTTCACCGGCAGCAGGGGTGCTGCTTTCCTGTTGTGTCTCTGTTAACTATTTGATATTTCTCTGCACATGTGGTTCGTGGGTAATAAAAGCTTCGGCTTCGGGGGTGGCGACCACATGCCAATTTCTGGACGGGCAGTACAATCTCAATCACATCCGATCCACGTGTCTGTAGTCATCCAAATCTGCATGGAATCAACCCTATAGCCACGGGATTGACTGTCTGCCGGCATGTGACTCGTCCGGAATTCTTTCAACGTGTGATGATGGGGCGAAGTCAAAAAGTAGAGTGCACAGACGCGCTGCACAGTAGGGCGTAGGACAGCGTGCATCAGTCGCCCACCCCCTGAAGTGACGTAGACCCATTCCAAGTTAGATCACTTCTGCTTCAGACATAGGGAGACTACTCCTCAGTCCGTCTGTTGGCGATATACCTTGGTTGCAGCTCTGGACTCTGGACTCACACCTCTTCTGTATGCGCATGGCTCGGTGAGTTGTGGAAGCCCGCTATCTGGCTGGGTGGGTAGATGTTCAACGTCACCGAATTATAGGCCTTCCTCCCTCTCCCTCTTCTGACCCTTCTCCTTTCCACTGCAGTATTGGGGTGGCGGCGCAGCATCTCGTCCCGGTGGTCTGTTCATTCTTTGCTTCACAGCAGTGATCAAATGAATCAAATGTTTATGTTGGCCAACATGTTAGCAGTTGTGTGTGTGTTGCATGTAACAGGCTGTTGTTATCAGTTGCGATAGTGCATTGCACTTGGTTATAACCGGAAGTTGTTTATCGCCCTGAAGTGGCAGCTTGGTTGAGCCCTGAAGTACATCCGGTGATAGTGGCGTGCAGGCAGCAGCAATGAATAGAAATATGGTTCATTGCCGCCTACTTTCCAGTCGCATGTTAAATGCTGAGGGAGTAAGTTAGTAGTAGAAGAAGGCTGATCCTGGACTTTTCTGTTTTCAGTTTTTTTGGTGTTCTTACCCTAGGCTTTCTGATTCAAGGGCCAGCTCAAATACCATGAAAGCTGTGTTGCTGAATTTACAATTGTGTTATACAATTTTATTTCTTTGAAATTTTAATGAATTGAAATATTTTTACCTCTTGCTTCAAGATAAAAGTGTGGCTAATAAAAGGAGTCCCACCCAATCACAGGGCTAGCAAAGGGATGTTTACAGTGGCTCCTGCGGAACAATTTTAACTGGCAGTATTATGCCAGTGCTGTCGCACAGTAAAACATTTTAAAGTGTGAAAAGCAAAGCAACTTTTTTACTTTTAATAGTTTTAAACCACAAACACGGCACTAGTATCCCCTTACATTAAAAGACACAGAGCACAGAAGGCACATATTGACACAATAATCACACATAAGACACTGTTCACTTGTGATTGCAATATACAATCAACACTTGACTTAGGTTAAGTACAGTTTAGCAATAAGATTCTTACATTACAGGTACCATCTCTCTGGTGGAATAGGCTTATCTCTACGTTACACATATTCCTTTTGCAAGCTTCTCTTTACATAGGTTTAGGCTTGGCTACTGCCTAGTTCAATTTCATGACATATGAAATTACATTTGTTACATTTGGAAAATTATGTGCGTTACACAAAGCTGTTAACCATACTGTTGACAAGTTTTTATGCTAGTTCCCACATAATGCTCTACGTGTTTTCGATCAATCATCTAAGCAAAGCTACTATACACACCAACATTTCCCTTCTCTTAACTTCGTTATACATGGGTATTTGTGTCTTATCTGATATGGCACTTTGTTTGAAGGTATTCCAAAAGATTCTCTCTTCCTACATTTTACATGGGCACACTGGCCTTGGCTTTACATTTGTTTACCTCTACTTATAAGTCACTATTCTCTCTTAAAGCTTATAGGGAGACAACATACTAATGGGGTTTGTAATAAGCATACTAGACCTCATTTGAGTTCTTACTTGTTTTGCCTTACTACTGGCAGGATATCATACAATTAACTCTCACAGCGGCATCATTTGCTGCAAAAACACATTAACATTACTTTACATGGGGATTCTTATTTTTTTTACAACTATAAAGTAAGTGTTCATGTGGAACTCCATTCGTTCTATATCATAACTTATTTATGGCAGTATAATTACGTAAGCTTCACATACATCTCTATCATTAAAATTAGTTTCACTCAAACTTATTACCTAACCATTTTATATATTCTGGTTTACACATTTTTGTTTCTCTTACTTGGACATATTTAATACTAGGCAATTAGCATACTTAGTTTTCTTAGTAAGGCGAGAAATTTCCTGGGCAGCGGTTACGGCATGCTCACAGTGAGTTTTGCCTCATGCTCTTACTGCAATTACATTATGATACTAATTCAATGTCGCCCAGTAACGCATTGTTAGGAGGGGTTAGGATTACGATACTGGTGTTTACGGACCTGCTGATAGGCCTTGTTCTCGTGCATCTCACTTCCTAACTATGCTTATGGTTTGCGTGGCTCTACATTAACCATGTCGTACTGATACTTTACGCAACAGAACAATCTTACATTTACTAGTACAGTGGAACAGTACAAAAAATCCTCGTATCAACGACTACTCGTAGTAAACAAATGTATGCATTAAAATAAAATTCAAAGAAACTAACATCGTTATGAGCTACTAGAAGGGCGGGAGTTGTACCGTATTTACTGGCATAATTCTTGCCCTGGCACAATTCACGCAACAAAATTTTATGGTGCTGAATTAGGGGAAAAAAACTTTTCCATTCATATTTCACGTAGCATGTTTCTCTCAACAAGGCATAAAATGCTAACGGGCCCATGCAGCGCAAACTTTGTTCCAACACTCCAAGGTCACTGGTTCCCTTATTGATTTCTGGATGCTGTGCCTGCGCTGCAAACATGAAAACAAAATCAGTCACGGAGTTTATTTGTACAAGGGTGGTGTTTTTAATGCAAAGGGAATTTATATTAATTTTGGTTTAGTACGAATGCATAATGGGTAATTATGCCAGTCAAACTGCTGCATTTAAACTACAGGTAATTGCGTATGCAGAGGAACATGACAATATAGAAGTGGGCCGAAAATTCACTGTTTCTGAATTTAACATGCATGTCATGTTTGCCCAATACCAGGCCGCTGTTACGAAGTGAACCACACCTGTAACGATGGCAGTGGTGTGACGGGCGCCGCTGTCCGCCCTGCCAGCCGGCGCCATGCCAGAGTAATCTTGTAGCAATCGATCTATCAACAGACCTACAGCTGCCCCGCCCTAGGATCTAGGACCGTGGGACAGCGGCAAACCACCACACCCGGCCGCACTGCTGAGAATCTCGGTGCTCACCCGGCCGCACTACAGAGCATATAGGAGCTCGCCCAGCTACGTACATACGGCAAAATTTTCACTGCTAGCCCTAGCACATGAGTGTAATTTTGAATATGTATCTTCATATCTATTATCAATAAATAAAGTCATGTCTTTTTAAAAAAAACATATCCCCGTGGTTGGTGAGGGATTACTTACAATAGACCCCATTTTAATGCTTAAATACATGTGTCTTGACGATTCCTTGCATAATTCACGCACCTAATTTGTTGCACTAAATTTCTGTAAAAAAAAAAAAGGTGCGAGAATATTGCCAGTAAATACGGTATTACGAATTTACGATGTACCTTGGTTGAAATCTCTGGTATTAAGAAGTACACTCGACAAGTAGGACGACAGATCTGTGTTTATTACGAGGAATGTGATGTATAATTGCTTTGCAAGTTATTTGTGAGCTCTGGATTCCACAATTTTCAGACGTCACCACAAATCACGGCAAAAAAAATTGGCCGGCCGCAATTAACGAGTAAACAGCCATCCACCCATTGTGATATTTTTATGTGTGCGTGCACTGTTTATGGCCATGTTCCAATTCACAGTTTTAGTTAACTAAATGGTCGCGTGACCCGTTTTAGTATACAAAAATGATAATGTAGAGTAGAACTCTGTTAAGACGTTTTTCAAACAATTGGATTCTAAAAACTGTTATCTGCAGGATGAAAATCACTTGCATATAAAGTACAAAGAAGTTGACGAATTTTTGTATACAAATATCAATAAGAATTGATTATAGGTACATAAAAATAAATTATGCACGTACTTCCTAACCCTAGTTTTTTTTTACTAAAACAACTGCCAACATAAACAAGGGCACGAGCCAATGAACAATAGCCAGCGGTACGTCCACATACATCAGTTTTTCCCCACTCATTCTAAATATTTTCCAAATGTTTTAACTGTGAAAAATGTCCGTAGAATAATTAATAGTAATATAAGACACCAAACCCCCTTAAGACTACAGCATTTGTTAGTTTTCTACAGATTTTGAGCCTGAAAAAATATGTATTATTTGCGCTGGCGCCGGCAGGTAAAGTGAACAGCCAGAGTATTGGATTAGCTTACGGCGTGGACTGGATCAAACAGATGATTGGTTGAACAAATTTGGACAGTCTGCGGCATGAGGTTAAGGTTTCACAAGATAGCCATAATAATATCGGGGCACTGGCATTTAGTTAGAACAGCGTCACTGGATCAATACGAGCGAGAGCAGATGATTGGTTGAACATACGTGGACAGTCTGCAGGAGAGAGAGAAGCAGGCTCTGGGCAGGGTTGCCAGATGCAGCGGCATTTCCACCATTACCACATTATCTGTTTTGACACATTGCAACCGATCCCGTGCTAAATGAACGTGTCATCATGGTACAGTGATTATGGCAATTATTACACGCATCTACATGTAGCATATTTACTGTAATTTTTAATTTTTCTAAGGCAAATCACTCGTATATATGAACGTGCACATGAAAATACCACTCTTAAATACCAAACACTTTTAATATAAATAGCATATACAAACTGACTGTGCATTACAAAACGCTCGCAATTACGAAGACCTCGTTAAGGCCCATACTCGCACTTGATAGGTTGCACTGTATTTTGTATTTTACATGAGCACTCATGGGGGGGGGGGGGGGGTAGGGCAATCAAGCATTAATTTTCCAGTTTGTTCAGGATTGACGCTACGTTAATTTCCTTTGTGCTTTTATTTGCAACCAAAGGACCAAAAAAAATTAGATGCAAAACATTGACAAATCTTTACATTTACATTAGGAAATACCCAATGTCAGGAGGAAAATCTACATTTTTAACGGGGCCCTCGTTTTTGTAGGACCTTGGTTTCTGGCAATGTGTGTCTGAATTCCTAACCTTCAAAAAAAATAAAAGTTCCATTATAACAGATACATGTTTATTCAACTCTGCGTGTCTTCACATTCTCTTCCTTCTTTGAGGGTAAAATAACAATCTTTTACACTACCTAGCTAATCAGGTTAGGATTATAATTGTGCGATGTTTTTCATCACCTAACCTTCCCTGCTAAGCTACTACGAGTGTTTGCACTCTCGTGTTCGATGTTTCTTCTATGCTATCACTCCCTACTACAGGTTTCACTCAGGTGTTTCCTTGTAGCATCCCGGGATGCAGATTATGCACCTGATGCGCAATGGAGTAGCTCGTAGTTGCTGGACAGTGTCAGGTGGCAACCCTGGGACTGCGGCCTGGGTGATGGTGCTGTCTGCCGGTTGGATAATTATAGTAGCTGCCTGGGTCGTTGCTGTAGGTGGGCTCGTTCTTTCTCTTTCCTCTCTGGAGACTGTGACACGGCACTCGCGGTTACCTTCCGCTCCATGAAATTAAGGGGCTGTATCAACGTCGATGCTCTCGGATGTCCAGGAAACCGCTTTTGCGTACTCCATGAATTGCGTTAACCGTTTATATGTCCCTCCAGTCACTGACTTTCAAGCTGCATCGGTCGTCTGATTGACCAATGCTGGTGTGGCCTCTGTGGTACACTGTGGGCTCTCTCCAGTTGCTTGTTCATTATTATTGTTGTCGTTGGTGGGTGGGAAGAATGGGAGAGGTAACAAGGTGCGCACCCTCAGGTCCCTGTTCTTCAAAATTTCCATGCCCTCTAAGGGTGGCATGGATGGAACTGAGCCTGGGGGTAATGGCTACATTACCTCGTCCAGGTCAGGTTCCTTGGGCAACACTTCCTCATGTACAGGAGCGAAGGCTGGGGCGACTATGTCGCAGATAGGCGAGGTTGTCTCGTCGTGTGTTTCCTGGCTTTTGACAGCCAGGGGTGCGGCGAGGGGTGGCAAAAGAGGAGTCTGTGGCCTTGGGGTCAGCTACAGGTTCACTCGCCTCTGTGATGGTGCTTCCTACGGGGAGGAGGGGGCTACAACATGAGCTTTCGGTTACAGTGTTTCGCTTTCCTGTTAGGCGTTGAGTATGGGACGTAAGAGCTCGGTGTCGAAGGTAGTACCTGCGAGGATACTCCTCCTCGGAATGACTGGTGTGTATACTGTCAATAGGAAATGGGAGGGGGTGAGTCTATCCGTCCCGTGTCTGGTGTTCCAGTTCTGCTGACATGATGACGGGGCGTACGTCTCGCTCGACTTTTGGGTGATCGGGGTTCAGTTTCCTCATAGGGTCCTGCTTCTAAGAGGTTCGCTTCGGTGTATGTTTTTCAGACTTCTAGCCGGGAGTCCGGGGTTTAGACCTGGTGCAGACTCTGTCTATCATCTGCCTCAAGCTAAGCAGCCTTTCAATGACCTCCGACCATGGCCTAGTTCATAACCCTTCGAGATTGCTACTTACTTGAGGAGCAACTCTCATTTCTCGGTTACATGGCTATGCATTTTGTGGTCAGGGAGGAGAGATTCTTTGCTCCCGTGCTTGCCTGGTTGGGCAGTCTCGGTTAAGATGCCGGCTCAGGCAGTGCCAACAACAGAGCAAGGGGTGGCTGGTGTCTGAGGGATCATGCCTCGCCCTGCGCGTGGTCTACGGAAGGGGACTGGGCCTGCATCCTTGACGATGCATGCAGTCTTGTTCTTCCCAGACAGGGGGCAGTTGTTTTGCTCTATTTTCCCTGCCCTTCCTGCCAGCTCCTCTACGGTCTGCGGCCACGGGATTAGCAGGAGGTATCTGAATGAAGGAAGGAGGTTGCGGGTTATACTCCTAACCCTTCTGCCTTCCCTTTGTTCGGGGTATATTCTTTTGTGGATCCGCTCCTTCTCGTGGATGAATATCTCTACCTCCTCATCTGGTGCTTGGGTTCGTGAGTGGAAGTTCATGATCAAAGCAGACAGGAGCTTGTCTCTTGTGAAATGGGCAGAGAGCTGGGTTCGAAACTAGGGCCATCCTCAACAAATTCCCCATACTTCTCCCACCATTTCCTGACTTGTCCACCCAGGTGGTGGCATGCCCTGCCTACCCACTATTTAGGCAGAATGAGGTGTTCCTTCATTTTTTTTTCGCACTCGTTTAGGAAGATCTCTAGTTCTTCCTAGGGCTTCCCATTTAACTTAGGCAATTTCATCTTGGTGTACATACCTGATGTCACGGGATTAGCCTGTAGTACCAGGTTTGATGGTCTGTGGGTGTATCCTCTGTGAGACACTTCACACTGATATACCTGTCCGGGATTAGTCGTCCTCTCGTCAGGCCATCCAATATATTTATGATGGTATTCTAGGTTGCATAATATGCAGTGTACCATATGGTACCGTTGGCCGTCACATTCTGGCCACTGGCATATTCTGGCTTGTGCCTGCCGGCACGTCTGGCACCTGAAATCTAACCCATCTGTGTACCTAGGGGTATTGTCCCACCCTAGACACACGTAGTGATGCTGCCTACGGCAATATGTGAATGGGATGATGTTCACACCTGCACCTGTACACCCTTGTACTGGGCATCCTGTATCTCATTCTCTCTTGTAGTTAGCCTAGGGTAACTCTAACGGGGCTTCACGCAAGCTTTCCTCGGTGCTATACATGTTTGCAAGAGATTTGTTGAGCGCCACAGGGTGTTTAAAGTGACTCTCCGAAGTCAAACTGTTCGCTCCTCGGCAAGGAGGTTGTCGGGGTGACTGGCGTGGTCCCAGCTCCCAAGGCTGAGCTATTTGGAGTTGGGGCCCCACATTGGGCACCAATTGCCATGCTCTCTCCCCCGGCAGCAGCTCCTTACCCACTCAAGGCAGGGGGAGGAGGGGGGTGTGCGAGACCTTACCTCCGCCCGGGCCTAATCAGAGTTGGGCTGAGCTTGGCAGATATGAGTGCTGATTCCCTACGGAATATACCTAATTTTCCCTCTGTGGTGACAAGGATTCTAATGGGTATTTCGCCTGGTGGGTTGGGATTTGCCCATGTTGGGGGACCTAATGGGCACCGTCGGGTAGAAGGGGGGACAATGGATGTCATACCCCAGGGTGAGCTTGATCATGAACATCTCCTTCTCAAGGAGCTTGACCTACCTCGCTGTAAAGGGCGTCAAGAAACATGACGCCAGCTGTCACTAGTTAAGAAAATTAAAATAATAATAAAAATACGTTAATGGGTATGAGGATGATAATGAGGTGGGGCTCAATTTATGATGCTGGGCAATGAAATGACCTAGTCGGCTTCACGGATGCTACCAGGGAGTTTGTAAGGGACTGGCCTGGTTGGCTAGTGCGATGGGACAAAATCAGCTGCTGAGGAAATTACCTTTTTACATACTGATCTAGGGGAGATGACTATATTAATGTCTCTCCCTCCTGCAGTGTGAATCTGGCAAATGGTACGTGGAGTATTTTTTTTATAGGTTCCTGTTGGGTCAGTTTCACTACCGACTCGGGCACTGGGGGAAATTAAATAACTTACTGGCTCCAAGTCCGGCCACGGCCAAAAGATTCTTAACAGATCCAAGTAAGAGTTATAATTTTTGTTTATTGAAGGTCCCTATTCTGCTCTACAGATCTTACCACGAGTTGAGGAGGAAGTAGCATAGGATCACTGGAGGGTTCGACAAGGTTTATATCGTCTGACTGAGATAGCTCTCATTGCAGTGTCCGTTGGGCCAGTCGCATGATCCTGCTATAGTGTCCACTTTCTTTCTTATGCATCTGACCACTGAATGTAAATTTGCTAATACAATAAATTCTTTTAATAGGCTCTTAAGCACAATAATGAATATGGTGACGTGCTTGTGACCTAGACATCGGCGCTCAAGCCCTCCTGGTTGTGGTCTTGTACAGACACTCCGAGATAATGAGTGTGATGTATGACTAACTAGATTTGGAGCGCTTCTGCGGGCACTCTGGTGTACCGAATACGCCTCAGGAGTTCCCAGTCTTGTTCAGACTAAAATCAAATATGGTAGGAGGACAATATGGGAAACTGAGGTGTTTTAACATTGTCAACATGTGAAACACATTACAACAGCACTCCTAGCGGCTTCTGCTGACGAATACCAGGGAAATTCAAATTTACATGGCTCTGCACGTGCAATTTAGGTGCAGTTGTCGTCTCATAGTATTAAAATGTGTTGTTTTGCCGAATTTAATATAATAGTTGCTTATTCATATTACTATGCCGTACTTAAAAATGTGTTTAAAGCATAAATATTGTCACTTGCAACAAAGACAATCAGTTGTAACTGAATCATGTTACTGGGCACAGACTTAGATTTTGCAAGTTACAAAGGACAAATGTGCGATTGAATGAAATGCTAAATTGTATTTCTTTTGTAGATACATAACCGACTGCATTTATTCAATAAATTCTTAGGAATGGAGCTGTCACTGAGCTTATTTTTCTGCAAAAAAAAATTGGTAATGAACATAACCAAAAATTTTTTTTGGACAGAAAAATCTCCACAACTTATCTGTGTTTTATCAACGAAGGATTAATTAAAAATAGCTCTACTACAGTTAGTGATTTATCACTGTGACTTTTAATAAGCAGCAATATCTTTTAGATATTTATGATTAACCTAGCAACAAAATAAGTTGTCTAAATATTAACTTACTGCTTTTGAGGTTTTTATCATTAAATTAGTAACAAAATAAATAGTTCACAAATTTCTATTCCTAACAGATATGGTTTTTATTCTGCTTTCTTCTTTCGTAGATGGTATATTTTGGTTGGAAATACATTTTCAAGAGAGAAACATTTTGGGAAAATAAATTTTTACATGATAAAAATGTATACTCAATTATTGTTTAAGTTTTAATTTCCTGAATTTACCACCAAGATAAATAAACACATATCCAACGTGTTGCATTTTATTTCAAAGTGCATATTCGTTTCTACAGAATCTCATCGGAAGGTGGTGGCCCATCCGTTGGTCTGTCAAAAGTTAAAGTTTGACAGATAAAAAAACTTTGCCCTGCGATTGGTCGAAGATCATGTGACCACCTCACGGGTGAGATGGATGGTTGCGAGCCCACCTTTTCATATATAAATCAGTTTTGTTGTGCAGTTATGGCACAACTACACTGCCTCAAGTGAAAACAGAGGCAGCTATGGTTAACCCACTGGCAGCCATACTTCAAACATTTGAAACTTCTGTCACTTCTTCATAATCTGATTGAACCAGTTTTGAAATTTTGGGGCTGTAAAAAAAAATTATACTCAAAGGACTATTTTGTAGCTTGGTAATACCTAGTGCCTGTTCACCAACAAAACAAAGTATCTTTGTAGTACATGCAACTTGGGATTGGGGGAAATTTTAATTGAAATGGGAACCGTACTAAAGGCACAGTCAAGTACAAAAGGGCCAAGAGTATCACCTCCTCCTCCTCCCGCTCCTTTCCCAATTCTAATTGCATAGACACTAAGTGATCACTTCATCATTTAGCAGGTTTTTATCAATTATGGTGAACTGCTCACCTCACTCCTTTTAAAATGTTTTATTCGTAAGTATTTATCTAAAAAGAAACACACACCCAAACATACCACACACAGTAAGACTATGTTCAAAGTTACCATTTAGTACAATAGTATTTTAACATGTAGTACTGTTCAGTTTGGAAGCTATAAAGTCACTTGTTTAGAAGTGGTTACGATGTGGTAATTTAGGATTTTAGTAAGTATTGTTCCACAGTAAAATATCAAATGTGTCATTATTTTACTTGACTAATTCAGGTCACGTTGCCTCTTAGATTACTATGTCAGTGTCTATGGAGAGTATTCCAATTAAATTTCGTAGAACTATTAAGTTTGATCATTACTTAGACCACCACACATGGTGTGTTCATATAGTACATACATGCATTGCAACACAACTTCCTACTTAAGACATCCATTTTCTTGACTAGTGTAGATAATCCATGGAGGATGCAGCAACATTGCCTTCAAAATGCTTACCGCTTTTAACAACATAATGGTATGCCTATACAAAATATGAAAATGTACCATCGCCTCTGATATCATGCCACTTAATTGACATTTGAGAGATTATAGATGAGATATATAATTTAAATATTACACAAACTATAAATAAGGTCTACTGTATTAAGGAGAGTATTTCAGAACATAACTAGATGACAATCTTTAAACATTTTAATCAATCATTTCCCACCATTCACTAACAAAATTTATGCAGTACAGCTGGCGCTAGAATGAAGTCAAAATATTTTATAGTACATACTAACATATGTACTCAAGCCATTCAGCATATTTATTTCACCTCTCAAGTTTGGCATGCATTAAGCACATTTAATTTTGTAATTCACATTAAAAAATAAAGCTTATTTTCAAATGTTATAGCATTAGATCATCATGAACAAGACACTTCTATTAACCAACCCGAATTTTACCACAGATTCTCATATGCTTCATGGCAATAAGACTAGAAAACATGTTGCAGAATTAAAAAGCAACTGAACAGAAAATAACTTACCTTAGTCATGAATTTAAGGTAGTTTCTGTTCAAATTCATGGCACTTGTTAATGTAATGCAATTTGCAAGTACGTTATCCAATACTGTGATCACCACAAACAAAAAGACTAACAGGTCAAAAGAAATGTGTGCATATCACAATAAGTGACTTATCTGCATTGCAGAATGTGGCAAATTAATTCATTGAAAAACACCTCACTTAAGTTAATACTATAAGCGTATGCACAAAGTTAAAATACTGAGTAAAAAATTGATGATAAATATCACGTAACAATGACTCTCAGGAGTGAAATATTATAGTTTGAGGGTTTTGTACACAGTTGTGTAAACAAATGCGAGTATGAGGAGGAGGGGGGAATGTTGCTACTACTTTTGATTGGTTTTGACGTTAATGCTCACTCAACAGCTGGTTCACACACTGCAATATATACACTGTCTTGCCAACTGTAAAAAACCTGATGACATCTCCACTGCTACAATTAAAGTGTCTGGTGTGTGGTGTCAGTACATGGTGTTTACCACATAGAATGAACCTTGATGCACTGGATGGAAAAGAATTATTCTCGCCACCGAAAGCTGTACTCAACAACTCTCCACTCATTCAAATTAAAATTACTTGCAAACTAAGTATATAGAGAAATTGAAATATCTGCATAGTAAAACAGTACTGATATGTATACCTTATGGTGTGTAAAGGGTAAGCGACTACCTAGAAAAGAAACTATTACAGTTTTCATTCAGTTGTTTCTTTAATAAATCATCAAAAATAATTGGTAGTTGGAGCAAACACAACCCAAATAACATACAAATTAATATTCAAATGCATAGTTTCCCAAATTTAAACAATAACATTCAAAAGTATGACAATACATTAAAAAGTATATAAACAATATGGACATGTACATAAACAAAATTAATATGCTGAAAAATGGGCAATTTTTTAAAATGGGGGCTTTTAAAAAAAATCACAGAAAATGGCATAATTCCACTCTACTAATTACACAGAACACGAATTTACTAGGGGCATCAATATTTGACTAACAGAAACCCCAAAAATGATAGTGGGGACGGCTACGAAGATCAGGGAAATTAAGAGGTAAAAAAAATACAAAATATGTACATTTTCATTATAAACTTTTACCCCTCAATTTCCCTCAAGTTCATAGCCCTCCCCACTATCGTATTTTTAAATTGTATTGGTAACATTGTCAATTTAGGTACGGTGGCTAGTGTTCAGTTCAATCCTTTTGCAATTAAACGCATTTTCATGAGACAATATTACAGTAATATTACAAATAGTACAGAAATATGTTAAATTGCAAAACACACATACATTATTTCTCAGTGCAAATAGACTATACATGACAATCATTTATGGGGAAACTCCTAGTTTCGCTGATGCGTTACCACCTAAAATAAATTGCCGGCACACCTTGAATCATTGTTTTAGGTATTTATTACCCTACTGATGCTGAGATTCTGGCTCGGTGCATAATATTTGGCTAATATGTAAACATTGAACAAGCAATCAGCGACACAAATATGAAAACACTATTTTGACACAATTAAACAATTTTATCCCTAGCTCAACTTGCTGAACTATACAAACACTTAAGAGGCCCCAACCAGTTTAATACACAAATACACAAACACTTATTATGTAAACACTGTACGAGCAATCACTGACACACATACCTATGTAAACAACTTTTCTGAAGCAATCAGTTATCTCCCTAGTTCAACTTGCTGAACTAAACACACACAGACTTTAACAAGAGACTTCAGCCAGTTTAATAGAAGAATGTGGAATTTGTAAACATTGTTTACTTTTATTTTTCGAAGGTGTTGCTCCAATAAAAACAAACCTGGACCTTTCAGGTTAAGGGTTATCAAACTTTGCAAGGCCCTTCAGTGTACAAGATTACAAATAGCAGCTACGACAATCAAATGACTTCGTTCTTGGTCTTGTGGAAACAAATTTGTGTTGCGATAATCCTCTTTTCTGAAAAGGTTGGAACACACTATTGTCTTATAGGTATAAAATGCCAGTCCCTTTTTTCTTCATTACATCTAGATCTGCTCTTACATTTCTGCACCCATTGCTTGCACCTAGGCAACAACAAAACAGTATTTAAGTAAATTAAGGTTTGTGTGAATGAAATTTGCAGTAAATACACAAATGGAAAATGTTATCCACTACAACTCGTGTACTTACTGACTTGCATTCTTTGAAAATCTTAAAAAGGATTTCCTGTAGTTAGCAACATTGTAATTATTGCAGCCGAAAACAACACAAATCTTTCCTGCCATAATAAATAACCACTCAAGCGAAAAAATTTGAATTAAAACCCATCCAAAATACTCAAAATTACGCATTCAATTATTCTTATTATCATACGAACAGCATAGACAGCTAGGAGCGCTGACATCGGTGTCTCAGGTTTTTTTCGGCTACTTTCCCATATTGTCCTTCTACTATATTTGCTAAAACCTTGTGCAGGCTCCAGAAATCCTAAGCGATTCGGCCTTCTCGTGTTTGGTCCACAGAGATCACTAGTTTATAAACGAGCCACAAATTGCAAATTATTAAAGCACAATTAAATTAACAAAAATACGTGAGAGGGAATTAAATAACTACCTCACCAAGGTTAAGATTAGCAGAGCGTAATTATTGCTGCTTCACGAAAACAAAAGCGATATGCGGTTCTGTATAAAGATAGCTAAAATAATTTTAAATAAATTATTTAAGTTATATTAGGTGACGGAAAAACCTGAGTATTCAAATTCAAACTATGAAAAACTCCAAAATGCTATTCGCAATTGACAGCAAAATAACCAGAAGGGATGACGTTACGGCCTGCTACAGTGAAGTGCGAGGATTGACTTAGGTACGAAGGTGCACGGGTAAGGACGTCATGACCCCTTTGGATCTTGACCAGAGGTTTTCTCCGTGGGCTTCGGGGTTGACGTTTTAGCTTCTAGAGGAGCTGTCTTCCAGCTGCTGGAGTTGGTGAGGAGAGCCTTTGCAAGCACGGAAGGCCTTCTTCAAGCCGGAGAGTTTTCTGCACACCAGGAGAACCCTCCGACCTTACATAGATCGGCGAGCCGATGCAGACTGGCGAGAGCATTTTCGCTTCTTATACACCCAAAATGGCAGCTTGGTGGCTGCCACACGGGTGCAGGGGTTGCTAGCCTTCCATTGCAAGGGTTGGTTATTTCAGGGTAGTGGGCTGCGCCACACGTTTATCGCCCTGGCTGGAGACTGTCTACATATTTACTGCCTCCTCACAAGGTATGGTGGCAATGACGTCACTGGCCACAGAGATGCTGCATTCCTGTGGCGTCTCTGTTAATTATCTGATCTTTCTTTGTGTGTCCATGGTTCAGCGGATAATACAAGCTTCAGCTTCAGGGGTGGCGACCGCATGCCAATTTCTGGGTGGGCAGTATAATCTCAATAAGTCCAAGTGTCTGTAGTCATCCAAATCCGCATGAAATCAACTCTGTAGCCACGGGATTAACTGTCTGCTGGTGTGTGACTTCTCCCGTAATTCTACCAACATGTGATGTCTATCTATCTTTGCATTTGGTTTCAGAATGACACCATCTAGTTTGCTGTGTATTGAAGATTACAATCATTGTAGATTATGCAGTTAATGGAGTTCTGTGTTTTTGGGTTGTAATGAGTGCAAAATGAGTAGCAATTCAGGTGAAAGTGACTTTGTGAGTGATGAAGGACATCATAGTCAAAAAAGATGTAAAAAGCAATCTCAAAGATTGAAGTGATAACAAAAAGCGAAGACATTCTGGCAAAAGTTGCATTTCTTCTACTGGGAACAAAAAACCAGGTAAACCTTTTGTATTAGTTTTGAAATGTTGTAATATATATATAAACACACACAATTTTGCACTCTTAGAGAACACAGCATTGAGAATTCAAAAATTTCATCTTCCTAAAAAGGGCGTATACAGGAATATGCCTTTTTTACATAGAACTCCTCAATTATACTGTATTGTAAAATTAGAGCCTTTTAAATAATTACTGCTTTAAAAAGTGTTAGGTATGATTGCTTTTTAATAAGTGTCTTGCACCTAGACAAGAAGTGATTTATGTTTTAAATGGGTGTGTCACAAGTTTTATCAAGATAATTAAAACCACACAACATAATTTAAAACCAGAACTATATAATGCACGTAATTTGTCATGGAAAAAAAAAACCAATAACTCCAAAATAACAAAAATAACACTGAAAAGTTCTTAATAAAACCACATAATCTTGCCACTAGTAATGGCATGCGAGAACAAAACATTATGGGCAAGTGCCAAACAACACCATCATGGACACCACACAACTCTCGCACATCATGATGGCAGCACACCAAGTACAAGAGTGTTCGAAAAATGCTACGTGAAAGATAAGTACCAAACAAAAGTCAATCAGACGGTTACACACTCGCGATATGTGTTGCGGGCTTTCCACAAGAGGCTAATTGCACTCAAGCACACAGAAGTGGGGGCAAATATCACATAAAAAGAGACCCATTTTTAAATGTGAGATCACAGACCAAGTGGCAGGGATACACTGAGAAAATTTGCAAGGACTGCAGCAGCAGAGAAGTGAATGGATGAGGTAGCTTCAGACAGCGACAAAGAATTCGCAACGCAGCATTGCATATCCGGTTGGTTAGAGAAACAATCTCTCATGAAACATGGGTCTGCAGGTGAGATGGGATTAAAAACGTAGCTTTCAAAGTACAGATCAAAAATGAATAGAAATCAAAGTTACAAGAAAAATACGTAAATGATGAAATATTGATAAACAGAGATTAAATAATCTGAAATATGTAGATAACACATTACATATGCTTTGACAAATAAATATATAAATCAAATGTTTATCATGAAAAGTTATATCATAACACTGCACAGACATTATTAAATAAATAAATAAATTGCAGATACTCTAAATGGTTAATAAAAGCATAATCACATGCATTAAATACCAAAGCTATTAAAACATTTAAATACTACTCTCAATTGTTTTTAGTTAATTAAATACAGAAAGTTAGGTAACCAAAATAGTTAAAAAATAGTACATTAGCAGTATACCAACAGTAAAATAGTCGTGACATATTTAAAACAGCACACACCCTTGCCCTCAAAGGAAACACAGGGGTGAGATAAAAAATTAGTATATCATACAATCAGACAATATGTTAAAATAAAATTCTCTAATCAAAACAAAGTTAACATGCAAAGGTAATGGAAAATAACAGGACAAGAAGTTAAGATACCAAGATTTCAGACAAAGCAAAGGTAACTTGCAAGAGTTGAAGGCAGTGAGAACAATAGTGTAGGTACAAGAACTCGGGACAACCAGAAAACACCACAAAGGGTATACGAGTCAAAACCAAACCTAGGACACGACTCTACAACAAATTGATTCACGACGGCCTTATTGGGTTGCCACGAAAACCCTTGTTACGTGATTGCCTTAGGCTGCAAGGTGGTCGCTGTGGTCAATTTACAGTTTTAATTATGTCACCAGTCATACTAGAATAGGGATGTCAAAGCTTAATGCCTGGGAACCAGCACAGAGCTTGTGTACAGAGGAGGGTGTTGGCCTGTCTACTCGGCGCAAAGTCCGGTAACACTGTCATGGCCTGGTGGATGGGGCGGCATACTGTCATAGGTTTACCCTTCTGGACAGTGTCCCGGGGTGGCTGCTGACCCAGATGTGATGACGATGAGTGGCCGTTTATGCTGGCTCCAGGACGTGGTGCACCGGTGATACTGGTGGTAGTCCTGGGTGGGCTATGGCTGTAGGTTTGTCTAGTAGCCCCCGAACCAGGGGTTGGCGATTCTGTACGGGATTTCCTAGCCCCGGTGGATGGCTGCGACTATTGGATGAGGGCACCCTGTGGTCTTGAGTGCGGGAACAACGGTGGGGAGGGAACTGGGATGTGAGGCCTCTTTAGCTGGTGAGCGGAAAGAGCTCATTCCCATTGGATTAAGCTGCGAAGTGCAGTTATGACAGTGTTAGAACTCTGATTAGTTTAAGAGTCAGTAACTGCAGAGGTGCCAACCAGTTATCAGAGCTTTCAGTAGTAATTTTTTTAAAAATCAGTAGTTTCAATAATATTTTAGTAGTCAGCATTTTTCCAAATAGGGTACATACAGGATCAGCAAAAACCTAGAAAACCTGGAAAAATAAGGGAGTTTCACATCTGAAAATAGTTAGGAACCCTGATACATCTTTTACGACAAAAATAGTGTACACAAACTGCTAGAACTTCAGACACAATCTTCCCCAAATCAGACCTATATGCTGTAACACTACAATTGTATACAGAGTTTCTTCACCAGCATGATGACTGCCATCTGTAGCAATACTAAATGCTATATCTGATACATCCGTTACAATTTCCTCTTGGAAAGACTCAAGTGCCTGAACTATCACTGTTGTCTTGGTTTGTCTGCAGAAATATTTCTGAATAATGGCCCCAAATGGTCAGACACAGCAAGCGGTAAGTTATGTTCAACCAAAAAAGTAGTAAAAACCACTTCTGCTTTTGTTGTCGGATCTGTTATATCACTTTGAAAACGAGATGTTATAGGCCTAGTTGCAACTTGCATCTTCAGAAAGTCTTGATTTTTTTACTAATAACGTGATATCTACAGTCATCTTTCCCACTATGATGTACACTGAAATTACAACTGCACAACTGAGAAAATGCATGGTTTTCAGATACGCTGGAAGCACATAAAATTGTCCACAACTGCAAGTATTCTTTTCTGAATTTTTCTGACTGTTCTTTAGTTTGGACATTTTCAAACTTTAGAACACTGTATATTTCATTTGTTACGTTGCAGACGCGAATATTACCACAGGGATCACATACACCACAGATACTAACACTACTGAAAGGATAGAGTACACTATTTTGCATGCAGCACTTAGCATTTAGTTCGCTAACACTGCATATTCAGAAAAATAATACTGTAACCAACACTGGCACAGAATGAGAACATGCACACGTACTCTATGATGCATATAGCGACATATCATATTTACATACATCGTTGGCACACAGAATGTTGTGTTATCTATGGCGACATGACATGAACAATAACAATTATGATGCAAAGAAAACAAATGCATAAATTTTTTAATAAAAGTTGGAAATATTAAATTCCGTAGTATTTCTGCAACATTCGTAATTCCGTAGCGACAATACATAATTTGTATGAACTACGGAAAATTCGTAGTACTTGGCACCTCTGTAACTGCCGTTCTCACTTTCCGCAAAATGCCCTTCCTCTAAGTATAAGGTATCAACGACCGGAACTACTACTTGCCTTAACACAGTGAAGCAGTGGAGAAGTCCCAAGTGGTATGTAAGGCCAAGGCCGAAGCCAAACAGGCAAGAGTTGTACTCTGTGGTCCTTTGTCCGGCACTGTTAAGCATGGCGGATACAGAGTGTTGGGTTTCCTCAAGCTGCCGTCGATGACACTTGGGTGTGGTATCCAAGAGAGGTCAGTCGTCCAGAACCAAACTCTTACTCCCTCCAGCACAGTTATGCACGGTAGATGAGTATAGGCTGGTCTGGCTGGCTAGCCACCTTAGGGAGGTCTAGCTGATGGTTGGGGCACAGCACAGGTGGCAGTTTAATGGGTGTGTGGTACGAAATCCTGCTTCACTCTGAAGGACTCATTGCTACGTAAGGTAAAGACACTAACTCAATTAAATAAGTATTCATAAGTAAGTCTGAATAACGCATATATTCCAGGTAGAATATACACAGTGGCCCGCACTATCTCCTGACTATTCCAGACTTGAACGTAAGTTATCCAACGTGAATCCAGGTGAAGAAGACCTGGTCCTGAACTAGAAAAGGCGATTCGGCTAGATAGTTAATGGTTAACTGGCCCTAACTAATCTGACCTATTGTCCAGAAGGGACTGTTGGCAACCACTACCAGAGGTGGAAGTGGTAAGCAGTTGCAATTACCAGCAGGTAAGGCGAGCATAAGGTGTCCTGAAGCGACTGTTGACGATGACTACCAGAGGAGTAGTATCGGCGCGATGGCTTTTACCAGCAGGTCAGACAAGAGGGTTGATGATGTCTTCGGGAGCTGTTGGCAAAGAGTTACCAAAATATCTGTAAGATGTTGCTGCAGCCACTGAAGAGCTTCTGGTGGGTCATAAGGACCTGGTGACTTCTTTTGGCACAGTTCAACGCGGTAAAAGAAGCGAGATGAGTATGTTCCTTCCGACACAGTTCAGTGTGGTAGAAGGAACAGGATGTACTGCTCGTAGAGCAAGCTGATGAGTAGGCTTCCTCTGGCACAGTTCAGCGCAGTGGAGGAAGCAGAGTGTACCGAGGATCGGTGGGCAGCGCAAGGAATTATATACTCCTTGTCCACGAGCCCTTTGATGATGAGGGGTGCGGAAGTGACCTGCGCTGCCCCTCGATCTGTCTGCTGGAGTCGTCTGCTAATGTCATATGCTGCATGGCTTTCTGCTAAGGTGGCATGCGTCAGCATTTACACTTGTGGTGCCATCCCTTGATGCTCTGTAGACCTGTGTGATCTTGGGCGGCCACCAGCTTTACCTGTCCCCCCCCCCCCCCCTGCTCGCACCACCAAGGAAGCAGGGGCAACCAGTCAAACACGTCACAAAAGTGAGTGTTGTGCTTTCTGGATGCTTTCGAGCGCTATTTTCCTATCAAGACAGTGTTCAGGCACTTACCTTTGTTTGCAGCTATGCCTGCTGCTTCTACATTATTAATTATGTAACTGAGCTACCAGTGAAAAATTGGCTCGTCAATCGCCTAGTAAATTTGTGAATAACACGTGGACACTAGAACACATTAATTTGTGCCACGTGATATGAACAGTGATAAGAAGAAGTTATGTCTATGATATCGTCAAGATGCCAGTGTACATATTGTTGTAAATGTAGGCAGACAGAAATAAAACAAATTCAGTATGTTGTCAGTTTAAAGACTTTAAACAAAATACTTTGGTTCATATTGAGTTGAATCAACAACCAAATAAAAATTTTGCATAGTATAAAAGCACGTTATACTCTATAAAGAATATTTAAAATCATTTAAAGTCATTTTTAAAGAATGAATACAAGTCTCGTAAAAATGTTTTACATTGTGTAGAATGAATTTTGCTCCATACAAAATATTGTAAAAAATAATGAAATTCCTATAAGAATAGCTTGAATTGTGAAGAAGCATTTTTAGAATTATTCAAAAGATTATCCCGTTTCATTTAGAGTTGTTCTGCCAAGTATCGGTATTAACTGATATTTCGCCTTTTTTTTAATGTATCTGTATCGAGTATGGTATCTGGCCGATACCTTAGTATCAGTTTTAGTCAGTGAAACCAGGTTATTACTTTCTTTAGACACAAAAATTACTGTATTTCAGCGTGTATACGCTACACATAAAAAAAAGAAAGAAATATAAGAACAAATAAATTGCATCCACCAACAATTTTTTGTGGTCCCAGCAAAATTTCTATGTAAATAATGTTAACATAAACCACTTGTATCGTTTATCACATGAGGCATCAATCAAAGTATATTTTGGGTCCTTTCACCTCCCACAACTATCTTTTTAAGCTGGTTGTTTATGCACACATCTAGTAACTGGATGTGAAATACGCCACGTGGGCCGCCATTTATAACTGCTCTGCGATATGCTGTCTGCCTTCCCAACACATCTGTGTGACACTGCGGCGTTGTGCGATGTGCCAGACTAGCATGCTACTTCCCCTTACATGCCTCCAAGAGGGGAAGTGGTTACCTATAGCAACCAGCAAGGCGACCTAGCATCCTCTCTCTCACCCTTCTTTCTGTCTCGCTCACCTGCGCACCTTCCTTTTTCCCCTTACATGCCATACACGCCGCCGAGAGGGGGAAGCTGTGCTAGTGTCTAACATGCCAGCCACAAAGCAAATGTGTGCCTGGCAAAAGTAGAAATTTTATCAAGATTATGCGTTGCTGAAAATAGTTGCACCGATCATCACTTGTATTTCAAAGCAAATGGTTTGGCCTGATAATGTTACACAAAACATTTTATCGAGGAATTATTATATACAAAGATGTTTTCTTTTGTGATTAAAGGTTTTTTTTTCCACATAAGGTTGGTGTTTCATTGTATCTAGCATAAAATTAACATGGTTTTAAAACGTAACATTTATTTAACTCAAAGGACAGCATCTTCACGAATAAAATTATAAGCCTAAAAGCATATACTTGACCTCCCTTTCTCACCAAAAATTGTTTGAACATCGAGCCACTTGTATTATTAGTGTAAGGTAAGTTCATTTTCAGTAACTTCTTGCGGGGAAAACTGAATATTTATATTAATTTATTACAATAGACACACATCTTTGAATAAGTGAAAAAATTTAAGGGCCTATTCCACACCTTTTGCAGTCTAATAAAGGGTACGTAAGCACCGAGCCAAGTGCAGTGTAACTCACGACAGGGAAAATCAGAGGATGTGGTTTTGAATGAATAAATATTAGAGACAGTGAAGAAATCAATGCTGACGTGTGTCAGTTAAGTCTGACTGACACGTATGTCGAGGATTTTTCTGCTAGACAAACAACTGGGTGGTTTACTCTGGTTCTACGGTATGAGGCGAGGGGTATTGGCGATGGCTTACTTATTCACTAGTGGTGGGTGTTGTGGTTGAAGAGGGTCTCACCCACTAACGGCTAGCTTGGTTGACTTCGAAGCTGCAATTCCAATCGCTGACTTCATGGCTCCAGAAGTTGGGGTTCGCCCAGCTGTATCTAGTCTCTGTCCAGTTTAGCAACCCTCTTACCACCGGGTGGCACGAAGCGTGAATGCGAATGCACAGTGGGAAGATGATTACCGTTACAGAAGCAGGTGCTACTGCTTGTCGTCTAAGTTGGGCAGGCGCGGTCCCGTTCCGCCTGCCTGTCCTGCATAGGACGAGGTAATACTATTCACGGTTTGATAGCGTGAGCCAGGTATTGCTCTCGATGCCTCTTGACACTCCTCACCTTGTAAGGCATAGGGCACACGGGTCTGAGAGCCTACGCAGTGCACTTAAACAGGAATGGTAATTAAAGTGTAGCTCAATAGAGTCTTGCTGGTACGAGCTCCATAGGAGTTTCCACTGATCCCCCACGCATGCGGACTGATCAGGGATGTGGAGCCGTGTGGGCCACCAAGCCTCTACTGGTTGTGCGTTCGTACCGGGTTGGGCAGCAACCCCCAGGCTAAGGTCACTTCAGCACTAACTTAGTGCTCAAAGTAAGAGAGAACCTCAGCTTGTAGCCCCTCCCTGCACGAAGGTGTTCCTAGTGGTTGGGACGTTGCTGTTTCTCCCCACCAGCACTGACTTAGTACTCGGGGATTGGGAAGAAACAGGTAGCAGTCTAATGTGGATGTCAGTACTCTGGGTTCCTGTTGACGGTGCACGTCGTATTCTGTTCCCGACTGTTACACAGACAAGTACCCTGGAAATTAAAAACAGAAGGGTAGTTAACATTGGGTGTTTATTTAGGTGCAATAAACAACGTGACCTTGTGCTACCTCCTATCAGACCTTGGAGAGCTAAAGGTAACTGCAGTTTCCAGGTGTAGGCGACCTGGTTCTAGTAAATAGGGGAAGTAACTGGTTCTAGATGGATGCAAAAGTATTTAAAGTTAAACTGGCTAAGAAAAAGGTGTCTGTAGGAGACAAAGTGAAGTTATGTAAATGTGTACGTGTTTGATGGATATTGACGCATGTTGAGCAGCCACTTGGGGGCGTACTCGTAGCTTCCAAAGTTCCTGAAGGTCCCAGCACTGAATTAGTGCTCCGGGATGTCATGAGAGAGTTTGCTAAGAATGAACTGCCGGAACTCAGCAGCATCCGGTCTCATATAGCTGAAGCTTGTAGACAGCTGGTGCAGGCTGCAGGAAGGGCCAGCAGAGCAACCTTGCAGGTTAGCGTTTCTGCTTCGTGCCTCATTGGCGGCGCTCGGCAGGCAGCTTGTAGGCTCTCAGCACAGGATGGGGGAGAGGCGAGCCTGCCGGGGTGCATAACCTTTAGGTGAAGAGAATCTCCTCATAGGTTCCTATTGCCTGGTAGAGTAGGCGGCCGAGAATTATGTGTAAAATTCTCTCCCCATCTGCAATGATGAAAGTAGGATCATTTAGCAATGAATCGTAATTGTTGTTATTTATAAGTCTGAGCGGCAAGTGTCAATGCTAAGTGCCTTATTTATTCATTTGTCTCAAAATTAAACATTTTTTTGCAGTAAAATATAATTAATTACTTTAAAAGACAAGCATTTGCCACGGGCGCAAGGTGTCTGCAACATATAGCAACATAGAGGAGTAATCCTCCCTCCACCACCCCTCCTCTACTATCCGCCGTTAACACACTGCCCGAACAAAATTTCTCCATGCTCTCTCAGCTGAGTCAGTGAAAGATATTCAAAATTTGACTTGCATTCTGTGTCATATTATTTTCATTTTCACAGGGTTTGAAAGTTTTAGGTTAACTTACATTTGATATCGGATTACAATAAATCATGTACAGTATTTTGAGACGTTATTTTCTTTATTCAAACGAGTTCAGGATAAATGTGTTTTAATGTTTTATTTACAGTAAAACTTTTTATAAAATTTAGTGCAAAGGGTATTGGTATTGGGGTATCAATATTGGTATTGGAAAACATGGTATCTGAAGAACTCTAGTTTCATTATTGACTATACGTTATTTTACATTGAGTCATTTTCAGCCAGCAACCAAAAAGACATTTACTACAAAACTAATGAGGTTTACGAGAAGAAAAAACAATTGTAAATATTGCGTTGAAAGTGTTGAAATGCTTGTTTGTGTTCTATCTCTCACCATGTCGAAGTAGTGGTGTGACACATAAACGTGAATAGTTACTTCTCTGCCAATACACTCGTAGCAAACGCTTAGCATTCCAGTGAGTCTGGGAAGCGCTCAGTTGACTAATCCCCTTAGCTTGTTTTCTATTACACAAGTTATTTTGGCTGCTGTGCGACAAAAGTGCCTTGGGAAGAAGCCAAGCTTAAAATTCCGCACAAGTGGCCAGAGCAGAGCACAGCTGACACAGGCTGAACAAGTGTGGTCCTTGTTGTGGCAAAATTTTTTTTATTAAAATATTTATTGCTTTTAATAATCATATTTTATGATTCTCCAAGGGTTGTTGCTATTCCGTATGCAGCCCACTATATACTTAGCTTATTCCCCTTTTTCACAGCTCTGCTGCGCTAAATAATTACTACTGTAAGTAACCAAGTACTAACGCGTTTTGTAGGACTGCACACCTTCACCTTAATGAAAAGAGGTTTGCGGCATAGCATTCTGTTCCCTTCCGCGACATGACCTACCACAAAAAGTGAAATTACATCACACAAAGAGCTCTGGCTCCAGGTGTGGCAGTAAAAATGGGGCAAGACATTTACCAGGGGTTAACCTACCAAAAGCATTCTTCCCTCAACACCACCACAAGAAAGGAAAGCCCAAGGGCCAGGTTACAGTGCATTTGTGCATAACTGAATGTTCGTAAATAATAGTAAAAGGCCTAACCCAAAATTCAGCTTTTAACAACTTATCTCACTAAACAAAACAACAGCCAATTGGTGAGTAACCTGTAGAACTTAAGTTTTATGCAACTGATGTGCTTGATATAGTTACGATATTCATAAAAAAAGACAATTTCATCTCAGATGACATCATTACTTTTATTTCATTTAAAAGATCTTATTTCCAACAAGCAACCAAAATTTTCTTAGAACTACAAAGGATATAACACGCATGCGTGCACGCACACATAGGTGTGAGCACACATGCATGTGTACACACACAAACACACACACACACAAAATGAGAGAGTTCAAAGCTTCACGTTACATGGTTTGTAAAGCCAGAAAACTTTTTAAAGAGAAGGGAATTTTATCAACTACAGACCAAAAACCTGGCAAAAGCCTTCCAGCTGAGACAGCAAAAATTATAATAGAATTATATGAAGGTTATGAAGTCAACAGAACTATGCCAGGAATGAAAGACTACGTTTCACTGAAAGACTGTAATGGGCAAAAGGTTAATGTGCCTAAACATTTGTTGCTCTACAACCTGAAAGAGGTTTACATCTTGTTCAAAGAAAAGTATCCAGACATTAAAGTTGGATCTTCAAAATGCGCAGAATTAAGGCCAAATAATTGTGTAACAGCCGATTAGAGAGATACACATGCAGTATGTGTGTGTGTGCTATTCATTAGAATGTGAAACTGATGATAGAAAATGCCAAGTTATCATTAATTACCAATGGAGAAATAAAAACTTACAAAGAATGCTCAGCAAAGGTGATGTGCAATTCAGGAAATATTGGTTGTTATTTGGGTGAATGTGCTTTCTGCCCTGGAACAGCAGTTCTCAAACAGGAACTGGAAAATACCTTAGAAGAGAATATTATTGACACAGTCGCTTACTGTCAGTGGATTTCTGTTGACAGGTGCAACTTAGAAACACTACAGAAAAATTCCACAGAATTTGTCAATTCATTTTGCGACAAAATCTCAGTTTTACTTCGTCATGACTTCATAACAAAGCAACAACACGATTCATGAATTGTATAAAAAAATTTTTTTATCAGATTCTGAGTTTGCTGTTGTTTGAGACTTTTCAGAAAATTATTCATTTGTGGTTCAGGATGAGGCCCAGGGATATAGATGGACAAATGACCAAGCAACTATGCATCCCTTTGTGGTGTATTTCAAGGACTCTGAAGGTAACATCCAACACTTAAGCTACGTTGCGATTTCTAATTGTCTTGAGCATAACACAGTTGCTGTCTACCTGTTTCAGAAGAAACTGATACCCTTTTTGAAGCAAAAATTAGAGAAAATGCCCCAAAAAATATTATTTTTCAGATGAGTCTAGTGCACAATACAAAAACAAGAAGAATTTTCTAAACTTGTGCCATCACAAGGACGACATCAGTATTCATGCAGAATGACATTTTTCAGCAACAGCACAAGGCAAAGAACCATGTGACTGTGTTAGAGCGACAGTGAAGAGATTGGCAGCACTTGCAAGTCTTCAAAAGTCATATGAATATCAGATAATGACCCCAAGAAAACTTTATGATTGGACTAACGAACACATTATGGGTATTAGCTTTTATCTTTGCTATGCAAGAAAAGTACATCACAACAGAAACTTTTTTGACAGATTGATTCAAATGTGCTCCAACAATTCCTGGTACCCAGAAACTACATGCTTTTATACCATTAGAAAGAAAAATGAAAGTTTTGGAAAAACATTTTTCATTCGCTGAAACTCGAGTCGATTCTGTGACATCTGAAAACATAATGGTTCTAAGTGAAAAAAGTGGCTACGTAGTAGTTGTCTGCAGCAACAGATGGTGGTTCGCTATGTTCTGATAAAAGACAAAGAGGCTGATGAAGTCAAACGGACATTTTTTCATCCAGTAGGACCATCTCCATCTTTCTCCTATCCCAAAACATCTCATGTTCCGTATACCATCAGTAGACATTCTGTGCTAGGTCAACCCAGCAACTCCAACAGGACGTACATACTATCTCCCCGACAATGAAATTTAAAATGTCATTCAAATCTTTCAACAATACAATGCTTGAGGGATATATTTCTCTATACAGAACTCCAGACCACCAAACGTAACATTATGGGGGTTCTGTAGCCTACTGTAATGGTTAGTAGTCTACTAAATAATAAATAATTTATTTCTTATGAACAGCTATTGGAAATATTGAAATCAACATAAATATCCACACTTCAGTAATTATAATCATTTAACATACAAAAGTTTCAATTTTACAATAATTATTCTTTTTGGCACCACAATATGATGCCTCATAAATCCTGATCCCATAAAGATCCCAAAACTATATTTTGAGGGTGAAATAAGAATATCAACAAATTGTGAATTTTTGAAATTTTTAATGTCACTTTTTGAGAAAACCAAATTTGAAATATTCATTATAATTTTTAAAAATTTTTATCTTGCCACCACTGCTATGTTGTATGTCATATGAAATCCCATTTAAAAATCTTTCAAATGAGCCCAATTTCAGCTTTCTAGCATCAACCGTTCATGATTTCTAGCCATTTTTGTAAATAAGAATGTGGAAAAATTTATTTTGTTTGCAATTTTTGATAATTGATTTTAAAAACACCATGTACTAGAAAAATTTAAAAGAAAATGTTTCTTCATGTACTCAATGGGTACAAACCAGAAACAAAAAAATCATTAGTATCTGTGAGGGTGAGGTAGAAGTGTGTGTGCTGATTTGACATGGAATGCCCTACTACTGTCATGGTGAGGTCCAGCAACAGTCGGGCATCCAGTCCCAGGCAAATACCCCTGCCGGCACCCTCGTGCTCTGGTCAGCGATACAACCTGAGGTGGCTGTCATACTCTTGATAGAGGTGTGTGTGTGTGTGGACGTACCTGACAGGGATCTGTAACCCTACACCATGGTTCATAATGATATTACACCCGGTCGCTTACTTGCTCTGCCTGTAAGTAGAGTTCCTAGTATCTGGCAGGATTTACCTCTAAACAAACTTACTCTTAGGATAGGATGAAAAATGAAATTTAATTAGAAATAATAAATACTGGTGACTTGTACCTTCTATTAAGAACCCCCCAAAGAACATATCACTTCCCCTCCCCCAACAACTCGGATTGACAACTCCCAATTGTGACAACCTTCACGCAAATGACATTTGCCCTGTGAGGTAAACCGAAAGTGACAAAGAAGAAGGTACCAGAAGAGACGACAAGGAACGTGGGAGCATGTGCTCTCTAGACGGAGAACAGGACCAATAGGACAAGGTGAACTGTACGAATGAGAATGTGTAAATAAGAACACTACGATTGTCTGCAGTGTGGTTTGACTCACCCTTTGCGTCCAAGGGGTGAGAATAGGAATGATTCTTTTTTACCGGTCATCCCCGAATCTAATTCCAGTATGCATTACAGCGCACTGGGCCGCGTAAGGAGATAATGGGATACCACCATGCTTAAATTTTAACCGCGAAAGAAGGACAAGTGTGGACGCGACTAGTTAGTGTGTGTGAGAGTAGTTTAGTGTAGTTAGAATTAAAATTTTTCGGACCACATGACTGTTTCAAAATCAAAAGTTCCCTGTGGATCCTGAAGAACAAAAGAGACTTAGATTTTGTTTAGTTTGGGATGGTTAACGTAAAGTTAGAAAGTAGTGTTCTAGGTATAACATTTTTATAGGTATCAGCCACCCAGAGGAGAGGATGAAGAGGCCAGCGCTGATTCCACCAAGAACTTTGGCCTCTTGGATACCATACTTGGTTCACGTGCTACAACTGCTCACTAGGTTAGGAGCGATTCCATTGCACTCATGAATAAAGTGCTGTGTTTGACCCTTCCTCGGGATACGTAGATACGAGTAGTATGAGGAAGTTAGGTTTGGAGCATCAGGAAATCCCACGTGTCTGTAACTGTCCCTCCAAGGGAAACAATCCTGTAACCATCTATTGTTGTGGTTCCTGGTATAATAGTTACAAGTTAGGATGAGTCTTAGTCATGTTTGGTATATTCATATAAGCGGCACGCGTCAAATTAAATACCTTAACATATTGTTAATTATTATCTCACTGTAGCTTAAACGTATTTTTAAAAACTGCACTAAAAAATATTAACAAACTATACAAACCAAAAAATAACTTAATTATCTACTTAACCTAAACAACATTCTACCTGCTTTAATTAATTAGTTTTTTTCTTTTCTTCCTCCACAACATTTTCACACTATCTCTCCAATTCCATCCCTTCATCTTCACAACCTTCCTCCCACTGTACTTTACAAATTTACCCCCCTTTTTTCTTCACTACTTGCCTGACCTTGGGTTTCAATTGTTTCTTTCGCCGTACAAACTTTATTCTGTACAATACATTACTTTGTTTCACATGAGAATACCCCCCACTTTTACGAGAATCGTTCACTACTGGTACTATATTCTCATTAAATTTGGACTGGGGCAACCCAATATCTGATTCACATTGCATGTTTACTTTATTACAAACAATTTTCTTTACCGCCCATACCTGAAATTGCCCTTCATTTACTAAATTTTCTTTCAACACATTGAATTCACAACAGCTCGGTACACTATTTTCAAAATTATTAATTTGCCCCAGATATTGATTTTTACTTATAAGAACTGGGTCCCTTAAAAACTCTTTCTACGTTCAATATTGTCTTCTTTCTTTACACTGTCACAATTATTAACATCTTCTACATTTCCACCTATTGTATAAAACTCTTCACTTACCTGATCGCAATCAGTAACAAATTCTACAATTCTACTCTCTTTACAATCTGTAATAACATTTACATTTATTCTCTCTGTATTAAACTCTTTGTTTACATTCGCACAAATATCATCCAACTTTTTATCATCATTACTTGGGCCATTTAATGTGGTTACCTTTGTTCCACATTTCTGCCTAATCTCATTCACTTTGTCATTGACATTTAATTCTAATCAGAATTCTACCATATCTTTAGTAGAACTGTCTATTGCATTTATTATGGTGTCACATTCTTCTGTAAATTCTAATTTCTGTTCATCAAAATCAGTTTTGAACCTATCAAATTTTTCTGCTAACTGCTGAAAATCATTTTTTTGTTCGTTATTCATGTGTGTGTGTTCGTTATGAGATGTACAAGCAGGTTTATTTGATCATTCATTTTAGGCTTTTCTATTCCCTGTTTTTCACAGTTCATATTACCCAGTCCTGAACCTTAAATGTTTACATCTACATCGGTTAAATTTATGTCAGCTTCCTGATTTACCCCATTATCAAACCCTAAAAAGTCATCTCTTCTGTGCTTACTCTCTCTTCCACTGTGACAGCCATTCTGAATTGTAAATAATCAACCTGTACAATATTTTAACTGTAATTACTCTTCCTTGCAAAATTTTAACACACGGGAAACAAAAACATCAAATTAAATATTAACAACCAACATAACCTATTACGACAAACAAAAAAAAAATGTTAAATTTACTTGATGGCTGGCTTGAATGTTGACTGATGACTTCTCCAATGTGGTAAAAACCTTTATATCCTTATATTTGATGTCGTGACGTTCCTTCGTCGCACTCAATAACTCTGGAATGGACTTCTGCTTCGCTGGAATACTGGAAATGCTGGAATGGAACTCTGTTGCTTTGCTTACTGCTTGCCACTCGTTCTGAACTGCAGTGGAATTGTGGAATTATTGTTCTACTGCTATTGTTTTTTTGGGCCCAGCACCAAACAAAATCTGTCCAAAATAACTAAACTTTTCATGCGTGGCATGTTGAAAACTCATGCCCCATGTTAGGCGCCATACTTGTAACATGGCAAAGACTAAATAATAGCCCGTGCTGCAGTTACTTCCCTGGTTCACTCAGATGGTCAAGCATGAGACAAAAGGGTGCCAATTTTACATAAAAAGAAATGGAATTCCATCTCGGAAAAGTTACTTAATTTTATTTAAAAGTTCCATTTATCCAATCACAGGTTACGAACACTATAAGTAACAATGAGACACATTCGAAACAGCACCGCAGAAGTACTTAGTTAACACACACACACACTCATCGCAAGGCACTTCCTTCTCATGTCATGGTTGATATTAATTTATTACAAGACAAAAACCCTAGCTACTCTGAACGGCACATGCAGCTATCCCCTTTTTCTAGCTTTAAATCTAAAATTAAAAATTCCCGGGTCTGAAATCCTGCATCCTAGTGCATCACAGAGAAGGTTTAGAACAAACACTGCTTACTACAAGAGAACTGCAAAAAGAAGTTAAAAAAAACTTTTATCTCAAAATTGACAAAACCTCAACTGCGACTCTCAAAACTCTAAAACGCAAACACGCTACTGATAACCACTCGAATACGGCCATGAATTAAAACTGATAAAATGGATCCTGCTCCACGTACTACCAGCGTTTTTTTTTAGAACATACAGTACATAAAAAAACTTTTTTGGGGCTTTTACTTACGTATTAGTTAACTATTCACTTAATGAGTTATTAAACACTGTAAATCTCATATATGACCTTGGACACCACATAAAAGAGCCTTGGATGACATGATTAGCATGTCAGCTTTCACCACGCGGAACCAGGCTCAATCACCGGAAGAGCGATATCCAAATTTTTGCATGCAGGACATGTAGCAGACATTTCCAATGGCTGGTGAAATGTTATGCAAATTGTTTCTTCATTATAGAGAAAACCCCTTTCTTACAATTTTCAAGGAACCAGGAAAAGGATATGCAAAATGCAGGGAAGTGTAAAAAAGGGCACAAATTTGCTGTAAAAACAGTAAATGAGACAAAAAAAAAAGTATGTATAAAATGCAGAAAAGGGAAAATTCAGGGACTGTAAAAACAGGGGTTCCACTGTATTTTCCTGAAATAATTCACAGATAATTCTAAATTCAAATATCTGCAGATTGCAAGATTCATTCATCCAACATAGTAACCACTTAATGTATGTTTCAATTTCAGTGCATATTTAAGATAAATTTTCAATGCTAATACCTATTGCTTAAATGAAGATCATGTTGGAATAGTTACCTTATAAAACCCATCAACAGCATAACTGAATATCCGGTACCCCCACTATGCAAATACTTTCTGAGCACAGCTACCATATTTATTTGATTCCAAGCCACCATTAATTTCAAGCAGTGCCTAGATTTTTGGGGAATATTTGGGGGGAAAATTGTTGGTATACATATGAAGCCACAGGTTGAACTACCACTTCAGTAGGAAAATTAATTCTGTAGGAAGTTTAATTTTGCCTTCAATATAAATGATCTTGCATACATAAGAGAATATAGTACTTTTAAAAGCAATTAATTGCAATGTGTGGCACTCTCCAGCAGCCCAAATTAGTTTCATCAACTTCAAATAGCTTCCCAGCCACTTTATTTCCATTATGTCCTGCAAAAATAATTGTATTTGATTTACAGAAACAAATCATGTACACATTTTCCTGTTGCTATAAAGAAGCATTGCATTTTAATCACATTGTTCAAGAAATACAGCACAACCAATGCATGCACAATATTGTTTGAAATATCAATTACAGCTATGGTTTTCGTATTGAAAACTGAACCACAGTGCTATTTATTTTACAGTATCATTAACTGTGCTTTTAGAAAAATACTGTCAATGTAATTCCAATGTTTCAGCTATACCATTCACAAACTGCTTTTGTTTAAAGATAGCCTGTAAACTATTTTCAAGAAGCCGTATGTCATAAAATTTTACTATAATGTGATAGTATCACTATTTTTCGAGCATGTCCTTGCTGCGTGACACGCTAGACAGATGTGCTGTAACTCCAACGTGCAGTTACTATGCTTGCTGCTAGATGGCTGTGCTCTTACTCCACATGCTGTTGCTAATTTCTCCGTTAAACAGCTGCACTGTTCATTACAAGTTAAGATATAGTCTGTCTCATTTAAGGTTTCCAGATTTTGACAGATTGTACAAAAGTAGTACCTTGTAAACAAACTGAATACGTATCCTTCCGCCACCATGTCCTTTCCACGTGACTGTCAAAACATGTAACATCATGTAAATTTTTGCTTGACATTTCAAACATGTCAACTATAATTGAGGAAAATGTGTGATTACACATATCTTTTTTTTTATTTCTGATGGTAACATCTACATTGTGTTATCAAAATACTATCAATAAAATATATTCATATTCTTGCAATTAAAGAGATATTACTAATTACTATCAAATCAATTATCACAAACACAAAGAAATATATATTTTAAATAAAGAAATTTCATTGGACTTGCAAGTTTGCAACTCTCGCAACAGGAAAATATTTGAGTCAAGATAGATTGATGTTGGTTACAATTAACACTGTAATCAAAATTAAATCACACATGTTAAACAATTTAACTGAAGATACAAAAACTTACCTGGCCCGAAGTATGATCAGAATTACCTTCTTTGTACGCCTTTTGAAAAATTTAAAGAATCCATTAAAAAAAGAGTGTGTATCTCACATAAACTGATGTGAGCATCAGAAAAAACCATCATTAATTCACAACTGAGCAGTAAAATGAATTATGAAAAGACAAGTCTGCTGGAGTTCTGTGTAAAGGCAATGTCACCAGTATGCCTACCTTAAAAAAATTACATTTAGGCAGTGAGCAAACACAAGAGTTAGGCCTGTCAAATCATACTCGTATTTAACAATAAATAATTACGGAACCTATTTGTAGCAATTACAATAAAATAAGTCTGTACAAAAAACATTCCTCACAAATGGTGAAGACTGGTAGGCCTGTGATCATTAAGTAATGAAACATAGTGGCAATTACATCAAAAACATGGCCGTTATGTACTATTAAAGTAACATGGATATTTAATATACATGCCCATCGTCACACAAAAAAATTCAGTACAATTTGTTGTCCTATACGATTAGTATTTATTATCATAGCTAAAAAACTTACCATAGAAAGAAAATGTACTTTACATAGTCTTTCTGGATAAACTAAACATTATATATCTCAGTTTTAACATAATCAGGCCTAAATAATTAGTATTTTAATACAACTGCACTTGTGGTTTTGGTCTGGCGAGCAATGTAACCTAAATGCTTTGGTGAAGTCAATACTATTTGTTGTTTATTGACCAAACAAAAATTAAATCAACTGTAACATTAACATACTTTGTAAGAAATGAAATGAATGCTGAATATTTAAATGTTGTCTGCTAAAAACCAGCACACAAACTTAATATGTTACCTTAATTATAAAAGAAATAAAAAACATTAGCCTAAGATATTTACATTTCCCCATCAAAATACATCACACCCCAAATATTCATGTACATAATTTATCTATATTTACTTTGCGACTGTTTTTGATGGAATTCCAAGCAATCTGCCAGTCATTTCTAGCAAAGAACGACTTGAGTTCTCCCATTAGTATGTCTTCGACTCCTTTGACAACATGTACAATGTCTTGCTGTCATTGACGATTGCATGAAGGATTTTTACGTCGCTGCATTTTAAATAACTATTCACACAACATTCATAAATTTGATTTCAAACTTACTAAACTGATACGCCCACACACAAAAATTAAATCTCACAATAACAACATGGCGTCCAGTTGTTGGTTGGCAAAGATAAATAGCCTAGCCCTCCTTTTTCCTTATTTCTGCTATGAACTAACAAATTTGAAACTATAAACACATTTAATAACCTTATACAGAATACTATAACGTAATATTGTTTACGTTTATTCCAAAATGCTTACTTATTTTTTTATTTGTACTGTGCACTATTTTCTTTTTCGCTGATGTAAGAAAAAATACATGTTATTCAAGGATACCACCATTGCTTCACATGGCGGTCAGCTGACATTCATTATTTCAAATACAACGCTAATGTAACTTTAAATGCATTGGCAGCAGTAGTTGTCAAATTCTGGAAACTTTAAATGAGACAGCCTATACAGCAAATCATCCTACATTCTGTTCCCACCAAAACATATCCGCCCGATCTGCTACCACTGAGATTTCCGTTGTTTCCTGAGAACATTTTACCCCTTACACAGCATGTATACAATATGTTGTCATGAAATTACCCTGAAAAACCATATTGCAAGTCCTGCATACTATTCCGTCTGTAGAACAAGTAACTTATATGTCCAATTTCACGTAGTATCTTACTTGAATAACTTTACTCCGGACCTTCATGGAATTGTTTTAAAACTTATCTACTTTATTTTAAAAATTGTAAAAAAAAATATTTTTATCTATTAAGATTTATATGTACAAAGAATGGCACAGCTGTTAAAACCAGAAATAATTATACAAACAATTAATAAAATTGCACTGAAAATTATTTCTGGCCAAAATATTGATGGTACTTTATTCCAAGCCACACACATATTTTTCAAAAATATTTTTGGAAAAAAATGTACATCTTAGGTAGGAAGGTAGGCAGGATTTTACATTTTATTGACAGTGAAGTCATGGGGTACATAGACATAAAAAAAGTGCTTGGACAAACAGAAACGGGCTAGGAATCAACTGGAGTGAGTTCAGAAAAGCATAGAAAAACCAATATCAGCATTGCTGTAATAGGACTCAAATCCAGGCCCTCTCAAGAGCATCATGTCTAGTATGTTACCACCCACCAAAGAGAACTTGAGAATACAGAGGTGGAATGGCCACTTATGCAGCGAATTCCAGTCACATACATCAGCAAAATGACATTACTAGTCGCAACACTCACCAATCATTGCTTGCTAACTTACATGCCAGCCATCAGCGCAGCCAATAGTGAACCTTTCAAAGCATGCAGTAGCCAATCAGACACAAGGCCTGTTCCCAGAGTTCTGGGTCATGGCGGACTCCTTCCCCAGTCCCTCTTCTCTTAGCAACTTGCTCCGTCTCTAATGACCTCGCTGTCGACAAGATATTAAGCCCAAATATCTACCAACCAGAGTTCTGGTATCCAATCAGAGAATGGTACGCCAATGTCAAAGGAACTGCCATGCTATTTTGTCTCCGTGTACTTATCTACTCCTGTATTTACATGCCACAAGTCAAATGTGGCAATACAGCAGATAGGCATGCTAATAATATAAACACGTAAAGTTCAAACTGATTGAGACCATAAAATAACACACAATTCAAAAAATGTATTCTTGCGTGGGATGCAGTCTGTTTTCATACATCTACAATTTCTGATGGAAAAACTGGCTAGTATAGTTGCTTGCATATAGCAAAATTTCCCAGACATTTCACAACTTTGTTCACAATTACCTGACATTTCCCTGTTTCCCAAATTTCCCAGATGTGCTGCAACCATGAAGTGTATACTCACCCAGTATAGTTTATGTTGAAGAGCCGCTGCAGGCGCTGACACACCAGCTCCCACAGAGTGATCATTCCTGTCTCATCCGCTGAGGCAAGAATAAAGCCCTTATCCAGAGAGGCCAAGTCCGTCACTGCTTTGCCATGAGTCATCTTCCTTTCCACCAGTTCCATCTCATTTTCTTCCTCCCGTGGCGACAGGACACAAATGGAACCATTTGAGGTGCCTGTGCAAAACAAAACTCTGTAATATTAAAATGTTTTAACTAGTTCACAAATTGAGAATTAGGTTGTTGAAGTTTATAAAACTTGCTACCTTCAATCTAAAAAAAAATTTAAAACATTTTTAAAAATATTTTTGCAACATATAAAAATTTTAATTTTAAAATTGTTATGTTTAAATTAAATGTAGTGACTCAGATGCACAGTAACAGCACTTCTGCCACATACACAAGTTATCATGAGTTTTACTGTAGGAGGAAAACTAATTTAATTATTCTGAGTAAAATTATTATTCCTAAACCCAAAACATACTATATTATAGATAAAAATTTAATATAGTAACACTTTCTTTAAAATCTTAAGACTTGGCCATGCTAAATGAGGTTAACTTTCTACAAACATACACACAATTGTGTGTGCCTCCAAGTGTTTATTTCAAGAAAACATTCATGGATTAAAATGTAATTTTGAGAAACCCTAAAAAAAGCATATGCAAAAAAATGTTTTAAGAAATAATTTTAATTTAATCTTAATAGATAACCCCTATTCGTGGGGGAAAAAATTAAATATATGCAACAAAGAAAAGCTATACTGTAAAATTGACACTCAATAATTGATAACCATAAATCAGCACTCTTAAGCTTTACTACACATCCACTATAGTCGATTCACGTTTTCTTCTGCCTTTTGGAATTAAACCTTTAAAAAATCACCCTAGGAGTAACATGTCAACCTGTTGTATTCAATCACTTGTATTCCTAGATTATATAACCCTGTGATTAACGTTAAAGTACTGTGTTCTTGAATAGATTAATAATCTACTTAGTGTCTTCTATAACTTGTAATATTCATTTCATATTAAATACGAATTAACAGCAGCGAGAGCAGCGACATGTTGACAACGGCCGGTAAGAAATAGTTCACACTTACAATATATTTTAACATCATTTTTATGTATACTATTTGTAAATTATACGTTGCCAATTGATATACTTGTAATATTAGGTAACACTGATGGAAACATTTCATTGCAGCAGTTAAAAATTTTAGCACAAATTACTGTTCATAGACTCGCTCTAGTGACACAGGTTTTTTTTCCGTCTGTAAGAAAAGCTTAGTAAGCGAACCGGATTGTGTCACTCATTCTCTCTCTTGGGAAGTCCATACCATCAGTGTAGCAGGAAAAGTATACGTTTTGTTATTTCTAATTTCAGCACATTTCATACTAATTACATCATCAATAATGATGTTTGAAATTGTAATTTACAACTGAAACGAGATTTTGTTTAAATACCTATTATATGTTATTTAGATGCAATGACATATTTTAGATGCTATGGCACGACGCTTACAAATCCAGCAGGTTAGCAAACGTGGTGTGGAAAGGAGAATCTAGAATTTTATCAGCTTTCCCCTAGCCCCGCACTTGTACCAATATGGCAGGCGATTATACCCAGTTTTTATAGTGCTTTACGATTGGCAGTGGTGTGGCGACATGTCAATGACACTGCGTGTTTCTGAATGATGCATCATCAAGTTCATACTCGTGTTTTTGAAACATCCTAGGCAAGTTACAATGTTGTGATAAATATGTGTTTCCACAGAAGGGTTAAATGTGTTGTGATCACTGCGTGTGAAAGGGCGCGGTGGTTGCGTCGATACACAGGCCAGGTTTATGTGGATTTCAAATATATGCAAAGTTTATACATTTTAACCATGAACTGATGTTACGACGACGTTAATTATTTATATACACGTCTGTTTATCACAACATTGTACCTTCATGCTAGGTGTTTGAAACACAGTTGTGTAACGAGCTTACGTTTCTGTTGTTTGAATGTCTGCCACAATCCCAACGAAATACTAAGCCCACCCAGATAAATTGAATAAATTAAACCTACAAACCAATAAGTACCAATGCATGTTAATATTAGCGGAATAAATGTTATGGTACTATCTTTTACGTTTGTTGATGCTACGTAGTACAATAAATAAGCGATACAAGTTGCATGCTTGAATTTACTGTATCATTTCATTGGACTGGTTGTCCCTTCGTTTTAATTTTTATTCCACACACATTAATTACAATAGGTTAAATACTACTGTTGTTTCCGCAACAGTTGTAACAAACACCGTCGTAGCAAAATATTAATGTGCATTATGTGTAACGTCCTATATTGTGTGTAATAAATAGTGATAAAGCTGACCTAAATATTGTTATAGGCCTAAATTATGAACATTCGTAGGAAATGGTTTCTGCAATATGACAATTCTTTGAACAGCTGTAAACAGCAACCAATGCATTTGACAGTTATAAAAGTAGAAGTCACATGGCAGTGTTTATGTTTACGTGAAGTGGAAGGATACATAGCAATCAAAAGTAGAAATTTAGCAGGGCTTCAGAAAAGTCTCTTCCAGTCATATGTGCAGAGTTCACATCTGATTGTTCTAAGTTCTGTTGCAATCTACTGTGTCTTTTTGCCCAAGGTCAGGACAAGACTTATCACAGTCACAGGATGGGTTCCCTGAACATCTAGCCTGTCCACAGGAGGTCCCTGCTCCTAGGTGAGAGGGAGACAAGGTCTAGGGCAGAAATAATGATGGGCCACTTGTCTCCCAGATAACCTATCATGTTAAGAATGGACCAGATGTACTCATACACACCACATTCTACTGGCCACCCAGCCAAGCTTTCCCCATGTTCTACCACCTTTTGGCTTTTTGACAGCCTACTTGTCAAAGCCTATGTTAGAACTTGAGCTAGAACTGACCAGCTGACTAACCCCATCAGGGCTAAACACTTAACAACCCATGCTGGATGAGCAACTAGAAAGGAAGGAACTCCTATGCCTCCATCACTATGAGCAATTAAGTGTAGTAAGCTGGGCATTTATTCCAATTTAAAGTTCCTCCATCACCCAGCCAAGCTGCTTAAAAAAGAACCTTGTAGGTCTCAGTCCTATTATGTCTCCAAGTCTCTCTACCGTCTTGCTTGACACCAAAAAGCAAAGGTATTTACGCATACGAAAACACAACAGCTGGCAGTCATACGTTTCACACTAACAGACATTGCTAGTAAAGGTATTAAAAGGGAAAGGATAATAAAATCGCCACAAGTGAAGTCCCAAGCCATGCCTCCTTTCATCTTTAAAATGGGCAGATCACAGAGTCAAGAAAAGTGCTGACTGCCTAGCTCACCTCACAGCCCACTACCATGGCTGATCTGTTTCTTTTCCAAAGTTTGTTACAAAATATTGGGATCAAATTTCACTGAATTTTCAAAGTTTTTCAGACAATAATAAGAAAATGTATAGACTTCTTCAGCATTTGATAAAAAAAATTCTTCCAAAAAAGTCTTACATTATGAAATGTAATTTAAACAAAATTCAAAACATTATCTATACTAGAAAGAGTACAATTGTTCCATTGTGAGTATTTCAAACATAACACAAATTATTTTCCAGTACCCAACCGTTTTAAAACAAATTCTTTGGGCTGTTGCTGAAAATCTTTGACCATACAGAAATATTACATTATATTATATTACACACTTGAATTCTGGCTTGTCACCAATTTCCCTGACTTTTCCAGGTTTTCTAGTCCTGTAACAGTACAGTGCTTGTCGCTGTTACCTGCTGCACTGTCACAGTATAGAAGCAGTGCCGAAGACTCACATAACAGTTCTGGGCCAACATGCAATAAATATTCCCTAACGAAAATTATTTCAAAATATGAAAATACCAAAAATAATAAGCTGACCATATACAACATCACACTGAACTGGTATGACGAGAATTGTCAATCTGCTTTTGAAGAAGCAAAACAGATGTTGACAGGTGAATGTGTTAACGTTCACTATGACACTAGGCTACCAATCGTAGTAGCATGTGATGTAACACCATAAGGGGTTGGGGCAGTATTGAGCCACAAAGTAGGAGTGGATAAACCAGTTTGTTTGCTTCCAGCACACTATCACAGGCTGAACAAAACTACTCGCAACTCGATAAGGAAGCGTTAGCAATAATGTTCGCAGTGAAACATTTCCATAAGTATATTTATGGACACAAATTTGTACTGGTTACAGATCATCAACCTCTTAAGAAGTTTTTAGGCATGACCAAGTCATTCCCATGTTGGCTCATGCACGGCTCCAGAGATGACCTGTTGTTTTGACAGCATATGATTATAAACTTGAGTACTGACAGGGAGCATTACTAGCAAACACAGATGCCCTGTCCAGGTTACCTATCCCTGACAGCACACACCAACATTCCAGACTTACCCATTAAAGTGCATGACGTATGTGAGGCACAACTGCAGGACAAGGTAGGTAGTAAAGTAAGAGCGTTCACAAAAAAAGGGTTGGCCAGATCATACCACAGACCGCTGTTTGAAGCTATTTTTCTGTAGAAGGGAGGAGCTGTCTTTACAACAAGGGTGCCTAATGTGGGGTAACAGAGTGGTAGTACCAAGATGTCTTCAGGAGCCAGTGATGGAATTGTTACATGACCAACATCCGGGAATAATACGCATTAAAATGCTGGCTCGCAGTTTGGTGTGGTGGCCCCTTATAAATGCCGATATTTATAGTACAGTTCAGACCTGTGAAACCTGTCAATGTGTACAAAACATAAAAAAGGGGCAACTGTACCCTGGTCAAAAACATGTAGGGCATAAGAGCAAATTCATGTAGATTTTATGGATATGGAAGGTATAACGATATTGATTTTGTGCGACCATTTTTTGAAATGAGTGAGTGCATGGCTAATGAATGGTACCTCAGCATCCCAAGAGATAGAAAAACTCTGATCATGTTTGGTCATTTTTGGCATTCCAAGTACGGTAGTCTCAGACAATGGGCCTCCGTTCAACTCAGCAGAATTCATTACATTTTGCACAGCAAACGGCATACAGATATTAAAAGCCGCACTTATCATCCCCAATCATACAGTCTCGCAGAAAAAGGAGTCCCAACACTTAAAGAAGCCCTGAAGAAACAGGTTATTGCAGGTACATATAGGAACAGTCGCATACTCATGCATAATAAGCTAAATGAGTTTTTTTTTATCTATTTACAGAAATACTCATCATACAGCTACGGGCCAAACACCGGCTGAGGTTACATTCAAATCAATTCCCAGGACAAAACTTACCATGCTGAAACCTGATAACATTCCCAAGGGTGTACAAAAGCATACAATACTCCTGCACCCTTATACAAGGAAGGAGAAAAGGTTATAGTGGGGCAATAAGAGATAAATTCCAAAAGTGGATGACCAATAGAATTCTGAAATTTCTGAGTTCAGTAACGTAACTGGTATGGTGGAGACATAATAGAAATTTGACTAAGGTAGTGCACATTGATCAGATGAAAAAGTCCTTCCTGCCAGATAGTACACATCCTGTGCCTTCACAAGCAGCTAAGCAGCTCAACATGATATACCTTTCTGGAACACAAAGCTCAGTCAAGGGGGTAACTACTCAAAGAATAAGATCATGGGGTAGGATGTCACAGAGGTGACTAAGACAAGGCAAGCTATACTTGAAGGAGACAAAGGGGATGCATTGCCTAAGCAGGAGATATCTGATAACCCTCCCAGATTCTGAACAGTGTAGAGAAAGTAGACAGAGTCCACTTTTTAGAGGGTTCACACTTTCTGCAAATGACCTGTAGTTGGTAGACTGTCAGTGAATTCCTGCAAGCCATGTACAGTAACAACTAGACTTACGAGAGGTAATAGATTGTTAATGTAGGTCATAGGGTCACAGCCTACTATGGTTGGATAGGATTGTAATGTTAGGCAGCTGGCAGTGTGTGCAGAGCTGTAAACAAAGTGGGACGACCAAGATGATGGATGTGTTGTGTGTGGTGATACAACTGTAAGAATGTACAAGTCATGCAATAATAATGTAAGACCCAAAAGGAAGGTAGTCTTCAACCCAGATACCTCTGATGTTCTGCTTTTGAAGCTGGCCTACTGAAAACATCAGCTATGAATAGTTTAATTCTAGGAACAAATTGTAACTCAATATCATAAACAAACAACTGCAATTTAATGTTCTGTAATCTTACTGAATTAATTTGATGAATGTGTTTCTTCATTACAGAAATCAATGGCTGACGATCAGTTTGAACAAGTATTTTACACCCATATACAGAGTAATGATTTTCTTAGGTTTACTTACACACTTACCATGCACAGTGTCTAGCTAAATGAAATCCACACTTTTCTTTGCAAGCGGTCTTAAAGGAGTTATTATTTCAGAATAATTTGGTATGTAACTTCCCAAGAAATTAACCATACCTAAAAACTATAGGCCATCAGTGATGATGAAAGAAATAGGGTGGAGCTCATTGAAGGACAGGAGGAAAGTTGAATGGCTAATCAGGATGTACAGGATGGTGAATGAAGAGAGAGGATGGGGAGGGCTACACTGCAAGCTAAGTAAGGGGGTGTTTAGAGGAAGAGGAAACAACAGTGAGAAGCTTCAGAGGGTGTGGAGAAGAACGGAGCGGGGTAGGCAGTCCATACTTGTGAGGTCTGTAAGGGAGTGGAATGTGTTGAGGGAGGAATTGGTATCTGTGAGAGGGATGGTAAGTTCAGGAAGAGAGTGGAAAAGGAGTAGGTTGGGTGAAGGAGAGGTGAGAGAGCTCGCCACCGGGTGGTAGTCTAATTGTGTGTGTATGTATGTATGTAAACTCCTTTAGGCTCGCCTTATCATTAGGGCTTTTTAAATTGCTTCTAATCAGGCCACAATTGTAATTAAAAATTAAATAGCATCTAATCAGACCACAATTAAAAATTTAAATGCCACTAATCAGGCTGCAGTCAGATCAGAAACAAGGTAGAAATTGCAGGCTGTCAGTGAAGTACTGAATGAAGTGATTCTATGCACTGATGAAATATCGACCCGGCTTAATTTTGCCCAAGAAAAATGTTAAGTGTGAAATGCACATACTGCTGCAGAAATTGATGAGATCAGGCAGATGCTCGCACAAATACAGTTAACACATTAGAATATTTGTACATCAGCTGCGTTGAACCACTAAGTAACAACTATTAAGAGTAACGTCTGTGATTTATAAAATTCCTTTAAGGTTCTGTGGTTGGAATAGTAGTATTCCAAGTATGGCTTCTTGTATATAGCACACTGGTAGATACTCATTTTGCCATGGTAAATATTCAGTTTGTACTAGGGATGTCAAACTCGATTCCACAATTCCTCGATACCCGCGATTCTAGAAAAATTGTATAATCAAGAATTGGAAGACGAAGAATTAAAGCATTAAAACTTGATTCCTTAACATACATAACCTATCACTACAGGCACAATTTTGTAAATCACGATAAAACGAAATAGCACCAAAATAAAAGTTAAAACGCAAAATAACACAAAATACAGCAAACGTACGATATCTCACGAAATGAGCTTTCTCCAAAAGAAACAAACTCTTCTCCTATATTATATCACAAATTTTCTTCAGCACTGTAAAAACCTAGAGTTGCGCGAGTCTCGGGAATATTGAGAAATTCTAGAGTTGAAAAAATTCTCGATTTCGTCTCGAGACAATTTTTAAATCTCGGAAAACATAGTTCTAAATGCAAGGAAACACAAATAAGTGGAGAAGGTGGAAAGTGGATTTGGGATACGCTGAGGGGAAGCTTTGTAGAGGGTGAGCTAGTGCCAATGGAAGGGGCTAAGGAGAAGAGGTGGAAAGGAGAGATGGTAGATTTGATGAGCAGGAAAGAGAGGGAAATGATGCAAAGGATTGAGAGGATGGAGGAAAAGGTCAGGAATGAGATGGGTAAGAGTAGAGTAGAAATGAGGGTGGATAAGTTAGAGGAGGAGTTGGAAGATGTAAAGGGGGTACTAAGGAAAATGAAAGCCAGTCCACAGGAGGAAAAGCTGAGTAGAGAGGAAGAGAGAGGCAGAATGCAAGTAGTGCTGCAGAAGAAACTGCAGGAGGAAAGGCAGAGGAGGAGGGAGGCAGAGATAGAGGTGGTAAGATTGAGGAGGATAAATGAGTTGGAGGCAGTAGAAAGGGATAAGACAGTAGGAGACATAAGACAGCAAATAAGGTTAGAGGAGCAAGAAATAGTAGCAAGCGATAAGTGATAGTAGTAGGCAGGAAACAATCAGGAATAGAGGAACGGGAATCAGAAAGCAGGGAACAGGCATTGGTAGAAGGTAGGAAGCAGTATGCTGAGGCTTGCAAGTGTGCGACTAGCAAAGACCAGCAAGCAGGAGAAAGTGGACAGTTCAGGGCCAAGAGGGGAGAGAGGAGGGCTGGCCAAACGGAGGGAAACAAGGGTGCTGCAGGAGGCCAGAGACAAGGGTAGGCAGGTGGGTGGAAGAGCCACAAAGCAGGAAGAGGTTGTAGGAAAGGAGCCAGAGGTAGTTTTTCTAGGCAGTTCTATTGTAAAGGGGGTGGATCTGAGGAATATCAGAAACGAAATTTCATATAAAGCAGCGTTTGGGGGGGGGGGGGGGGGGCAAATACCAGGGATTTGGCGGAAAGGATTAGTGGTATGAGAGGTAGCAGAGTGGCAAAGGTTGTTCTCATTCATGTACGGGGAAATGACCTGGCTCATAGGGAGTTCGGGCAAGAGATAGAGCGGGACCTCGGGGGATTGCTGAGGAAAGTGCGGGAGAAGTTCCCTGGAACTAGGGCAGTAGTCAGTGGTGTGCTGGTTAGGAAAGGAGTATCCTATAGGAAGGCAGTGGCTGCGAGTGAGGTATATGAGAGGGTGTGTAGAGATTTGGGGGCTACATTTATAGATAGTAAGAAATGAGTAGGCTGGGAAAGTGTAGGGAAGGACCAGGTTCACCTGACAGAACAGGGAAAGAGGATTCTATGCGATCTGCTAGGTAGAGAAGTAGCTGGCTGCATGGAGAGGGTCAGGGCAGTGAAGCAGTTGTTGAAATAGCAATCAGTTAGAAGCAAGGAAACGGAAGGGGAGAGAAATGGAGAGGATAGCATTGATGAGGCTGCAGGGGTGGAGATAGGAGGTAAGCAATGTAGGATGGTAAAGCAGAGTACTAGTATAAAGATAATGGTGGTGAACTGTAGGAGTGTGTACAATGAGCTGGAGGGCTTCTGGGGAAAGGTTGAAGTATATGGGGTGGATATAGTGGTAGCTGTGGAGACTTGGTTGACTGAGAAAGTACTGAACATTGAGTGCAGGCAGGATAAGTTCACCATCTTCAGAAGAGACAGGGATGGGAGAGGAGGAGGAATAATGGTGTGTGTAAGGAAAGGGCTAAAAGGGGCGGTAGAATGGGTTAGTAAGTATGTCGAGGTAATGGAAATGAAATTGAGTGGTAGTAGTAATAGGAGTATTACTTTGCTGGCAGCGTATAGACCACCAGGACAGGGCTGGCAGGCAATTGAGATGTTCAAGGAGAGGGTCGATAGACTAAAGGACAGGCAGTGGGTTGCTGTAGCAGGGGATTTGAACATGCCAGGGGTGAAATGGGTAGAGGGTGCAGAAGGAATGGGTAGCATGATGTAGAGAATAGCAGCACAGTTGGTCAACAGAGGATTAGTCCATGTAGTAGAAACACCTACGAGATGGAATGAGGAGGGTGTTGGGTCAGTGTTGGATGTGGTGTTGGTCAGACCTAGGAATGCTGTAGTTGGTGCAATAGTATTGGATGGTATAAGCGATCATCATATCCTGGTTGTGGAAATTGGGACTGGCAGGATGAGGGAAGTGCAAATGGCAGAAAGGTTGGTGTGGCAGAATGGGAGAGGAGACAAGAAGGGGGCAGAAATATTCCTGAGAGACAGGTTTAAAAAATAGTCTACGAAGGAGGGTGTAGAGGGGTTGTGGAGGGAGTTTGGAGGATTAATGGAGGTTATGTTGGAGAAATTTGTGCAATAAAAGGTTACGGACTGGAGGAGATCTGCCATATTATGGACAGGAGATTTTGAAAATGAAGAAGTGCAGAAAATTACATGCCAAGTGGAGAAATGAAGTGATGATAAGATTTAAAGAATTGATGAAACAAATGGGTAGGGAGCTTGAAAGGAAGATCAAACAGGCAAAGAACGTATTTCTGGGGAACATGGTGGAAGAAGGAAAAGGCAAGGAATGGGGGAAATTGTTTAGGTATGTTAGGAGGTTAAGGGGAGGAGAGGAAGGGATCCATCTGCTAACAGGAAGGGATGGTAGGCATGCGACAAATGACCAAGAAAAATCGGAGATGCTGCAAGGACAGTACTAGTCAGTGTTTGAGGCAAAGGAGGGTTGGAATAGGGGGACAAACAGGGTTCGGGGGGTGTTTAGTGAGTTTAAGATGAGGGAGTGGGAGATAGAAAAGGTAATTAGGGGTTTGGAGAACAGTAAGGCAGAGGGACCAGATGGGATAGGAAATGCAGCACTAAAGTTTGGTGGCAAGGAGTTGGCAAAATATTTAGAAGTGCTGTTTTAAAAGTCCTCAGGAGAGGGTAAGTTATCACAAGATTGGAAGGATGCTATGGTGGTACCTATACACAAGCAGGGAGAGGATAGGGGGAGGCCTGGCAGCTACAGACCGGTGAGTCTCACATCAAATACAGGAAAAGTAATGGAGAGGCTGGTGGTGCAATATGTGGTGAGGGTTATGAACAATAGGAATTGGTTGGAGGGGTCCCAGCATGGTTTCAGAAGGGGTTACTCATGTGAGACTCCGCTCACTGGGTTATTAGAGGACCTGGTGCAGGTAGTTGAGGGGAAGCAGGTGGATGCCTGCTTCATAGATTTTGAGAAGGCATTTGATAAGGTGCCCCATGGGACATTGATGAGGAAAGTGGAGGCGCTGATACCAGACAGGAGGGTAGTGGAATGAATAGTGGACTTTCTCAGGGGGCGAAGGGAGAGGGTGAAAGTGAGGGAGGCAATATCGGAGGAAGAGGAGGTTACGTCAGGGGTACCACAGGGAAGCGTGCTGGGTCCTTTGTTATTTACCATAATGGTAAATGACTTGGGTTTGGGGATTAGGGGAAAAATCAGATTCTTTGCAGACAATCGTGTTGTATATGCTGTGGTGGGAGAGTGGGGTGGAAATTTGCAGACTGACATTGATAAGATATGGTTGTGGACCAGAAAAAATAAAATGAAGGTAAATGTAAGAAAAACTAAGTTAGTGAGGTTCACAAGGAAGATGATGATAAGCAGGGACATGTACAGATGGGAGGGACAAGAGATAGAAGAAGCAGCAGAATATAAGTATCTAGGGATTGTACTGCAAGGAGACCTCAGGTGGAAAAAAACAGGTAGAGAAGGTGGTTGCAAAGGGAAGAAGGGCTCTGGGTATGCTGGGAAGGGTGTTGAATGGAGTCAGCTGTGAGGTGAAGGAGAAGGCGTATGGCACAATGGTACGGCCAATGTTAGAATATGCTGCAGCAGTATGGGACCCGTATGTGGAGGTGGAGGTGCGAGAACTGGAAAAGGTGCAGAGAAAGGCAGCAACATGGGTAAAGGGTAGGTGGAGAAGGCAGGGGCAAGATGGTGAGAAAGAAGGGAACTATAGGCCATCAGTCATGATGAAAGAAATGGGATGGAGCTCATTGAAGGACAGGAGTAAAGTTGAATGGTTAGTCAGGATGTACAGGGTGGTGAGTGAAGAGGGAGGATGTGGAGGGCTACACTGCAAGCTAAGTAAGGGGGTGTTTAGAGGAAGAGGAAACAACAGTGAGAAGCTTCAGAGGGTGTGGAGGAGAACGGAGTGGGGTAGGCAGTCCATGCTTGTGAGGTCTGTGAGGGAGTGGAATGTGTTGAGGGAGGAATTGGTATCTGTGAGAGGGGTTGGTAAATTCAGGAAGGGAGTGGCAAAGAAGTTGGTTGGGTGAAGGAGAGTTGAGAGAGCTCACCTCCGGGCGGTAGCCTAATTGCGAGTGTATGTACATGTTTTTTTTTTTTGTTTCATGCCAACAACACATGCAAATACATTATTTTTCTTGCGAAACTAAATGTAAACAAACATTCCAAAGATTACAAAAGCAGTAAAACATGTACTTCGAGATAAGCTACAGAGAGTCTGACAACAAATCGCCTCCAATTGTGCGAAGTGAACACACACAACTCGGATGTATGCCCTGTATGGCGATAGCACCACTTGTTGTTTAGTAACATTGACGGATGTGCATGAAACAAATGTGTGATATCTAAATTGAAACATTAAACTGATTTTCATAAAATATCTAGTCTCATAAATTATGGAAGCTGCTGCAACTAACGTAAAAGACCGTAAAATGTCTATCATTTGGGTATTTTATGTAAAGATAAAAGTACAAAGGTGAGTGTAAAGTGTGCAATAAATTAATACAAACACAGACCTTAACTGGTCTGAGAATACATTTTTAAAAAAAGAATGCAGATAATATTTATATTACGTGGCTACTGCTTGTCTAGTTTATGTATGTATCTCATAATTGATTTGAATTAAAATTTATTAGTGTGTGTATATATATATATATACACGTCTTTGCATTTCCAGAAAACTTGTTTGTGCATTTACCAGAATGAGACTGTATTTTTAAATTGGAGCCTTTTAAATAATTATGCTTTAAAATTTTTTTAACTATAGTTGCTTTTCAATAAGTGCCAGTCTTGCAAACATTTTAATAATATCTTATGTGGGTGAGCATTTATTATGGCAAGTGAGGTTTGGAAATATTTGCGAATAAACTATGTAGACGAAATATATAATGATATGTATATACATTTTCAATATTATCTCATATGCCTCTTTTGAACTTTTGGGAATTTCATACGAATATGCTCCTACTGTTCAAGTGTTATATTATTTATGTTAGTAATAGGCTTCTACTAGTGTAGGCTTAGTTCAAATAATTAAATTTCACACCCTCCTATATTTTATTTGTTCTGTAACGTACGTGTCTGTAACTAAAGGAATCGTAAGTTTTTGAATCGAGAATCGAGAGTGGTATCGTCATCGAGATCGAAAATTGAGAAAATATGGAGTCGTTACATCCCTAGTTTGTACCAGTTCCCAATCAATCCAGGATACTAGTGGTTAAAATGCCTACACTTAGGGGCTGGAAACACACAAACCAATTTCCTTTCTCAAGCAACTTGAAAGATACTTTCAGGTTTGCAGAGTTGAGTCTGGTGAGGTCCTTCAATATCTGGATTTCACCCTGAAAGCTAGTGCTGGACATTATTGAGGAATTGTATGTGAATCAATCCAAACATATGAGCAATTTAAAGAACTGTTTGAGGCAAAACACTGGAATAAGCATATGCAAGGCATGTTGTGGACATGGTTGTACATCAAACATTTCTATCCTGGTCAGAACAACTCACTGAAAGCATGATTGATGACGAATTTGTGGCTATGGTCTTGCTTCAGTTTCCTTGCCACTATCAAAAGTATTGAACCAACCAACTGGGGACATCCATTCAACAATTCCATGAAGAGAGATTACAGTATGCTAGACTGCATAATCTCCATCATGCACAAATTAATAATGCCCAAACACGGCTGTCACATTCACTTGGTGCTTCCAACCAGTATTGTATAACTGCCTACTATACCATCAAGTAGCCTAGCTCATCACCGCCTATTATAAGAGAAATAACAATCATTCAGGTCATTGATCACCCAAGAAGTCACCCCGTAAAGATGTATATTGGAGACGTGAATGCTGGCGTCCATGTCCAGAAGATGATAACCACAGTTTGTCCAACAAGCACGTAAAAACCGATGTTCACAAATCTCCTGATCATCTGTGATACACACACCATTTGTCAGAGCCCCATGATGAACATGAACTGGAAAGAATGTACAGATCAACCAGCAATCAAAGTGTGGACTGCTTGAATCTGAGGAACCCAGAATGCCAAGCGATAAATGAAGAAAGATCCAAGATTGAGTGGCAGACACTATGGAAAGGCAATATTAGATTTGATTGCACTGCCCTTTAAATAGATATGCATTCACCCCACAACTTGCAACATCATAGAAAATTGCTGCATAATTCAAGGAAAAAAAAAGGGGTCGGACTTGGCGGCACTTCTAACACTGAACCGTGATGTATGTATAGTGCAACCAGAATTTTTGCCTACTAAAACATAGTCAAATGTGCATCATCATTTTGAATGAAAATGATAGATACATATATATTTGGCTGCCATAAGTTCTGGAACAGAGCAGCAAATAATGAATCTGTTAAGCCCAGAGCCTAGTGTGTTTGTCTATGGAATTTGGTACACAGCTCTGTTAATGGCACAGAAGTTAGTTGCATAGCTGAAGCATTTTATTCTTCTTTCAACACATCAGCATACATGTACCTGTGATCACCGTTCCCCAGCTAATGTATGTTATTCATTTGTCTACAAATCAGAAAACCCAAGAAACCATGAATACTATCGTAACTTGAATACTATCGTAACTGCCATTAAACCTCCTGCTTGAAAAACCTGTATGAGAAAATCAGGAGACTGGTGAGGCCAACCAACAGCAAATACTACAAGAGATAAAGCATTCTGTAAAACTGTGATTGTTTAAATCTGCAGACATGCATAAGCAAGTAGAAAGTCAATATGGATCTGTGGTATGGCGTCCAATCATCTTCAATAGTGTGTCGCACCCCCTCGCACTGCGATACATACTGCAAAATGGTCTGGCATGGAGTTCAGCAGATGCCAGATGTCCTGAGGCAGACGGGCCCACTATTGTTGGATGGTGTGTTCCAAATCCTGATACTGTGGCACTACAGCAGTTGGTATTTATATGATCTCACACATGCTCAATTGGCGAGATGTCAGGGGGAGAGGGTGGTTAGGCCATGATAGTGTTCGGACATGATGGAAGCAGTCCTAGGCAACTTGTATCGTGTGCAGTCATGTGATATCCTGCTGGAATATCGCATCTGGAATCGCTGCCAGACATAGGAGCAGATGGAGACATAGGATCTCATCTGTCAAATATTCCATATAACGCAACGAGAGCAGATATGCTATCATAGGCTATGGCTCCCCAGACCATAATGCCTGACATGGGGGAAGTGTGCCCCTCGATAGTGAGGTTGGAATTGTGGCATTCATCAGAGCCCTTCACATCCCAGTATGATCATCATCAGACCCCTCACAAAGCACAATTCATCATTAAACACCACACACAGCCAGTCTGTGGTGTTCCCACATTGCTTTGGCCTGGTACGACTGCAAACAGAGCTGCTCTTGTTGCAAAGTTAATAGCAGTACACATAATGGGCACTGGGATAGCAGATTCGCCTCCACAAGGCATCACAAAATGATTTGAGACCACACAGGAGCGCCAACACTAGCCAGCATAGTACACAGGGTCGCCATGGGATCCCACTGTGCCTAGTGCACAATTTGTCAATCCTCTTGACTAAAATACGACCATCCATCCTGAGCCAATCCTCCATGTGTGCATACCTTCATGTGTCCACTGCTTCAAACATCATCTGACAGTATGGTCTGAATGATCTAAATAGTGAGCTAGACGGTGATATGACCACGTTGCAGTTTACAACCAATTACGAGTCCTCTCTCAAAGTTCATCAGTTGTGTAAAACTATGTCTTTGACATCTTCTCTAAATTCTTCACTCTGTACATTTGCTTGGTATCGTCTGGTGTTTATCACATTACTGCAGTTTCAACTACACGCCTTTCATGAGTAACTATTTTTTTTGCAGACACACTTGAGCTTTGTGCGAGGCAAATATTAAATAATTACATGTTGTTGCCTGCTTTAACTATACTATATAGATTTATTCATTTGGGTGTCTGTCATTTCTCACTGGGCATTATACTGAGCTGGTTAAAGAATGTGCCATTGCAATATATAATAATTATATGTTCGGGAATGATTTAAACTTTTCTATATATTTGTGTAAAGGATAGTAATTCATTTAATATTTAGAAGCTTGTGGCAATAATAATTTGTTTGTATTTTTAGTATGTTTGTTTTTTCAAATTTAATATTTTATTTGAGTCATTACGTCAGTAGTAACGTAGTCATAGGATGACAGTAAAACTTTTCTCTGGGTTAGGAAGCTAGACACGGAGCCGCCGTATTGCACCACCTGATGCAACTGAGGTCTCAGTTGGCTGACATGATCACCCGCGCACATATAATCACATCGTTTCTAGAGCCACGTTCAGCGGCTACCATGTTTACCTGATGAAATATTCTGTGAATATAAGTAGGGTGAATGCAACTTTTTCATTGTCACAGTTGATGCGTTCCCAGATAGGCTGCTGGACATGGTGGTCAAGGATTTTGTTCGCTAGACCAAACGCGGGGTGGTCTAGATTAATAGACGGTGAGAAACAAGGGCTGTTCGCTAGTACATAGTTATTATTGCTTCTTGGGTGCCATGGTCGTAGTGGGTTTTACCCAGACATAGTGAGCTTCACATACACCAAACTGGCGATTCCACAGGTGAACTTCGTTTGTCCAGAAATGGACGTTTTCCCAACCAAATCCTCTAGCAGTGCCAGTTAACAATCCTTTTACCATGGGGTGGCACGAGGGATGAATTTGTATACAACATGGAGATACAATTAAGATAGTTACCGAAGCAGTCGATACTGACTCATGCCAGAATTGGGCGGCGCTGTCCCGTTCCGCCTGTCACTCCAGTGTGGGTTGAGGAAGTGCACTTAACTGTCTGGCGGCAAAAAGAGCTGCGTTTCGTTCCCTATGCTTACGGCCGTGCCTATGGTCGTAAGGTATGGAGTCTCCACTTACAGTATGCTACGTACACCTTGATGTGAACAAACTAAACACAGTTTTTAGTGTCAGTCCGATTTTGGCTTGCTGACCAGGCTCTGTTAAGTCTCAACTGGGAGCTGTTTGGGCCACCAATGCCGCCACTGGATGTGCGTTCACAAAGAGATGGACAGCAAGTCTCAAGCTACAGATATCCCAGCACTTACAATGCTGTGGGATACGGTAATAACTCAAGATTGTCGCTTCTCCCTGGGTGAAGGTGTTCCTAGTGATTGTGACTCCTCCGTTCCTCTCCGCCGGCACTGGTACTGTGCTCTGGCAATTGGAAAGCAACAGATGGCCGTTTAATGAGTGTGTGACGGACACCTGAGGGGCGCCCGCTGTTGAAGTTAATTCGGTTATATCAATAACCTGGTTCTTGTCAATGGCGTACATAGCAACCTGTGTATAGCAGGTAATGAGACAGACACTCTCAGAAATAAAAACGGTAATGTAGGAAACAAAAGTATATTTATTGATGGTTCAATAAACATGCTATGCGTGCTACCTCCTACCAGGCAATTGAGTGCTGTAGGTTACTACACTGGCCAGATGTAGGCAACCTAGTTCTAATGGAAAAGCGGAAAAGAAATATCTAAACGAGAAAAGATATTATACTTCTAAACTTGTCTAAGAAAGGTATCTTGAGGAGACAAAATTAATTTAACGTGTTAGTGCGCGTGTTCGCTGGTTGACTGATAGTCGATGGTGAAGTAACCACAGGGGGCGTACTCAATGCTTTGAAGTTCTCTAGAGGTCCCAGTACTGAGGAGTGCTGTGGGAAGTCACGAGAGAAGAACAAGAATAACTCTCAAGCTCAGCAGCATCCTAACTTATATAGAGGCTGCCGGCGCGGGGTGCAGGGGAGGCATGACATCCTCCTGCCCTGGTTGACGTGGGAATACTCTGGTCAGTGTTTCCGCTTCATGCCTCGTTGGTGGCGCTCGGCCTTTCCAGAGGTCTGGGCAGCTTGTAGGCTTTCAGCGCAGGGTGGGGGGGCTGCATGCCTGCCAGGTTGCGTAACCTCCAGGTGAACAATATATGCTCGTAAATTCCCATTGCCTGTAGGGTAGGCAACGTGTCACGTCTGTAGTGGTGGAAAGGGTACTCTTGGTGATGAGTCGTAATCGTATTAGATTAGTTTTATAAACAGCACGCGTCAATTCGCCACCCCCTCCGTTGCAATGAAGACATCATGGAAAAGGTGGCGGAGAAAGGCGTAGGCCCCCTCTCTAGAAGGTCTAGGCTTGGTAGGCGGTAGTAGAGGTGAAGAGGTCGATAGCACGGAAAAAAAAATTTCGCAGACAGGTAGGCGGGACCTTAAATGTAGAGTGCTTGACCGCTGTAGCGACGTGTGTTCTGTGCGCTCGGGTCACCACGCCAGCAATGTGAAACATGTGGAATGGCGGCAGCTGGCTCGCGACCTTGATTCTTTCTCTCTTTTGGGCGGCGTCCTTCTCTGCCCTTCGCCCTGGTTATCGGGCTTTGCTGATGCTGCGAGTGTGTGTATTCCCCCATGTTGCAAAGATTACGGGTCAGGAAGCCGTATGTCAGATGTCCCACCGGCCTACATTTCATATACGTGCCATTGACAAAAACCAGCATAGCGCTGGTGGATATTACATTGGAATAGTACATAACAACATGAAAGAAAAATTATATAAAATAATGGCACGTCAAAACGAGGCGATTAAAATAAGAATAATTATAATATGTACAAACCTTACTCGCGGAAGGTGCAGAAATGCCATTACTATCATGAGGCTTGCTGCAGTGAGTTAAAGAAAAAGGAAAATCTTTCCAGGGGATAGTTGTGTCTGTCTGCAAGCTAAATAGTTACGTGTTACAGATTGCGAGGTGGTCAACCACCGGCCCTTCAATACCTGGGTTGACCGGCTAAACAAATACAAAGCGAGTACACTACATGCATAATTATTGCTACAAATTGTGCGTACATTGGTCACTGAATACAATACACAGAAACACTCAAGTTTTGAAGTTAAAAATATCTTGCACCAGATTTGGGGAGCTTTAACGCTCAGAGTCTTTGGTTGATAACCGAGTAGATGCACATGATATTACAAACAAAAGCACATATAAGCATAAGCATAAAAATACCCTCCTACAAAACGGCATTCTTTCTTGTAGGCAATTTTCATATATACCCTTTGAAAACGTATGATAATATTCAAGTGTGCCCCTACACATCAAATCAGATTAAATGCTGAAAAGTATTTAAAAAAACTAACCTAACTATCCCTTGCAGGAGTCCATCTTATATCATAGGTCTAACAGATAGTATGTACACTGTGTACCTTCGTTGGAATGTTCATGGTAAGTTCCTAAGGAATGTTCACTTCTGTCCACGCTGAAAACACACTCTTAAACGACGGCATTCTTCATGTAAGCAATCTTCTCAAATACACTTTCAAAACTAAACGTATGGTGATATTTATAGGTTTACCTACACATCAAGTCAGATTTATAGATGATCATTATAAAAATATAAAAAGCCAAAATTTAATTGTAACGTCGAAGTGTCTGTCTTCAACTTAATCACTGGCACTGTGGTGAGTGTCTTTATGTAATTCACTTATGGTGGCCATTACTGTCACTATGGGGAGCGTCCATTCGTAATGCTACCTACTTAAGTGGGCTGTCGGCCACTGAAACACTTGAACAGTGAAGTATCAAAAGTTACTGACGTACCGCTTTTTAAGGCTGTAATAGAAAAAGTTAACTATCACATAGTCAAGTGACTAATTACTGGTGCATTTACCTCGGTTCTTTCTACTGGATACTTTTGAATTTTGATTTATCCTAAATGTGATTGATCTTACATCACTGTCTTTGGTTTGCGGCTAAATTAAATGCACCTGACAGGTCTATAACAAGTTTTTTTTCCACGTGAAGGTAGTAGCAGTTTACGGATAATACTACGTTTTTAAAATTTGTGCACTTACTGGCGATCTTCGGTTTTACTTTCAACGGGCCTCCCTCTTGGATCAACGGGCCTCCCTCTTGGATAAAGGGCAGCGTGCAGAAGGTAGTGCCACATATACCTGGTTGTGGGTCTCCATGGCGATTCCCGGTACCAGTCAGGCATGTGGGCAGCCTTGGCGGTACGTGGGGATATCAGGCGTCGTGGAGCAGCCTGAGGCGTCATGGTGTCTGCTTCTGATGAAACAAAGTGGGTGGACACTCGTTCACGGGACGTTGAGGCAGTCAGACGGAGTGTCAAGCCTTCCACCCCAACTGCACAGGTTCCTACCCGTAGGGCAGGATGTTTCTCTGATGGGGCAGTGCGGAGAAGAAAGATATCCACCCCGACTGTGGGCAGCACAGCTCGTCGTGGTACCAGGTCGTGGGTGGCATCAACGGTCTCGGTGGCCAGGTCCTGGGGCAAGGCAATGGAGGGAGATTCTCGTAGACCTCCACTGCAGGTGATGTGCACGTTGAGGGGTAGTGGGTGGCATCGACATTCTCATGAAAGTGGCCTCTCGCGTAGCAAGATGGCGAAGCGGAGCACTTCCAATGTGGCATCTCAATGTCCGGGTCTGTGGTATTCCTGCATCGCAGGACCTGGGGACAGAGCACGTCAATTGCAGTTTGACGCTCCGGATAGCAGAGTTTCCTGTGTAACAGGAGGTTGGGATGGAGCACTCTCGTCCGAGCTCAAAATTCAGGCTGGTGGGTTTTCCTGTGTGGCAGGTGGTTGGGGCGGAGCACTCTCGTCTGAGCTCGACGTCCCAGGTTCCGGTGGTCTAGTAGCATCCTGTACTTCGTCGGAGGACGACTTCGCTGAAGTTGGGATGGCCTAGACTTCCGGCTCCGTAGTTTTACCAGGTGGAGAGGTTTCCGATTGCTCGCTGAAGCGGCTTGATAGGCAGGGTGTTTGACGGGATTCTCCGTCACGGGGACTCCGCCAGAATAACTAGACTCAGCTAGATTTTGTTTTGGCTGCTATCTTCTCAGCATAGCTGTGTGGCGTAGAGGGCATTGATCTGATGGAAAATGCACCTTGGCGTTGTTCTGCATCGGATTTCCATGGCGTGATGTAACTAGGCGCCCTGTCAATCATGATGGGCATTGGTTCGGGTCTTGTCAAAGGTCCTGGCTCTGTATCGGGTACTACTCTTTTGATCGGGGTTTCATCTTCATCCCCTGATTGGCCAGATAAATCTCCTTCAGCACGTCGTTCTCGAGTATTACCATGTCCCCTAGGTATGGTCATATCTGACCTCAGGTGGCCTTACGAATCTGTCCACTTATATCCTCGGCCCAGTAGACTTCTCGCTTGCTCACGATGCAGTACGGTGCATCCCATTTGTCAGCAAGGCCAGCGCTGAATTGGTTGATGGCTTTGCTGAGTGGGTGACTTCGCAGGAGGGCGTCTTCCCCTAAGTTGAATTCTCTTACCCCTGTCTTCGGTTGGGGATATTTCTTTAAAATGTACGCATTATGAGCTTTCTGGACATACGTGGTACGGGCTTGGGCTGCTAGCTGGATATCCTCAGGTTGAGGCATGTCAGTGGACTTGCTTTCCCACTGCCAGTCGCCTGGTTGACGCGATGGTTATCCCAGGAGTAGGATGCTCGGACTGGTGTCGACGGCCTCGTTCGTACGACGTCGGAGGGCAAACAGTATAGTGGGGATGTGCTTACCCCAATGCTTGTGATCATTACCCACACTGATACGGAGGCACATCGTGATCTCCTGGTTCCTGCGTTCAGTGGGGTTGGCTTGTGGATGGTAGGGAGCGGTAGTCCAGGTTTCTACACCTCTCTCTTGATAGGCAGTTTGCCATTGATGGCTTGTAAACTGGGTGCCATTCTCCAACAGTATGGCTTTCGGATAACCCCATTGTGCGAAAATCTCCGCCTCCATTTTCCGCCCAATTGGGGGGTGGTTTCGTGACTTGAGTAGAGGAAATGCCTCTACCCATCTTGAAAATTGATCGGTTACTACGAGTAGGTATCAATTTCCTTCCGGGCTATGTGGATACGGGCCCATCAGATCAACGGCGATGTGGGTCCAGGCCGTCTTGGGTCTCCAAGGTTTTGCAGTGGGAGAGGGAACCAGGTATGATTTGCCGGGGCAGAACTTGACGCAGTTGCTAACGTACTGCCGGACATCACTGCTTATCCCATTCCAATTGTAATGGGTTTTAAAATCCAGTAGGGTTTCCCTAGTACCCGGGTGACCAGCTTGGGGATAGTCATGATGGCGTCAGCATGTATCAGCTCGTACCTGCGTCGGAACCCAGATCTTCCACTGCGTATTGGACTGCCTGCTACTTGTCTATACAACGTCATCCCGTAGTGCAAACCATTGGGGCTGTTCCCGTAGAAGGCGTCGGATGTCGGGATCATCCGGTTGACTTAAGGTTATTTGTTGGCGGGTTATTTGCAGTTGAAGAAGTCGGATTTGTTCTTACAGACTTCTTTCGATCTGAGGGGGAGGAGACATTTCCTCTTCCTCTTCAGCTTTCTCCTCCAACATCGGGGAACAAGACAGGGCGTCTGGCAGGTCATTCATCTTACCTGGGCAATGTTGGACCTCAAAGTCAAACTCAGTAAGGAACCTGTTTCACCGGCCGAGCTTGACCTTCGAATTCCGGGACTCGTGTAGCCATTAGAGGGCTTTACAGTCGGTTCGTAGAATGAAGTGTTGCCCTTCGAGAAAATACTGATATTTCTTCATTTAAGTGGGTTGATGCATACGCTATCATATGGGGCTATCCTTCTACGTCTTGCTGGTATAATACTGCGTCTAGGCCGTTTTGACACATGTCTGTTTGCAGTATTAAGGATTTGTCTCCTTGCGGCCGATGGAGTTGGTGAATATTCTTGAAGATGTTCTTCAAGTCGGAAAACGCTCACTGGTGTTCCGGGCCCCATTGCCAATGGGTGTCTTTCTCGAGAAGTGGATGTAGCGGTGCCATATATTCTACAATGTTTGGAACAAAGTCTCGTAGCCAATTACACAGACCCAGGTACCGTTAAAGCTGGTCCATTATTCGTTGGTTCTTCCGCTTCTTCAATTGCTCGAATTGAACTGTGTTGCAGGAAGTTTCCCCTCGGGCGTTATGACGTGTCCCAGATAATCTATTGACGACTTGCCGAAAAAGCTTTTGATAGCTTACAAGTTATTCCATATAATTCGAGCCTTTCCAATACTCGTTGCAGATGGCCTAGATGTTCCTCCACGCCATTAGAATATATTATCACATTGGTGAGATAGGCGAAACAGAACTCGCCGATGTACCCTGTTAGTACTTCCATAGATATTAATCGTTGGAATGTTGCAGGGGCATTTTTCAAGCCAAAAGGCATTACTCAAAATTGTAGGGTTTCGCCCTCGGGTGTTGTAAAGGCAGTATATTTTTGACTGTCCAGATGGAATGCAATCTGCCAGTATCCTGACTCCATGTCAAGAGTACTGAATATTTTGGCTTTGCTAATATCTCGAAGTGTATGAGACAAGCCTATAGCTGGGGGAACAATAGGATGAGTGACTTCATTTAGCGATTTGTAATTTACGCAAAATCACAATTTTCTGTCCTCCTTAGGTACACGAACAACGTGTGAGTATAGTGGGGAGTTCGACAACTCCACGATCCCCTGGTCCTTCATGTCATCGACCTGTTCCATGATGAAGTCACGACGGCTGGCTGACACTCGGTATGGACGGTTGTAGACTGGTAGGTCAGTTGTAGGCCATATTTCATGTTGTATAGAACGTGTTTGTCGTAGCAGTTCTCCTAGTCCGAAAGCACGGGCGTGCTCGTCTAGTACAGCTTTTATTTGATAGAACTCTAGTTCTTCGAATTCATGATTAATGCTCATTGGATCGATGGGCATTGGCGGGATGTCGTCTGTGTTTTGATCCCAGTTTACAGTAATATGGTTGGTTTTTCCCAGATAGACTCTGCATTGTCCATGATCTAGAATGCATTGATGACGGATGAGCCACAGGCACCCTAGTATTTCTGATTCAGACATGGTTGGAGATACAATAAATTCTGTTGGGGTAGCAATACTTAGAATTTTTATATTCAAGGTAATTCGGCCGGTTACATTAAGGGTGGCATCAGGTTGCACCATTCTTACTATTTTGTTTTGCGGTCTTAGTTCGGCGAGCTGGTTTGGCGTTAGCAAATTTCTTCTAATAAAAATTTTTGGTAGCCGCTGAGTCAAGTAAGGCTAGTACCCTGGAGGATGGGCCTTTGTCAACCGGGGGTGGTGGTGTGCTTCATACCCCGGCATCTGCGTTTCCCGGCTTGGTTCCGGAAGTTGGTTTTCCAACTGGTCGTTTTGGAATATTTGACAGCATGTTGTCAACTCGGTTTGGTGGAACGGCAGCTCCTTCTGGTTTCTGAGGGCAGTCCTTGTTCCAGTGGTTCTCCAGACAGAACCAGCAATTGGAAACGAATGCCATACAAGGAATTGTGGTTAGTACGCCTTTAGGAGGCGCAACAGGTGGTGCTTGTACCTCAGAGACTTTGGTGAATACTGGTTTTTAGAGACTTGCCTGCTTCGAGACTTTGCTCAGCTTCTCAGGCTTGATCACCTAATTCATCCAAGGTCGTGGGTCTTGCTGTCAAGAGTAAGTTCCGGAGATTTGGTAGTAACACTCGACTGATGGAACGAATGGCGGTAGCCTCGTCACCTACGGGGAACACGTCGAAACATTTGTTCTTTTCTTCGTATGAAGATTTCTACTTCTTCGTCGAGTACCTGGGTCTGGCTATAAAACTGCGTCCTTAGCCTAGCTAATACCTCGCCAGTGAATTCTGCCACTATACAGTTACTGAACTGCTTCCAGGCCATTAAAAATTCCCCGTATCTTTCCCACCGTGTGAGGGCGAGCCCCTCAAGAGAAATTGGGCACGGTCAACCCCGTTGTTTTGGTGGCAGGTCTGTTTCTTTGAATTCTTTCTCGCATTCCCGCATGAATGAGACTGGGTTTTCATGTGGGCGACCTGCAAAGTTGGTTATTTGAATATTATAATCTCTACCGGTAGCTGGTTGGCCAGGAGCCGTTCCAGGTTGGATATATATCCGTGAAAGCATTGATCTGTGGGAGTGAGAGATGTGTTTCCTTCGGAATCTCTTGCACTGGTAGGCCATCCCGGGCATAGAGATGCGTTCGTCGGGCCACCCTATGCATAGGTGGTGATAGGGTTCACTGCATGTCATGCACCTTATGCGGTTTATGTCTCGCCCGGGGAATGTAATTTCATTACAAAAACTTGTTGGTTGTTGCCGGCAAGCGGTACAGCGGTACTCTAAACCATCTGTAGTTGGGATAACTTCAGGCCAGCCTATGCAGGCATAACGAAAGAGTTTATTGGAATAGGTGCATTCTATCCTTAAGTGTACCATGGCCTGGACAGTCGGCATGGCTACACTGTACATTGGATACACCAGGTTCATTTCTGGAGTTCTCACCAGTGACAGCGTTGACTTCTGCGTCTGACATGGTAATGGTTAAGGGCGCCACAGGGTGTTTTAAGGACTTCCCGAAGTCCGCTTGACTGATCGTTTTGACCCTTAGATCTCGGGGCATGGTTGGTCTAGTTTGTGCCCTTTACTGCGCACAACTATTCGTCTGAAGCCCCACGTTGGGCGCCAGAAAATCCCTTGATGCGTGCCCAGACAGGCTACTAGGCACGGTGGTCGAGAATTTTGTCTGCAAGACCAAAAGCAGGATGGTCTAGATTAATAGATGGCGAGAGACAAGGGGTGTTTGCTAGTACGTACTTATATTGCTTCTCAGGTGCCTTGGTCGTAGTGGCTTTTACCCAGTTGTAGCAAGCTTGGCCTACGCCAAACTGGCAATTCCACAGGTGAACTTTGTTTGTCCAGAAGTGGACGTTATCCCAACCGAATACTCTAGCAGTGCCGGTTAACAATCCTTTTACCATGGGATCACACGAGGGATGAATTTTTATACAACATGAAGATACAAATAAGACCGTTACCGAAGCAGTCGATACTGACTCGTGCCTGAGTTGAGCGGCACTGTCCCATTCCGTTTGTCACTCCGGTGTGGGTTGAGGAAGTGTACTTAAATGTCTGGCAGCAAGGAACGCTGCGTTTTGTTCCCTATGTTTACGACCGTGCCTATGGTCAAAAGGTATGGAGTCTCCGCTTACAGTATACTACGTACCCCTTGATATGAACAAACTAAACACAGTTTTTAGTGTCAGTCCGATTTTGGCTTGCTGACCAGGCTCTGTTAAGTCTCAACTGATCCCTATGCATGCAGGCTGATCACAGACTGGGAACTGTTTGGGCCACCAATGCCGCCACTGGATGTGCGTTCACAAAGAGATGGGCAGCAGGTCTCAAGCTACAGATATCCCAGCACAAACAATGCTGTGGGATAAGGTAATAACTCGAAATGGTCGCTTCTCCCTGGGTGAAGGTGTTGCTAGTGGTTGTGACTCCTCTGTTCCTCTCCGCCGACACTGGTACAGTGCTGTGGCAGTTGGAGAGCAACAGATGGCCATCTAATGAGTGTGTAGAAAATATGATGGACACCTGAGGAATGCCCACTTTTGAAGTTAATTCAGTTATATCAATTACCTGATTCTTGTCAATGGTGTACATAGCAACATGTGTATAGCAGGTAAAATACAGATACTCTCAGAAATAAAAGCGGTAAAGTAGGAAACAAAAGAATGTTTATTGATGGTTCAATAAACATTCTATGCATGCTACCTCCTACCAGACAATTGAGTGCTGAAGGTTACTATGCTGGCCAGGTGTAGGCGACCTGGTTCTAATGGAAAAGCGAAAAAGAAATATCTAAAACGAGAAAAGATATTATACTTCTAAACTTGTCTAAGAAAGGTGTCTTGAGGAGACAAAATTAATTTAACGTTTCAGTGAGCATGTTCGCTGGTTGACTGATCATCGACGGTGAAGTAGCTCCAGGGAGCGTACTCAATACTTTGAAGTTCTCTAGAGGTCCCAGTACTGAGGAGTGCTGTGGGAAGTCACGAGAGAAGAACAAGAATAACTCTCAAGCTCAGCAGCATCCTAACTTATATAGAGGAAGCTTGTAGGCTGCCGGCGCGGGGTGCAGGGGAAGCATGACATCCTCCTGCCCTGGTTGGCATGGGAATACTCTGGACAGCGTTTCTGCTTCATGCCTCGTTGGTGGCGCTCGGCCTTGCCAGAGGTCTGGGCAGCTTGTTGGCTCTCCGCACGGGAAGGGGGGAGGTTGTGCCTGCCAGGTTGCATATCCTCCAGGTGAACAGAATACGTCCACAAATTCCTGTTGCCTGTAGGGTAGGCAACGTGTTCTCACATCTGTAGTGACGACAGAGGTACTCTTGGCGATGAGTCCTAATCGAATTGGATTAGTTGTATAAGTGGCATGTGTCACAGTTCATAATCATTGCAGTTCATTCAGTAGTTGTCAACCGAATAACTTTCTGCGAGTGACCATTTCAGTCGCACCAGCAAGCACCTGTGACTTCCTTCTGTCTTCATTTTGGACACTTTTCTAAGTCTATTATATTAATTTTTCCATTTATGCAAGGACTTGTTAGGGTGCTGGAAAAGAAAAAGTTGTGATTTTCCCCCATCTTTGTAATTATTGAGTCTCAAAGTGAGCAGTTTTGTTTTGTGAAATTTGCCGTTCCGTCTCTGGTTTGTTTATTTGCTGCAAGTGTAATTTGTTTGTTTTGCCGATAATTTTGAAGAGACCGCAAATAACTTTCAGCGAACACTAGAAATCATCTTTTAATTATTTTCTGTTTTTGATCAACGAACTTTTCAACTGTATATTTATTCAGAATGTCAAAATTTCACTGAGCTAGTTTTAAGCTAGTGTTTGCTGCGGACTTCGAGCAAGTACAGTAAACACTACAAAGCATCATCTGTAAAACAGAGGTTATGGAGACGAACATTAATTTGCTTTTCCAAAAGTAGTAATACATTTATTTATAAAATGAATAATATGATTTCTAGTTTCTGGCATTATATATTTTAAATGATTACTGTTTAGAACAAAAACAATGTCCAAAACAGAGATTTCACCTGTGAAAGTAACAGGGTCCTGAAATAGAAAACTTAAGTTATGGGCTTATTACGGTATTGTAAGTAAATAAAATGTGTATCTAGTTTAGTACAAATATGAACTACACATCTATCAGCTAAAACCAGAATAAATTATTTTGTATGCATAGGCTAAACCCGACTAACATGTTCTTGCTATGTTTCTAGGCCAATTATTGCATGGCATCACTCTTCATAACTGCTTATATGTTATGAAAATAACTATTATTATTACTCTAAAAATTTATATTAATTTTTTTTTAAGTAATGACAAACATTTTTCAAATATCATTTTAGAAATACAATGTAACATTTAAATGTGCTATGTCAATAGTGAAAATTCTTACCATAGTCAAGTGATGTGAATATGTGCGTACACAAAGTGCATTTATGTGCTCACAAAATATGTGTCCGTGAATGTGCTGACTCCCTACTGAAATAACTACCCCTTGTTCAACTAACCTACACACAGAAATTGGTGATCGATGATTGCAAGTCCTCTAACAAAGTATGCAGTATCGCCAGCATTTGTGACACTCAACATGTAGTGGTAACAGCAAGTCTTCAAATCACCACATAAGTACACCTGTACTCCAAGGGTGGATGCAACCACAAAAACCTTCTTTTCCTTCAAGATGCCCCATAACACCTGCCACATGAAAAATATTTATAAATGGAAACTGCTTCCAACACTTAGAGAATAATACATCTTGGCTTATCAGTTGAGATCATATCTTCTCTTCACCATTATACCCTATTTATTTTATGAACGCATATTTTGACAGTTCTAAGGAAGTAGTGCCAGTGTTGTTTTGCTAATGTATCCCTCTGCCTTAGCTGTTCTGACAAGTGGAAGCCATTTTGTTTGTTATGTCAGCTGTTGACATTGCCAGGGACAGTTCAATGTTCTAAGCAAAACTATGATGTTATATGTACAGCTAACATTGCTTCACAAAGAATGAAATTTTCTGCCACAGCAAAAACTGCAAAATCAAAAATGTGCTTTTGAAGAAACTATTTTCAAATTTTGATAGTAAATTTAAATGTTCGAAAGTGAAATGAATCTGATGGAACTAAACAATTTCAGTTACTATTTCTGAACTACTATAATTTGCACACTTATAAGTTATACAGCGTAGAAATCTTTACTTTTTCCTATCATATTAATTTTTTCTGCAACAGATTGGTTGTCATGTGAGTGACTGCATATTACTCAAGTCTGTATTTAATTTAATGAGGTATTCTATGGGATTCATACACATAAAAAATAATATTAAATGTTTTTTCTCTTGCTGTTTAACACAAACCTAGGAGACTGGAAACTGCGTCTGCGGTGGGTTTATTCATTATCATTATTTATTTTATCCATATTTTTTTCATCCCCCGAATGCATTCCTATTAATTGTAAATTTGAGCATATATGATCGCCAGTTCTAACCTCCAATTTTGTTTTACCTCTCTCCTGTAATGCTGTTTTCATTATTTTGTTTATAATTTTTTGGTACAATTTTATTCCTGTGTGAATTAGCATCATAATGTATTTGCGCCCTGGCACAATCAAATATTTGGTACCTTATCTGCATTATTCTTTGAGACACATGCAAATAAACTGAAGGTTGACTGTTGCTGCAACAAGTTTAAAAATGTGACAATGCATAAAGTTGCCAATCTAACAGTCATAGTGCCAAAAATTCATGTCTAGTTTATTTTATTTCTGATTTTAGATGTGGGCAAAGCTGGAAATTACATTTCAAAGCAAATGCAAAATAAATTTTTTTTTAGTATTTGTGAATTTGAATGACATATTGAATCGAAGGGTTTTGCTGGCCTGGCCTTTAGTCCAGGAATATTAGTCAAATGAGGGCAAGAATCTCGGAATGAGAGATAGTCAGCTATAAACTTGTATAAACCATTATTTTGACACCCTAAAACTTGTCTCAAAACCTACCTATCGTAGGGTGCCCGCGACCACAGATATTTCAAGGTCAAAGGTCAAAAAATTGATTTTTTACACATTTATTGCAAATATCTCGTTTCCTATGGGTTTTATGCGTATTTATTATAAATATTGTAGACGATTAAATTCTCTACAACTTTTGTTTAAACATTTTTTTTATATCTTGAACCATTTTCGAGATAGAGGGCAAAGCGCGCGCAGTGTTTAACTATTTAGAGTATCATTCGAGGTCAACCTGTAGTCCCGATTAAAAACACGCCGTATAAAGTTTATAAATTATTGATAAATATATAATTCTAAATAATTTGCATTTTTTATTAACTATTACGTTATAATTAATAATTTTTTTCAATAATTCAGTATCTATTCATTTAATAATACTTACCTACTCGTGTACTTATAAAGTTATTAAGGGAAATACTTTAATTATTTTTTAATTCTAATCTTATTTATACTAATTACTTCCTAACTAAATAAAAAGAAAATAATTAAATTTTTAATTAATTTTTTTATTGAAAAATACCATTTCATACATTTATGAACATTGAAATTAAAAAAATTGAATAATAATAAGAACTACAAGTTCTAATTTCAATTTTCTTCTTCTTCATCATCGTCTTCCAGTTGCTGTAAAATTTCAAATTCCTCCGTGTTCTCTTCTTCAACGACATTTGTCTCCAGTTCTTCCAGGATTTAGCGGTCAAAAGTACCGTCTTCATTGATATCACTCTGATATGGTGAAGCATTAAGACAAGCTTGCCCATTACACTGGCCGCAAGCTAAAGAGCACTGCAACCCTGCTTTCCTGCATCCACATTGCGAACCACAACCATTCTTGCAGTTGCAGAATATTGTGTTAAGCAATTCCTCCGGAGCTGGTGGATTCATTGTCATAACAGGTTCCAGAAATGCGATGATGCGAGAGTTGATTAAATCCCCTTAATTATTTACAACTTAATTAGTAACACCTGAATTTATTTATTTATTTATTGGAACAGTGTTTTCCTTTTCCAAAGTAAATTTTATTGGCAACATATAATTGTAGTTTTAAGAGATTTTTATTTTATTGTAAAATGACTGAATTTCGTACATGTTAATTTAGAACTGTTTTGTTTGCTCTTGTTACCAGTGCAATGTTGATGTAAATGAATTGCAGTGTTTCTTGTTTGTTATCATAGGGTTTTGTCTTGCGAATTTTATTGAAAAGTGTCTATGTTATCATAAACTTCAATTGAAAGAATCATATTTAATAAAGTAGGATGAAACAACTTTTCTCGTATGGGAACTATTCACCTTTAAGGGTAATAACTAATTCTGAGATCAATGACATCATCAAGTACATGAAAAAACATATTGCCTCTAGTAAACAGGGAAAATACACACAAATTTTACTAAACTTGTTCAGTTAATGGCTCAGCTGGGTCCTGTTATTTTTAATTTTAATGTTGACTTTTCTGTGCCAGTCCTGGGGCAGAAGGTCTGGCACCCAACTATTTTCCTACCAAATAGGTTTGTATGTATAAACCGGCTGAACTACTAAAGTTTCTGATACTTCTACAGGTTGTATTTACACTGTTTTCATAAGCCTTTGTTTCCTTAGCCTGCTTTATGCATATGTGAGTAATGGTATAGCTTGTACCACTACAAGGGTATGCGAGTTGAAGACCTTAATTGTCATACACCAGCTCCTTTAAGAAAGCAGTAAAGGTCTTTGTAACAATGTCTACATTCACGTGTTAAAGTAAAACATATTGATGTAAATAATGTTTAATTATTTAAAGTCAAGGTTGCTGTTAATGCAGGTTTTAAAGAAACATGTCAAAAGTTTTCTATAACTCCACTATGCATAAAGGTTGAAATTTGAAGTTTAAACAGATTGTTGTAAATAATGTTAAATTACTAAGTCAAGTCTGCTATCAATGGAATTTAAGAAAGTTGTTAAAATTTCTTACCGTTGCTCTATGCGTAAACTTAAATTTCATGGCAAACAGGTTGTAAATAATGTTTAAAGTTTTAGTGTCAAGTTTGCTGTTAATGCAATTATACAGAACATTGTTAAAAATGTTTTCCTTAATGTATTTAAACTGTGTGTCTCACTTGTAACTATATATGGCAAAATTCCTAAAGTTCACAAATCAGTGACAGTTTAACAAGCCAATAAGAGTGATATGACATTGTTTTCCTTTAAATATGCAGTTGTGCTGTGTTGTGTGACAAAGAATATTCTGTCTCTCTTCTCTATATTGATGTATGATGGTGAGGTACGTCTTTGTAAACAGTCAATACCCCGCTTGTCATCACACTCGCATTCCCCAAGCTTAGTGCTCAGACGAGATGACAAAGTCTCTCGGCTGACAAATCCCCGTACCTTTTGCAATGTGAAATTTCTGCTGTGTGTAAGATAGGGAGACCAGAGACAGTGGTCAATTTTTTTTTCTCTTTTTCCGCACCAGGTGGCCACAGCAGTTGGCTAAAAACACATGCCTTTGCAAGTGGGGCTTTGAGCAAAATTGTTATTTATATTTTATATAATACTAGCGGACCCGACAGACGTTGTCCTGTACATATACTGTACTCTATATAATATTAAAAATTTGTTATGAAATCAATTAACTACACAAATAAATTTGTAGGTTAGGATGATTGTTAATCAACGCACGTGTAAATTTGATAGGAATTTATGTAAAATACTCACTTCAATACCGCACCAAATTTGCACAATGTATAGTTTTTATATACACTTCAAAACCCTTCACACACTAATTACATCTGAATGTAATATTTCAATTAGCACGCGATTTATTTTAACCCCGTAACAACACAAAGATACAAAATTCTCCTGAATCTGATCACAGCGCCACTATCAGGACAAACTGGAAGTAAAATGAAATATTTTTGGATATTCGACACCGCGATCGCAGCGCTGTATGCCGGATACAATGTAAAACATTCCAAGATCAACAATAACTTAAAAATAAAAAATTTATTAAAAAAACATTTTGTAGTGGACCGAATTGTGACTCTAAACCATTCTCGAATCCACTTGAACACACACAAAAAATTTCATCAAAATCGGTCCAGCCGTTTAGGAGGGGTTCAGTGACATACACACGCACAGAAGAATTATATATATAAAGATTTTTAATGCAATGATCCCCCAAGGGTCACATTTTATTCCATGTGCCGGCCAATATGTCTTGCTTCTTTCGATAGGTTTAATCTCAAACCATATTGTACGTAACCAAGCCTGATGTAGGTTGGCACATTATTATCAAGGAGGCCTCGTGTATCATCGACACTGGAAACCTCTCGTGATACTCACAGCTGCAAATGAGAGACAGAAAATGAGCACACACCATGCCACTGAGAGTGACAGTATCGTCTAGCATCTGGAAGGAATCATAGCCAGCCAAATGCCACAAGCAGCCGTAGTAGTAGTGGGAACACAGCCATTCTGGTTAGAGACCAGAGACCATTACAGAAGCCAATGGAGAGAGAGAAAATTGTTCTTGAGGGGCAGTTCTTCATTCCCTCACAAGTATTTCATTCTTTTCTTACTCCTTCACACCAGATGAGTCTATGTCGCAAGAGCAGAGGGGGCAAATTGATGCATGATGTATTTTCAACTACTATTAATCGACTTTGACTCATCAGTGATACTAAACTGGGAGTTCTTACAACGGAGTTTGATTTGACGCCACCACCAATGAAAAGTCAGGAACTGTTGTATTTACCCAAGGTAAAAGACGGACGCTCCATGGCAAATATAACTATTCGCCGGCTGAGCCACTGAAGTCATGCATCGAGGTTCACCGAGTACACCAGCGTGCCATCAGATGAGCACAGAGACATGAACCTGGAACCTGCACCAGCCATTGATGCCACTCTCACCGAGGATCTATGACATGCACTTGTACTTGTTACTCCCTCTCCTCAAGACAACTATGTAGACAGGGCAAGCGGCCGGAGGTGTATAAATAGCGAACTGCACCAGGGCTCGGCACCAGTCTACAAGAAATTGACGTCTGTCTCCTACCTCAGGCCTTCATCGCAAACCCTCATGGTGCTGAAGGTCTAAATCTCTCTCCTGAACACCATCATGTCTCTCATAGGGCCGAAGATTCCTCTCTCGTACCAAGTTTACCAAAGATCCTACGTTGTAAAGCTGTACACTTAGACACGTACTGGTCCCTTCTGGATGAGCAGAGTAGAGCTAGAGAAAGCCAAGTCAGTTAGCTGTTTTGTTAATCTGCCTTTCCTCTGGAACACTCTCTGCACCTAATGTAGTGAATGGTAGAGCCACGACACTAGGGACACATAGGATCAGCTTGTCAGCTCGGAGATTGCATTTTCATTGCGCACTAGTGGTGCAGCGAGGGGTAACTCTCTAGGTTTGAGGAGACCAACGCTACTGGGAACTCACCATGTTGGGACCACTGTTTACGTTACGCAGCTCAATGAACTCCTCACCCTGGTACTGGAGATTGAGAGTGAATCATGACATGGTCAGTGGACCCAGCACCTACACTGTCCACATGCTACACGTCGACTGCATCACCCCGACCCGGTCTGATCCTAGATATTCATCCTAATGCCATTTACCCACAGTGATGGTATTCAAAAGAGGGTGAAACGGGCAAGGGCTGCCTTTAAATCTCCCCGGGGACTTAAACCCCTTCCTGGCGGGTTCAAGCTACTTAGTCCACGAGAGAAAGCTGCAGTTCTCCATCGGCTCACCGCTTCAGCTCCACCCGCCAACTAAAATAACTGAAGGTACCACCCAGTAACTCACACCATACTGTACGGCACCGACGGGACCCGCGGAAGGTACCCCCCCCCCCCCAATCGCTCAGTGGGCCACCCAACTCGTCCAGCACATTGTACACCCACGAACCAAAAACTACGTTAGCTGAAAGCCACTGCACCACCGAAACCACCCCTTGCACATCTCGCTACGAGTCTGTGTCAGTTCAGCCTCAGGGGAAACGCTGTCCAGGTATACCAGTATGAGCCAACAGTCACCTGCTGAGCAGTCCTAACGGAACCAGATTTCATACCCAGTTGTCAGCCAACGAGGCCAAAGTTGTATACAAGAAAAGCACCCATCCAGCACAAAGAATAAGGAATAAGTAGTATGCCACCAGGATGCGTCAGACCAAAATCACTTTTAGCCAGTAACAGGATCAATCGCTAGAGTCCGTCACAAGTCAAACTATTAATCATAATTGCAGAAGTTAGGGATTTGATAAATCAATTAATTTTGTACACGTGAACTAGAATTATAGACAACTCTGGACTCCTAAGAAATACGGATTCCTATCCAGAACCACGACATTTATACTTTACCGTTGAAATTGGTCTTCTGTTTCCGAGGAACAATTAAAAGACAGCCGATGGTGCTAAGAGTATGCTGAACAGCAGGAAATGCTGAATATTATATATGTTCACTCTGTTGTATGAAACCTATCCATGTTATGAGACCTTGATTACTTCAATTTTTCACACTTGCTTTCAGTACACAAAGTCACTCCTATTAATGTTTTGAATTGTTTAGTGAATATTCCATATACATATATGTTATATACTCCAGCATATGCATACGTATATGCCCACGAATACGTCCATATTTCATTCGGCAGTTTGTAGAAATTGCATGTCTCTTCCAGTATATTCATACTGAGCATAGCCAAACCACTGCCTTTTTTATTAAAAGTGACTGTGACTCAGCAGAAACATTTTAGCCTTATTGTTTCAGTATTTTTATAACTGCAGAAGTTAGACCTACTCTGATACTATTGGCAACCAAGCATCATAAATAATATACAAATTAATACACATACCACAGTAATTCAAACTAGACATTCATACTCCAGTTCTACATTTGGAAGAAAAGTAAATAACTTTTTTTTTTACAAAAGGTGTGGCCCTTAGTTATTGTTTCTTCATTGTTATGCAGTAGTTATTACCCTGGTCCACTGTGTATGTGCAGAGTGGGAAGCAATTTCCTAGGAACACTCATTACCAGAGAAAATTTGCAACTTTTTTTTTTCCATTAGTTTGACTTTTTTGGATGTTGCAAAGGTGTTTTCTAGTCATAAAATGCTAGCATAATGACTTGAAAGTGTCATATCCTATTTTTGTTTGTATCAAAGTTTTTTATAATGTATAGAGGATAATTTCTCCAAAATCTGTACATTGGCCTTATGCAGAGACGCGAATAAAAATGATTTAATAAAATAAATATTTACTTATGTAAACCAAATTTCATCATAACAAAGCAGAAAGTTGTATGTTCGCATGTTCAAAACCTCGTACACATATTTTCAACAGGTCTCATATTATGAAGAGACAAGATGAATGAAATTGATCATTAAATATCTCTACTAAATTTTAAAAAAATGAACAAAATCAGATATTCATAATAAAAATAGCTTAACAATATGGTGTACAAAATTTCATTGAGATCTGCCAAAAAAAACTGTAACTAGTGCTCCACAGTATCTATTAGAAGCATTGTGTATAGAACCTCTTTTCTACACAATTTTTTAAGATAGCACAAAATAAGAAAATAAGGTTTATATACCATATCTCAGGAAACAAACAACTGATATCCATCAAATTTTTCACACAAGTAGAGCTACTGTACGTAATGTATTCTTATGTGGTTTAAATGTCTCAATCTTATTTTCAAAATGATGGCCTGGTAAATATTTCAAATTAGTAAGCTCTATATTAAAAACAGACTGATTACATCCGAAGTTGATATTCCAAGTCCTACCTCCGCAATGCAGTTGATTGCATGCTAGCTTACGGTACAAGGTTTTTGGGTTCCTGTAGTGGGTGAGGCATACATGTATTTGTATTTGTCTCTCACTACTGTTATATATATATATATATATATATATATATATATATATATATATATATATATTTTTTTTTTTCTTGTTCCATTTCTAATGACATTTTTGTTGGGATATCAAGGCCTACTTACCATCTAATATTTTAAAAACTTCATTAAAAATTATTTGCACCTGTGTAGAAGAAATTAGGATCTTTAGTTATATAAGTACAATATTACTTTTACTGCAGCCTTAACACGCAAGTAAAGGCAGTTCATGCTAAAGTGAGAATTTTTAAAATCAACCTTGGAAAAAAGTCACAGTGCTCAACCTGCAGATATTTTAGCGGGTGCACTGAGTGACATGCGCACAGTAATGTTGGTAACGATGGATGGGAACAAGTTCCATATCTTAACGTACAATAAAATATGTTAGGTAACCATCTGTGATAACTAAATTTATTTATTTGGCTTCTTTTTAATGCATTGCAGTGTATAAATGAGCAGATTTGTAAATAATTACTTTTCCAATAATTTCACAGTTTAATTTCACCGACGCATGAATAAAGTGATGAGACCCATGGCAGTGTTAATTTACATAAAGTGGAATAATACACAATGTGTAAACGAGTAGATCTTAAGCAGGGCTTTCAAAAGTGCTAATTTTATCGTGAACAGCCTATAGTAAGTATTAAACTGATTTGATATGCCTACTATGCTCACTATAAGCATATAGGTATATCTAATTTGTATATTTTTCTGAGAGTGAGGAATGTAAAGCAGTTCACAATATTTTTTTATGTAGATTAATTTTACCAACTGTTTTCTAAAAGAAGGTAAAAGTAATTCGCTTTCCGACTCGTCTTCGTCAGTAAAGAGTTTATCATCTAGCCTCAGATACGACATATTGGCTAGCGCGTTTGCTGTGACAGGGTTAACACTGACGTGGACTATGAACAATTTTTACAAGGGTGCAGAGTCCCTCTGATAGATATAACTACAGCATCACCCTGGCCTATTAGGATTAGCGTATCAGTAGCATGTAAGTACCTGAAATCCGTCACGGAGGAGGAAGATGGTACGGAGACTTTTTATTTTCAAAGTAAATCCCTTCCCATTCTGCAGTTGTCCGATGTTGGCGTAATTTATGATGAATCAATTAAACCTTACCTAACTACCAGACCTGAGGAATTTAGTGCTCATGGGAGTGGGTGGACTTTGCAACTAATATCACAAATGGATGTTCATTAATTACAGTTTAATTATATATTTTTATCAATCAAATTGTACAAAAAAGTATTTTATTGTGTGTCTTTCATTCAGTGCGGTGTTCTCCTTATCTCCCCAAGGAGTAGTAGTTTTCATATGTTCTTGGGCGGCAAATAAGAACGTAACTGTCTTAGTAAGTCGAGTCATTAGGTCCAGTTATCTGTGAGTTGAGCAAGGAATTCCGGTTCCTTTCTCTTGTAAAAGAAAAACTTTGGGTTCTTTACCATGTTTGGCCCAGCCTAAGTTTAGGGCAATGCAGAATTAACATTTCATACAGCCAAATCATTATAACGTAATTTCAGTACCCCAAATTTTAGTAATTAAGTGTTTGTTTGCAAGGATATGAACAGAAAAAATCCCCAAACTTTTAGTCTAAATTGATACAATACTTTTGGAGTGCAACAAAGTTGTCTCCAGGGTATGGCAACAACAGTCAACATGGTAATATCTACCCAGTTTAACAATCTGCCACACATTTGCATGTAAAATGTTTATTTCGTGAAAGGAAAACATTCTTTTCAAATAAATTTGAAGTAAAATTTCTTTTAACTAAATTTGCAAATTTTACACCAAATTAGTGATTAGTTGGATCCAGGAGTCAATTAGTTTCGTGCTATAAAAAAAAGAAATGAACTATGCTGGAAATAAAATTTTTAATAACAAAATTGTTTTTAGATTCCATATGATTTTAATTCGATGTCTGCCATCACCTATTTCCGAGATTTTGTTGATAAAACCTGCCATTGGATCATTCATAAAGGATGAATTAAATATTGCTATTAAATATAACAAATGTCCCTTATAAGCTAATAGGATTTAACAGCAAATATATAGGCAGCATTTCACATTTTTTTCCATCTTTCAGGAATCAGCAAATATTATCGAAATATAATATTGTCTTATTTTCTAGTCAAAGTCTATATTCTAATTTATTTCAGCCAGCCACCCTGATGGTTTTTTTCGGACGGTAAGAATTTGTATGTGTTTTGTCGTATTTCTGTTCCCTCCCCACTTCTTGCCGTACTCATAACACGCTTTCTTTCTCCCCGCACATGAAAAAAATATTTGCATCCTTCACAGTTCATACATTTATACTTACACATGAATCCTACTTGATAGTTTATATATTCATACATGAATACAAAAAAAAACATATCAAATATGTACATATACACATATAGCAGTACAGATCTTAATGGCACAATAAACCTGGAGCCACCAGCATATTTATTGTATAAATTTTGGGTCTTTTGTTTTCTATCTGGTGGATGAGCAGAGAGAGAAGGCTTTTTTTTCTACGTAGTTCACTACGCACGAATATAGCGGAAGAGCATTACAAGATGGATACCGTGGAGAAAGGAAAGCTCCTGGGTAGCGATGGAGAAAGTAACAGTGTAGAGGACACATCTTTCACTTTTCCAAATCTGAAATTTCCAAATTAAATACTGACAACAATACAAATCACAATGTTGAGGGAAATAGCAAAGAGACTAATAATTTTAAGGCAATTTTTACACAAATAATGAGAATGATGGCTGAACTAAAAAATGATGTAGCTAATGTACAAACAGAATTGAAAACTTAGACAGTGAATTAGTAAAAATGAAAATGGAAATTCAGTCCAAAATACAGGCCATGCCAGAGACAATACACTGTCAAAGTGAGTGTGTAGACCAACTAGTAAATACTTTATCTACACTGCAAATGGAAATTACAGAATTTAAGGTCCAAAATAATGTTCAGGCTATCAAAATTGTAAACTTGAAGGCACAAGTTAGCAGTAGAGAAATTTCTCTTGATAAACAAATTTTATTTGGAAATTAAGGGAATTACTATAGAAAATTCTGACAAATAAAATTAATAACAAATTCCCTGCAAACTAGCTAATTCTAGACAATTCAGGCAAGAATTGGAAAAGCATGCAATTAATATTGAAACACACTTGTAACATGGTACTTGAGTACCATGTTACAGACTATGAGAAATCAAGGCCACCTACCAGCACTAATAATAACACAGAATTATTTAATCAAGTTCAACAGCAGTTCACATCATTTGAACAACTCCTGGAAAAGAGGCTAGCTCAGACTGTGCGCAGCTCGTAACAAGGAAAATATTCAGCATAACATGAATGCTTCAAACCAGAAAGTTACTCAGATGAACCATACAGTAAATACTATACTTGGTAAAATTCCTGAAGGTGCTAATGTGCAAGGAATTATACGTTTACCTCATCTGAGAATACTGATGTCCAAAATAACACTAGTACACTCTGTAATACAACGGTCAGTATATTGTAAATAATGCTCCAGATATTATCACGCATCATCCGGTATTTCATGGAAAAAACTTTGAAAACCTGGTTATTTATTTGAAAACATTGGAAAAGTATGATAAATTATTCAATTTGAACAATAGTGATATTTTGCGCTATGTCATCATTCAGTCTCCAAACAAATTCATACTTCTAGTGGGGAGTAAATAAAGAATACGTGCACACTTTTGATCAGTTCAAAGCATTGTTCCTTTCCCAACTTTGGAGTGCAAAAATACAAGGAAATTTAATAGCCAGATTTCAAGCAGAGAAATTTGATCCCAGGAATTCTAGATTTCTCAAGGAGCATTTTAGTTCGATGTTCGAGTGTACTAGTACCTCACTGCTCCCATGAATGACTCTCAGTTTGCCAAATTAATTATTTCACAATTACTCCAATATCAGATGCAATGGGCAGATAGGCCATTTGCAAATTTGGCAGAGCTCTGGCAACAAATATTGCAAACAGATCAACTGACCATCAGGGGTTCAACCAAAACAGAGGTCCACCAACATTTGACCAGAGTAACCAGCGGAACACTCATGACCAACAGGCCAATAATTTTGTAAATAGCACAAATGTGGATACTGCACGTGTTCAGTTTGAAAATAATCAACATGGTACAAACTCACAACAAAATAATTATGATGGTAGAACAAATAATCAATCAACTTTTCATGGGTATAGCCACGGAGATTACCAATGCTCTAACCCCAGGTATCAAGGCCACAGAGGTGGGAGAATTTTGGAGTAACAGTCACAGAAACAGAGATTTTATCAGAACAATAATAATGGGGATAAAGATTATCGAGGTAACAAGAAGGAAGAAGGCAGTACTTGTAGGGAAACTAACTCACCAGTACAAACAAACACAATTGTATTACTCGACCATGACAAGTGTGCAACTGGAAAATATGTGAACTACAAGGCTACGCCCCCCTCCCTCCAACCCCTGTAATTCACAACTAGTGGAGGAGGGAAAGAAAGCTCTCAGCTGCAGGCATATAATGTAGCACTGGCCATAACTTGTGCCACAGTATTTCCCATGTTCGTATGTTCACGATTGATGGAAGTATTTATGCGCTTACAAGGTGTAGAATAAAGATGACAGTGGTGTTAGGTGCTTAATAATGACAATAACACGTCAGTCAAGTAATGAAAATTAAAAACACAGTAAGTGCATAGAAGTCATAACAAGGAATGTGATTAAATTTTGTGATAAGGAAAAAGCCTACAGACAACTAAATCATACGATATACATGTGACAGCTGTAACAGGTAAATCAGAATCAACTATAAGCAAAATTAGAAAAGAAAGAAAACAAGCCGATTTGAGTTGAGAAAAACTGCATTCATCTGAAAAAAAAAAAAAAAAAAGGGGGGGGGGGGGGGGATGGAACATTGTAAAAAGATCTGTTTAGATTATTTTGAGCTTGGTGGAATTTTGCGCATCGTACAGAAGTTTTATATGAAACGGTTAAAGGAGAAATCACTACAATAAAGAAATTGCTTACGGTTTTAAAAAAAGCGATAGATCTTCCTGGAAAACTGGATGTTTGAGACAAACCCTTTAAAAAATGGGATTTTGTTGCAAAAAGTGGAAAAAACAAAAGAAAGGTTTTAATAGAAAGAAATGACATTGTCACCTGGTGAGCAAGGTATTTAAGGTGAATTAGACAAAATAAGCAAGCTCATGAAAACAACACGACAGTAGTTTATGTTGATGAAACCTTGATTCATCCTACATATACAGTAAGCAAGTGTTGGCAACATAATGAAACAGTAGGTGTTTTGAAGAATGACACTGCAAAACAGAGTTGGATAATCATATGTGCAAGTTGTGATCAAGGTTTTATTCCTGGAACATATGTTATATTCAAATTGAAAACAAAGATTGGAACTACCATGATGAAATGAACTTTTTAAACTGGGTGGAAGAAAAGCATATTTCCAATCTCCTTGTAAGTAGTTTGATTGTACTCAATAATGCTTCCTATCATTCTGTACAATTTAACAAGGCACTAACCACACGTACAACCAAACCATATATTTGTCTATTGCTGGAAAATAACACCATTCCATCCGAAACAGACATGACAAACAGCAAACTTCTGCATCTGGTTCATTGTCGACATCCCCCGGCAAGGTATTGCATTGATGCAATGTTAGAACAACATGGATATGAGGTTGTGCAGTTACCGCAGCTGTGAGCTCAATGCCATTGAGCTCATTATGAAACATGGTGAAATCGCATGTTGCAGAAAAAAGTATCTCAAGAGTTAAGATAGGGACTAGCATTAACAAAGTCAGCAAAGAGGAGAGGGGGAATGCTATTTCACAAGTCCGTAAGACAGAAGCGGCGTATTAGAAAAGTGAATGTCTGATGGAGCAGGAGATAGAAAATTTGTTGTGCACGTTGGTGACACTAACACAGACAGTGAAAATAGCAATACATACTCGGACGGATACATCCGAGGTTTTCAAGAAAATGCTATATAGGTGAGTGAGAACAAAATGAAATGTGGTTACATACACAATGTCAAAAGTGTGATAATAACTGGTTATAGATTTGGAATACTGGTAACAGAGTCTTTACACTTACACCTCGTTTTAGATGTGTAGCCCATTTATATTAATTAATTTCAAATTCGAACATAAAACATTAAAAAGTGCTAGCAGAAATGAACTTAGTATTATTCCACCATTTGTTCTCAAGAATGATCATTTGGCTACCACAACCAATGTTAACAAGTGTCAGCAAAGTTCCTCGCGTGAAAGGTGAGTGCGATAAAATGAATTTTGTATTTGTTTGTGTATATGTGTGCATGTATGTATAACAAATTAGCTTATTTATTTTGTATAGACAATTTACATCTGCAGTGTGAGCGATAGTGTTGCACAAATTCATGCAGGCTTATGTACGCGTGACACAACCGTTGTGGTTTTCCTCTACTAACAAAGATACCCCTCACAGGCTGCAGACTTGTCGTGGTCGAGTAATAAACTACGTTCTTGCATCGAGTGGTTTTCTTAACCTATCCCAACCACTTTTACCACTACCACATACATACTTAAATGCTATATCAACACAGGTGAACCTGTCAGGTGCACTAGAAACCAATATCATGCTAATCAGAGCACACAATCAAATAACTACTTAACCACTTAAGCAAGAACCAGTTGTCACAACCAGTCAAATGAATGCCTGTTTAAAATTAGGTATAAGTTAAATTAAACCAGTCTACAGATTTCACTACCGCAGTTGGATGCATAACCAATAACAGAAAACATCAGTCAAGAACAGTTAAAAATGGACAAGATGTCCAATTTGAGTGGACAAGATGTCCACTCAAATTCCATTTTGAAATTCCCTGAATATACCCTGTTTCCAGGTAGAATCTTACCATTTTCCCTGACCTATTTTCCGGATCGAAACCTCCCAATAACATATTTTTCCACCGCTGACAGAACTAATATGGTATCAGTGAAGGTGAATTCAATTACATTACACTGAAACATACAAAGCAAGCAGGGCCAACATTCTATTCAGTCCATCAATATTTCTCACGATACACGCTTTTGAATTCACGCAGATGCCATTACAATACGTCAAAAATACTTCATTTTGTACAATTAGGCCCTATGTAACTTGGTAAAGATGTATTAATGTTAATTAGCAAACTTCAAAATTAAAATTTTGAAGTGCATATGCTAACAATTACAATGCTGTATTCACAAAACTAAACACTTTTACAGAGTAGCATTTATTAACATTTTCCCTCACCCAAATCAAAATTCCCTGACATTTGCCTGACTTTTCCCTGTGGGTGAACATCCTGATAAATTTAATATCAATGATTTTGTGTTGAAGAGAACACATTCTATAAGTCATTTTTGAGAAAATGATACTAAAAAGCTTATTCTTATGTTTGATGGTCCATATCGTGTCATTTCTGTAATCAGAGAAAATTGCAATGAGCTAGCAGATATGAATGGAACCTTAATAGGAAGATTCAACATAACACAACTTCGAGCATATTGTCAACCTGTTGTTTGATTGCATATTTGTTGTGTATTTCTCGACAACCAGTTTTGGAAGTAAGGATGTATGTTCTACAATATGTGAATGTAATGAAAAATTCTATGGAAGAAAAAAGATGACTATGAATGTAATTCAACAATGAAGATTTTATAAAATGAATCAATGGAAAATATGTAATATGTTTAACGCCGGCTAACAGCCAGCGGCGCTAGAGCCCCTGATGGCGCTCACGTGTCACGTGTACCACACGTGAGCAAAGAGGCCGACAATTCTGAACTTTCCTATAAATGTTAATTTCAGGGTAAGATGTGTTATATTGTCTTTACAGTGTTTAATATGTCTTAAAATGTTTTAAACTGCTTGTACTAATTTTAATTGTTTGGTTATGAATATTCAAAGTCCCTGTGGTGCTGAGATTAAGAACACTTAATATTCTGGCATGAACGCCATCACAAAGAGACATTAAAATAATACTGAAATTCGTAACAAAATTATAGAAACGTAAAACAATGTCTAATTTAATTTGTGCCATTTTATTTCCACTTTAAAATATTTCACTCTGTGTGCATAGCACTTCCGCTTATGTGAACCCCGTAGGCGGCCATGATAGGTCCGTGCGATGCTTGTATATGGACAGTCTGTCGAGGAGAACTGGCGAGGTACGACACTGTCACGTACGCACTACAACTTTTGTTCACTGATGTAAGTTTCCATAGTCCATGTAGTTTACCGGTTAATCTTTGCTTGCATATGTTTTTGCCAGACATTTTCCCCAGCAATGCTCCCTCTTTACTAATTTCTTACGCCCTTGTGGCATTTTTAACTTAATCGAGAAGAAGAAGGAGAAAGATGTCTGAGAGGTCACGCGACCCACGCATTTTGAATCAGATGCCATCTGCCTATGTTTATGGCATTTCATTGTAACATCTGCATAATTGCTACACGCAATTTGAAGAGCTTTATTTTCATGTATGTATTTAAGGGTAATTTTCGTGTTTGAATATTTTACGGCAACATCACGTGTAACCACATGGCAGACTGAAGCCAAGTCTTTGTATACGCCATCATTGCGTTTTAAGAGCTTATTTATATAACATTGTATGTGCAATCATTTATTTCAGGGTTCTATGTATTTTTCATTCAGGGTTTAATGTATTTTTCACGTAAATTGATGCTTTTGTATTTGACCACGAGGTCACAGTAATGTATGATTTCACCGCCATCAGGCATGTTACAAGTCTATAACAACGCTAATCATAAAGAGAAACATTTGCCAAACATGAATAATATTTTATCTGAATTTAGTTTGCTGTTTCCATGCAGAAATATTGCAAATTCACCTGCACCACGTGGTCTGCTACAAACTTCATCCAGCAGCATCTGCGCCACCTAAGCTTGTTTTCACACATCCCTGAGAACCCTGAGTCTCAATAGTGCGGTGATTGGGAAGCACCGCTGGCACCCAAATTATCAGTAAGTATTTGTGTCATTGTTCGTCTCGTGTCTCACCTGACGGTGTCATGTTTATTCAAGTGTCTATACAGTATGTTGCTGTCAATATGTGTCGCAGTATGATGAATATTATGCTTTTGCCTTTAAAAATGTTGTCTACAGTCAAGAATGATGCCAGGTAAACTCAAGTTATCCTACCATAGAGTCCAAGCTGAGGGAACTTTTAAATGATACATGTTATGAAATACATTGAAATTACTGTAATGTCAACAGTATGTCAATTTAAAATTATTTGAACTCACTGAGGTATAACTGTAAACCACTTAGCAAAGCCTACTGCCGTATCATGTCAGCCGATTTGTAAGAGTTTTTTTTATAAAAAATAGAAAACAAGAGAAAAGATGAAAGGGAGAAGAATGAAGATGTAAGAGAGAAGAGCCAAGTGTAGAGTCGTTATAACCTCTTCCCCCTCCCCCCCCCCTCATTTTTGTTATTTCATTGTCGTCTTCTTTGATGTTGTGTCTTAGGGCTTTAGATTGTTTTAATTAACCCGTGTTAGAATGGTTTATCTAGGTGATTTTAAATTATGGTGTTTAATTGGATTTGATAACCAGTTGTTTATGAAAATCTCCTACTTCAGAAACATCATCAGCATTATTATTATTGAGGTATAGTTCTACATTCATCTGCATCAATATCCTTTTACCCTCTTAGTAGGCTAAGTGAATTTGTGATTGTATTTCATATTACCTGTTCATGGTGATTTGTGTGATTTTTGGGGAAGTATGCACTAAGTTGTTCATGTAGTACTGCATATTGATGTTGCAATGTCATATGTTTTATCATTAATTGCAATTATGCATCTTTAATTCATTGAAGGGATTATGTTATATTCAAATCAGGTGTATGTTTCCTACTATCTTGGATGATTATTATTGTTGCCGCATTATTGTTGAATTTTCCCTTTGGAAATTATCATCATCATAGTGATGATTATTTAATAATGTAACATGACTGGATAAGTAGTGCATTGTTAAATGCTGAAGATGTTTTATAGTCACTTCCATAAATGTTTTCCACTACACACATTAGAGATGATGGTGCTTCATGAATTTTCTTATAGATACATGTATTGAAAACAGTAACTTATTACCAATTTATAGGGACTTTTCATATATTATGCATACATTATGCTAAATTAAAAGGGACCTTAGGGAATCAATTCACCTACTTTATTTGTGTATCTGTGAGAGTAAGTCTGCAAAACTTACTAATAGTTTATGAACTCTCAGAACTGCAAGTGATTCGTATGAACATTGAAGTGCATAAACTTTATAAGGCATGTAAACTTTCAGTGCTATATGGTTACTTTGCCATCCAACAATAAACATAGCTATGAAAGTGAATGTTGTATTGCGTCCACAATAAACTGTATTGTTGTATGTTCTACAATCAAAAAAATTGATGATTATTAATGATGACCATTCGTTGTTTAACAACAACCTGTTTGCTGTGTAAGTTTTGTATAAACGGAACTACAAGTGCATTTGACTAATTATTAAGTGTATACACATTTTGTAGTGAATGTTAAGTTGGAATGGAACCCTATATCTTGCACGTAATTCAACATACCTGTATAGTTAGAAGAAATTTCAATGCAGCATTGACATGGATGGAGATTGTGGCATCTATATTTCCTTCCAGACATACATTGGTGTTCAATTGTTTATTTTTCTAGGAGGAAAAGTGAACCCACTCAGCGAGCAGCAAATTGTGGAAATTATGTGGTGTCATCCCACAACTCTTCCAGAGTGAAATTTTAAAACATTAATTAAATATTGTATATATGGATAGTGATATATTTCTGAACTGAAAGGAGCTCATATTTGATTATATTGTCACAATAATTTTTCTTTATACAACATAGCTTGGCGTGACTTTTTTAATATTTGACTTATGATATATTTCTGAACTGAAAGGAGCTCACATTTGATTATATTGTCATAATAATTTTTCTTTATACAACGTAGCTTGACTTGACTTTTTTAATATTTGACTTAATTTGACTTATTTTTTTCTCTTTATAATGTTAAATACTTTTTCATTTTGAGTAAATGAACATTTGTATTGTTTTCTTGTCTGTGATCCGACTAGCGGGAAGTTCAGCTGAAAAGATGTAGACGTTGCTTTTTTGGTTCACGAGCATGGTGCATGTTTGACACGCGTGACAGTTTTCGGAAACGTGTTTCAGGATGTGGAAAGGTTAGTTTGTTGGATATGGGATCTGAACTGGCTGTTTGCTCTACCCACCCCACCTTCATTGGTTGCTTGCTGTCACGTCATTGTATGTACACACGAGACTGTGGCACGTAAAGAGGGAACAGTCTGCTGGTTTGAAGTGTGGTGTGCAGAAGTAGTGGTCTACAGACGTGTGGGAGTGAGAGGGCGTGTGAGTGAGACAGAGGGAGTGCTCGTGTCATCGGCCAGGTAACACAATGTGACAGTGTGTTTTAGAATGAGGGATGGACTGGTGACAGTGGAGTCTGGTGGTTGGATGATGGTGGCAACGAGCGGTGGACTAGTGTACGCTGTTGGGACAGCATTTTTGGGTTTCGGCCAGGAGGGAATCGGAAATCACTCTGGAAGATGTGACCAGATAAGTAGTTTTATTTTTTTTGTCAATTAGGTTATAGTGTATAGAGAAATTAAGAGCTTTTGATTGAGAGAGTAGGAGTATAGACAGCGAGCCGTGCGGGTCGGAGGCCTGCTCATGTTGTAGGTAACCTATGTAAGGAGATAGTTTATTTATTTTAATGTAGTCTTAAGTTTTGAGGTTGCATGAACCTCTGTGATTTAAGTAACTGTTTAGAAATGTCAAAAACGGGATTGTGCAAGCTGAATTACAGTAAATGTTTTAATTTTAGTTTTGTTTTAGATTTTTGAACTGTGAAGTAACTCTGCTTAACTTTCTCCAGCTACCTTTAGTTTCTCTTGTGTAGGAACAAAACAAGTTTTGTTTTTTTTTCTTGGACCTCTGGTTGCGAGTTTGTTTAGTTGTATTTTGGCGACGTTTACACCGAGGAATGTTAAGTGTTATTTCATTATGAAACTTGTAAAAGAACAATAGTATAGTAAATGTTAAGTTTATTTTTTTTGGAACATCATTGTTTTGTTTATTAGTGGATTTTAGTCATTTGCCCGTACAAATATTTATTTTTGTTTCCTCCTGATGGTCATTAAGGAGTTTCTGGATGTTGATAAAAGAAACCTTAGTCGTATTATTTGTTGGTGTTGTAAACAACAGTTAATTCATCTGGTTCCTGCTTCCCCTTATTTACTAAAATTGTAGGCCTACACCTAGAGGTACTCCACACCCTCTCACCTTATCTTCAGATCCAAGGTACCGGTCCCCAGGATTTATTGTTTATTGATGTGGGCCGAACTCAGTGGCATTTTCAAAGTTTTAGGTTAAGGTTTGTCGACCCAGATAGTTGATATTTGGTGTTTTGAGTTTCCCCCCCCCCCCCCCCACCCAAATCACATTCATTGTGGGGTTTAAGTCTCCTAGCTTATGGTGGAGACATGTAAGATGGACAGTAAGCCGGGTCGAGGTGTGCAGCTCGAGCCTGCTGACAATATTAATTAACATATTTCTGTGTATTATTAATGTTTTAGTTTGCTTGTATGTTTTTTCAGTGTGTTTATTAAAATGATTAATAATCGAAGAAATAATTTTTTGGTAAATGTATTTTGTGTTTAGGATTAAATTATGTTTTATGGGGTATTTTGTATCTACAATACTTCTCACAAATATTTTTCTCATATCAGCTTGTACCTCACCAATGCCTTCAACAATGACTTATTTCGTGATGCCTCCTTCACCAATGCCTTCTAGCTGATTGATGGCCCCGCCACCAACTCATCCTCAACAATAATTATTTCAACATTACTTTTGTATCAACCACCTTTTGTACACTAGGTTGAATTAAACTAACAAATATTTTATTTAAATACATATAATATGTATTATTTCACTCACCTTTACATAATCCCTTAATTCTTTGATTATTGTATTACACACTTCAGTGACAATAGTCGATATAATTTGTTCTCATAAATTAAAAAAGTACTGTACACTTGTAAAGGAGTTAAGTGCCGCCAAAAACCTTAAAAATTGCAATTATCTTTATTTCGTAATAGTTTCTTTGCAAAAATTTTTGCCATTCTTTGATATTATGGCATTTACAAGAGACTGAAGTACTTCAAATTCATCCACAAATTTACTGTAAAATTCTTTCCTACATCATTGAAAGTCAATACTTCAAATAATCAGTTTCCATATTCAAACCCGTTTCCATTTTTTTTTCCACCCAGAACTGATTAGTTGTCTGTTTCTTTTTAAAAGTCCATGAATTATAATATACGTGGTAGCTGTAACAGTAACTTGTATATGCAACACAATATCAACTTTGCATTAAGCTGAGAGAGTGAGGCTCGGATGAGCCTTGCAGAATGCAGCAGATTCTCACTGAACACATGGAACCAAGGCAACTGTGCACTGTAAATCCTCGCATGCCACATGGCCCGAGGCAGCCCCACAAGGCTGTTTGCTAAGTAAAAACCCACCTACAGATTTACTCACACAATCCATATTCCAGTGAATCATGTTGTTTTAACTCAATACTTCAGTGATAAATCTGCTACTTCACATCAGTAAATCAAAAATCAGTTTCCAACTCTGGCTACACAACTTTATATAGCACATTGCGTACATTCATAAAAGCATATACATGATTAACAATTAGTAACTACTGCACTATACAAACTGTTAGGAGAAGTGATATTCACCACAAAACTGGGTATCGAAAAATAAATATTACTTTGGTTTTTTAACAGTGTAGCTTTGGAAACAATCAATGGCAAACAAGTAACTACACCTCCTAAAAGCCACGTGCCCAATCATATACCTAGTGTAAATGTGTGGTAGACACCAAACAATACTTAAAAGATCATGATAGTGTATCAGGAAAATTGTATGATAAATTTAATAGAACTGTTGAGATGAGAGATTTGGGTGGCTCTTAACGAGGTCTTGAGAGTTTATGAGAGTGAAATGAGGTGAGAATGGAGCAGCACCAGAATGCAAGGACTGGAAAAAAGGGTGATCCCTGTGAAAATCCATCAACAGTATTATCTGGCATGATTCCCACCTGCGAAAATCTGGGATTTGCACAGCCTGGAATTGAAACTGATTAGTCTTGGTGGGAGGCAAGCAGGCTAACCGCTCTACACATAATGCAGTCTTTCCGCCTGCAACTCAGCTGAAGTGACTTTCAGGGATGACCCAATATTTTTATTGTATACTAATAAAGATAAAAGTATGACGCATGCCAAAAGACAAATCTAAAGTTTTTGTATAATAAACTTAAAAGATAAAACTGATTCTGGGAAAAAAAATTTTTTACCACTCATTCTCATGACCAAAAAAATGAAATGAAAACATGTAACTTTTCATGGAGCATGAAGCATTTCTTACATGCTTTTCATGTTCACACATCACTGCAAAATATCCACCCATTTTTAAATCACTTTTTTTCTATCACACCTTCCACCAACACAAGACAGTCACAAACCAAGTGGAGCCCGTAACACATGACAAGATTAGGAGCAAGAGGAAGAAATTAAAAAACATGTACAAACTAAATTATTAAAACTATTAGCTCCCAAGCAAGAGGTGTAAAATGTCGGATTACCAAGATGCTTTTCAGAATGTTTAAGCAATCTATGCAAAGCATATGTTTTATGGCAATTGTTAATTTCTGAATGTTCAGTTACTGATTGATATTCATTTTAAAAGTAAGTATTTTTTATATGTAGCTCATAATAGGCTAATTGAATTTCATCACTTAGTGGATTTTTTTGTTTTTCAAACATTTTGATCTCCTAACAAAATTTTTTTCTTGTTTTTTAACTCCGTAATCTCCCGGAGATCTTCACACAATCATACTAGAGAGATTCTGAGGGTGAATAATTAATTTAAAGTTAAGACTTTGCAGCAATTAATAAACTGCTTCTGTAGACCCTACAAAATAACATTCGACAACAGGAAAAGTCATTAACTACATAAATGAATCTCAAAAACTACAAATCTAACTCTGCGATTTATACATCATGGCAGCAGTAACAAATTTATTACATATACAACCCAGCAAGCTACTAACAGGGTTACATTTCCCACTTACTTGCACAACTTCAGCTGTTATTTTTCTGGGTGTCGTACCAGCTACAATACACGGCAAATACTTTGACTTTTCCTCTGGGTTGTAAACTGGGATGATGTTGATGTAGCCATTGTGGATAACTGCAATGGAAGCAGCCACACCATACTTGTGCACATCAAGAGCTAACAAGTTGTTTGCAAGTGCTGATGCAGATGTCACTAGTCTTATGCTTCTCTCCTTATTGTACTTGATTTTACTTTCATCCTTAAACAAGTCAAAAAATTTGAACATTGATCAACTGACAACTCAGTACTGTAACAACAGTAAAAAATATTTCTAACAAAATCTTAACTTTAACTAACTTGTATAACATTTTAGACTGTCGCAACCCATATACAATGTGTACCTAAAAATCACCAACAAACTCCAAGAGGTTATTCTTCCCAAAAATATACGACAAAAATGCATGTATTATTTTTCCCATAAATGATTATTAGGGGAGCTGTGTGTCCACAAATATCAAATTTTTTTAGTGGTTTCCCTTACAAATATCAAGAATTATGCGTGATTAAGCAACAAATCAATAAATAGTGTTTTGTATAACGGAGATCTTACACCTATGAAAATGTGATGGGTAATATCATCCCCATTCATCACAAAATAGGGATGCTGATTCGTAACAAAACACAGGGTGGCAACTCCTATTTTCGTGATGATGGGGAATGATATTACCAACTGCATTTTCACAGAGATAGATCTCCATTCTACAAAAAACTATTCACCAGTTTGTTGCTTCATCGCAAGTATAGGCTGTTCATGGCAGGCTAAAGTGAACACTTTTGAGGCCCTAGTTACTTTTTTCCTATCAGCCATTTTTTATCATTACACCACTTTTTAAAGCAAGTATTGCCACGTAAATAATAAGCACAGTGTTTAGTACTTCACTGAACTAGAAAGTTAATATCTAAGAAAACAATAAAATAATCACTATTATTCCAAATAAAAGGGCCTCAAAAAGTGCTTACTTTACCATAAATTGCTGAGATAGTGCCCAATATTTGTAACGGAAATCATGTCAACAATTCGATTTTTGGGGGGCATAGCTCCAATAATAATCGCTTAAAGGGAAAAAAGTGCATTAATTTTCTTCTTATATTTTTTTCAGGAATCATCTCCCGGAGTTTGTGAGTAATTTTTAGTTACACGTTGTAGGTATATGTTGTGTCCCCAAGCTAAGAAACTGTGGCACACAACATTGTAAACAATATGCACACACCAATGAACACACTGCTTTTTCTGCAGAACTGACAAACTTTTTATAACTGTTGTGAATAATTAAGCAACTTCTGTACGTTCTTTTCCTATATTTTACAATACCAAATATATTCCACCATCATGTAAGTAATTAACCATAGGTCATTAAGGCATTAGTTTCCCTGGTGGCCGGCAGGTAGATTTGGCAAGTGTTGCCCCTGTTGACGGAGATCAGAGACGAAGCTTGAACATTCTCCTGTTATTTCAGTCTTTCGACGAGAGATGGCGACAGCAGCAACACGTTTTGGTGACAAAATACAATTGCCATTCATGGAAGGCACATGCCTCACTTCTAAGACACACAGACCAGTCCGTTGAATTTGACGCCAGCAGGTAGTCTGTAGCCAGTGATGAGTAAAGTTGAGAGAAAAAAAAAAGGGGGGGATGGAGGTAAGTGCTTACCCTCCTGCAGTGACACACAACACGATAGTTCATAAGAAATGCTTGTTGATGACCACATTTCTTCCAACTCTCGCCCTTCCAGTTATCAGCAACTGTAGTCACAGGAAACAACGGGTATTGCGCATTAATTCTTTGGGCATGTATTTGCTTCTTTCCTGAACTGTACCATAAGAAATAATTTTTAATAAGAAAGGCTGAAGAAATTACGGTACACCTCACAAACATAATATTAATTTGTGGTACATTTAAAACATTGAAGTAGGCCTACATGTTATATTAAATTTGGATTGACGTTATTTTATGGCAGGTACAAAGTGAAAAAGAAAAACGATGTCTGATATTAATATTTACGTTTGATCACTATTCAGCATAAACATTTGCTCCATGGATCTCTCGCATTAAAATAATTAAGCTATAGAAAATCAGCAAGTTTTTAACATTTTTTTCACATGCTCTACACCGGCTAAAATGTGTAATTTTGGTATTTTGATCAGAATGGGGAATTGATTATGATCAACATACCATTCTGCATTTATACTGCAAAGGTACTAGAGACTAATTGAAATTGAACTATTGGTCGGCCTGGTTTGTTTGTGTTTCATAACACTATATTATGTCTGATTATTATCTAAGATTATATACAAAAATATTAAATTATTAATATATACCGTTTACCACTTTTAAATACTATAGATTGTATTCGGGAAATACGTTATTTTATTTTATAACAGTTTCATAACTTGTTAATTTTCGTTTGTGGGGACACACAATGTAGTAGTCAGATTGATTGCCTTCCGCCAGGGCAATCCAAGTGCATACCGGATATCCACACGTGAAACACCTGGTGGATTTTGCAATTGTTCTGTGCGTTTCCTCACGGTAATCCCAATTCCTCCAGCGAAGTCTTATCTATATATGTGGTAAGACTACGGCTAGAAGTAACTAATGCAATATTATTGTAACCTAAGTTATGTCACAATCAAATAAAATTGGGAAACGGTAACCAAATTTAAAACACAAATTTGTTGCATTACTACACGTATTGGTTATATCAGTGAGTGAGTCAATGTTCCAATGGATTTGGAAGTATTTCGTGTTTAGTATTTTGTAAGGTTTTAATTTGAATACATCGACATTCATCTGATAAGAATGCAATACTGCTATGTTGTTGTACTCCATTTCTTAACATCTATACTAATATTATAAGAAGGTAATGTGAGCTTGTTTACTTGTTTATGTCTCCGGTAATCTTGGAAACTACACAGCCAATACTTATAATTCTTTCACTATTAGAAGTTTCCCCATCGCTTTCATACAAGCAAGCTACCTAGCTCTAAAACTGCACGTAGCCTACCGTTAAGTACTTTGGTCCTTACCCACCACACCTCACCACCCTGTTTTTCTCCGCGAGCCCACATAGTTCCACAACTAGCCTCACTGGGGAGGAGTGCGCCACTTCTAAGGAACTATTTGCCAATTAATAATTTCTCAGTCGTATTCCCATTATATGTTATAAAATGCACAAGGTTTTTCCCACGTTACAGTAGCTTTGTCTCTTTGTGATCTTTTTTTCATTACTTTGCAGCTGCTACTTTTAGAAAAGTGAAAAATCCTACAATTCAAGGGGTATGGAAATATTGAATTTTAAGTATTCTGGATAAAATTTTTAAAAAGTCTGAAGTACGGCAAAGAACATATTTTCACAGTTTACAGAAAACTAAAATTCATGACAAAACATGTACTCAATTCATGTTTAAGTTAAAAAAAATATCGGAATAGTCTTTTTACTAAACCATTAAAAAAATATTTAAGACCTGATAAATGCAATTTTTAACCTTCAACAATCAAGTTATTGTGAATTTAATCAAGCTAACAAGCAGAAACCTTCAATTATGAGAAAAATAATTAAGGAAACTACTCCCTTAAGGCACGCATACCACCGTATGTAGACTGCACTATACCAGACGCAGAACTTCTTGGCCGCACAGTATCAGCCTATCTGCGAGCAGTACCAAGCCTACTGCCAAGCGTCCGCCCCGTAAAATGTGTGTTGTGAAATCTGACTTGAAGTAATATAAATTTTGATTTTCTACGCAAGAGGAATACTTGAATATAGTAGATAGAGAAATTGATTATGCACATATACTGTGTGTATGAGTTTATGTACATATAAATTAGGAAAAAGTTCTGACACTTAAATTTACAGATCAGCAACATCTATGAAATGTAGGTGTAACATACAAAACAAATTCTTATTTGTGCTGTAGTTCATAATGGCAGCACAAGCTCATCTTCCCTGTTTGCACAGTAGTAATGCCATTCCTTTCAATTACAAACTTCCACTCTGATTTATTATAACAAAAACAGACACACTTGCCATGGAACTTCTTGAAACTGCATTACCTATTTTATCACACAAATAGAATTTTAACACCTTTCTACAAACACAGTCTTTGTTAAAGTTATCAAAATCTGTAACTCATTTCCTGGAAACCTTTTCTTATGTGACACAAATATTGCTTTTGACGTAGATGCAATTCTGTTGACTCCTTTGCATATCTGTCTAACTGTATGTTCTGCAACATCACATGTTCTTGTTATACTGTCAACTTGTTTCAAATTTATACTTTTGGGAAATTATTTCATAATTTAGTAAATCAAAATAATGCATACACAAAATTATACAGATCGACCTTGTTCTTGAACCACTTCCCTTTCAGAAATACTAGTGCTAACACGTTTACTTAGTGCCACAATTTAAACAAAAATTTTTACACGCAAGCAAATGAAAAACGTGAGAATCGTCCAAAGCCCGCCGCAGTACTGGAGTTAGTAGACACCAACACGGTGGAGTGAGACAGCTGAACTTCACATCATCTTGTGTCAACTAAGCATGAGTCAGACTTGGTTATCTTTTGCATCCAAAGCTAGGCGGGCACATTTAGACATGCCTACGAAATATGGTTCCTTCTTCGGGCAATAACAAATAAACTTCTATATTCTGAAAAATATTAATTTGTTCACGCCAACTGTCACACATCTCAATAATGTAAAACACAAATGGACACACATACAGACTTTGGAATTTTTACCTACTTGCTCAGCAAAAAGAACACATTGCCAAATGTAACATAACTTTAATAAAATGTTTCATTATTTTTTTAACATATCTGAGAAACATTTTGCTTGATTCGCTGTTGCCGCTGTAACACCATGAACTAGGTAACAGTGCACAGTTGTGATAGGCTACTGGTACCAACTAATGGAAGCAGCGCGGCAGATTGACTGACCTTCAGCAGCGTACAGCACAAACTGTGGCAAAACATGCTGCCATTTTCCAGATAAGTAGGCTACTCAACTATAAGCTAGGCCTATAACAAGGAAGAATGAAGAATTTAATAATTCACAATGCAAAAACAGAGGATTTTTGAGAAACTAATTAATAATACAATACTGATAATGTAAAATGTTAAATGAACAAGTGTATAATAATGCCACATTATGAAGCAAAAGATACAGTAGTATTACCCTAAATTTTGTCATTTGTCAAGCTAAACTATATTTTGCAATACAAAAATTTTATTTTCTTTTGTGTAACAAACTTGCATAAACAAATGACAGGTAGGCCTAATGAAATTTTGTAATTCACAATACCAAGAAATGGCAATACGCCTAAATTAAAACGGCAACTAATTCTATTTAAGTATACATAGTCAATATCCTGTGTATTTTATAGACTTATGCCCATCCCAAAACCCATATTTCTCTCTAGAAAGGAGGGAAGAGAAACTTTCACATCAATTTGAAAATGCTGTCTGGAATATGGATTGTTCCCAGACACCATCATGTACAGAATCTTAACAATACAGAGAACTCCTGTATACTCTTATTTATAAGGAATAGTCACCCGTCTCAGCATATACAACAAAGTGCACATCAGTTCATATATTTCTCAAAATGATAAATACAAAATAAAATGTGATGTTTGGAATCACAGATTCTTCAAAGTTTGTTTTGGTTAAAAATCACGTTTGTTTATAGATTTTATACGTACATAATGTTGGAAAATATTTATATTTACTTAAATTTTATCTATTTTAATTTTACTTAAAAAGGGTAATACAAGCCCCAGAAAATAACTATGATACACTGCAGATACATTAATTAACCTCTCATTGACAAGGTAAATAAATATTTAATTATGATGTAAAATTTATTATGCATATTTTCAGTTATTTTGTAACAGTGTATAAAAACTTACTGAGATGATAATGAAATTACCCCTGTGAGGCTTCTAGGCAGGAATTTTAATGACAATGGCTGGAATTGTCCAAAGACAATTTGTTCAATAACAATGTAGATTTGACACATTGTGACGTCACCACGATTTTCGCTTACCGGATAACATGGGTGTACAAACCACGACCATCTACATTTTTTGATAGAAGCTGCCATGCACACTGGACCATCTTAATCTAGAGCAGCAACTTTTTGTGAAATTGGACTATCAGCCAACGTAAAGTTAGGCTAATTTTGAGATGGAAAGTCTAATAACTGTTAGGCCCACCATGGGCAAGTTGAGAAGAGGCCCGATGGTAAGGAATTACAGATTTTTGAGTGTTTAATGATCTCAGACACCAAAGTCGCTGCTTCATCGTGGCCCATGTCTATAGAGTTCTGGTATGAAACTTAACAAGAGGTAATTGTGGGCAGTAAAATTGCTTCAACCAGATTTAATCGTGTGATTAGGTATACAAATTCTACGTTTCTTTTAAGAAAAGTGTTGATAACTGCAGACTGATCTGAACTTTTATTTGCTACATGAAGTTTTCCACAGAAATTTTAATAAGGAGAGTTAAAGAACATTTTATCAATCAATTTTTTTTCCAAAAAGACCATATGTAAATGGTACAGGACATGTCAAAAACCTTACTTACAAAACTACGAAACTTTTGAATAATTTACAGGTTAAAAACTACATATAAACTTAGACAAGCTAAACAAAAGGCAATAAAATGTTGATGACTAGGAAAATTATGAAAAATTACAGAACTATTTTTACATACAAAGTTAGTTGACAGTGAAATATAAATTGAAATAAAAATATCAATAAATGCAAATGACATTGAAACACTAATATTAACAGAAATACACCAAGTGCTATAAATACAAAACAAAATAAAAAACAAAAAACCTTTATATAATAAGTTTTAATAGGCTATATTGTCCAGGTATAATATTCTAAAATTGTAATTTTCATTAAGATATTCAGCTGTTGTGTAATAAAATTTTTTGATGAGAAAGTCGAGGCCTAAGTGTCAAGATTTTTGTCAGAACCCTGAGCTACGCCAAAATTTTCATACAATATAACTGTGAATAACTACGTAGGCCCCTATCTATTTAGGATGATTAACTTTCAAGACAGTTTTGTACCTCACATATTTAGCTGTTTAATTGAAAATGTCACGAGATGCGGTTAAATTTTTATTTGATGACTTTATTCCAATGAATAATCCAGTAACTACATTTACACATGAATTTCAGAAAAGTGCAATTATACACATACAGATCAGTACCGAAGTGCTATCATATGCTTGTTGAATTGATATGTCTTGTTTAATATAGTGTGAATAATTTTATCTTGGTTTGATGACGGGTCATGTTGTCAGTTCTTCTTGTTTTGTTTCTTGTAAGAGAGTAATCACGGTCTGTCATAGTTATGTCTTTCGTGTCTCTTCAAAGGGTCTTAGTGAATATTACATTTAGTAAAAGTGTTACACGATGAATCAAATTGAGGTGTTTTTTCTCATACGAATAGTATGATAACTATGTGTTTTACCCACTAAAACGTCTTTGGTTCAATGTTTAAAGTTAACAGCTATTTTATTTGCTAGGAAAATTGGAGTAATTAATAAGCAGATAAGATTAAATGAGTAACTTTGGTTACTCCTACTTGAATTTGAATTGGTGTACAAAGCTAAGAATTGCATGTACTGGCTGTAGATATTGTTTACTTAAGTTTTCACGAAGTTATGAAAAAACACCTAGCTAGAAGCTATAGTAAGAAGAGAGGAGTCACGTTTCCCCTACCCCAACTAGACGCCTGGCACTTGGCGACCGTGAACTGACCCACTCTCAATTATTTTGTTACCTCACTGCACTCTCAATGAAAATTAATATTTTATATATTTCTGTATTTTCACTGAGGGCACACACACAAAATATGGCAAATATGCTAGCTTCACTATCTTATCTATCTCTGGCAGCAAATCTATACAGAAAAAAAATACAAAAAAAAACCGAAACTTTTAATACATACTAGTAAAGTTACACAAACATTGATAGTTTAAATAGCAAAGATATAAAAAAATGACAATTTCAACTAATTTTACATATAGGACGTAAAAAAAATGTAAATTTAAAAACTACACAATTGGAACAGAAATATTTTTTATTTTATTTTTTGTTTCGTTTATGGTACCTACTAAATAAATTGAGAGTACGTTTCTATACACAGATCAAATCTAATTATACAAACTTTATTATATGTTATAAATGACTAGATAAAAAATACAGATATTACAGTTGCACATACCATTTCTTCAAAGCACATCCGTTTATCAAAGATTGTGTTATGGATTTTTTTTTTTTTTTTTTGCAAGGCATTTGGTTGGCCAACAAACCATTACACTCACGGCCAAAATCAACGATTTTAAGCTAATAACATATCTGACAAGCAAGCAATCAATTACTCAAAATACAATACAGAAAATACGAAACCATGAAAACTCACGAGCATTCTAGACGACACATACAGAAAATTACGTCGCATCCCCACACTGAGTTCCAGAATGCCCCAATTGTCTCGTGCAGCGGCTACAGAAGTACTTTTGGTTTTAATAGCATAACACTTTTAAAAAAAAAGATAAACACCACGGATCAATGTCGTCAGTATTTTCAGTTTAAAGATCCCTGGTTGAGATTGTAATGCGCCAATTTACAGCAAAAAGATCCCCAACGTCACACAGTTAAAAATATTATCATAAAATTCCTATTGGTAAGGCATTAAAACACCACTATGATAAGAACCCTGTTAATTCACATATTCTATACAAATAAATAAAATATAAGAGTCTGTGCTTTGGAATTTTCCACTTTAAATTATTTTTTCATACAGTATAATTAATTAATAAGCCATATCTTATGTTAACTTTTTCATTTCTGTATGTATTTCTGTTTGTCTATCCGACCGGACTAGTATTAGTTTCATCGAGATATCTCAAACGGTTCTGAAAATAAGATAATGATCAGGGATTAACATAGGTAATGGATTAGACTTTATTTACGATTACTGCATAAAAAAAAAGGGACCCGTCATTTCTCCTCACTTATTTGTTTATGGACTATCCTCCTTTCCTTCCAAGAGCTGTAGTGACCCAGTGGTTAGAGCGAGACTGGCGATTTCAAGTGGGGCCTTAGGGGCTCAGTGCATAGAGCGTTTCCAAGTGGGTATAGTGACGTGTGCATCTCAGCGCTAGCCCATTTACCATGCCTCTCGCCAGCACTACAGTCAACACAGCAGTAATGGGGAACATTAGCACCACACAGTGTCACAGGCTAGGAGTGTTCGTATCAGTGCGTCAGTGCAATAAAGTGTAATTATGTTTATTTCAATGGCGATATTAATTCTTATAATGCAGTGTTTGTTTTGTGTATTTTTCAGAGTTAGTAAGGAAAGTTCAAAACAGTGCTCCACGATGTGCACATTGTGCCCTCGTGTAACTGCAGAAATGGCTCGTGTGCATTAAACCTGTAGGTATTCTAATCACTAGTGCAGCATAACAAATAGGATGCACCTGTGTGCGTTTGTTTATGTTGTCACATTATTGTTTGAGGATTCCACAGTATATGTTATTGTTTTGAAAGTGCCAAGTGTCAAATATGTTTGTTTACATTGGAGCCACATGCATTCCTACCATACACTAAAGTATCACGACAATGCAGGTTTGTCTAATATTATTCAACAATAATTTGTGTGTGTGTGTGTGCGTGCGTGTATATATATATATATATATATGTTTGATTGCCAGTCAGAAAGCCAAGTGTTCATATCACATGGCATTTGTAAATAAGGAAGTGTTTGTTAATGTCACATGGTCGAGAGCGGACTGCATGGACTTGCATACTTTTTTGTGTTGACACTGTCGCAACATAATATTTTAGGGTTGAGTGTGACATTTGCAAGGACAAAATGCAGTGTGTGTTTTCTTTATTTATATTCTTGCATCCTTTGACATAAGTATGCCGAAGTGTCCAGATATTTAGGTTAGTATGTTCTATTTGAGACTTATAGAAAAGATGTGCAATGTCATGTATGTCCGCTAGGGGTGCGGCTTAGTACAAACACAGTGACACGCCTAACACATGGAAATATTTTTTGTTACAGAGAATACTATTCCAAGCTTATTGGTGCATGCCATATGAATACCACTTGTAAAATAATATTAAATAAATAGTCACTGTAATAAATACCGGCCATGCCAGGATGGTGATCAGATTCGCCAGCAACCAGTCACCGCATCCACAACATGCATAGCATGTGGCCAGATAATCTCAAAAGAGAGTACCTAGTAATAAAGAGAGTTTCGTAATTTTGTTTTAAGTGTATTATGTTTTGTCAGGGCTTTGATTATAATGTTCATATCAATTATGATGCGGGGAGGCATCTGCAGAGCTACAGCTCCGAAAATTATAGCAGTGTAAAGTGAGGTTACGGAAATCATGGAAACACTGTCACTGACGAATATTTGTTTTTATATGTTTATGCTTAATTGTTTATAAGGAAATTCATGCAAGTGTTTTTAAGTATCATCTGCCCATCTGTTTCGTTATTGTGCATTCCATTTATGTGAATTAAAAGCCCCTATTGTCTACATCAAATCATGTGATTTGTTATGGAGACCCAGCCAACAAGCGGGCTCCGCCCCAAACTGTAATCAGTATCGTTGCCATGGTCTAGCAGAGTGGTCGCACATGTATTGTCCTCTCTGGACCTACAACTTTCTGTTCTAACCATGTAGCTTTCAATAGCTTTTTCAAAGAAAATTAATTGGAACCTTTTTTTTTTTGCTGTTCGGAGTGTGAACCACACTGAACCCGGTCTTTTTGTACATGTCCGGGATGAAATAGGCTGCAACTTCATGTAGGCCTTATGCCACTTTTGCAGTGCAAGTGTTCACCCACTTAAATGGTGAAACCGGAAGAACGTGCCTGTTTAAGGGAATATGTGAAATAATTGATTCACTAGTATTTCGCTCTTTTATTATCTCGAGCGCATCGCGGTCGCAAAACCAAAGAGAATGCCAACACAACATTTCAGGCATAAGGCAACTTATAACCGCCATAGGAGTGAGTACAGGGCATATGGGGGAAGCTCTGATAGACCTCACTAGCTCAGGTATTTGTATATCACCGAGATGAGTTCTAAAACTTCTACGATGTCAGATGTTTTGGACATCGAGGAGGCCACTTAAAGCCTTCGGCCACACGACCTCATCTTTACTTGTGCTCTCCACTGAGAATTCAGATGCCCACCCAGAAAAATTAATTGTAGTATTTTCTTTCCCAATCCACTTAACCTATGCTCCTCGATGGTCAAGCCTAAAACCCGAGATGTCACGTGCGAAAATATGGCAGTGTGTAATTTAATAACTCCATTAAATCTGAAAGAAAGCAATATTACTATTAAAACATAAACCTTAGTGAAATTATGTTTGGCTTTATTTTAATAACTTCATAAAACCTAAGCAAAGCGTAATTTCTATTTCAAAATAATAAAATATCTCTTAAATTTCATGCGAACGAAGTCGCACAAGTCAGTTAGTAAAGTATAAACTTTTTTATCACCACTCTAAAGTTCGGTAACCAATAGAAAAATTAAGCGTTAAATTATTCGCTAAGGCTTGTGCAGAAGAAACTAATGTGTTATTGTATGTGTTTGTTTCAAGTATAACACAATCATATATAAACAAATCATTGTTATTTTGTTCCTGTTATTATGGCCATTGCTGAGGAGGTGGAGTTGATGTACAATCATTAACAGGAATTGGAATTGAACTTTATTGAATTTTGAAATGCCGATTGGCTAAGAATAAATGGTACAAGAGTTATTGATATTAGCGGCAATGCCTTTTTAAAACAAAAAAATATGTACAATAAGAATTTTAATAAACAATTATGCAGTTAACAGAGTCTTGCTGTGGAAATGCAAAAAGAAACCAATATTATGGGTAGTATTTCCAATACCTGTTATCAGTAACAGGTATTGAGATGTGACTATATGTGGCGAGGTGAACTGGTGTTAAATTGGTGAAATATGGGTGGTGAGGTGTAGGATTAGGAAACATGTGGAAATATACGTGATAGGTGCCAGACATCGCCTGGAGCAGCCTCAAAATGGAAGGTGCAGTAAATATCCTTGGTGTTTCTGGGTGCTGTGGGATGATCACCCGGGGACAACACTCTCGCCGTGCTGTTTAAGTTAACCTGCATGTTGCGAGGGACTCTTTCGGCAGCCCATATGCCTTGTGAAATATTTCAGATCATTATTGAAATATTATTACTCCCTATGATGTGGCTTGATCGGGCCAACCACACGCCAATAAACATAAAACCCTTTAAATGTTGCAGCACACATGTATTATACAATTACCCTAAAAATTACATACATGAACACTTGCGGGAAATTGGTGGTATTATGAGGGCCCGGACCTTTAAATGCCTCTCAGCTACCAAAATAAAACGAACACATCAGTTTCATGTCACACATTTAATCGGCCTTGCACATCACATGTCCCTCCAAGAGACAACTTTACATAGTTACATGCTTTGAATCTGCAGCGAAGGTAATACTGACAAAAATGCTGTTAAAGTTATCTGACATTAGGTGTGCTGAAAAAAATTAATAGTTCCCAAGCAATGCTATTCCATGCAGTGGTGAGGAGCGGTGTCCTGGGCGGCTAAAATGAAAATGGTTCCTTGAAAATAAAGTATATTGTAGTTATATGATCGGTACAACATTGATGGTCACCCACGCATGGGAAAACGAGGGATGCAATCACATGCAAACAACCCCTCTGGATGCTAATTGCTGACTAACTTCAGAAAAACTGACACTTCAGAAAAACACTGTAAAAACAATACCTTGTGGGAACTGATGGGTGCATACACTGCCTTTATTCGACATGAGAACACATGTCCCTTTGTGTGTCCAGATTCCATTTCAATAACTTTATTTAAATTACTTTGGAATTCTAATGCATTACTCAGCTGGGGAGTTTGTTGCATCTCGGCTGGGCAGAGGCGTACAAGATGCCACACTGCCTGCCCTAGCTTACCCTTGCCAAACTTACACTCTGTGTTTGCATGCTGGTGTGATCACCAGCAGCTGGGGATGGCAGGAGACATGCTTATGTGTGGGGCTGCACGACCTCAACAGGCCAGCACAGCTGTTATGGCAACATTCTCCCTGGGGAAGAGTAATGAGGCCAGGGTCGCAACTATATAAGGCTGGGACAATAGCGACTCGCAGCCATCTTTGATCCAGCCGCCCGAGCGACGCCAATGAAGTAGCATCCACGGACCATGGTCTGGAATCGATGCCAGCCTGCAGCCACAATCGAGGGGGTCTTCCTGTTGCCGATGATGAGACAGTCCAGGGTAATTATAACTCCTGCAAGAGCACAATAGGTTGCGGAGATGCAGGGATAGACCCTGTCATTAATTTAACTCCTTCTGAGTCAGAGCACTTTACTAAGCCTTTAGCTAGCACTTGCAGTAATTGAGACTCGTAGCATTGATAATAGTTCATTGGAGTAACGCCCTCAGGTGATCTATGTAATTGTTGTATTAGAATTGTGATTTGAATAAAAGTAGTATTTCGTATAACTTATTGCTCTTACCTCTAGCTACTACCATTCCCCTTATAGGTGTGTGACCTGATCCCCTCAGGACAGGCCACAGCAAGTGGTGGAGGCACCAGCATATCCATACCTTCCCTTTTAGATTGTTGTATTTACAATTACAATTAAAGATTGCAGTAAAATTGTAAATTTCGTAGGTCAATAAATAAGGAAAATTACTCTCATTCCACACCATCCCAGAGGTTTTGTGCCCCCTGCAAGAACAGTTTAGAGCCATTCAGTCAGAGAACTTGTTTAAAGCCATAATAAACAGTAGTGGCATTGAACATGCTCATTCAAAGCCTGCATGTTTGCTACGCAACAAATAGCGAACACTCCAGGGCTGCATTCAAGATTGCTGAGTCGCCAAATGCACGGACGGACAAGTTGTCCATTGTATTGTAGAGTAGAGTGTGTGTGCTAACCACAGGACCACGATTTGGGCTGTTTTGCCTTGTAGAATGTGCAAATTTCAACAAGGGCTTGTGCGAAGTGGAAATTCTATTTCTGAAAGCTTCTGTGTGCATGTTAGTTCATAAGGTTAGACATAGTATCGTTTTTTACACCCACGAACCTCATGACCGACACTTCCAAGTCACCATTTGCAAAGACAGCTTGAAACATATTGAAACATGCCACAATGGATTTAACAGAAACACAGAAAATACAAGCCAGAAACACAAACACCATGGACAAATTTCAATATCTCATGGATGCTGCAGAAAAACTTTTGGAACAAATCCTAATTTAATAGAACAGTTCGAAGCAAATTCTACACAGCTTACTTGCAGCCTTATCATTAAAATTAGCAACAGCGGCCTTCTGCCCACGCCACCACCACCAACATATAAAAACATCCAGCTCACAACATCAGATTACTTATCATATATCCAAATGGACACCACAACACTACATATTTATAAAATAATCGCCTTTAGTCTCACCACTAGCGAACACAAACGACCACACAGACATGGCCAACGAGCAACCCATTAACATAGTAGTACAGCAGTCAGCAACTATATCAAAATATTCAGGAGACAAGAATGAAACCATGGCCAAATTCCTTGCACAGTAAAACTTAGCAGCCGAAACTAACAATTAGTACGAAGCTGAAAAATGTCATCGACTACATATTTGTCTAAATGGCATAGCGAAACACATCCTTGACAACTACCCACATTCACAAGGGGGTCAACTAACACGGATCGGAATAGTAAAAAAAACTTAAAGTCACGTTCATAACCCCTGAAACCAAAGAACGTCTCAAACAGCTCATTTACACAACTAAGAAAAAGTTAGTCCAAAGCGCACAAACCCACATAGAAAACCTTCTATACTATCGGTGCAAACAGAATCAGACCCTTAGTGATGCCGATTTCCTCACAATTATCTGCTGTTCCCTTTTGCCGTCAATTGCTGACAAAATTATAGGGCTTAAAAATGACACAATTACTGATATGTTGAAAATATTAAAAGAGTTGATGTTGGATTATTCCGGAACAACCAGGTCGTCACCGGGACACAAGTAAGTTCAGAAACAGATTTGCTAAGGGCAGAAATTTCGAAGCGCAAAGAGTAAATAACTAATATGTCACTGAACCACCACAATTACCCCAAACACACCCAGAGACATACATACACAGAACACAGCTAACCTCCACCAAATAACTCATATAGGTGCAACCAAAACCCACCCTCCAGAACTCAACAGTATATACCCCGTTCAAATGAACACTACACAAATCAATTCCACACCCCTCGCTACAAAAAAAAAGGCCCAAAACAGGCAATTTTATGATCCACCAAAAACACGCTACAACTCCCAGTACACCCACTCATACCAACAGAAACACCAACTAACGAACACACATTCACATAACCGCACCATTTACAACATGTCAAATAATAATTTTACAAGGGGGCAATAAGCACCTCCCCACGGACAGGAAAAGACAACTGGTGCTACAGAATGTTAACATCTGAGTGCTACGGAATATATTCACACAGTGTTTATTACTTACATGGCAATATTTATTCAAAAAGATGGTTATCGGCTAAAATATGACTGAAAGGAAAAAGTAACTAGGGCCACAAATGTGCTCACTTTACAGTGAACAGCCTATAGTATCAGTTCACATATGTATTTATTATGTTAAAACTATATTCCCTTCTACGAGGGAACTTGACACAAAACCCTCTTGGCTATTCGAACCGGCCGTGCGGTGACAGTGTAAAAATGCCTTGTGAGAATTAATGTTCACGAGAAAACTGAAATTCCCCAGGACAATCCTATTCCACTTGGGAGTGGAGGTGGCTTAATGGGCGACTAGATGTAAATAAAAGGTTCCAGGAGAGTTAGAGTTTATTGCCATTAATGGCTAGATACAAACATGATGAAAGCTACCCGGTGTGTGTGGGAAAATGCCAGAGCTCAACACACGAACTCCACATTCATTGGTTGCTACGCGCTGACTGACTTTCCGGACGATGCAAAGGCTCGCCTCAGCTTACCCTCGCACAGAAACAGAACTACTTTCTGTCATGCCTTGCAGTACCTGCCCTTGCAACATGCTTAAGAACTAAATAAACACTTAAAAAGTTCAAAAACAATCCGGCAATACAAAACCCTGGTGAATGGAATGAACAAAGCACTGTGTGAATGATGAAAATAAATAATGATACATAACTCTTGGACGGTAGAAAATTAACACACAAATAAAACCAAACAAATGATAAATCCTTTAATTAAAACAACAACAGTGTCTCTAAATAGGCCCTTGTACTCTGAGTTCAAAAAATGCATCCTCCTCCATGTGTCTTCATGGCAACCACCGGCTACTCTGCTCCGGCGTGCCATTGCACTTGTGCTGCAACTTATCGCTCCAGCAACCAGGTGCACACTCTAAGATGCACAGAGCGCACAACCCTGCTGCAGCAACTATGCAGCCTACGGTCGGAAAAAACGGTCTTAGGGGTAAGAGCTCATGACATATGTCTCAGTTCCTAGCACTCACTTTCAGGTTACCTCTATTCAGCCACTTCACTATATCATAACTAATCCGCCTGGTACATTGGCACTAAGGTGTATTATTAAGACAATAAGTCAAACGATTCCGAGATCTGACATTGGGTCAATTGAGTTAAAGGACCCATTGGGATGTGAGGTAATGGTATCCAAGGTAACAGTAATAGATGCCACACATGTGTGTGACATCAAAAGGCCTATAGTAGCAGTTGCTCATACTATACTACAAATTCACTGGCTTACGATTAGTCACTATGAAGCCACTCAACAATCTCCCAATCTTAAGGGAGGTAATTAATTTTACTCTGTTAATGAGTCATTAAATAATTATTGGAAGAGATTGCATGGTAACCTACCAAATGTAGAATATGAATCAATCCAGAATAAAGTCTTTCATAAGTCAGTCTTTCAATAATATCACAACAACATTTCAATTATTTCAGCTTGTCAACAATTGTGGCTCTGAATGCAGCATTAGTGTTGCTATACTATATATTTGTGAAAATCTCAATTTTTTTGAAAAGGTCGTGTAATGGGGCATAAAGAGACCAATAAACACACAGTTGTTTATAGAGATTTGGTTCAAATAGAGTAACAATCAATTAATAATGAGTAAGTATTTCACTATACAGTTATGGTCATTTATTTCTTTTAGGTGTTCGAAATAAGTAAAAGGTTAAAATTAATTTCCATAAGACACACCATGACACGCACATTTTCCAGTACAGTAAAGAGTTGGTACGACTGAATCTTTTTTGGCTGTACTGATCGCACATTCTTTTAGCTGGCAATATAACTGCTAATGTGACAGGTATGCATAGGCAACTAGAGTGCAGCAGAGCATAAGTTTGCAGACTTTAAGCTATAGAGAGCAGCTTCAGCGGGTTTAAAACGTGTGGTGCAAACACCATATACTTTACAGATAATCTTTTGATGTGTGCAATGCATATCAGCCCATTCACTACGCCTGTTTGACATCACTTCAATCCACACAGCAGTATCGTCGAGCAATAGCGACACACAGTGCCATGTGCTACAAGTGTTAGAATTTGTGCTTCAGTGTATGAAGTGTAATTGTGTTTTATTTCTCATGGCCATTCGTAATTTCTTTAGTGCAGTGTTTGTTTTATGTAATTTGCTAAGTGTTCATAAAGTAAGTTCAAATAAAGTCATGCTGTCTTCTATTTTTGGTAAATTGTGCACCCTTGCACGCAGCAAAAGGGCCACATATATATCTCACCTGTAGCTATTTTCAATCACTTGTGAAACGAAGCTCCCACGTGCATTTGTTTCTGTTTACATATGTATTTCTTTGAGGGTTTGTAATGTGTGTTATTATTGAAAAGCGTCATGTAATAAATATGTTTGTGTACTTTGGAGCCACGTATGATCCGCTGGGCACTAAAGTGCCACTTCAGTGCAGGTATGTGTAGTATTAAGAAGGGGTAATTGTTTTATGATGTGTATTTTCTTTTATGTGTGATTGCCAGTCAGAATACCACGTTGTGACTCTCAGTAAACAAAGTGTTGTGTTGTTATTGTCACATGTTCAAGAGGGGACCACATGCTATTGTTTACATTTTTCATGTTGGCGTTTTGTCACTGAGTATTTTCAGGTTTTGTGTATGTCAGTTGTGAGGGCAACTGCCACATGTGTTTCACTATTAGTATTTCTGCATCCTTTAGCACTGGCATGCCAGAGTACGCCCCATGTTTAAGTTATTGTTTTATGAGAAAAATATAATAAATTAGTGTATGGACATGTCTGCCCGCTAGGGGCACTACTGGGTTTAAAAACAGAGTAACATATGGAAATGTGAGAGTAGTTTAGTACAGTAATAACTATTCTCAGTTAAGTGGCACATGTTATACAAATATAAGTTGCAAAATAAGTATAAATGACATGTAAATACTGGCTTCGACAGAATTATGATCTCAGTTCACCGGCGACCAGCCACCACTTACAGCAACGTGGTTAGCACGTGGCCAGCTAACCTCATAATATGAGTACTTAGTATATAAGAGTGTTTGTTGATGTATTGCCAGTGTATCATACCTTGTTAGGATTTTTTGTTTGTAATCAGTTTGATGCGGAAGACTCATGCAGGGCTCGAGCCCCGAAAGTGATCACTAGCCAAAGTGAGGTTATGGAAATTGTGGCAATACTGCCACCAGCAAATATTAATTTTCACATATTTTCTGTTTGTTACCAAGTAATTATTGCAAGGGTTTTTATGTCTCACATAAACATCTGCTTCATTATATTAAATTACCTTTCTGTGCAATTAAAAGTCTTACTTGTCTACAATGAGTCACGTGACTTTTTGCAGAAACCTCGCCAATCGGCGGGCTCCGCGCCAAGAGAGTTCAGGAGAGTTCCTATGATCTAGCAGAGTGGACACACGTTTAACATCCTCCCCAGACCTTCAACTTTCTTGTTATAATCATGTAGTTTATCAATTATTTTTAACATTATTTAACCAGAACCTCTTCCTTTTGTTGCCTGGAGAGTGAACCACTCTGCAACCAGTCATCTTGTACATGACACAGCAACTTCTTGCATTGCACTGACACTCCACTGAATTATGGTGATAACTCGTATAGTGCGGATGTGTGCTGTACTGTATAGGAGCAATATGCCTGACAAACGGGTTAGGGTGAACACAAGAATATGTGTGGTGTCCTCGGGGTCCTCCGAGGGTGCAGGAAGTAGGCTCTTCACTATGTAGTCCTATTCCCTTCTGGTGCTTTCTGCTGGCTGCTGATGCTGCTCTCTCTGTGCCACAGGTGGCTGATGTGCTTCCACACTGGCGACACTGCTGTGGCGGGTAAACCCGTCAAATTTACCTGCGCAGGCAAAAAGAGGCAATGGACCTGCTGCCCTCTCTTCCACCATCAGTGCTTGCACACATGCTTCTTCTTCTGCTCCTGTTGTGCTTGCTATCCTGCTTCCGTTACTCTGAAGTTCCTGGGCACAACCGAGGTGAACTGCCGCCTCCTGCATTCTTTCGCGCTGTCCTCTTATAACTTCCTCCTCTCTTGCTGCTCCTGCTGCTTCGGAGGCTGCAGCATCCTCTTACGGATGTTCCAGTTGCTGTGTTACCACGAAAATGGGTGCCGTGAGACTAAAGGTCGCACTCGTAGGTGCAGTGCCATCAGTAATACTTCGGCAGGACTCCGATGCTCCCTGTCAGGTGCAGTGATGCCCGGCAACAGCGATTCTTCTACCCCTTCTTCTCCTTCTCCTGGGGAGCTCGTCGTCGATGATGCCATCATGGGTCTCACCTGGTGGTGTTCCCAAGTCTGCAGCTTCTTCCAGATCCGATTTTCCCTCTGTTCTGTAAGTGATGTTGAACCTTCCTCCTCTCTACTTGCTTCTGCAGGTTCGGCACAGCTGTCGCCGCCATGGGACTAACGGACATCAGGATCAACTTCGTCGCTGATGGCACCCTGTGTGAGTCGGATGTTGTATTGGTGCACCACCTTCCTCCTCCTGACAATGTTGACTGTGTAGGTGGTGGGTCCTTGCTGTTGGATAATCCCGTGTAAAAGTCCAATCATGTGGCTGATTGCAGGTGGGCTCTCACATAGACTTGTTGGCCTGTCTGAAGCACCAGTGGTGGTCTCATGGTAGTAGTCAACCATACTTCCTTGTATATCTTGCATGCTGCTCACACACTTGCTGTTCCCGCTGATGGCGTACTGTACAATGTGAAGTGGTGCTGGGTACTTCTCTGCTGATACCTGCCCACAGGTTGTTTACTTACCTTGGTAGCCATAGATTCCGTCCCAGCAGTACCTCGACTGGTGTCTTGCCGGTGGTTGCTTTCACAAGCTGGTGGAGGGTATACAGTTGAGCTGGCAGTTGTTTAGCCCACATGACATGCTTTTCACCCACACGTAGTCGAACTCTATCTTGCGTTCTTTGCTCCATTGCTTCGTGGGGTTGGCCTTGGGGTGGTACACTGCAGTGGCCATGTGTTGTATCCCCACATAGTAAACAACTTGCGCCATTTTCTTCCTGTGAACTGCTTTCCTTGTCAGTTTAAAAGGTTCTTGGGATACTCCCTGCATGGTAAAAAGTCCTTACTTAACAATCATGTGATATTTACTGTACGAGCACAGCTTACTGGTTCCCGCGGACCACGAGTTGCAAGGCGGCAAGAATAGTGTAAACGCCATTCTTGTCGGTCTCCACTGATCGCGACCACTACCTAATGATGTTCGGTCGAGTTATGCTGTGTGGTTGATGTATATGTGGTGGTACAAACAGGCATTAGGGATACGTGGACGTCTGGAACACATCAAATGCCCCCCTCGCTGATGACAGTTTTGGCCTCACAGACCCCAAGGAACTGTCACGCCGCTAGGCGCAACAGGATGCCAGTGGTCGCAGCTGGTTGTGGGACCTTAACATGGAAAGCCTGTCATGAAGCTGTGCTGTGCTGGCTGGTGATGTTTATGATGATGCTTGGTGATGTGATGATTGTCACGTCAGTGCATCTTGTCTCTTCCTGGTTGGTTACATTCATGTCTGAAGCTGAGGCCTTGGGCGCTTTCCTTGTCGGCCGAGAGATTTCGCTGTCCAGAAAGGTTCTGATCCTACTACTCGTTCGAATGAGAAGCATGAGATGACTCGATGACTCTCCGGCCGGATGTAGCTCATTTCCCTGTCAGCTGTTACTTGTAGCTGTGTCGTGTTTGCATTGCTGCTTACTTGCAGCATCCTGTACCAATTGCACATTTTCACTGTAGGGATTGGCTCAGACATTGACCCTCCAATGCTTCATGCATCACTGTCAGTGTGACCCCTAGGTGGTGCTGACTGCTGTTGTTTCCATCGCTTCCTCTGATACCAATGATGCAAGGGTGTGCAGGCCTTTTGCTTGTGTGTTTGGTTACTCTGATGTGTTTCCTCCTGGTCGGTGGCATTGAACGATGCCATGCGACCTGTTTGTCACACAGTGGGCTGCTGTGTTTTCCCCCCTCCAAATTTTGGGCTGGTGGACGTGCTGTTGTATTTGTGACTGTGTATATGCCACTGTCATGTTTCTGTACACTGATGCTGGGAGGTAATGGTGGTTTTCGTGGACCTGCCATGCCTGATTCCCCCTCTGAGGTTGGTAAAAGTTTTCGACATTTTCACTGGTCAACATAGCCTGTATCGTTCGTACTACTCGTATCTCCCTAGCGTTCGCGAACAAGCTTGTTTGTGATGCAGTTGTTTTGCTGATGCTCGCATGTGGTTGTAGTATGGGACAGTGGGGTCCCATTGAGCATTGGTTACACCCTGGTTGCAGGTGGGTGTTTTCAACTCTCAACTAACAAATGCAGAGCATATGCACCAACTGATCACATGGGCATTCAAGTATTGATTTGTATATTGCTGCGCAGGTATTCCGATGTGTTTGCTCTTGTTTTGCCTCGTCTTTTGCCGCGAAATACCTGCGTCGGTGTGTTGTGGGTTTCTGAGGAATCATCTTCCTTCGCAATTTCTCGCACGGCTTTGTTTCGTCTGTTATTGCGTGCTTCCATTTCCGATTGTTCCATGATCTGTCATTGCACTTGCTTGGCAGTGTGAAGGTTGCGGACATAAACCCAGGCATTTGTAAAACGGGCACTGGTTGTGTGGTTCCCTCAGCGTTACTTTTGGGCGTGACTGTGCCATAATGCTCCCTTCCCTGCATGGCACTCGTCACATCAGTATGCATTGGTAAATGTGTTGTACGTTTCTCGCTTCCTTGTAGACAATTTTGTTAGTGGATATTTTTTTGCATAGCAGGAACAGAAGATGGTAACGATCGCAGTGTGTTTCTTTGTCCCGATTGCAGCGCACAATTCTACAGCTGGGCTGGGCCAGAAATGTCTGAAAATGGTGCCGTTAGAAACGTTTCCCATTCTGATGTTGGTCTGCAAGTGCATATTGAAATGTTGCTACTGAGGTTGCCATCTGATGTGAATTTATTGCACTGTTTACATATTAGCTTCGGTATGTCATATTGAAAATCCATGTTCTGCTTGTTTGGGGCAGCTGACGTAATCTGTGCATGCTCAAGGTCGCGCGACACACTCAGATGTCTTGTCTGCTGGGACATGTCCGCAACTGACCTTCAATGCGATGCAGCACATGGGAAGAGGAATATTTATATATCTACCCGCGTGTGGCCTGGTTGTATGTCTCCTTATCATGCTGACCACAGCTGCCTGCATGTTCCCGCACAAAGTCCCTAAATGTTCTGAAACAGTCTTAGTAAAATGTCCTTGAAAAGCTATGAAAAGTTTTGAAAGTTTGAATGTTTCAAAAACTGCTCTTAAAAAGTTTTTGAAAGTTTGCTGTTGGCTTTGAAAAGTTTTAAAAATGACCTGGATAATTGATGCACAGAAAGTTTTGAAATGTTCGTGGGAAAAATACTTTAAAAGTTTATTGTTATTTTTGAAATGTTTATAAAATATTCCTGAAAACTTTTGCAAAAATTCTGTTTTCTTTCCGAAAAAGTTACGGAGAAAATTTAAAATAATTTTAATTTGTTTTGAAAATTTTTACTGAGCGGGCTAGTATTACTTGTTAATACTGTCATTAATTGCTTGTAGATGAGCCTGATGGGCTTATACTGCATACGTTTTTACTACTTGTTGTGTAACTCTTGATAAATGGCATGTGTGTTTGTTTACAAAAACCAGTCGCACTTACATGGACACATTTGCTGTGCTGCTGGCTTTCTGATGTGCAGTGTTGAGTACATGTACACTATAACATGCAAATATTGCCCTATTACACATGCATTGCCGAGTGGGTGTATCTGACTTGCATTTCTTTTGACTTGCAGTTGTTTGGATGCTTTCACATGTTGCCAGGTCTAACCAGTCTGTTTCAACAAACTCTAAAATGTCAGCTGACATTGCAATTTAACAACCCAGCTCAGTGGATTGTGCTTTACAAATGCAGACCACACAGGGCTTAATTGACGTTTTTCAATTTCTTCTCGGGACACTATACATCTGTTGACATAACCCACATGCACTTTATGGTGTATACAAAGCTAACAAAATTTTGATATTAATGTAAATAATTGTACAAATACCAGAAATGAACAAAAAGCACTGGGTGTCTGGTGATGCAATTTAAAATTTATTTCGCTGTTATGTCCCTGATGTGACTTTGTTGTGTTATAAGTGTTTGATGATCTCAGGTTACTCACCAATGACTGTTGTTATTCGTTGTGATGCACTTTCGTAGCAACATTACCTTTGTTGTGATTTTTAGTATAGCCTGTTGACCCCGTGGTGTGTTGAGCAGGCTACTGGTGTGATGTTGATGTTCTCCTTTGTACATTAGTTGTGGAGGCCACTTGATGTGTAGGAAAGTAGCTTGCTGGTGCAGAATGTTGTACGTTTCACCCGACTTGGGCAAGTCACATATAACATCCTGGAAGGTGGCTTGCTCTGGCATTAAGATGTTTTATTCGCCCAACATTGGGCACCATATATTATGTGGTGCATCCCCGGAAATGATGATGTTGATGCATACCACACCTGGTAGCAGGCGTAGGGCACGATGATGGGTTCATATTACCAGTGGCTTGCTGCGATCTCTGGATATGGTGTCATTTGAAGGAGAGTTTAATTTAATGAACAATTAAATTTTGCGTATTCTCATATCAAACCCTTTGGTATGGGACGAAGTTGTCGGTTACTTCGCACGCCTATACAAGCACTGATTTTACCCTGCTTAAGAGAGAAAGGCCCTGTAATAACAAGACTTATTACACTGAAAGTACACTTACTACTGATTCTGATAGGGTGCAGTGACCGATGTACTCAGGAGAGTAAAGTCAATAAAACCAGTCTCGATTATGTGTGACAGTTTTGTTGATGAAAAGGGTACAACAGAATGTCACAGTAAATTAATGCTACCCTTTGAAAAGCGGACCCGGCAATTCAAACCTGCCGGTGGTCACAGCTGAAAAATAAGGCGAGAGCATGTGCATGAATTCCTGGGATGTTACCTCAGGATTGCAGAAAGGCCTCCCCACTACTATAAAATGACATTGAATGTTCTTGTACTAAGTTAAACTACTGTGGTGAGAAAATGCAGCCTAAAATGAAGAGCCGAGGGGGGTGTCCTGGAACTTACCGCCTGTCCTGCGGGTCATACGAGTGCTGAAGTCTGACTGAAGAGCATTATAACTAATGACTAAAACATGTTAGTGACATACCCGTGAACGACAGAGCCCCAGATATGGCTAAGAATGTGATGTCACATTCATGTCACCGCACTTGAAGGATGATATTAAATGAGATGATGCCTTATGTGGCTGATTCTCGATGAATGAAGATATGTATGTTCTTATAATTAATACACAAATATTGGTATATGTCGTTATGGCGAAAAATGGGAAAAAGCGTATGCATTTCATTTCTTGTAACGACACATTCATTTCACTGAAAAAAGGGGGGCTACAGCCTGTCCTCTGTGATATTTTGGTTAAAACTCTATCACAAACCTGGCAGCTTCCCTATTGAGCTATTGTGCAATAGTTTCCGAAAATGGCTGTAATTACTCTAATAAATTAATGCTGCTAGGGAGCCACTCGTCACTTTGTACTTATGCTGGAAATATTATTCCCCATTTTTTGACATCTCTTGGAGCCAATTCGCACTCCAAATTCGGCCATAAGGCCCGTCGACATCGCGCACATTGAAAAGCCTTGAGATAAAGTGGTGCCACTTACCTCAGTGTTCCCTCCAATGGCTGTTGCTTCTAACAGTCGTGACTTCACAAGAAACACCCAGTCAGGCCACCTACCAATTTATTACGAGAGAATCCTCGTGCTCGAAATAAATTTGAAATAGGGTGGTTTTTGGACCAAGAGTTGTAAGGCAGCAAGAAAAGTGTCGCTGTGGGGTTGATGCATCTGCGATGGTTCAAATGGGCACAAGGGATACATGGACATCTGGAACATGTCATATTTTAAACTTAAACCTTATTTGTTTATTTTTCCCTATTAGAAAGAAAAGAGAAATGTTTTTCTTATAAAGCCAAATGTTAAAATATTTGCAGCAATGATTATGAAAATTTTTCATGATCCATGTCGTAAAGAATGATCTAGGTGTGTAGTATTATGTTTCAGAATAAGAACACTGCAGTTACATTTGAACTTGGGAGACATCACATAAATGAAGGTAACGGTGCACTTTCCTTGTCTGCTCCTCCCAATTTACCATCAACATCTACGAGTTCTCAGCACCATTCTTCTGCAGCATTCACATGGGGAGAGGGCGGTACAGTGAATAGAGCACAGACTCCCAGAAACCAACAGATAATTGCAAAATTTTTGCCGAGGACAATGTCAGTAAAAAGTAGGAGACAGGAATTTGGAATTTGTTGCGGCCTTACATTCATCGTATAACCTGCCCAGTAGGCACACTGTAGGAAAAACTTCGCTTCCTGCCCAGTATGAGGATTGTGTGAATGCCTTAAAAGAACTAGGCAAGTCTGTTAAAAGCATCTGCCTCACAACAGACTGTTGGACATGTACAAACACAGAAAGTTACATTGTTCCCACAGCACATTTTTATCAACTACGATTCTACTCTAATTTCAGTTCTGCTTGAATGTTCCGAAATGACAGGCCAACACACCAGCAAAAATCTTGCCGCTGAAGTAAAGAGAATTGTATCTGACTGGGATTTAGACACAACGATCATTTTGGCAGTGCCAGATAATGCCAACAACATATCGGCAGCAATCGTTAAAAAAACTTGGCTGAAAGCATTTTGGATGCTTCGCTCACACTACAAATCTGGTTGTGAAGAATGGGCTAAGAGAGAAAACTGCAACATTTGTGATATACAAAATAAAAACTATTGTTGCCCACTTTCGTCGTAGCATCACATCGCATTAGGAAATGACGACATGTCAGCTTAATTCAGGAGAAACACATCTCAAATTACTGCAAGATGTGCCAACAAGATGGAATTCAATATTTTAAATGTTGGAACGTTTCACAAAGCTAGAATGTGCCATTAGAAGCACAATAGCTCTACTCGACAAAGACTTGCCAGTGGTAATTGCAGATTAATGGAGAATTGCAAATCAGATATGCCAAGTTTTGAGACGAACACAATTAGTAGGGAAATGTATGGTAACAGAATCTTCGGTAATTACATTGGAGAATGGAATGCAGAGTATGTGCACTAATTTAATGAAAAAATGATTTCTTGCACCGGCAAGGAATGTAGTTATGACCATTCAGCAAGTAATCAATTCAATATTAGGAAATGTAGTATTGAAAAACACACTAGCTGTTAGTGTACTTTCCTCGACCCTATATTTAGGTTTATTGCATTTTCAAACGAGGCATCTTCTGATCTTGCAAAGAAAATAAGTTACTAGTGTCCATTCAAAGCAATTTGAAACATCCGCAGAGAAGAGGAGTGGGACAGTAGAAGTTAGCAGCAGCTTAGAAGGATGTGGTGCAACAAATTATTTATATATCTGGGGTGGGGGGGCATTTAATCCTGGTGTTGCAGTTGTTGAACCACAATGAACTTCTACATGGCGAGCGATTATTGGAGTTCAAAGAAATGCTGAGAATGATATCTTGTCAAGGAGTGAAGATGATTTAAAGTGGTGGCAGGACCACAGGTATATCTATCCAGACCTCCCGGCCTTAGCACAAGAAAAACCATGTACTTTAGTTACCTATGTTTGCTGTGAAAGATATTTTCCAAGGCTGGCTTAGTTATCAATAATCGCCGCAATCTTCTACTGTAAATGAAAGAAATATGCTGTTTTTAATTCCTATTCAAAATATATTGGCAAGTAATTTGTGTTTAGTGGTTTTTAAATAAAGCTAACCTGAGTTACTATGCGAGGAAAGTTAAACAGTTTCTCAATATAAAACAGAAGTTAAATATTACATCAAATTGTGGCATTGGCCAGAATCAAAATACATATATACAGTAGCTTTTTTAGTATGTTTAAGTGTGCATTTTTGTCAGGGCCGGACAGTGGCCGAATTTTGCTACAAGTAGAGTCTGAGTTTGACCCCCCCCCCCCCCTCCAGCCTTTTCAAAATCCTATTGTCGATGCCAAATGGAATTTGTAAGCTGCCAGAAATTTGATACTCTTTATTTTTAATGTCTTTCTTTGGAATTTTATTGAAAGGTAAACCACAATTTCATTAACACAAATATACAAAAAGACATTTAGTAGTCAAAACGACACACATTCCTATTTTCAGTAGTCATTCAACCAAACATATATACATCAAAATGTCTAAAACTATTTCAGAAGTAGTAATAAAAGTGATTTTATTAATCGTAAATATTTGAATAATTATACAAAACAAAATAGTGATTGAATTAGTAATGGTAACATATGTTTAAGCTTAAAATACTTTGTTCATTGTTAAACCAATAGCATTACTTATTAAGCCGTAATTTTTCTAGCTTTTAATTTTGCAAATTCCTTCAAAAATGTCGAAGGTCAATAGTTTTAAGTACATCATTTTCTATTGCCAGTGTGGCAAGACCACACAATGTTTCTTGGGACATAAAGTAATTTCTAATTATCTTAAGTTTAGAAAAACTCAGTTCGCCACTTGCAACAGAGATTGGCAATGTTAACAGTACACAAAGAGAAATGAAAACATTTGGAAATATATCCATAAGAACATTATTTATGTGGTTTAACACATTCGCTGAGAACTTCCTGAAGGTAGCATAGATGATAAGATGAGCAGTTCTTGATAATGTTCCTCCCCATCTATGTCACATTTCTCACCATTAGTCTACATTTTTGCTAGTTACATGCATTTGGTCTTCAATTCATCACCAACCCATTCTTGAAGTTTAAAAATGTCATACAAAAAACTAAAAGTTTACTATGACATTTGACTGTGGTTGATTGGAGCAAAATGGGTTAAATTAGAGGTTGGGAAGCAGTAAGTATTTTGTTGGAATTTTCTCACCAAAACCTCTGTAGTATTGCCTGGGCACCTGATACTGTAAGTGAGCAGTGTCAAATCTCGGTAAGCAGACTCCATTCCCTGGGCCGTGTGCCGACGGCCACGGCCACGTCCTTCTTTGACTGCTTCAGAAGTAAATAAGTACCATACTTTACCAACCTATGCAGTGGGATCTTAGGACAACTTACACACCCATATTTAGGTAAAAGAAGACATAAAAACACTGTAAAGTACTTGGAAAACCCTTTGCATAAACACTTTGAATATTTGACAGGAAAAAGCAGGGGCCAGCGCCCCTAAAGCCCGTAGGCAACCCGAATAAGAATGCACATTACATGTCGGTTCAAAGGGGTTTTATTAACGTTCCCTCAAGGAACAGTTTACATATAGGTGCCGGGCTTTACCCGGTGGCAGTGTTACAATGTAAAACGGAACTCGGCCACAAAGAACTTACGGTAAAATTATTAAGCCTCCCTAGGCGATGCTAAACATATGGTGGGAGGAGGCGAAGAATCTTGGGCGGCTGAAGAAAACTAGTGTTCTGGAAATTAAAGTCTATTGCATGTTAACGTCATCATTTCACAAAATATGAAGTGCCACACAAGTGCACGAAACGCGACCCCGTCGGTCCGCATGTCCGCCTCCCGAGACACACAAGTATGACTAACTGTATCTTAGCAGCCTCATGGTGCGCTGGCTGGTGTTTGGCGGGCAGACAGGCTGTGTGGACTATTTTCTTATGCACCACAACTGTGTAAAAACATATCCACGTAACTCTAACATTTGCGATCCTTACATAAATAGGAATGCAATACCTTATACAATGAAACCATTTAAAAAAACATATTTCACTGCATGAGATTAAATGGTGGTGAAACATATGAAAATGTACATTACAAACAATAACAAACAAAAGCACTGGAGCCTGCAGGGGCATTAAAGTGGTGTAGGGTTCCACATATTACATTTGCATGTACTGGTGTACGTGAGCATTTAATAAATATTTCCCTTTTGATTGCGCCCTGTTTTACAGGATCTCATTCTTGTACATTTGTGTGCAGGAGCACGTGGTCTTCTTGCACTACACTTTCATTGCACTTCTCCCACGACACGAGTGCTCCACTTGGCTCTGCGGCCACACTCGTAACTGACGTTTTTCTGGTGTATCCGCTGTGGCACACTGCCCAACCGGTGCACATTAGCGCCCGCTAGAGTGCTTGTTGCTGCAGCGGCTGCCGACGAAGGTGGGCAAACGGGCTTGGGAGAAAGCAGCTGGTGTCATACCATCATCTTAAATCGTTGTGTGTGTGTGTGTGTGTGTATATATATACACACATATATACATATGTCAGACAACACATACACACGTTACATCTTTTCCTCATAATTTGACCAATCCTCCTCCAACATGCTGAAGGGCATCATCATTTTGGTTAAACAGAATAAAAATGAAATGAGAAAAACTGGAACAAGCAATGCATACAAAGACATGTTATGCAATAATTTCTTATTTTTTGTAGTTTAGTTATTCATCTTACCTATAAAATGTTATTTTAGAAAAAAATTCTTTCAGCATTTTTTTTAAAGAGGTTTTGGTTAGAGAAGCTAATTTCTTGAAGGTGTTGTGGTAACTTATTGAAAAGTTAGCTACCAAGAAAGGGTGGCAATTTCTTGACAAGTTTTAAGTTAATTGAAGCCACGTATAAGCATTTTTTTATTCTAGTGTCGTGCTTATGAAAGGACTCTGTTTTCTGAAATAATGGCTGCTTTTGGACATGAATATAAGTGCTGAAAACATGTACTCACATACAAATGTTAAAATCTCTTAGCTCTTTAAAATAGGTCTACATGAGTCTGACTTTCTTTAGTCATTGATTATTTTTATAGCTCTCTTTTGCATCTGAAACAGTTTTTTGCTGTCAGTGTAACTACCCCAAAAGTTATACCATAACACATGAAAGGATGACAATATGCAAAATATACCATTTTTGCTGTATTTTTGTTCAAGACCTCTGCAACACTCCGCATCGCGAAACATGATGAACTTAGTTTAAGTAAAATATACACAATGTGAGATTTCCAGTTAAGTAAATTGTCTACATTTAAGCTGAGAAAATTAATCACTGCAGTTTCATTAATTTTGTGTCTGTTACTGCTAACATGCGCAATAATGTTTTTTTTTTCTGTTCTTTGTGAGGAAATTCATAATATATATTTTATCTGGGTTGAGATTTAATAAGTTTGCAGTAATGCATGCATTTGTCTCTGTAAATGTTTTGTTCGTTTTTTTGTATAAGATCATATACTGAGTCTTCAGACACTAAAATGCTAGTATAATCTGTAAACAAAATTGGAGTAGTTTCTGGGGTTAAGGCACATGGGAGGCCATTTATATAAACTAGGAAGAGTATAGAGCCTAATATTTATCCTTGTTGGAACCCATGCTTGATTTTTCCTGGTTCAGAGTAGAATGAAGTAGTTTTTCCTTTGGTCCGCACTTGTCGTTGTCTGTTTGAAAGGTATAAGCGTATTAGTTTATTTGTTGTACCTGAGACTCCATAAAACTTTAATTTTTCTATAAGTATGTTACGATTTACACAGTCAAATGCTTTAGTGAGGTCGAAAAAAATTCCATTGGGATGGCATTTTTTTATCAAGTGCATTAAGAATGCTATTTGTTTATTTGAAAATTGCATTATATGCTGATGTGTTTTTCCTAACACCAAACTGAAAATTTGATAAGATTTTGTGATTCCCAAAATGTTGCAACAACATCCTGTGAATTATTTTTCCAATTACTTTTGAAAAGGATGTAAGAAATGAGATGGGGTCTATAATTATTTACTTCGATCTTGTCTCCTTTCTTGAACAATGGTGTTACCATAGCTTATTTGAGTCTGTCTGGAAACAATCCTGTATTGAAAATATCATTACAAGTATGGCTTAATGGAACACTGAATTCAAAAGCGCATTGCTTTAATAACCTACAGCTAATGCCATCATAGCCGCTAGATAATTTTATTTGCAAAGAATTGATTGTTTTTTATACTTCTTTTGGAGTAGTGTTTGTAAACGATATAGCAGGGTATTCTGTACCCTGTAGTGTAGGAATATGGTTTATATCCTGCTTAATGTTTTTTTTAAATCATGTTTTCTACGACATTTAAGTAGTATAAATTAAATGTATCTGCGACTAATTTAGGGTTCAGTGGATATACAGTCATTTACTTTTAGGTTTACAACTGGACATTGTTCTGTTGTTCTTCCTGTTGTGTGTTTTTTTTTTTTTTTTTTACAATATTCCATGTAGTTTTTATTTTGTCTTAAGCATTCTTAATGAGGTTACAGAAAAAATCCCTTTTTGCTGATTTTATGACCTTACGCAAAATTTTGCAGTATTTCCTGTAATGATTTATTGTGTCAGGATTGTTGCTGGTTCTGGCGGTCTTGTTTAGTTTTCTTTTGTTTTTGCAGGAAATTTTTATTCCTTTGATGAGCCATAAATTTTTCTTTGGCTTTGTATTATTGTGGGTCAGTCGGGATGGGAAACATTTTTTTTTTCAAAACAATGGAGCATTTGGTAAAGAAAAGAGCAAAATTTTTCATTTGTTTCGGTACAAGTATACAATGCTGACTATTGCTTCCTGCTGAGTTCACTTTTGAATTGTAGGACATTGTCCAGCAAAAATTTCGTATTATCTTATAAGGAATGCTTTTAGAGGGCATTTTTATGGAAGGCATTACTAATATGTGTGCATCATGATCTGATATGTCATTTATTATTGGGAGACAGTGGCACTCTGCAACTGTGCTACTATCAATGAAAATGTTATCAATTGCTGTCTGACTGGTCTGACTGGTTGATCTTTATTTGCCTTGTATACTGTGTCATTCACATCTTCATTGTAATATCTAAGTGGTGTCAATGTGTCTATTCTGCTTTCCCAGCATGTGCTATTAAGTGGTTTTACTGTGAGAGAGGTAAGATACTTTTTCAAAATGCTCCGTCAATAAGTAGAAGCTGCGAAAAAATTGCATATCTCTTGGATGACACTAAAGAAAGTCACTGCTTCAGTACAAGATAAAGCAGAATCGTTCACTACTAAATTCAATGAGTGACTACCACCTGGCAGAAAGAGTGCACGAGGGTTCGAATCAAGGACTCGTTTTGAAGTCCCACATGCTTCCCATTCATATTTGACCCATTTTCGTAACCCTGGCAACACATGTTATCTAATGAAAGGATGTGCTTTGACTGTTTTTAAGATAACTTTTCATTAGTCCCTCTCCCGGCGAATCACTAATAGCAGTGAAACCTAAAAAGTGCTCTCAAATGTAAATATCTTCATTTTTCTTCACTTGAACACACTGAACTGCCATTGTCATTTGCTCAGTAAAACTTGCATCAAGAGTGCAGTCTAAAATGACAGAATATTATTTTCCATTTGCAAACCACTTATTATAGAGTCCTGTATATTTGTTGAAATTAATTAAATGTACTCTTTTTGTACAGTTTCCTTAAATAATTACATTTACTCCCCTGAGATGAAACCCTTTGTAGATGCTCGGCCATTACAACGTCAAACTTTGATATGTGCTCAGATAACTGTGAAAAGTTCCCATTATCTTTTTGAAAATATTCTCAGTTGTTCTCCAAAATGCCAAACCCTGGGTACCAAGAAACTGGACAATGCTTAGCAAAAGCTTCAAAAATTGCTCCAGTATTCAGTTTCTCTTTCAATCAACCTTTGAAGTTCTTCGTCGAAAGTTTTGCCAGAGTATAATCGCTGGGAAAGCTCCTGCGAAGAATGGAAGGCTTTGATGTGGACTGGTGTTTTTCATGATGAGAAAGAAATCCAGATATATTTTTCCATCTCAAACCCACTTGCAGAAGGAACAGATATTTTTTCATTTCTCAAAATTTGCAGCAAAAACAAAAAATTGAATTTTGTGGAATAGAGTACACCAACCACTCCCACTGAATTTCTTCCCCATTTGTTAGTTTTCTACAGTAATTGGCGGGTGTGAATCTCCAACCTTTATCATCTGCTGGGAAATTTATATCAATTATGTGCAAAGGACCTCGCTCAACTAAGATCTGGCACATGTCGTCAGAAATTCTTGCTGGCCATTCTCTGCAATCATTCTATATTTGGGCTGCTTCTGAGGGGTTTTCGTGGGAGTCTAGTAAGAGGAAACCAATCCAGTAGTAAAATAAACATTAATTAATTGTATTCTATATTATAGTAGTAAGTCGTCACATTGGCATGGTCACTGACATAATCATGGAAAAATAGTAGGCCATTGTATTTGTTCGTTATTTTTTTAAGAAGATCTCTTATTACATGCTTATTTTATGACGTGTAGATTTTAGCCTTAATCTATACAATTAATTTAAACACTATAAATAATAAACACTTGAAAATTATTATATACATGGATATTATATGTCGTACCTACCTATCAAACGATGATACATCCACACTTGGTCAACCATCTCAAATCTCATACATTTACGAGAAATATTACAAGAGCTTACTATTTACTTATAACAGCAGTTTGAGAAATAACAGTTTCAGTATTTGCAAATGACTCAATATGATGTGGTGGAGTTTTCAGAACAGACACTGTGAAGAATGGCGTGAAGGCTGTGAAACAGTTATTATGTGAGAGTTACGCTTCCCCAGACAAAGCGTTCACCTTATGCAAGGGAAATGTAATGCTAATGACATATACTAAGCTGTTTGATGATACTTATCACTATATACAAACACTGGTATAATGACCTTATTAAATAAACTTTATTAAAACCTTTTGTTCACATACATAGCATTTTAAATAATCATTACAAAATAAATCATTATAGAGATACTCAAATGATGAATGTTATAGAGCACCATTGATTAATGAAATATGCAAAGAAAAAAATTAATATCACATACAAGGCTGTACCTAAATATATAAAAAAAAAAAAAGCATTTCTTTAGTGATTTTTATTAATTCTGCATCTTAAATGGCAGGTGTGAATTTACACAGTACAACTTTCCATACTGAGTGGCATACGAATAGTAAAATGTATCACAGCAGAATTGGTTGTTGAAGAATTGAATCTATAGGCACCATACATACACATAAATTACACCTTTAGTGAGAAAAAATAAACTATTACACTGCAACTCAAACTTTATCAAATTTAGGCTATACAATGCACACTACTGAATGAAAACCATATTATATTCATATTACTATTTTTATGAATGGTATATAATATTTGGTTTACCTTAATATTGTTAGTGAAGCAATGTGCTAGAACCGTATGATACTGTATGCTCGCAACTAATGCTGGAACCACAATACCTCAACATAAACGACACGACAGGCGCGACACGAATAAAAGCCAGTCAGAATTGAGACATCTGTTATTTCAATGCGACAAAAATGGTGTACGCCACAGGTTTTCAGAATAGAAAACATTTCTAATTTCGTTGCGTCGCGGGAGCGACAAACTGGAAAACCATGTAAGAATTTAGTGCGTGAATGATGGAGGTACTGGCGAATTTGAATTCCACTGTTGTGTTTATTTATTTAATTTATAATGTTTAAATTCCAGGTATAACTATTTATGTTGTGTAGTTCGCGTAAATATAACCATATTATTTATATTTTATGCAAAATAAGCAAGCATGAAAATAAAGTGTTGTCCAATAACACTATTTTAACAAATGTAAACATTGATGACTGCCGTACAAGAAACTAGCAGCTAGTGGCAAGTGGCAAGAAATAATTTACGTATAATATTTTTGTATTTTTTGTCGCGAGGGGGTAAAACTAGTGTTCAGAATAAAGCTAATTTGTCTTATCGCATCGCGCCTGGCACGTCGCATCTGTCACACAATTGTGATTCCAACATTTCAGTCACTGACGGTGCAAGGTCCCAAAATACACTTACGATAGGATCATATGTAGATTTTAAAAGTCTTTGCAAGAAACTGCTTATGAGCTTCCCCTACAGTAACAATATGGGTTGATAAATATCAAAGATCAGATCAATTAAAAATTATATTTCACTATGCTGAGTCAGCAAAAATTGTGAACTGTCACCTAATGGGGGCACAAACATGCCCACTGTAAAGTTCGCATTGTAAAAAAAAAAATTAAAAAACACTTCCATAAGTGACGCAGGCTCCAGCGACAATGTCATGTTCTACACATTAATACTCCCAAAATATTTTTAACTAATGAACATGTTTCAGGCCTCTTGATACAGCCCATGCTCCCAGACACTGTACTGTCCCTGTTCCATACTAACGGAAAATTACTAGTGTCACTCGTCATGTCTGGTTAGGATGACGTGTAACCTGAACTACTGGAATTAAAAAGTATTAAAATATTTTAACAATAATTCATTGTGCAAATGCCAAAACACTAAAAATGTGTGTAAAAATCCAAAGCAAAATAGTACAGGCTTGCATTAATAAAAATTCAAGTACTGGTCATATTTAATCACACAAATTTATTAGATAATTTCCAAAACAATAATATGATCAGTTTCATTAACAAAATATAGGCCTAGATAGAGAAATTGAGTTGCACCATTAATATAGCAACAAATTAAGGAAATTTTAATTTTGTGCGAAAATTCCTATAGTCCATTAACATTTAGCTTACTTCCTGTAAGTTGGGGATAACTTTACTACTAAAGGTCTGCTGTCATGCTACAATATTCCTCTACCTCAAACAAGGAAAGTTTAACAACGTCTAATTTCCTGATATTTTGAAAGAACAAATTTTATAATGGCACCTTATGATTATGCAAGCACTGCTGATATGAGAGAATTTATTTAGATTAGGAAATAATAATGAGACTACAGATCTCATTATTTTATATAACATACTACTATGTACACAAGTGATGAAAAAAAAGAGTTTGAAAGCTCAACTATAAATCATTTTTCTGCTAAATGGCGCAACTTCTACACGACTAACCGAGCCCCCTACATTTTTCCAGTTCAGATGCTTCAGATCTCCTTTACCTGCATCAAATGCACTGCAACGAGCATCGTGATAATTTTCACTTTTCAATTGAATTTTCTTCTAACAAAGTAGATATACCCTTCTACACCTTAAAGGATTTGCTGTTGCATAGTAGTTGTGGTATGATCAACACTTTTGGCAATAATACAATCAGGATCACTGTATTCGAAGCGGAGAGAGAAATCATGTAAGCCTAACATTTTAATTTTTGCACTGTTTGCATTCAGGATTTCGTTCAATACTATGCACCCTGTGTGGGTACTGGAACAGTTCATACTAAGTGCAGTCTTAAAACACTAACCAGAATTTGTAATAAATACAGTCTGGTTAAGTTATGCACTGCCTAAAGGTGGTCACAATTCAGAATTAATGTTAGGCCTAATCCTTTTGTTTGAACACTGTTATAACAATAGTGGTCTCCCCTGGTATGATTTCCTGTCGGTCATAAATATTACAAAATATCCATAGTCTATGCGGTTACATACAAAACTTCTACCTTCCCTTTTCTATGCGAAAGTGAATCCTCAAAGTACACATTCGCCTTAATAATACTTCATCTGCAGTGTACTTACCTGGAGAGTGATGAATCTGGGCTGACAATGGTTTAACGATGACGAGACGTAGTTTGCAAAACTCACTCGGCTGGTCCTTTCAACATTTCTCAGCTGTAAATGTAAGAAAAATCACATGCTGATGGCACTATATATTCAACATTTCCTTCCACCGCCGAAAACACATTTGTCAAAACAATCCTAGGTAAAGTGGTTAGAACAAGCCTGATTGGTGTGAAATCTTCGCACTTGATAGCTACAGTTCACTTCTTTCTCTGTTCTTCATTCACCAAAAAACTAAAAAGAAAGAAATATTTTTGTAATGAGAAAAGGATAGCCTTAAAAGAAAATTAAAACATAAATGCGAGCAAAATTATGAGTTACAAACACATCAGCATAATCATTTTATTGAAAGTATTACGTGTGCCACGTACCCCCTCCCAGAAGTATGTTTGCCTGTCGCACCAAATTAGCAAGAACTCCTTGCAACACAGTAAGTGTGCACACTCTATGCCACAGGTGCAGTGCAATGGTAGTGCCTCGCAAGAAGCAGTGCAAGTGCGACGAGCACCGAACGTGCACGAATACAAAAGAAGATCACACATCTCATGTTTTGTGTTTTAAAAGGGCTTAGTGGCAAGGCAAATGTTGTACAAGGACACGTGTACATATAAACACGCCAATTAAATTCCTCAACACCCCAGTATATTCTTTTTAAGTGTGTTCCTTCATTTAACGTATTATTCATTCCCATCTGTAACCATCCTCACCGCATATCATTGCATCGAAGTGCATGTTCCTTTATTTCGCAAGGGTTACTTATAGCAATGTGTGGGATCCTCCAAAGGCATGTGAAACAGTGTTTTAATGCAAATGTGTTATTAGCAAGTTGTTCCACGTGTGGTGCTGGCCCTCCAACTTAGCCAGCATACCGTGTTTTCCAAGTTAGTCATAGTTTGTCTTGCAAGAGTTACAGTGTGTTACATCGGACTCGCATTACACGTGCTCAGGCGACTATCGACTTTTTGCATACTCATTTTCATCATCAATAGACTTTTATTTACGGAACTGTTGATCAACTTACCGCCCAATACTCCGCCCCTCGTACCACCCAGAGTTTGCATTGTCTGGGTGGATATTATTTCTACAACTTAGTTATTGTGACCACGTGTTTTTTTGACTGTTTTACCCATGGTAACAGGTTTGGCTCAGCAAGCACATGTACGTTACTTTAACTGAGGCGTGTCACTTTATACCGAATTAATTCGCAGTGATGCAAAATACTGCTGGTATTTATTTCAGGCAACCGCAAGGTGTTTAAGGTATGGGCCTTCTCCCTCCAATTTCGCTGTGAACATGTAGAGAGAGCAGTGATTGGTTTTAATGGTCATATCTAACAGCAATGTAAGTGTAGTGTCATATGGGCGTGTGGAGAGCCCTGATATCCCACAGCGCTGTAAGCAAGAACATAAAATAATTTTCAGAGGAGTACTTCCAATCCTTGGTGGGATTATGCTGTGGTCGTCGGTTGAACAGCCCTGAGGAGGACGAGTCAGCTCTACCGATATCACTGGCATTATTCTGGAGAATGATGTCTGTCACCCCGGGTAACAAAAATCCAAAACTTCCATTTCCAACATTTTATATTTACCACTCCTTTAACCTAATCTAAATCATCATCTGACCACATGACAACTCATCAAAGTGTCACCCAACTTAGTGGTTTATCTCTCCAGGAATCTCCGCAACATCATTTTCTGCAAAATCATAAAGTTACAATTTTTTTCCTCATTTTTCCTAAGTTATTCCTGTAAATACCCACAACAAGGGAGACACATGGTCAACCAGGTGACCAGAAAATTCTGTGGCAGCATCATGATGCCTTCCAGATGCCCAGGACAAGCCGGGAAGGATGCAAGTGGCCTGTTGAGAAAAGTGTGCCAGAACAGCTTAGTACCGTCATTATTTCAGCACAAGGGATACTAGCGAAAAAGTGGCGAGAAGCCACCATCTTTGGACAGTGGTGTGATGTCACAGCAGCAGGATGAGATGTTATTGACAATAGGTTGGAAACTTGCTCAGTGAAGGACGCTGTGAAATGGAGACTGTACATGCCACCAAACTGCAGGGAAAAAGTTTTAGACAATGCACTCACCAGGCATGTAGAGGGACACCTGGGAACAAAACAAACACTCAAGAATATGAAACGACACTTTTTGTGGCCCGGTCTGTCATGTGATGTGAGGAGACACGTGCAAAACTGTGTGAATTGTCAAAATTTTAAATCTCACAGAAATGTTGGGGTTCAGCAGCAACATCCACGCTTGTCCCGATGGCCATTCGAGATTAAATAGTCACGACCTAATGGGGCCATTCTGGGGGTAAAAGATTTATACTGGTAGTAATGGATAATTTTACCCTGTGGGTTGAAGCTTGCATGATGAGCAGCACACGGATGGCAAGTATTGTGGAAAATGCTAGAACAAGAATTGTTCATATTATGGGGGTACCCTAAAAGGTGCTCACTGATAATAGAACACAATTCTCTGGACGCAAGTGCCAAGAAATGTCCACCCGTTGAGGATGTATCATTTGAAGACAGTAGTGTACCACCCTAGAGCTAAACCCATGGAGCGCTGCAATCAAGATCTGAAGGCGTAACTGTGGCTCCATGTGGGTGAGTTATACACAAGCTGGACAGAACACCTGCCTGCTGCCCTCTTCACCCTTTGCCGGTGTGTCAACGCTGCAACATGACGAACGCTAGCAGACGTACTTCTAGGTCACAATCTAACAGTACCAGGCGAAATAAATTGCCTGCAAGACGCAAGTTATGAGAGTAATGTAGGCAGCATGGCGTGATGTGAAAAACACCACCAAAACCACAAGGAACAGATGGAATGGCAAAAGGGCTACATCGCAGGGTGGGTCCCGACGAGTACCAGGCCACCCCCAGCACTGTGAACAGGTTAACAGGTAAACCTAAAAGCACACCCATAGTACGCATGTGACAGAACTTATGTGAGAAGTATAAAAATACCGATTCGAGCGCAGCCCCCGTTAACAGAATAACAATGGTAAATTAAATGCTCGAGCCATCAGAAAGCCATCAGAAAAAATTCCTCTTAATTTTCTGATCCAAAACATCAAATGCCGATTCGAGCACAACCTCAAAAAATTGGCTCAAAAAGTTGCTTTCGGTTAGATCGTAGTCATTAGAAAAAAATTTGTGTTAAACTTTGTGTTTGAGTGAATCAGCAAAAATACACCTAAAAACACGAAAAAAAAAAAAAAAAAAAAAAAAAAAAAGAGTGGCTCAGAAAATTTGAATACGTAGAAATAAAATGTTGTATATAAAAAAGATGGATCAGTTGCTAAATGTATTAAATGGAACCCAACAATTTAAGAAATTTTCCGAACTTACAATTGGACAGTCCTATCCCATAGACCATGCTGAAATAAATTATACACGGTATGGATACAAAGCGGTAAATACATCTGGAAATTTTAGAGTAACCTTGCCAGACAGATATGTTCAGATTTTCAGTGAAAAAGTTTTAAATTATGTTAATTGTGGAGGTATAAGTTTTGAATATGATGGAATGGTGGATTGTGGTGCTAAACAAAAGCATTCTATTTGGTTTTTTAAAGAGTAAATGATCGTCGTTGTATAATTAGACATCAAATGATTTTTATTTGTGCTCATATCTCCATAGAGTTTTAATGGTTACCCAACCATTAAAACACAATTATCGCTCTGACTTTGGCAATGTGCTACAACATAGTCTAATTAAAAATTTAGATACAAATCTCCAAATTCGACATATTAAAGTAGCCGAAACATATAATTCTTTTTCTAAATCTTTCATTGCACTTTCTATAGAAATATTATTCATCTTTATCACTTGAAACTTTAATAGTTTAAAAACTATTAACGTTATTATATATAGAATATGACTACTTCCCACCCAAAACATATCTACGGTCTCATCTCTAATTCCACTGTTCTTTCGGATATGTCAAAGTTATTTACCTTAACTTTTTCATCCTTAATTTCAACTATTATTTCATTAACTTGATTTGTTTGCATTGGAAAAAATAATGGATAAGCTGGTTCGTAATAGATCGTGTCACCAAATCCAAATGTTGTTCTTGGTTTAAAAGTGGTAATTATGTTAGTTTCTCTATGATTATATTCATCATGTTTTAATATCATACCATTAAAAATATTACAGTGTATATTTATTGTTTCAAATGGAGCAAATTTTGGAATTGTATCGCCATAATGGTCCACATTTTCTTTCAGAGTTTTATTTTCTATGAAACCCAAAAGTTTTCCTATTGAACCCCGTTTTCCAAACTGTAATTTAAGGGTACATTTTACTTTCACTCTGTTTGTTATTTTATCCAGCTCGAAAGATATATCATTTTCTTTCTCAACCATTGAATCTACACTAAATGAAAAAATTGCTTTTATTGTTTTTTCAAAATCTTTTAAGCTATATTGACCAACTGGAATATCAGTTGCTGATTCCATATCATTCTGACCCACAAAAAAGCTTATTTCTCCCAGAGATAATGTTATGTGTTAGATAAGTAGTATAGAACTGAACTAAAGCCAATGAGTACCCCTCTATCACTAAAGGGTAGTGTAGTCTTTCTTCGACACTGATTTGTTATCTGTTAGTTTCAATACTTTACTCAATTATTATATCATTTTAAAAAATCTATTAATAAATGAGCAAGAAAACATGAAACATGTAGACTGGGATATTAAAATAAGAATACCAGACAAGACTGTATCGACAAAACGTCATAGTGAATTATTATGTAATAATATTAGATGCTTGATGGTGGGTCCTAGTAACTGTGGAAAAACTACACTTAATATAGATAATTCTATATATGTTCAGTGATGGTTAGACTTTGGTACTCTCTATGTATGTTCAAAAAGTCTGGACTAACCAAAATATATCAATTTAAAGAAAGATATAGATGTAGCATCAATATTATGTAATGAACCAATAGCATACTTCTTTCTATCAAATGAAGAACTTGTTGATGTAAATGAATATCATAAAGAGTCTGTAGTTGTTTTCGATTATATAATACTTGAAAACCAAAATATGGCAAGGGATTACTTTACTCGCAGTAGACACAAAGATATTGATTGTTTTTATTTAGCCCAGACATACTCAACAGTACCTAAACAGCTTATAAGAGACAATGCTAATTTTCTTTGCATATTCAGACAACACGATACAAATCTTAAACATATTCATAGTGATTTGGTCGATGGTAATATGTCATTTGAGATATTTAGGGAGACTTGTTCAAAATGTTGGAATAATGAAAATGGTAAGTACCGTAATATAATTAAAGACTTTTTAAATGCTTAGATTATAAGTATGTTTTTAACTGAAACACTTCCATTAAAAACTAACATAATCTGATATTTTTTAATGTATTCATATACCTTAGCTATTTCAATAAACACAATTGTACCGTCGGGTACTTTGTAGGCTTTTGGTATTTTAAAATATATCATATCATCAGGGTATACTTCAAAAGTTTTATACATGTCATTTTTTTTCCATTGATGGTATAAGTTGGTAACACTTTTATAATTTTCTGGTTTTATTATTATTTCAACTATAGTTCCATTTCTCATGAAAAATATTCTATTTGATTATCAAAGTAAAATACTTCTTCTTTTGAACTGTATTTCCCAACTAATCGAATAATGTTAATTCTGTTTTTCTGATAGTACTCTAAATTGATCGCATCAATCGGTGCAATGGGATCTCCCACATGTCTAAGTTTTTTTTTTTTTTTTTTTTTTTCAATATCTATATTATTATCTACTTCCAAGTAAGTATGATAGGCTTTATCCGATGATCTTTTATTTATTGTCAGTGTGGCTATAAAGTCGTTGAACGGTGTGCTGGAAACAAAATCATTAGAATTTATCTTCTCAGTAGTTGTTTCATTGTCTGTGGGTTCTTTACTTTGATCTTCAATCCAAGAGCTCATTAATGCATTTCCACATATATCCATTGTTTATTAATAGAGATATAATGTTTGGAAATTTAAAATTATGTGAAAAGTGATTTAGCACAATTACACACAAATGATCACAAGTTACTTGATTGAAATTTTGAATTATTTCATCGTTATAAAAGATATTACTTCCGAGATATAATATTAATTGTTGGGGTGGATTTCCACCAAATGAATCAAAATAAAATTTGTGGTTTTCTTTTTCCAATAGCATACCCTGTGTGCACCAGTTTGTTCAGTCATCTATATTAACAATCTCACATTCATTATCGAGTGGCGTGTTAAGTAGCTCATCGATCATAAATACACCCCGAAAATTTTTAATGTTTAATTTTTCAACCATTTTATCAATATCAAAGTTACTGAGTGGAGTTGCTTAATTTTAACATTCTTACCCCACCTAACATTCTTCACTCCCATGCTGTATTCCTCCATAGCTAAATTATGTCTGCGTTCTTCCAGTTCTTGGTTTTTCTTCTTAGCATTAATTACTGATGTCGCCATAGATTATGCACCGCCAGCTAATGCTCCTAGAGCTCCCAATGATGCGAAAATTTATGGTAAATATCCACCCTTGAGATTTGTCAAACCATTTCCAGTTTTCATTTCTTTGGACATTTTCTTAAGTTGTGGAACTGAAATTGTGATAGTCATCCCGTTGTCCTCCTTTAATTTCTTGTTTTCATGATTCAGTTGGTCTTTCGTTAGGAATGACTCATTATTCTAACCCTTCAACTCATCGTTAGGATCTTGAAATACAATGTTTTTTACTTTCATTCATTATAACAAATATTTTATCATTTCATTTTAATTCCCCAACCAAGCTTACATTTAATATGCATCGCAGATCCAGTAACACCATCCCACAATCTCTCATTGAGATTAGCATCTGAACTTAACAATCTTTTGAATGCTTTCTTTTCTAGTTCTTTGTCAACTACATGTCTTTCAGCTAGATCTTTATGATGATGATAAGCTATATCATGTTCCATTATAGCCGCATCTAGTGGATTAAGGGTTTATCACCACGCTCAATTCTCTCTTTTAGTCTAGTACCTGGACCTAAGTACTGATAACCAGGTGCATGCAACTCAAAAGGTAGTGAATTTATTATGTAATCGAGTAACCCTTTTCCGTGATACTCCAACTCCCAAAAAGTATGTGGTATTGTGTTTAACAATCTTATCATATATGGTATACCCTTTGGATTATTCAAAACAATGTCACTAAACTTGCTGTTGAGCATATTCATTATTCCAACTTTTTCATTGTAATAGTTATCATTTTCAGCATTCTCTTCGCCATAAATAACGAGAAGTCGATCAGTAAGCATCTTAACATCATCCATCCATATGTATTCTTTGGGATAGTCTGTATACTTCTTTATACATTTACCCGTTTTAGGTGAGGGACGTTTCTTTTAAATCGAATCATAAATAGGTTTAACAATAATTTTCCATTTATTCCCTTTACTCGATTTTGGCATTCCCAAGTTTGGATCATTGTTTTGAAAATCTGTGTTTGTATCTGTTAGGATACGACTATAGTGTTCATTGTCGGTTGCAGTGTAATCACTTTCTGTTAAATTCTTACTAGAAATTAATTTCATCAAACCATCAGTTCCAGTGTATGTCCGACCTTTTACAGTAAATTTGTCATTGATGAATGTTACTTCTTTATCGCCAATATACAATCTACCTTTATCAGCCTTTAGTCTGGAAACATCGTATTTGCAGTCAATTAAGAAATCGGTTTCTTTCTTATCAATAAATGTTGTTTTGTAGTTAGTTAACTGTGAGATATCAGTTTTCAAACACCCCAACGCTTCGTCATAGCGTTCGAAATCATAGTTTTCATCGTCATCGTCAATGCATTTAACACCATTGCCATAGTGTTCATCGCCATAGTGTTCATCGTTATAGCATTCATCGTCATCATCAATGCGTTTAACGCCATCGTCATAGCATTCATCGTCATCGCCAATTCGTTTAATGCCATCGTCATAGCGTTCCTCGGTGCCTGTTTTACCAAACAGTTTTCTTTCAAAAATGTTTCTGTTGGAGTCTGTGAGTAGTCTAAATTCTTAACACCAACTGGAACAAGTTCTTTTAATTAGTTCTTATTCTCATTTGTTATGGCACAATTGCAGTGTTTTGACATGAGATGTCTATTTTTATTATTATATTGTTTTTTAGTTAGACATCCATTCAACCAGTCAAAAAAATTTCTGAAATATTTTGGAAAACTGTGTTACGATTATACTTGATAGATCATTAAAATGATAATTTTAATTTAAATATAGGATATTAATTACTTCTATATATTGAGAATATTTATTTTTAAGTCGTCCGTTTTATTGTAAGTGGAAAACATTTAAAAGTAAAGTTTGGAAAAAGGAGTTTATCGTGTTTGGTATGTTGCTAGATTATTGCTATTTCTGCTTGTTACCAGAAGCCCTTTTTTTTTGTATGCTGCTCTTTTGGCAGTAGCAATTGTGCTATAAAAAGTAGCTATTTTTGCTCTTGCTCGCCGAGGTACAGCAGAAATATCAAAACGAGCACGTTGGAAAAAAATGGCTGCCGAAAAAATTTCAACTGTTTAAGTGTCTGAAACTGACGATTGCAAATTGTAATTTGCTTTTATGCAGATTGATAAAGAGAATATGTTTGGGTGTACAGTAAAGAGGGATCACACAATGCAAGATGAGAATCAATCACGAGCGATATGCCGACCTTGCACGGAATTTCTTGCACAAGTATTTGTGCAAGACACTACTTGCACGAAATGAGGAGCTTTTAAGATCCTATTTTTCTCGAGCAAGGCTATGCATGTTGCGATCCTATTGGTCCTTGTATGCTGGTCATGTGACCTGTTGTATACTTAACCATAGAGTAAAAGAACACCAATATTGAGGTGTGCGATGACGAATATAGGGAAATAAAACATTGCTGGAAAATAACTTTAAAACTTGGATTGAAGTTTAGATAGTTCGCTGAGAATAAAATAATAACAGTTATATATTGGAGGGATAGCTTTGAAATAAATACCTTGATGAGGTAAGCAATTTCCAAATTTTATTATGATACCTTGGCTATTTGGTATACCAGCTCTATCAGCTAATTTTGATTCGGAAAAGTAGTCTTCTTATTTACCTGTGTGTAACTCGTTTCGAATGCCATTTTGTTGGCATTCTCGTACAAAATATTTCTAACAAAATCTTGTGCGAATTGCATCTTGCATTGTGTGATCCCTGCTTAAGAATTACAGAGAGAAATAAAAATAACTAAGACAAATTTATCATCGAAAGTAAGTTTTCTTAAGTGCCAAAATTTTTAATATACATAAATTATTCAGACAATAATCATTATCATCATTTTTTAAACAAAATTTCGTGTATATATATTTTTATCGTCAATTTACTGGTGTTAGTCGTTGGGGTGGTCCTGCCGAGAATAACTGTTAATTTTACTACTTTTCTGCTAATGAAAATTAACATTTTTAACTAGTATGTAATCAAATTATTCCTAGTCTACGACCCTTTAGAATCGAAGTTATGTATCGATACCCGTACCATATCAGTATTTTTTTAATGTCCCTGGCTAATATACTATAGCACAAAAATAGATGTGATAACATAACCTCGATGTTTTTATGCTTTGCATAGGAACGTAGCATGTTAATTGTTATATGAAGTGAATCGCTTAAAATCTGCCAGATGTCAAGTAAGGTTGCCAGTTTTAAAAAAAATATCAAAAAAGTTAAAGCTGTTCCTGGTACAAAATTATCAGCCCACAATGCACAGCTGCTTACGTCTTCGGGGGTACCATCTTTTGATTCAATTGTCGGTATGTTATTTATGTGTTACATATCTACACCCTTGACCCCGGGTCAAGGGTGTATAGATACAATTAGAATATAAATGTCAGTGTATAAACACCCATATTTACACAAATTAAATGTTCGTAACTATTCAAACTAATAGTACACAATAATATCAAATAGTTTTACAAGTATTCATAATGAATTGTGACAATAATAAGTACAATCTGACGTGTGTGTGTGTTTACTGTGTCCAGTATATAAATATTGTATATAATCCATTCACGGTTGTGTCTGGAAAATTACATCAGAGGACGACGCTCTATATTTGTGTGCACAAAGTGTAACAGTATTTCGTATAAGAACTATTTCGCACCGAGCGTTACCAATATACTTAATTTCTCCGGGTAATTTATTCAAATTATTATAAATGAAGCATTATAATTTATAGAATTAATATGATTTCAATTTAACAGGGAAAAAAAAGTAACTTTTTTGAACACAAGTATAAAATGCTTGTGATACAAGGCGTATTTAAGAAATAACTAAACATGTCATACATGGGGAGATTTTTCAAAGGTTTGATTAAAAAAGACCAAAGAAACCATGAATGGACTATACTGTAATTTGACCTGTCCAATATCTTTGTACAGCTAAGTTATGTATTGTAAAAAGATCTTACGGGGACAATTAAGCAAACAAGTATGTAATTCTATATTGTCAGAGTGTATTATTATTTAGTATTTGATACTCACTCAAGCTTGAATGGGTGATTGTCAGAAATTAAATGTTTGAGGTAGTAGGGCATTAAGGAATAGAAACTAAATTACTGTAACGGAGAACTAGCATGTTTCTCACAATTATAAACACCATGAATTTTTGCAAGGAGCATGTTCATTGCAGCATGTGAAAAGTGAGTGTAAAACATTTTTGTAGATAAAATATCTGAAGTGACTTATTTTTATATGCAACACAACTTTTTACTCTCAATTTCATACTGAAACATGCCAATGTGTCTAAATACCAAGTAGACTTTGACGTGTGCCGCCTATATGAGTTATACCAAATGACTGCGACTCATCCTAACATGTTAATACTAAACCAGGAACCACAACCATGGATGGCTACAGGATTGTTTCCTGTGGAGGGACAATTACAGAAATGTGTATCACCCAACTTTCTCACTACTCAAGTAGTACTACGTAACCCGAGGTAGAGTCAAACCCAACATGGTATTTACGAGTGCATACAGAATCACTCCTGGCCTAGTGGGCGGTTCTAGCCTGTGAAATAAACAATGTTTTGAACCGGCTGCAGTTAACGTCAGCCTCCCCGACGCACCTGGCAGACAGTGTGTCGCCACCCCAGTGTAACTTTCCGAAGAGGGCAGAGCGCCCAATGTCATATAGCTGAGTGTAGAGCGTAGATTCTCCCACCCCGCTCACTCCAGGCAGACATCCCGGAGTGACATCGCACCACCTACTCCAGCCCAGGCATGGGCCGGCTGAGCATGCTAATAAGGTCGTGCACGGCCGAAGACGCCAGTTATCATCTCCAGTAGCTCGCCTCAACATTTCTGTTCTGGGGCTCTTTATTGCCTACCAGGTCTTCTAGATCTTCAGCAACCACCAGTGGCTGCTGCCACCAATGACCAGAGGCTACTACCACCTACTACCAGAATCTCCAGAGGCTTCAACCACCAATAACTACCAGAAGCTCTTCAACACCAGAAGCCTGCAAGACTTCACTCCACACTCCCGCTGTTGATCCTCCTGGCACTACTTGCTGGTGAGTGGCAACTACCCCACTGCCCTTTTGGTAATGGCCCCTCTTATAAAGTCTAGTCTAGACAACCCTGTACAACTGTACGAACCATAGTGTAGGACTGCAGATCCCCTTCTGGATTCTGTATGTCGGAAACACATACCACTTTCGACGGCCACCCGTTCTGTGCACCACAGTATATAGAAAGTTAAAGCCACAACCACTATGTACTCATTCAACAAGAGCAGGACAGCCACCTCAGGTTGTATCGCTGACGGAGCATCACCGGTACTGGCAGGGGTATTTGCCTGGGACTGGAGGCTGGACTGTGCTGGACCACACCCAAATAGTAGTAGGAAGACGACCCACCACTCCAGGTTTGTGCGCCAAGGTGCAGAACTGATTGGAGCATAGAGTTCGCTCCATCAACTGCTATTGGGCTTTACACTTACTCAGGGTATCGTCACCTGCTTGTGTCCAACTATGAGTAAGTTAAGTGTCACTTCTGCCTCTATGCCATTTGGAGAAAGGCATGGAGCTCGAAGGGAGGAGCAAAAGGCAATGTTTCTTGCTGCTAAGCGAGTGTGTACCAATAACCTCTCTGCACTTGGCAGAGGCACCACACGGGAACGAGCTCAAGCCGCCCAACACCTGGAGAGGCCTTCCTCTTCAGACAATTTCCCTGTTTTATTTCCTACACGCACGAGGTTGGCATTGAATATCATCCAGCAAATCATTCCCTGGTCACTAGGAGTGAACACCAGGTTGAGCATTTCAACACCTACTTCAGAAGTAGTGCAGTGGCCGAGTGAAGTAAGAAGTACCGTACCACTCTGTACGGAAACTCATTGCCCAGCACTACCAAGGAGACTGCTGGTCCCAGTAAACCTGCTTCTGCACCAGAGCCTCAGAAACAGGTGCCGGAGTACCGTGGTAAGTCAGCCCTACACGTCAACAGGCTAAGATTACAGTCGGACATATTGCGGTACCAGCCACAGCTGATTTAGTATTGAGTAGTAAACCAACCTGACCAGTGTTAACCTCTGGCAGAAAGTCCACTCAGAGTAAATAGTTTGTTGACCGGTGCACGCTTGACGTAGCGCACACCAAAGCCACATTGACTAAGACTAAGTAACAAGCGTCAAGTGATTTTCAGGTGCCCAATGTGGGGTTAGAGCATTAATTACTGTGTAACCAGTAACAACAGGACCAGGTCAGAACAACCCCGAGAGTTAAGACTTAACCGGGATCCGTAACCAGACTTTGGGGAGTCTTGAAACATCCAGTGGTGTCCAAACCACCACTATGTCAGAAGCAGATGTTAATGCAGGCGAATCTGCAGTGGATAACATGGCAGACGTTGCCAACAATAATGTAGCCATAGCAACTGCGAGGCACATTCCGCATTACATGCGCCCACTGCCACATACAGTTCCGCTATCTTTGCATTGGATGGCCATAAAGTGTTAGACGCGGCAAACTTTCAATCTGGTATACAGGGACCTTATGCCTGGGGCACAAACCCCTCCCCAGCCCGGAAGTTGGTGAGGAGGGAGGGTCGACACCCATAACTCACTCCATTTCCCGTGGGGCACAATGGATCCTCCGTAGGCCCGTTCCACCCCTCCTCACCTTTTGGCCGTAAAGTGTTTGACGCAGCAAACTTTTGTTCTTGATTAATAGTATAGAGATCCATTTATGAGCTATGCTCATAGGCTGGTCTCGAAATGGAGAATGCTGCACACTCAATCTTGGAGCACTAAAAATAGTTAAATCTAGTGTTTAAGGTCTTTTCTTACAAACCCATGCTTATTTAACACTAATACTAACCACCTCCTTAGTCTTAGGATGGGCAGTCGTCATCAAATTTTAATGAAATTTGTTGGAGCATAAATTATGTTGGCTGGCTCTACATGGCTGTAAAAGAAACAGTAATGGGGTTCACACAAGAAAGCTATCATAAATGGATGATTACCCAGAAAAAATCATTCCTGTGATATTTCAATTAATTATCAGTTATTATAAAAACAGTTCATTTCTCTGTGGCAAAACTGTAGTGATAACATATATGTGAAGGTCATGGAGAAAATTTCAGTAATTAACACTTCCAAAATGACATATATTCAGCCAAAACTTAAGAATGAAGAAATAAAATTAACAAACTGATAAAAAGTGAGATACTGTAAATAAAATAAAGTTAATAAATTTGGTTTTGAAGTGTTCTCCTAAATATACAATTCCAGCTAATACTTAGTGTTAGGGGCTTTATGTTACTGTCAAAATGTAAATATTTATCTAGCACAATGTTAACATACATACAGAAGCAAACTTTAAAATGTTGGTATTAGTTAGTAAGTGTAATGTAAAAAATATATACTGCACTCCTATTTATGTAACTTATGTAAAATATATTGTGTACTTAATGTTTTGGTTGTTTCAGATTGTTAACTTTCTAGATGTAGGTTCATCTTGTGTTTTGTTCTGTCCTCTGTATTATGTGTTATGTCTGTAAAATGTACCTCTTAACTTGTTCCATATTGTTGTTCTTTTGTGATTGTTTTGTGACTTTCGAAAATTAGGGAGGAAAACAGTTGAAGGTGTTCTTAGACTCGAATGAAGTTAATTAATTTCAGTGTGGATGCATATGTATATTCTATACATTGTAAATATTTCCATAGTGGGGAGGGCTGTGAAGGTCAGGGAAACAGTGGGGTAGAAAAGTCAAGAAGTCTAAAAAGCATAAAAAATATTTAATAGACCAAGAATAACTACAGAAAAATTAATACACGCAAATCTGTGTCATTGTGCTTCCAGGAGCAAGAGCAAAGCGAGTGTGGAGGGCCATGTTCGTAGCTAATTGAATTTACAAGCTTCATTTAAATTGGATAAATGGGTGTGGCCATCTTCTTTCTGGGAAGCAGAGTAGAACAGATTTGTATGTGTTCATTTTTCTGCAGTACACAGGTAAATGAAGATAATATTTATTTATGTAGTGTATGAACATTCACTGTTAACACACAAGAAATGTTACAAATCCAAAAAGCTTACAAATAACAGAAGAGAAATAGCCTCAGTGTGCCAATTTGCACATTTGTAAACCAAGGTGTCATGCACCACGTGATCCACCCCTTGGGCTCTTCATGTTCGTATTCAAACCATGAGTTGTCTGGTGCGTGACTCACATCTCCTGCTGTTATGTTGGATGTCACCAGAAACAGGAGGCACTGTAATTTTTGAAGCTGGGATTTGAAGCTCACTTTGTTCCAGTCCACAAATAATGTCAGAGCATTCACTGTAATTGACCCAAAAGTTTAGTGGCTACATATTCAGTAGAATTAATTTACTTACCTGTTTTGGCATTGGATACAATTTGTTTCAAGTGAGCGGAACATTGTGCAGAGACTCGTGATTGTTGAGAAACTGGCTGCAAAACATCAGAACATGCATCCAGCCATATATAGTCTATTCACAGTAACTTCACACTTTTAGAACCAAACCTTTGAAAAATCACCCCATGTATGGTGTGTTTAGTTATTTCCTAAATATGCCATGTATTGTAAGGGTAGAAATAAAATTAAATACTGTTGCAAATACAGGTACAGATACAAATGCAAATACAGTGTAAATATTGTGTTTGTTTACTTGTTTGCTAGACAGCCATTAAAATACATTTATTTATTTTTCGGTCTAGATTTTTGTTTGTGTACCTATATGGTTTTAAGAGTTTAAGAAGCTATTTGTATACCAAGCTTTGTGGTAGAATGCTATTCTAGAAGCACCTTTAAACTAACCTAGGTATATTGTTTACCTAACAACCATTGTTACTTGACTAGGAGAAAAGTATTGCAATGTAATTTCATTCTCCAGAATAGGTAAAATTGCAGAATAGGGGCTTTTTCGAAAATGAGAAAAATAATACCTGGATATGTTATGATTATTAGTAATCACAGAATTTTCGAGGGGCTTCAAGTAGTTTTCTGTAAAAAAAAAAAAATGAAATGTAATAAGGAGGAGGGTTATGAAGATTGTTGGGTTTATGTTTTAAAACGTGTATAATTTACGTAGAATATATGTATATCAGGTGGAATAATTTTATTAGGATACTTTTAAGAATACAGTTTGAAACAAATCTTTAATGTATAAAACAAATCTTTAATGTATAAAACAAATCTTTAATGTATAAAACATAATTTTCAAGATATATTTATGTAGCGGTGCTGAGGTTATACATGTAAACAACACATCAAACAGTGTCAGAACATCATGTAATTCACTTTAATTACTCAAGACTTGCCTTATTTATATTCACGAGACGATATTACTACGTAACGTAGTACTAGTATAATATATATTCATATGGTAGATCATTTAAATAAACAATCATAGACAGTGTTTATAAAGGTGCTGTATGACATCATTTTGCAATAGTGACCAATAATAGACAAGAAACAGGATGACATCACAGTTGGAATTGTGGGATGTCGCCGGTCATTTGAGTAGCAGCATGTGTGTGTCGTTTCGTAGGTTTGAGATTTACGAATGCTTAAATGCATGTTTTATTGCAATTCATGTTGTTTGATGTGTTAAATCTAATAATTGTGCAAAATTACTATAGTGTGTGTGCTAATATAACACTCCACTAATTACACAGAACACAAATTTACTAAAGGGGCATCAACATTTGACCAATAGAAACCCCAAAAACGATAGTGGGGAGGGCTATGAAGATCAGGGAAATTGTGGGGTAAAACGAGTGAAAAATATGTAAATAATGTAATATTTATTCATGAAAATACATTCAATTGCAAAAAAATTAACCAAACATTACCTAAATTTACAATATTACCAATATAAGCTACAAATACGATAGTGAGGAGAGCTATGAAGATAAGGGAAATTGTGTAACCAATACTAATTAAAAATATGATATTGGGGAGGGCTATGAACTAGACGGAAATTGAGGGGTAAAATGTTGTTATGAAAACGTACATTTTTTAAAACCCATTTTCTAGTAATTGTAAAATAACTGGGCTAGAAAGGGAAATTTCAGTGTCAATCAAAGTTTAGTTATAACACTTCAGTATAAACCTAGTAGTCCTATGAGATTAATGGGTTCTCACTCTCCCTGCTAGCCAAAACTAATGTGCAAAGAATGGCAACTGAAGCAGACGGAAATACAGTATTAATATGATACCCAGTTGCAATTAACCTATGTTCATTGTCTGAAATGAGTCATATGAATTAAGATTCAGTTTCACATATGGTGCAGAGATGGAATTCAATTTAATTATTATACCCTTGTTCTTGAGAAAGGAACATGTTAATAATTTCTGTTAATCGTAAGAATATGTTTATTAGTTTTAGTCATTGTCAGGGTAACAATTTTTTTTTTTTTTTTTTTTTTTTTTTTTTTTTTTTTTTTTTTTTTTTTTTTTTTTTTTTTTTTTTTTCCCACAAAACATATTTTGACACAAGTAAAATTCATGTTTCTAGAAATTTAACTTATTCTTTTGATGGTGTGTGGCGAGGTGAACTGAGGTTAAATTGGTGAAATATGGGCGGTGAGGTGTAGGATTAGGAAAATTGTTGCGGAAATATATACCCGGTAGGCACCAGACATCGCCAGGAGCGATGTCAAAGTGGAAGTTGCGGTAGAGCTTGAAGATCATTGGTGCTCTCTGGGTGCTGCGGGCCGATCACCTGGGCACGACACTCCCGCCATGCTGTTGAAGTTCACCTGGATGTTGCTGGCCTTGTTAGCAAAGGTGTTTCTTAAACAAGGGACTCTTCTGGCAGCCCATAAGCCTTATGAAATATTGCAGATTATTGTTGAAATATTATAACTCCCTACGATGGTGATTGGTTGGGCCAACCACACACCCATACACATAAATCACTTTAAACTTTGCAGCACACGTGAATTATACTATTACCCTGAAAATTTCATACATGAACACTTGCGGGAAATTGGCAGGATTACGAGGGCCCGAACCCTTAAATGCCTCAAGGCTACCGAATCAAAACTAACACATCAGTACCATGTCACACTTTTAATCGGCCTTGCACAGGAGACAACTTTACATAGTTTGCACGCTTTAAACCTTTGGGGAAGGTAACACTGACAAAAATGCTGTTAGGCTTACGTGACTTTGGGTGTGCTGAAATTAATAAATACTCCCCAGGCAATGTTATTCCATGAGGAGGAGAAGGTAAGTGTCCCTGGCAGCTAAAACAAAAACGGTTCCTTGAAATTAAAGACTGTTGTAGTTAAATTATCAGTACAAACATTGCTGGCCGCCCGGACGAGGGAAAACGCAAAATGCGATCGCATGCAAACCAACTCCTTTGGACGCTGCTTGCTGACTGATTTGCCGCCGTGGTGCGAGAGCGGGCCTGAGCGCCACTTGGGAATTATTTGCACACTTTCTACAATATAACTCGCCTTAAAACTACGTGCATGGACAGAAACACTAAATAAAAATTTAAACTATAACAAGTATCGCCTACCTAGCAAACGTGGCATGAAATGCCGTTGATATATATTGATGGGGATGAAACAAAAAATAATACACTTTGACAAAACACTTATAGGAATTGATGGGTGCATACGCTGCCTTTATTCAACACATGAACACGTGTCCCTTTGCATGTCCAAATTCCCTTTCAATAACTTTATATTAAATATACTTTATACTTTGGGACTCTAATGTATTACTCTGCGCTGGGGAGTTTGTTGCAGCTTGGCTGGGCAGAGGCGTACGAGATGCCACACTGCCTGCCCCAGCTTATCCTTGCCAAATTTACACCCTGCATTTGCACTCCTTGCATTGCACTGACGCTCCACTGCATTACGGTGATCACTTGTAGAGTGCGAAGGCGTGCTGCGCTGTATAGGAGCGGTCTGCCTGACAAACAGGCTAGGGTGGAGACGAGCTCACGTCACTTTCCTGTGTAGATAGGAATGTTATTCGTTATATTCTGGTTATTCCAAATCTGTTTAGTTAACAGAAGAGTTGTTTAAGGTAAAAACCAGTGGTAATTTTACTTAGCCTTGAGAAGAAGTTCCAGATTGTTCTTCCTGGTATTGGTAAGTGATTATTAGCAGTGCACTGGAAGTGAATATCAACAGCAATATTTTATTATTCTGTATTTTGACGGTTCTCAGTTGTCTGGCATAGATATATATATATATATATATATATGTGTGTGTGTGTGTGTGTGTGTGTGTGTGTGCGCGTGGGTGGGTGCGTGTGTGTGTGTGTGTGTGTGTATGAGACCAAAGATCCTCAAGTCTCGAATGCCAAACTCAGCTGAGTTACACAAAATTATTTCCCTTCAATAAAACCTGCCCAATTCCCCTCAACTAAATTTCAAGTGTAAGTGTGTATACTTCAGACTAGACACACACTTATACTAGAGCATCACAAGCAGTTTATACCTTTTTTAATATAAAAGTATTTCATTTTTGGTTAAATTTGAGTTTTACAATATATTTTATGTATAAATTATATTTAATTTATAATATATATTAATAAAAACAGTGAGAAAACATGTGTGTAGGTAGCAGGTCGTAAGAAATACAAGGTGTCCAAACCAAAATGCTCTATTTTCATTCTGTTCGCAATACCATACAATTACAGATACGGGAAAGCTATTGACATACATAAGATGTATGAGGTCTCAAATTTTTTTACAAAAAATCACAATACTTCCACGTGAGCTCCTGTGGTGTCACGAAGGATATTAAGCCGGTATTTCAAGTTCTGTCCAGGTCCGCACCATGTCCAGAGTGATGGTACCAATGGTGTCCACAATTGGAGCACGGATGTCCTGAAGGTCCTGTGCTGCAATGGTGTACACCCTGTCCTTCACATAGCCCCACAAAAAAAAATTCCAGGGGCATAATGTTGGGAGAACATGGATGCCTCTTAATGGGTCCATCTCGTCCTACCCAACGGCCAGGGAATGTGGCATCCAGAGCGCTACACACATCCAGCGACCATTGGGATGGGGCACCATCCTGTCGGAACCAGAGATTTGGTTACAGGTGTTCAACTTGGGTAAAGACATACAGCTCCAACATGTCTGTGTACGTCGTTCTTGTGACCGCCTTCTCTGCAAAAAAATGGTCCGATCATATTGCACATCAGGCCACACCAAACATTCACTTTTGGGCTGTCTTGCACGTGTTCCATGATGGCATGTGGGTGCTCCGTCCCCCAAATATGTATGTTATGCTTATTGACGGTTCCCGAGATATGGAATGTTGCCTCGTCGGAGAACATATGGTGTGACAGGAAGGCAGGGTTCTGGTTGCATAGGTCAAGTAATATCATGTGCAAAAGGGGCAGCGGTGGCGCAGTGGCTAGGGCGCTTGCCTCCCACCAAGGCGATCTGGGTTTGATCCCTGCTGTTTCGCTCCCGGTTTTTCGCATGTGGGAATCATGCTGGACGATGCCGCTTCCCGGCGGGTTATCTCGGGGTACTCCCGTTTCCCCCCAACGCCGCTCCATCCTAGGGTCGCATTTCATGTCATGTTCAGGGATGATGGGCACCTACGGGTCCCTGCTGGAAAACCCGTCACTCGGAGGGTGTTGTCTCGCCCTGGGTCCACTCCCATACTAATTTATTATTATCACATGCATATTCGTATCGTTGTGGCTTGTCCTCTGGATTTAGAGCCTGCATAATCTCCTCCTTGTATGCATACAGGCGCAGCCACTTTCTGAGGACCTGATCGACGGTTGTTCGTGGCATTTGAAGTTCTCATGAAGCCCAGCGAATTGACTTCCATAGACTTCGTTGGAACACTTGGCTGAGATTTTCTACCTGTTCATCGGGGACCCGCCGGCCTCCTCCATGTCTTTTCACTACACTTCCAGTGTTCAGAAACTGTTTATGCCATGCTTTTATTCTCTTGGCCTCGTGTGCCACCTTGTTGTAAACATTTCAAAATTCCGATTCGACCATAACTATGGACTTAAAACTCGGCGTACTATAACACATCTTGTGCCTTTTCCTGAACAGACACCATTTTCTGGATGGACTGACAACAACGCTACATGTGCCAACTTATAGCTGTGAGACAATTCAGGTAGTAATTTTGCATCTTCCTGAAACCAACGGATACACAAATTGGGGCATTTTGGTGTGGACACCTGTAGTTTTCATGCAAAATATTATTACAACTGAGTGCGCCATATTCGGTTTGTTGTCCTTTGGTGCAATTTTTTAGACTTAGTTAGGCTTAGTTTGCACGAGGCAGAGGAATATCCTGGAAGTAGAACTTTAGCAGGGCTTCAGAAAAGTGTAAAGTAATATTGAATGGGTTATACCCAATGAATACTATGTCATTTGTCCATACCATGGAATATTATGCCATGTATTCCAGAAAACATGCCTTTATTATTTTTTCAAACCATGAGCAGTGCCAAAAGACTCATCGGTGCTGTGGTGGTGCAGCGGCTAGCGTGCTTGCCTTCCATCAAGGTGAACCAGGTTTGATTCTCTGCATGGTTTCTCCCAGTTTTTTTTGCACCTGGGAATCATGCTCAACTGTGCCACCGGTCTGCTGTTTTTCTCCAGGATTTCATTCTTCCTCCACCCTTGCATTCCGGTATTGCTCCATACTCACTATGCTTCAACCTCATCCGCCCTCAAGATCCTAATGTTGAGCAGCCCAGACCTCTTCACTCCACACCACTTCAAAAAGATTTGCGGAAATCACATTGAGCCTTCTCAGGTTTATACTTTTTAATTTCCACATAAGTTCTAAAAGACCATTGTAAACAAAAATATTTACTGTTCTCTGCTAATTCGACAACCCTGATGAGTGAATTTCACTCCACCTCACACAACAAAACTTTGTAATTCAACAACTATTAAAAAAGAAGTGGCCAGGATTGCACAGTGATACTAAACTCATAAATGTCCATGGAACACTCTCAGCATAGCTGAGCCAAACTCCTGAAGCACTGAAACTTGCACCCTCCATTTTGTAATTTACAAATATCCACACAGAATTGAGAAGCTACCGCACACAAATGCAACACCATTCCGCACATCGTCAAACACTCATATGATAATGTTATTGTAGTAAAACAGTGCTTAAGCTGTGCAGGATGTTTCGATGCTCCTTTGTTTACAATACATCATCATAAATGTACTCAAATGTAAGCAAATATGTTACTTCAAGTGGTTCAAATGGTAATTCCCAGCAATCAAGAAAAGTTTAAAATATTTATCGTAATGAATATTACAGTGCACCTGTGTGGAAATGAATCTGCGACTCTGTAAAACTTAGAAAACAATTTTCAGTACTCCCTTCCCCACATTACCCAATTTTTTAAAAAGGTGCTAAACTCAACAGTTACCATAATATTTCAGGAGAAAAAAAAACAGGTGTAGTTGTTTAGTTTAATGACTTTATTAATTTAAAAAAATGGTATGTTTATTCTGTATAGAGATTATTTTATTTTTTTATTCCATAGATATTCTATCTAAATAGAGTCCTGATTAAGCAAATCATGATTTTTCAAATTTCTAGATGAACCGAACTCCGACATAATGAAAAATGAAGTTTTGATTTTAACAGGTATCAAATTCTGCATTGCACCTCTAGGTATCAATGGTTAATTGAACCCCCTGGTTCAGTTTTTTGTTTACTATTAACATTTTTTTACACAGTAGTCAGTTGGTAGGTCATATCATACAGTTATGTTTATGACAACTTCAATTGTTTGTGTATGACTGTTCGGAGCATTTTTAGTGGTACAGTATTTACAAACTTATGTATCTTAATTAGAACTCTACCCAAGATTAGCAAAATCATTGTGATATCTTCTGAAGATTAAAAGATCCCATTATTTGACCTTTAAACAGGTTGAATTGGAACTCCTTAATAGGTTTGACTAATGACTGAGGGATTAATCAATATAATTTTTATAGCTTTTATATTATTTTTCCAATTACACTTCCTACATAAAGCAAAGCAAAACCTTTTGAATTGTAATAGTTTGTTACATTGTTTCTTATTATATTAATCTGTTTTGCTTAGGTAGGGTAATTTGATGGTACATACTGTAGGGACCACAAGTTGGATGCAGACAGAACAAGTAATCCATTGTGCACACTTGCTATATCGGCCATGTGCGAACCATACTCCAGGAGAGGGGAGTTGTGGAAGTTCAGCATAGCAACAGCATGACCTACGTCAGAGGGAGGACGATGTATGTATACAGCTGCAGGAGGCGTGCTCACCCCCACTCTTTCTACGGCCCAATCTCAGAAGCGTCAGGCAATTGTCTGCGTGTGTGAAGCCGATCAGAAGATGCATTCAGAGGTGCCATTGACGCAATGCTTTGCTGGTCGAGATTCCTGTCCAGGCCGCAGTCTTTCCACATCAGGAGACGTACTTGCACCACCACATCTCCACTGCTAGACATCAGGACACTAAGGAGCTTTGGTCGATTCCGAACTGAGTCAGTGGTTGGTGTACTTACAGTAGAGTGCAAGGTTGAGTCGGTAGGGAAGCTACGCAGTTGGCGAAATAATACATTTAAAAATAAATTTAAATATTGCAGGACAACGAAGTATCAGTATTAAATTCTTGTTTATATAGTCAGTCTATTGTGAAAAGATATAATGATTAATAAATTGTTGTTTTGAATCCGTTGTGTTCATAATTACAGTACCATTTGGTCATCCGTGTTTAAACCCAGTGATAATAAGAAAGTAAGGAGAAGTGAAGGTTTATAGTGTTGTTCAAAAGAGATTGAGCTGGGAATAGTTGGAGCCCTCGTGTCAGCCAGGCTTGGTGTAGTCGCCAGCCTTAGAGTTCAGTCACCCCAGTTATACTTCAAAAGCACTAATAAGTGTTAAGGCTGACTAGGACAACGCAACAATACTGATGCATGCCAGGATGTTGCGCAGCACAGATGCGCTCTCTACGAGCGACCTGAGCTCAGGGGCAAGTCGTATCAGTAGCAAATTAAATAAATGTATCAAGCAAGGAGATTCCACTAGCCTGGACATCTGAATACGTAATTGTAATTAACGCACGTAATTACAATATGCACCACCCGCCCAGGATCCTACATGCAAGCGCCACCCCTACGAATAAAATTATTATTATTGAAAATCCACGACACTTCGGTTAACAGCGGAAGCAGTTTCAATCAACCCCAGAGATATCAGCACCCCTGTGACCTTGTGACGTCACGTCCAGCTAGCATCCGAGAGAGGTGTTTAAAATTGTCATCACATCCAAGCGTGGAGATAAGAAATGTGCGGTGCTCCAGCACCTTGATAAACCTACCCCCGTGATGGAAGGCTACGCTACCCTCCGCACCCCGAAGAATCCCTGATGCTGAGTTCAAGTATAAATAGAGGTCCAGCACCGTGGTCTGGCAGGCTGAATAGGTTCACGAGCTCAACCCAGTCAGAGAAGACTCTCCTTCCTCTCCAGAGCCTGTGGCAGCACTCAAACTCCAACCTGCTGCTTGGGAAGGCAGCACTCTCTCCAGCCGGCAGCTTGGGAAGGCTGCCAGCACTCCAGCCCTTCGGCTTGCAAAGGCATGTCCACACCAGCCGACCGCCCAGGTCAGTACTCTCTCCGTACTGTAACGGGCTCCAGGGGGCCCTCACATGACGAGCTAAACTTGGACAGGATGCAGATTCCTCAATGGGCCCCCTGTTTATTCAACAAGCGTGGCTGACCTCTTAAAGCCAGGCTATAAAAGCTCTGAACGAGTTCTCCCTCCCCCTAGGCTGTCGGTAGAGTGTGAGGTGTCAACGTCAGTGTTGGAGCGGCATGGAAGAACACGAGGGTCCAGGGAGCTCCGGCCCATCTGCAAGACACACTACGTCTTCATTGGTGAGCATAAATCCGGCTAGGTGGTAGGGCGGCATTCCCGATATCGAGGTCCCGTCTTAAGAAGTAATAATCATGTGGCAAGGCTAGGATCTTTGTATAATTGTAGTCTCTTGCATTCTTATATTTATTTTATATCATGTATAATAGTATTCTATTCCCATCTGTCCACATAATCAACTTATCGTGTATTGTATATCAGAGATCCTGTATGTTCTTATAATTAACTTGTCATTTCCTAAATGAGTAAAGTAAAGTAATTGTGTTATGAATCTTATTGTAGTCTGTATCGAGTACTGTCCTATTATAGTTAAAGTTGTAATAAATATTTTTTATAAGAATCCCTCTATTATTGCTCTGCCATCTTCTAACTGTGAAACCCCTGAAGTAAGCCCCTACCTGACTGGCGGTATTGTAACTAGGAGAGAGTGGTAAGAGAGTTCAGTTTAAATATAGGAGGAGTCCCAGGTGTTAGGTAGGCAGGTTGTTACACTGGTGGAGGCACTGTCTTTCCTTCCCTCTCGTTGCCAAGCAGTAAACTCCACCACATGCGTAAATTCATTAGCTAAAATAGACTATCGCAGCAAAAAACACGTGGCAGCGCCTCATGCTAACCACGATGCATTTAGGTATACCGCAACTCCCTTTTTGCAGCATTAAAATTACAATTCATTATTATGTCTATCCCTCTATATCACGTTTAATAAATTTTATTGCTTAGAATCATGTATAACGCAACGTAGGTGCGCGAGCGACCAGTTGTTAGCTTCTCCGTGGCCAAAGCCAGCGCACAGCACACGTCAATTGCAATAGGTCAGTACGAGCCACGTGCATGAGTCAACCTAATCGTGCAGCAGACCTTGCCACAGCGCAGCAATGTTTTGCCTTTCCACCATCCCCTTTTACTGCTTATGCTTTTCTGTGTGAATTAATGCATGTATAACTCACTTCCAATTGCATGTCGGGACATCTGTCCTTTTTAATAGCCAGAAACATTTTGCTTGTGTTGGCGTGCATTAGTGTTTCTGCATCATTCTTCTCTCTGTATTTTTATTAGTTATAAGATTACACGAAGGGTGCAGAGTTCACAAATACAGTTACACTATACACGCAGTATTTTTCACAACACGAGCTAAACTAGCAATGATAAATCTGTGTTGATGCATGTGCAGACAAACACACTGAGCGAGATTCCGCCTCCAAACACACACCCCATCAAGTGGCAGGAAACCACCTCCCCAGTCTATAGAAGACAAACCCCTTCCTCCCATGAAAAATTTATTACAGAATAACTTACCATTACATACTTAAATTTCTTTGTATAGCAAACAAATTCAGCTTCACACCAAGGGCATTTAGAAGTATTACAAATATAATTTTGAAGCCACTGTGTGCAAAGGGCTTAGTAAAATATATATTAGACAAAATAGTCTACAATAAAGGGCAAAATACAGTATTGTATCCGTACATTTATGTAAGCAAATTAAGAGTTTACAGACAGCAATTTCTTGTACTCCATATGGTAAGTCTATGCGTGGCCACGGTAAGCACAGGATATCGTAGCAGATTCCGTGTTGTGCAGGCACTTTGCCAGCTGTCATATTGCACCCCACCCATTATCACAAGAGCCACTCATTTCATTGGACACGAACGGACAGATCGGGCAGGACCCAAAAGCAATTGTTTCTTGCCTGAGCGTAGAAACAAGCTCACGAATGGTGTGTGAAATTAAATCCACTGTTGGCATGGAGAGTTACAGCCAGCATAAGGGTGGTCCGGAAGTAGAGGACTTCCATTGTAAGGCCCACGATAGCCCTAGACGAGAAGCCACTGGAACAATGTAATTAGGCCCTGTATTACTAGACACAATATTCATTTTGAAAATGTGTTAGGACTACACAAATTATTAGTAGGTTAAAGAGTAGTACGTGGCCACATTAGAATTGAAGAAGTAAGTACAGTGTTTAGGCTAATATAAGAATTGTTTGTATTGAGGATCTAAGTTGAACTGAATATTTTCATACGTTATTGCAGGGAACAAATGTCAGTCAGTAAAATAATTAAATAAATTTAAAAATGTATGTACTTAGAATATAGGGAAAAACTTAGGGGCCCCAGAAACAATTGCGAACTTAATTTAATGGTTATATATATATTTACCTAGTCATATTATAAAGGATACACATTTCCTTCTCTGTGTGTGTGTGTGTGTGTATGTATGTATGTATATATATATATACACATACATACATACATACATACACACACACACACAGAAGGAAATGTGTATCCTTTATAATATGACTAGGTAAAGGAGAATGAAGTGTGTAAGTGCATTAAAATGTTAGGATAGGAATTTTTGTTACGAATGCTAGTGAAGAGTATTAATATATAAACTGAAATTGCCAAAACATCATGAAATAGAAGTTAACTTATAGATAACAAATATTTAATACACAGAGCTAAAGGCTGTTCATGATAAAGCAAGCACTTTTGAAATCAAACTTACAATAAAAATCACTGCTCTTATAGGCCGTTCACGGTAAAATGAGCACTTTTGAAAGACTTCTCATTTGGAATAGTGGTCAAAAAATGTGTTTTCTTTTAGCCTTACATGTTAAATTCCGAATGCGGTGGAATATACACACACTGTTTATTACTTACAAGGCAATATTCATTTACAAATGTTGTTAAAGGATAAGAGATGGCTGAAAGAAAAAAGTAACTAGGGAGTGCTCACTTTACCGTGAACGGCCTATATCAATATCCACTACAAAAGTCTAAAATAAAATTAAGTGTAGCATACGAGACCTGAGGCAATATATATTTTGTAATTTAATACTGTAAATAACTCAGAGTTAAATTTTCAATTTTGTTATTATAACAGTCTACTTGCAGCGGGCAACCAGTATTGAAAATTATTTATGAGAGACAGGAGATTCATGCTGCAGACTGAAACAAACATTACAGTTATGTGAAGGACACATTACACACAGTTTACAACATGCGCGCCGCCTCCAAAACACGGAAATTGCAGCGAGGTCATGTACACATTCCACTCAGCGAATTGCACGAGCGCAGCCGGTTCAAGGATACACACCCAAGCACGACACTTCCTCCTTCCCTCCCCCATGCAGCCGGACACCGTTGCCACACCACCGCCTCGGCGCAACCTATATAGCGGTGTTGCCATATTATCATAACACATGCCTCGCAAACAGGAAGCTTGCGGCGCAGCACACTTGTACAAGGCCATGATAACACCGTACCTCCACAGCGCATATTTTTATTTTCATAACACGTCCTCGTACACCATCACATTGCAGTCACCATTAATTACAACACACAATCCAATTACAATTAAGACGTATCATTGAGAATATAAAATAGTAGAATGGAAAGGCGTATTAAATTTAAAACAGTAGGTACTTAGGACTTACAAAAGTTTAGGAAAGGCACAAAGCCTAGGTATGTGTGAGTGCCAAACTATATTAAATAAATAAGCAGATAGCAGGGACATTTATATTTAAATTTACACGTCATGACCAAGCCTTTCAGGGTAAAAAGAAAATTATATATATTTTAATTAGGATCAGTGGCTAATATTTTCTTTCTATGTTACAGTAAATATAATATCTATGGGGAAATTGATTTAACGTGTGACAATGGGAGAGCTGTTTGCAAGTCGCGAAGGCAGCCTGTCCACACCACAACCAGGCGTGCTGATTAAGTCAGCACATATGTGACACAGGAGGACCATGCAAAGTGAGGCGTCTATTATCTGTCCTACCTGGCATGACATGGCAGCACCGCCCAAGGGGCGGAGACTAGGAATGGGAGCCATTCCATGCACAAAGCTGCCAACTTTATGTCCTAGCGGCCCGATGACAGTAGCAGCAAGTCTCTGTTCCCACGACCAGATGCAGTTGGCGACACAAAGACATGTGCCGGTGAGAGTTACGCATTACATATGGGCCAGCCATCGTCATGGCAACCAGAGCATTCAGCCCTGCCCACAGCAGGGGGTGAGGAGCTCACCCCCGCCGCAACTTGCCACTGCTCAAGGTTACGGCAATCATATGTTTCCAGCTGCTAGATGTTCTTACGATGCCAGACACGTTGCCGCCGGCTGATCCTTATGTTCCCTGGCTCTAAGCGGCTGTGTTAACTATCGATGGTACTATAAAAATCATACTTAATAATACACCTACACACATATAATGCTCACTGCATAAAGCATAACATTTTGATTTTAAAGTTACTTATGTGCTCATTTATACTACTCACATTATTTTATATTTTGGAACACTCAGATCAGAAGGGCAGATCAGTGCTGACATATACTAATGAGCAATATTAAAACACTAAAACTTCTATAGAAGCTAAAGTTAATTGAGAAACTATTAAATTCAAATGCATAAAATAGATTTTCTGTACAGTCGTATTTTCTATTTGATGGTGTACAAGTTAAAAGTAAGTTTTATCTTGTCTGGTATTGAAGACCACATTAAGTGAAAGTTTTATTTAATCCAAGAACTAGATACATTTTAATCCCATAAAATTCTTGAAAATGTACAGGTTATGCCATTTTACATTATTTTAGCAAGCTGACACTAACAACGTTAATATCTTTTGGTTTTGACTCTTTTGAATTATTTTCACGTCTGAAGAAACAGAACTGTAAATTACAATGACAATAATATATAATATTCTGCTATGTCCACAACTCGTATAGTCCACTCAGTATCATCTTTGTTAACGTCCTTTTCAATAGAATGTATATTGTGAAACACCTTCCGAAATGGCAAAATTTTCGAATTCTCTGCAAAACACTAAGCATACTAAATTACAACCACAATACACTGCAAGGGTATATTGTCCCTAAAATCCCCCTGAAGGGGAATAAATGTTCACTGTCAACAGTCACAGTAAGTATGCATTAAGTATTTTTGGTTGAATCAATGTAGTAAGCAATAAGTATTTTTGCGTGCGTCACATGGCTATGCTGGAACTCATCATACCTTGGTTTTGCAGCAGAGTGGCGCTCGCCCTCCGGGCACTTCGCACCCTCCGGCCACTTCGCACCCTCCGGGTCTCACCCTAAATAGCTCAGTCTTGAGGGCGAGAACTGAGCCAGTCTCTCCCACCCCCCGTCATTGCCTATTTACGACTTCGAAGAGTCGTGAGAAAACACTCCATGGCGCCCAATTTTTTTAATATGTCTGACCCAGAGGCGAGTCAGCCCGGCACGTGTGGCACCCTAGCAGAAGTAAACGTCCCAGAATTAGCAACGCATCCTGTTCAAACTCTGCTTGCCCAGACACAGGCCTGAATGTGATGCAGTGCAATTATTGCCTGAGGCATGATCACTATTCGTGCATTGGATGGAAGGACGTACCTCAATATAACTGACGGCTTGGAATACCGTTGCGAGGAATGCCAGCTAGACGAATCCCAGGCATGCCAATAGCCAGAATGTGAGGGCCAAGGCAGGCATAGGGTACGCTGCATCTTATGTAACTGGGATTTCCACCATGCCTGTAATGGCTGGTTTGATGAATGCATCCAACGACCTGGAAGGGTGTATCAGTGCGAAGTCTGCCGAAGAGAGCAGACGTACCGACCAACCAATCCAACCCTCAAGCATAGCCCGGTAATTCCAAGGCTACCCTGTGAATTGCCTGAATTTTATGGGATATTTATGCCGGCCCCACAAAATTCCTAAGCCAGTGCGAGAAGGAAATGAGGGAACACCTCATCCTGTGCAAACAGTGGGTGAGAAGGGCTCACCATCAACTCACCGGCCATGCCAGGAAATGGTGGAATAAATACATTGAATTTTTGGAAGATTGGCCACAATTCAAAGGTCAGCTCAATTCCCATTTTTCATGTGATGAGACCCTAAGTGATCTAATTACAGACCTACACTCCCGCGTGCAAAAGTACAACGAGGATGTAGAGTTGTTTATTAGGCGGATGGAACGCCTGCATAAACGGGTGTACCCAGAGCAGAATGAAGGACAGAGATTCAGGTGCATCACATGCCCCCTCCTCCCCTCTTTACATAACTTAATAGTCACATCCCGGCCTCAAATGTTCGAGGAGCTTGCAGACTGGGCTAGAGAGCTCGAGATGAATGAGTGCCCCTCCCCCGGCAGAGAACAGCTGGCATGCGCCACGACTAACCGTCTGGCCCCTTTCCCCCGACCGCCTGCAGGGCGCAATGCGACCTTGCCCACCCCCCCCCCCCTTCCGCGCTGTAGATACTGCCCGGGGTGGCATTACAACAAAGATTGTTCGAGGTGGGAACCCCTGACCCGCGCGCAGCATATCTTCCCGCCCTCCAAACGTGCAGCTGCATAACACGGAAACACGTGGTCATACTCATGGGAACAGAGATACGGAAGAAAACCGTAACCCCGCAAACAGTAGGCCATTAAACCTTCGTCAGGTTTGCATACGCCCTAACCTATGCTCTACCGCCAATCACAAGCCAGCCAAGGTCTTACTATAGTCAGAAAAGGACCCAGTTAGAGCATGAACCCCCTGCGAGATTCGAACCATGGACGCCACCGAGGCGGACGAAGCGTCCTCGCACCAGTAGGTTACCCTCGCAGGACTCTGGGAGATTAGACAGCCCCCCCACCCCGGTCCTACCACACACATCACCCGGGACACGATCACAATAGATATTCCCCCACTCGTTCCCCGCAGTCTTTTAGTTTGAATAGCAACCCCCAGTTTGTATCCAGGCGGACATCACGTGCCCGGCCTGATCCATCATGGTGTGATCTGGCAGATCGCCTCAGACTCCAGAGTCTGCCCGATAGCTTGAGATGAGAAGGGGTAAGCCCTTCTCTTTCCACGACGAGCACTGCGGTTAGGCCACGTAAACCCCTTGCCCCCCTTCTTTCCCACTCCCCTGACTGGAAATCTATTGAGCTGTTGAACGTGCTGTGCCAGTCTCAGCGGCCTTCTTTTCTACTGCTAAAGAAGTGCCCTCGCCGGATGACAACCTGGACATGGCTGCGTACCCACTCCCGCCAGGATCTGTCTCGGCCACGCCTCCCCCTGAAATGGCGGAGCTTCTCTACAATAGGGATTCTAGGATGAACCCCCTGCTTTCCTGCCCATTCTAGCCCTTCCCAGGCAAGAATGGAGAAAGTGGGCGAGCCAAGGATGAAACCCTGATGCAGTCCTCAGTTCCACCTGTGGCCCACTGGTCAACTTGGTGACCAGTCCCCGCAACTCACTGGTACAGGCTGGAGAGGATGAGAGAGATGCCGTGTCAACTGCAAAGTCAGTGAATGCAAGTTACTGGTCACCCATGTGCGCTACGGCCACCAGTCATATTCCTCCATCGTCGGGAGAATCTACTGCGAGTCAGTATCAAGTACCTATCACCTGCACCATGGCCGCGAAGTTACGAGGAGCCCCTATCATAAGGGCATGCGGCGAAGCAGCTGATGCCCACGGTACGACTCCAGTTCAAGAAGCAGATGTGCCTAGCAGTACAGCAACAGCCGATGGTACCATCACCCAGGATGCTGGCCCCATGCTGTTGATGACCGCCAGGTCCACGTCACGAGTGGCCTCCTTATGTGCCAGGCGCACGTGCTACATGCCAGGCCGCTACAGAGAGGTGCCATGGTAGGCGTCTGCTGCATTTTGCTGGCCTGTTACAGCACAACATAAGAGAGGGTGGCCCATTAAGCGCCGCCTTGCCAAACACCAACGCCCGCCACCTGTTTCAACCTCGACATCTGAGTGAGTACTTAGCTGAAGCCAGTAATTAGAGTAGTACACCTCCTGAGTGTAATCCCTACCAGTTAATCTTAGTAGGGAGTGATAGTTTTAGGAAGTCCAATCCCAAAGGCGAAATGAGCATACAAAGGTCGTAGCTAGTTTAGTAGGGACGGCTAGGTGTCAGAACACCAGGAAAATCCTAGCCAGAAAGGATCAGGAGGTGCGACGAACAGAGTCCACATCATCACCCAAGAATTCATTTTATTTGTGTGTTTTGTAACTTGTACTTGCTTTTCAAAGGTTGTGAATTCTAATAGTATAAATCGCTTTGAGAGGAACCGAGGCCTCATACAATGTAAAAGTGTCCCAAGTAAATTAATCAACCACCCTATCTATGGGCACAAATAAAGTAGATGTAATATAAATGAATTATATAAAAAAAAATTTTGAGCCCTAGTTTGCTAAATAAGAAAGTTTTGTTTGCAGGAGGAAATTTAACGTAGCTTCAAACCCATATGCAAACTGGAAAATTGATGTTTGCAGTTTCCCTGAGAATCCCACTAAGTGATCACGTAACACAAGCATTTATTAAAAATGAAATTTTATTGCAATTTGAATTATAGTACAACACGTTTAACGTAACGTCACTGAACTCCATGAGCACTGTTAGGAAGTGTGAAGAAGTAATCAAGCATATCAGCAGGCCTGTGAACATAACCTCGATGAAACCCTCCCCACTCCTCGCAGTGCAACTGGGAGATACTGAGTAATTAACCCCTGTATTTTCTTAAGAGCATGAGGTGAGATCTCTCTGTGAGCATGCCGTACCCGCCACCCAGGTAATTCATAGCCTTCATAACATCTTGTTACTAGCATAAGATACGCTCCAATATTAATTACCATAAGGTATATTTGTTTAGGTCGCGTACCTGACCGAAACTCCTGTATATTTTCTTTTTGCGAAGGATGTAAAATAAAATTTTCATTAAGGTGAAACCCCAAGTAAAAGCGTAACAATAACCCACTAAGATGGACTGACACTTAAGTATAATAATCATTGTAGTTGTGTAGACCTAGAAATATTATTCTTATTTTTTTCCTCAGAAGGAAAACCCCTATTAAGCATGAGTTAAAGTGTGAAGTTGTAGTGTAATATTCCTTGTGTTCGGTTAGATGAGTCTCAGTGTTGTGTAACCCAAGATGTACCATCTCCTTACTATTGTATGTGTACCGCCACCAGTATGGCTCGAGTATCTTATCTACTCAGTTGAGGCAGATAATACCACACACTACAAGCCACGAGAAGATAAATCTCGTCACCCAGTCAGCAAAGCGACTCACGTGCACAATCTAACCACAATTGGTTACGCAGGAATCCCAGTGTTGTAAATAAAGTCAACTCACGCTATAGTACTTATCTGATAGGCTTAAGTTGTAGATATTAAGAATCTTGTAATTGTCAGTGAACCTAAACGTAACCTTGATAGAAGGAAAGGGAAAATGTATTGCTTAGCATTACAGAATTTTGAGGTATAGACTATTCACTGTAAAACAAGCATTTTTGAAAGCCTGTAACAGGTTTCTGTCCTGTTCTCTCGTTGTAGTTCTCAGTAAACACCAACGGACTAGTTCAGCGTGAGTTGGAGACGTCGACTACACAATAATGAAAGTTTTTTGATACCAGGATTGCCAATAAATAAAAAAAGAAGTTAAATGTTTACTGGAGATTTATTGTCATCTCGGCAAAACAAACTATTGACAATCGCAGCTGACGAACTATTAAAAAATAACAAGACAGTGTGGCAACCTTAATAAAACAAAACTTCTCACTTCAAGAGTTACAAAAATGAGAGAGAATCATTACTTTTCTCTCCCGGCGCCCTATTGACTCCTAGCACCAACGGAAATTAAATTTAATAGATATTTGAATTGGAATGTCCAAAATACAAAAGAAGGTTAAAGTTGCGGGCACTGGTCGGTATGAGTCATGTGATCACACGTTGCAGGCTGTCCGACTGACAGCTGACAAAGATCATGCTGCGACGAACTGTTGTGATACCCGAGAAAGGTTGTGCTTCCTTATATATTGGTAGAAAGTTTCCTCATTGAAAACATATTGTTTACGAGCAGTCGGTCACGTCAGCCAAAGGGTACCTCTGTTATTTTCCTCGTTTCACCATGTTGTGCCTTGCAGTGGCGATGTTTTTAGTTTACTAACCCAGTGAAAAGGAAAAAACATGCTATTGTCCTACGATGACATCTGTTGTTGACTTATGTTACTACTGATGAAATGAGGAAAGAAAAATAATAAATTTGGAAAAACGAAAATATCTGAAATACAAACAAGTTGTCATTGCCACGATCTTTAAAATATTATATGAATTACTATCCTTGACTGAAATATAGACAATTTAAATACTTCGTGAATATACCAATTTTTTATATATATAATAATTAGCTGCAATGCTACATTACCCCCCTCAGTTTGGGGAACATTTCGAAGAAACCTGTCCCAAATCGAAACCTACATGGATGTCGTGTATCAAGGCTGGACTGCAATTCCATCTAAAAAATATACATCCATACACAATAAAGTCACAATATAATACATCTCATTACATTATCACATAAAGTAAATTAATCATAACATGATACAAAATTTTAGTCTACATTACATGTCTTTTTTCAATTAAATTCAATAGTACATTCACTTTCAGTTTTTGTTTACATGATCATTTACTTCACATACAAAGTTTGTATCACTGTAAAATACATTCCATTACTTTATTCCACAAAGTAAATTAATAAGAATTAGTTACAAAAATGTGGTGCACATCATATATCTCCTTCAATGTCATTACAATATTACACTGACTTTCAGTACCTTATTCATTAGTCGCTGAATGGTTTAATACTCAATACATAGTTTACACAAAATTCCCTAAAATTATATTCATCGTATTTCAAAATATTGTTTGCAGTATTTATATATTTTTATTGAAAATAATTTTTTTATAAATTTTATTATGTTTAGTTTAAACCACACAAATTTAATTATTTTAAAGTTTCTATTTTCCAGCTAAAGTTAAGGTGGTACCCACTACACATGCCATGTCGCTTCTAGGTTTGCTCAATATTACTTTAATTCCTTATTTGGGTCAGCACAAAATAAAATATAAGGCAATCCAGGCCTGCCCCATAACTATAACAACCACTGCCACATTTAAACATCTTAATATCTAGGTCAGTGTAAACAAACAGGGACTCAGACCTGTCACACCCAAAAACTTACTCTTATTGCTAAGATCCAAGGACATTATACACACTGGAGCAACCTTTTCACACTTCATCTGTATGTTCTTAAAACTAAACACACAACAATACCTCAACCTTTATTCGTTGTCAAAAAAGAAAAACTCTTCATGTTAGTTATAACCTTTCATTTAACATACACTATTAAATTTAAATAATTTTCATTTACTTCAAAACTATCCTTTCGTTGCAAAATTTTACATTCTTAAACAAGGACATCATAATGGGATCAATATCCACAATACCCATTTTACACAAGTTCACACTCAATCATTATACTAAAGTACAAATTCAAACTATGGTTTCTTGGTTTTTAAAATTAATCTGCAATATACCTCAACATTTTTCAAAATCAACATGTAAACCACATCAACATACGAGGAACATTTCTTGAGAATGATCTAAATGCATTTACAAAATTAATACTAAAATTAATTCATAATGTTTTTCCATTATGACACAAAACATACTGTGCTTTGATTTATTTACAATACACCCTTACTTTCAATTACAATAATATAATAAAACACAGTATTTTGACACTTCATTTAAGCTTGTCGTTCTCCAAATTAAATCTTAATGTTTGATGCATAGGTACATTCAATTATGAAACTTTTTAGCACTCATTTTAAATTATCACTTTTATTAATCATTAAACTTTCCAATCCCTTTCATATTAGAAAACCTCATAATTGTAAATTTATATCGTTTTACTCTGCTTCACAAAAGCCATTACTCCACTCAATTTGATGATGTTCTATGAACAGTGTTACCCTCGTTCAAAATGTCATGATGGCAAATAGTTATTACAAAATAAATTTAATTTATGAAAGTTAAATAAATTCTTCAGATTAGTCATAACAGGCCCAACTAGACTTAACAAATTTAACTGCAACAAAATAATTACATTACTTTCTGCTAACAAATTTCAATACAACTGCCTCAATTTCAATTATAAAAGCTAATACATTATAAACTAACATCAAATGAATAAATACTAACAGAATCAAAACAAATTACCTCACATTTGGTATCGACCTAAACTCATCAAGGGTTGTTAGTTAACCTATAGTCCATTCCCCATTGGAAGCGACTGTCTCGGAGCCCTGCTAAATATCTACTTGCAGGCCAGTGTCGTATCCTTCCGCCAAATGTAAACAAACATTGCCATGTGACTGCCATGTAGCATCTGTCAAAATCAATGTTTACATACCATTGTGTGCTGGCATGTGTTCGTATACTTTCACTACACCTAAACATAAACATTGAAATGTGACTTCTACTTTTGTGCCTGTCAAATGTGTTGTTTACTGTTTAAAGCTTTTCAAAGAATTCTGTCATGCCAAAAACCATTCCATACAAATATTAACAGTTTAGGCCTCTTAACATTATTTAGGTCAGCATTATGACGTTTTAAAAATGCATGAATTGAGGATAGTTCTTACGGTTATTTTACATTAACATATTTGTTTTCCACCACATAGCACATTAAATGTAATGCATATTAATATTTTGCAGTGACTGTGTTTAACACTGTTACAACTGCGAAGTAAAGAACTGTAGTATTTATAGTTTTGTTTTTGATATGTGTTGGGTTATTTCTTTAAAAGGACGGCCTTAATTGGAATAAATATTAAAATTAATGAACAACCAGTCAAACGAAAAAGGCACATTAAATTCAAGCACGTAACTCGTGTTGCTTATTTTTTGTCATACAGACTTAAAAGATAGCGGTGAACATGCACACAAATAAGCATGTTATTTATCAGAGACTTTTCTATTGATAACATTGCTAAAGCAGTAAGTCGTTCTTCTTACATACTGTTGCGGAGAAAGGTTTTTTTCCTCTTAAGAGTAGAGAAACACATTTCAGCTTCGCTTGTCATTGGAGTTGTTACAATAATCTTAAGTAGACATAAGTTGGAGGAATGTGTCCTTGTCCAAATTGTTTTTCAGAAGAAACTTTAATATAGCTAAAGCACCATCAACTTGATGGAAGTTGTGCCTGTTGTACAGAACTTGAAACTCTGTCCGTAGTTGCTCTTTTGCTAGAAATGGGTATGTTTCAAGAGTAGTTTTATATTCTTCTGGAGTTTTGAAACTATCAAATGATTGTTGAAAGAAAATCTTTCCTTAATGCCAACAATAACTGCATCGCACACTTGTTTAGCATTTGCAATTTCGGCTGTGTCTGAGAGTTTCCTTCTCTTGTTTTTATCAGTTTGTTCCTCTGAAAGACTTATATCCTGCGCACTATCTCTAGCAGTCTGTACGTAACTTACGAACTCTTCAATATGTGTTTTAATTTTCCCAGAATCAATGTCAATGGTTTGTTATTTTTTGAATAAAATGTCAGCATGGAATAAGATGCTGTGAAAAAACTCAAACCAAAACAAAAATACTGGATCATGCAAATTAGACAAAAGACCACTGCTATCTCGTTGTGTCTTGTCGTCTACTCGTTCAGAATTATGAATATCTTCTAAACACTCAATCAGTTCATTCTTTTGTTCAAACATAGAGTGAACTGCCCGAATGTTGAAAACCCATCTTGTGGTTGCCAATTTTGGTAGTCTCTTTTCCACTACACGATCAAGCAGTTTTGTCCTCTGCGAAGATCGAGCAAAGAATGCAGGAATTCAAATAAGTTAGAGAAAAATATTCTCACATAATTATTTATTGCCGTGGCTTTTTGCATCACTAAGTTTAACTGGTGAGCGTAGCAGTGTATGTAATAAGCAAAAGGATATTGATTTCTGAGTTTTGCCTGAACTCCATTAACATGACCACTCATGACAGCAGCACCATCGTAGCACTAAGCAATTAATTTCTCTTTGTTTTCTCCCAATTGCGAGTCTATTTCTGAGTAAATAACATCATATAAGGATTCTGCGTCTTGCCCGTCTGGATTAAAAAATCCCCTAAATCTTTCAAAAATAGTACCATTGTTCTCATACCTGTACACAATGACCATTTGTTGTGTAGTGCACACATTAATTGTTTCATCTACCATGACAGCTAAGTAATTTGCCTGTTTTATTTCTGGTGATTTTTGTTCCCTGTAAACCCATGACTTGACATGCACTCTAGCAATTCATTTTGTACTGTCTTTGAAGTACCTTTAAATACACTGGCATTTTCCAATTGATCTTTCATTGCAATGTCAATAGAACTTACGAAATTAACAAGGTACTTAAATACACCAGGATTTTCGGAAGTTTCACATTCGTCATGCCCCCGTGTGAAGCTAGTTCAAATGCCCAACAAAATTTCACACAATCAATTAGTCTGCCAAGAATGTATCTGTTTCTGTCCACTTGTTCATTATATTTTCTGACTGACTGCCTATAAGCACTGTCATGTTGCAAGTTGATATTTACACTGCCCAAAAGTGATAGTTCAATTGTGGCATTTTTGTGAGCGTGTGTGTGTATGCATGTGTGCGTGCATGCGTGCGTGTGTTTTTTTTTATTATTATTAAAAAAAGTGTACAAGGTCTTTAAAACTGGACTTTGTCCAGGCACTTACCTCTGCACTAAAAATCAGACACGGAAAACAAAACAAAGTGTTTGTTTAAGCACACCCACATAACCAGTTGTGTTTAGTGTAAACGTCTTTGTTGAATGCACATCTGAATACATGTTTTGTGTCTTAGTTTATGTGGTAATTTCTAAATGTGGTTGATCAGGGCCTAAACATTTAATAGATAATTTTTCCTCGAAAGTCAGTTTTCTGTTTGCTAAAATTGATTGAACGGTATTAATTTCGAAGCTGGGAAAAACAACTAATGACTCTCAGTCGTGCCGACTGCAAGTGTAGTAGCCCGACACAAATACGTTAGCTTTAGTTTGAAAATAAACTTACAACATACCTCAGTAAAAGCATGTCTTGTTCAGAGTACAGTGTCCAACGAAATAGAAAAATGCACACGCACGCATACTAATGTATTGAAAATTGTTGCACTTCCACATGATAGATTACACAAATTAATATTAAAAACTCCTCGACAGCTCAGCGCAATAAACAAGGATTTATTTACTTTTGCTACAATAATTTTGTTTGGTGTTAATGCCGCACTTTCAACTCTGCTGGTATCTAGCGGTGAGTTGCGGTGGTGAAATCTCGTTTCTTCAGTCAGTGCTGCTACCAAGCGGCAAACGTTGGAACTGCCTCCGTATGTTACAGATACAAAGGAAAGAGCACAGGCAGCATTGTGCACTTGTCCAAGATTAAAACTCCCATGAGGGATAATGCCACTTCAATGTGCGCATGCACAAATAGTGTGAAATTGGAGCACAAATCTGTTGTGCACTTCACAGCGTTGCAACATTGCGCAGATAACAGAATTAAATTACCAGACGTTCGTGATTGATGCAATGAACTCTGATAACTGTGCTAGGATCACACAATATCCAGAAATCATATAAAATTTCACAAAAAAAATAATATTTGGCAGAAAACTGGGTGTGCACGTGCACATGTGCTCTTTAATACCGGCCGCTAGTGGTTGAAATAATATTTGAACTGAGAACTATTTCTTACTAGCTGTTTCCAATACACCGCTGCTCTCGCTGTTTTTAATTTGAATTTAATACAAAATAAATATTACAAATTATAGAGGATATTAAGAAAAGTTTAATTTATTCATAAATATAACACTGTGATTAATTCTAAAGTACTAACTTTAGAATTAATCACAGTGTTATATATTTTTGCAATACAAGTTATTGAAACAACAAGTTGACATGTTATGCCTAGGGTGATTTTTCAAAGGTTCTTTTCATCAAGTCTCATCCTGTCGGGAATGGACTTGTACAACTGCGCTGGGAAGCAGAATGGCACCGTGTGCCGAACCCCGCCCGCCACGCAACCGAGAGATAGGAGGAGAGCGAAGAGAGAGAAAGAAGGGGTCGTTAACCCACACAGATAATAACCAGATGGCACATGAACTTAGGTGCTTACGAAAAGACACCCGGTTAACTCGATCAAGTTAAATCTTTTACTCTGTTCATTCGAAAAGTGATCGGGTTAAAGTTAACTCGCGTTCGGAAAGTCACCCGGGTGAACTCGATCAACTCTGGGCTAACCCTGCTCAACAGCAGGATAACTTGTCTGTAGCAGACGATACGTGTGAAATGGTGTGTAAATATGTAAAACATTGCACAACAAAAACTAACAAGTAAATGATGAGCTATTATAATTGATGAGCAGTGTTTAAGGAAAAGGAGAGTGGAACAAAATGTAATATTACTGTTGGACGAACAGACAGGAGGTGTGTTCTAAATAGCAGTGACAGAAGATGAACTATATTGCTGGAAATAGATGTATGTAATAAATATTTTATCCTTTTGTTACTGATGTACTTGACTGCCAAACAGATGCTGTAAAATAACTTTTCAACAATGTTTTTAGTTTTCTGTAAAATTTTTCTTTGAGTTCCTGCCACCTCAAAATACCACAGTTACTCTAAGCGTTCAAATTAACCTAGTTAACTGCAAGTGATCTTGTAAACCTGGTCACATGACCAAGTTAACCCAGTTAACTTTACCAGGTTACTTTTCATAAGCGCCTGTGGAGACAGGCACGTCACACTCCATTCAAGGCAGCTCAAGCACAGAAGAGATGCTCGCCTGGAAGCAAAACTGATATTAAATGATTGCTGCAACCATCGCCGACATCTGAAGCACTGTGGATTCTTTCAGATAGGCCTTTGTCGCTTCAAGGAGTGGCCCATTGACGCATACCAGCATGCTGCGCAGATGCGCTCTCTACGGGTGACTTTGCCCCATCTACGAGCGACCTGAGCTCAGGGGCAAGTCACATCAGTGGCAAATTAAATAAACGTATCAAGCAAGGAGATTCCACTAGTTTGGACAGCCAAATACATAATTCTAATTAATGTACGTAATTACAATATGCACTGCCCGCCCGGAATCCTACATGCAAGCGCCACCCCTACGAATAATATAATTATTATTGAAAATCCACAACCCTTCGGTTAGCAGTGAAAGCAGTTCCAATCAACCCCAGAGATGACAGCACCCCTGTGACCTTGTGACATCACATCCAACCAGCATCCGAGAGAGGTGTTTAAAATTGTTGTCACCTCCAAGCAGGCAGATAAGTAATATGCGGCGCTCCAGCACCCTGATAAACCTACCCCGTGTTGGAAGTCTACGCAAGCCCACGCATCTCAAATTGCTGATCCTGAGTTTTTCAAGTATAAATAGAATTCCACCACCATGGTCCAGCAGAGATGCCGGGCTCGCCAGCCAAATAGGTTCGCAAGCTCAACCTAGTCTGTGAAGACTCTCATTCCTCTACAGAGCCTGCGGCAGGGTTCGAACTCCAACCCGCCACTTGGGAAGGCAGCACACTCTCCAGCTGGCAGCTTGGGAAGACCGCCAGCACTCCAGCCCTTGTGCTTGCAAAGGCTCGTCTACACCAGCTGACCACCCACGTCAGCACTCGTTCTGTACAGTAATCCAACCACTTGTACCCACTACCCTTTACCACAGTCAACTTCCTTTGACTCGAATGGTAGCAGGTTGTTATGTGATTAGCGTCCCCCTGGAGAATACCCCTTTGTTACGTCAAAAGCTGTAAATTCCGTTACATAGATTGTTGCATATTCCTTCTTTATTAATTTTATCAGGCTCGCCTTTGCCGGTTTCATAATTATATTTAATATCATTGTGTTAGCTAAACTTTATTCTGTATTTAATTCTTTTGAGGTGTAATAAATTTTACGTTAACCAAAACCTTGTGTGTCACCTACAGTAATTGTAGTTCTAGTCCCCTTATCCATTATTTTTGTGTGGTTTATTTAATTGTGTGATTTTACTCAAGTTTTTAATTTATTGGTGCAATCCATTAGACACGTCAGTAAACAGTTGTGAGGTGTGCTGAACTCCACAGGAGACGGGGCCTGAAGCAATTGGCATTTAAGCCTGAAAGGGGCATGCCACTGCTTCTGGGTTTTCAGTGCATCCGCAGCCACTGCTAGATGTACGACTCAATACCTTGACTGCACATCTTACGGCAGGTCCTTGGGAATGATTGCAAAGTTGGACCCACTTAGAACTGCTACATCCGCAGAAAGGTAAGCTGCCTTCAAATCAGTGCACCACAAACACGGAGGACTTAGGAGCCACCAGAGGCGCAGTAAGAGGTGCACCCTAGGTAGACAACCTACTGCAGATAACCACATTGTAAATTCAAATCCGATAGAATTATTACCCAGTGAACCTGAAAACCTGCCCCTTTGTTATGACATGATAATACCATTGAAACATGAGAGTCCGCTAATGCGTTGGCTGGGCGGCATCCGCCAGATGACGATCAAGAGGATACTCCCCCGGAACAACCCGAGACTGCATTGCCTATCCGTACTCCGGACCACCCAGTACCTCTTGTTTAGATCACCCCAGTCCACTCTAGCATCATTAAGCTAGCCTCCGGCAAATTGATACATGTTCAACACCCGCCCACGTAATATCTGCCAAACTTCTGCACAATAAAGTTGGCATCCGGGAAAGTAGTCAGGGTTCGACTCCCACTGAAGGTTGTCCCCAAACCACGTGACAAACAAACCCCGGCCAACTTCATTCCCGCACGCCGGCCGACGAGGCCGCTGCGGATTAATCTTGTCACCTTGGCCAGATCATCCACCACCATTTTCACTCTCAAATGATCACTCACTGATTCTCATTCTGAGACAACTGGCATTGACAGCCTTAGTTTTGAGGACAGTGAAGCTCCCTGGGAGGGAGCTCATCTCTTTCTACCTCACCCTGGGGTTTGATTCCCCTCTCCTCCGCCGGAATAAAGAGGATAATCAGCCTAATCACCTCTTAACCCATAACACCCAAGAGGGGCACGCATCAATACTAAATTAAACCTAAACTCACCAAAAGTACCCTATGCTTATCATACCGTAACTCTGTATTCAATAGTGGTTAGACTATTTGCCTCCTATCTAGGTGAACCGAGTTCGATTCCCATTAGGGTCGCTCCCAAAATTTCGGATGTAGGAACTGTGCCGAATGAGACCGCTGGTTTGTTGATTTTCTCTGGGATATCCAGATTCCACCATCCCTTCATTCTGACACTGCTCCATACTTACCTTGCTTCACTGCCATCTGCTCTCAAGACCTAGAAGTTTAGAACTGCCCAAATCTCTTCATCCATTCAGTCATTCAATACAGTATTTCAATTATAGTACTTTATGAACTATTGCCTTATCTGTTAAGAGTAACGTAGTAGCTAGCCTGTGTCTATAAAGGGAAATAAGTGTTAATGTAGCAGATATTAACAACTCACAGGAATCTTGTAATGCATATATTTTGATTGTTCTAGGTGGTGGCTTGCCTGTTGGAACTGTTACATTAATAGGTAAGAATACTTCTGTAGTTAATTTTGTAGGTTTCAGGAATGTATATCATTTTGTTACTTTATGACATGTTTCGCAAAATTTCAAACTAGGGATTATAAGATACTATCTTATGAAAACTTGAAGCACATGGCATGCAAAAATTACTTTTCTTCCAGTTAATATTGTGCTCTGGATAGTTCAATAAGTGATTTAACATGTTTCCTTATGAAAGCAATGTTTGATGTAGTAGTGAGATTTCCAGGCTGAAATATGCTAATATACTTCCTCTCATAAACTGCACAATACAAGGGAAACATTTCACGAGATATGTTGCTGCAAGTGGAGGAATTAACAAATGAAGAATTTTCCTTGTATTTGAATTATCTGAATTTAAAATGTTTTGATGCAGTTTGGTTGTCACAGGAAAAGGTTAGGCAGTAGGTCTTTGAGAAAATGAATCACCTCATGCTTGTGCAAGCCAAATTATGCGCATTACAGAGTTGTGTGGCTGATCACCCAGATGTAATAGCTGCCCCCTAATGTTTGGTGGAAGCAGTTGATTCTTGAAGTTGGAAGTACCACGGCTCCTCTACCCCAAATTGTAGCATACTGGCAGAAAATAAGCAGGCCTATTTTAGGCTGACCTGCATGCCTGATATAATCGTGAAATTGTTATTCCATTTTCGTAAGTGTTAGGCAAGTACTCTGAATAAAATATGATGTCTGGTAACATTAGTATATTTTCATTATACACAGATATGAAAGCATGCACACAAGTTGTGGAACAAGTTAACGGACCAGGAACTTAGGCCTGATTGGTAGGGTATGTGGTTAAGTGTAGGCACATGGCCACATGAAAAATGAATTAAGGTGTAAACTTAAGCTTCTCAGGGCAATGTAAACCATGGGGAAGTGAGGTGGCAAACTCTGGGCACTAAAGCAAAATGATTCCAAAGAATTTAAAGTATTAAAAACTATATGGTGGTTGCAAACTGTGAATGTGCCTGGAGCAACGTAAGGCCATGCCTGCTTCTTGCATGCTGAGTCTTGGACTGCCATGCTTTGGCACATACCTGAGTGAGCTCACCTGGTGGCTCGCTACAACTGATTGAAAAATTGCAAATACATTTAAAAAACATAATACCTTTCCATACAACACTTAAATTACACTTGCATTAACCAACAATTAAACATGAATTAGACGAGGTGATGTAATTTTTGGAATACAAATAAATATAAAGGGGAAAAAATCAAAATACATAAAAAGACATTAAACGATTCTACAACTATTTAAACATGCCCTACATCTATTTTGTAGTGATTTTGGGTTCTTACATAATATTCATAACTGCACCATGCACTTTTCATATCAAAATTTTCATATGTGCACTGAAAACTAACAGGAGAAATTTTCATTCACTCTAGCCAGTCGGGTCCAACATATTGGGAGGGGAATAGGGTAGAACGAGCACTACATCACTCATCACATATGCGCACACATGCGTGCACTCACTACACTTCTCTGTACTGGCATGCACTTGCAAGATGTAAAAATTTGGGGCGTCTTGCTGTGGATGGTGCACCTCTCGGGAAGGTGCGATGCTGACCCAGCTTGAGCAGAATTTTTTAGTTCTGTATGGTGGAACTCCAGCACCTGTTTTAATTAAACATGCATGATGCATATTGTTTAAGTCAAATGGATAAAAACTGACCAAAAGGGCCGTACTCCAGTCATAATTGGAATGAACTGCCTATATAAAGAACCACCTTCCAAAGTGTAAATTTACAATAGAGTTTGCCACTTTCCTTATGTGTAAAACATCTGTAGTTAGGTTAGGGTCCTATGCCTGAGTTGGTCATTCCAAAATACTGTAAAAGCTGTTATTAAATATCTTGTTTAGTGTTGGAAATGCAGTTTCAAAAAATATTATTTAAGCCTTAAATGTTTACTGTGAGATATAGGATTATCATGTGTCACGCCCTTCATACACTGCTAATGAATTTATGAGAACACTGTAAATATTTGACAACATTTCGTGATTTTGTCAATGTTAGGACTCAATAGTGCTAATACTGCTGTTTGTAGTATTATTTGCATACTGTAGACATATGTTGTGTTATTGTGTATAGTATGTTATTTATGTTTTGTTATTAAGGATTGTATCATTTTTCAATACACACTGAAATTATTAAAGATTATTACCTACAGGTTGTAGTACCTACTGTAAATGATTCCGTTTAAATTTTTTCTACAGTTTTGTAAATATTATAGCCCAGATGCTTTGACCATGCTTATATACATATAAAAATTAATTAATTAATTCCACCATGGTAAATAAAAATAATGAAAGCTGCTGTATTTTTATTTATTCATTACAGTTTATATTGGCTTGCAAATGCTATAATTTATGTTCTTAAAAAAATATTATTTTTTAAGTGCAGAAAGTGTAAATGGGTGAAAAGTTAGTACGTTGTTTTGTCAAAAATCATTTTGTCTAATTTTAGGCAAATGAACTTTGTGGCAAGTCAAGTGAGGAGCTAGAATTTTAGACTAAATGGTTTTAAGCCGAACGACTCTATGTAAAATAATGTTAGGCAGAATAACATTTAGGCAAAACCACTATCTGAAAATTGAGGTACTAGAATTTCAAGCAAAATTACTTTCTGGGAAGCTAGGGAATCTAAGTGAGGTGTTAAAAATTTTATGTAAAACATAATTTGCTTATCATAGCTAAATGAATTTTGTCTGCTCATTATACATATAAATATTATCTTGTTCACATTTACCACACAGGTGGCACTACTAATATAATATCTCAAAAGACTAGAATTGTTTGTCATGCAAAGGGGCCTCAAGTTCAGTGTAGCAGAACAGCATTGTTTGCCCTGTTTTTAAAAGAAACAAAAATGCTGATATCATTTTTTGCCAGAAGGGTGCATGCAAAGCCATTTTTTATTCCATCTCTCCTGATTGAGCTACTTTTCAATCTGGCGTAAGACTGTTCATATTTGTGAAATTCCCTTATGCATTACTCAATATTAGAGTGAACATTGCCTGTAATATTAACACTTATTAAGTGCAGCATGGTTTTGGGTCAAAGTTAATGGTGTTGCATGAATAAAAAACTACTGATTTCCTTATATGAATGTGTTCTACGTAAATGTAGACGGATTAATGTTAATAACATGCTGCGTAAATTTTTGTAAATTTTCGCTGTTTTGTGCAGACGTTTTGTGATGCTGGGGTTTTGTAATTAACAAAAAAAGACTGGTACAGGCTTATCACATCAATGCAGCATTGTTTAAAAACTACAAATGTATCACTGATGTGATATCCCTGAATAAATCTTTATTTACGCATGCTAATATCATTATATTCTGTTCTACAATTATATTAATTTGCTCTGAAATAAAATGGCCATGAAACTACTGTATTTTATAAATCATTAAAAAATATATATCAAACTCAAAATAGGTAAATTGCTGAAATTTATTTAAGTACACATAAATTGTAAACTTTAAATTTTACTAGTTTCTAGCCACCCACAAGCTAGCCAAGATTTTGATTTGTGGGAAGGGGGTGTCAGATATACAAAGTGCAAAATTTACCCAGATAATTTGCAGAACTCTAAATCTGAAAAGCAGCAACACTTATTTTGTTCAATACACTAAGTTTACATGCTTATGTGAAGTTATTGTAACCATGGCCTAAAGAGGTGTACACAATTGAAAACTTGAGCGTTAAGCAATAGGATTTTGACAGTCAGCAGCTTCATCACAAAACTTTAGTATACACAACAGCTATTTATTTCTATTTGTCTACTGTTCACTGCCAAATCCTACTGCTTACTGCTTAAGTTTTAAACTGTGTAAACTCCTACACAACATACCTTAACCACTTATAATTGTGCATGTATGCATGTGGGAAAACTGAATGGCATTTGCTAGTTATTCTTAAATATTTTCAGGTGAATTACTATCAGGTTGATGCTAACGCATAATCTACTCTTGCAATGTAGATCTTATCCACCTTCAATCAACAATTTATATTCTTAATCATTGTCTTTAAAATCTGTCAAACAAATACTCTTGGTTTAAAAAAAAAAATTATAGTGTTTGAATTTATATTTATTTTTTATTACTTAAAATCATTTATAATAATTTCTTACCTGACGCCTCACAAAACATTCTGATCAAAAATTCAAAAAGTAAAATTCAGCTATGAAAATTTTTTAAGAATTATTTTTAATACTTGTAATTTTCCCACAGCTGCATTGATAACTGCAATATTTGTCATCATTAGATAATACTATTATCACACTAAAAGAAGCGTTCAAAGGCAACACAATCTCAAAATACCAATGCAGAACATTTAAAATTCCTCTCAAAATCACTAGTGTTAAATATAGATTTTATAAATAATGTATTGGTTTCATCACTTAGTAGCATTTTCTGCTGATGAAAGCACAATTACTACATAAAGACTAAACAATGGACAGTAAAATAAAAATTTCATAATACATTCAATAAGTAATACAAAATAACAGAGGCTGCTTTATATGGCTAACTGTAATATATGGAAGAGGGCCGAGCACCCGAGGCCATATAGCTGAGCACAGAGGGTAGATTGTCCCACTCCATTCACTCCAGGTAGACGTTACACTTCTCACTCCAGCCCAGGCATGGGCCTGCCGAGTGCACTATATAAGGACGTGTACGACCGAAGACATCATTTATCTTCTCCAGTAGCTTGCCTCAACACTTCTGTGTTGGGGATCTCTACTGCCTACCCGGTCTTCAACAATCACCTGTGGCTGCCGCCACCAACTATCAGAAGCTTCAGAGACTCCTACCACCAACAGCTTACCAGAAGCTCCTCAATACCAGAAGCCTTCAAGACTCCACTGCTGATCCTCCTGGTTCAACAGCCGCCACTACTTGTTGGTAAGTGGCAACTACACCTACTACCCTTTTGGTAGTGGCCCCTTTTTTAAAGTCTTGTCTAGACAACCCCAGGGTAGAGTAACTGTGTCTGAGTTATTTTCATAGCCGTCAAAGTCATTCTTATCTTGAGTAGCCTACTAGGAGTAGGTCACCTCCACCTGTAAAACGTAGCTTACTTCCGCTCGCACTTCGCTTAGTAATGAGAATAAGTGTCACCGTATTTATTATTTATAATAAATACACTTTTGTTCCTATCCTGAGAGTGATTTGTTCTAGAGCAATTCCTTTCAGATTGCTAGATACTCGACCCTTGTGCGGAGGAAGAAGGAGAACGGGTTTTCTAACTGTACAAACCATATTTGCAGATCCCCTTCAGGAATCTGTACGTCGTAAATACACACCACTTTCAATGGCCACCCGTTCTATGCACCTCGGTGTATAGAAAGGTAGAGCCACAACCACTAGGTACTCATCCAACTGGGGCAGGACAGACACCCCAGGTTTTATTGCTGCCAGAGCGCCGATGGTGCTGGAAGGGTTACTTGCCTGGGACTGGAGGTTCAACCATTTCTGAACCACATTTAATAGTAGTAGGAAGACGGCCCATACGACCCACCGCTCCAGGTTCGTGCGCCAAGGTGCAGGATTGATTGGAGCACAGGGTTCATGCCATCAACTGCTGTTGGCTACACACTTTACCTAGGGTACCTTCAACTGCTTGCACCGAGCCAGGAGATAGTTAAGTGTCAATTCTGTCTCTATGCCATTTGGGGAATGGCCGGCAGCTCAAAGGAAGAGCAAAAGATGAAGCCCCTTGCTGCTAAGCGAGTGTGTGCCAATAACCTCTCTGCACCTCTTGGACACCCTACAGGACAGAGCTCAAGCCACCCGATACCTGGAGTGATCTCCCTCTCCAACCAGCATCCCCCTTTCCTTCACCACACACACTAGGCTCAGAATCGACTACCATCCAGCTGCTCGTGCCCTGGTCACTGGGAGTGACACCAGGCTGGGCATATCCAACACCTCTTTAGCAGCAGTGCAGCCGTCAAGTGGAGCAGGAAGTACCAGACCACTCTGTATGGCAACTCGTCGCCCAGCACTGCCAAGGAGACTGCTAATCCCAGTCAACCTGCTTCTGCACCAGAGTCCAAGAAACAGGTACCTGAATACCCTGGTAAATCACTCCCTACCTAAATGTGCTAGTCTGACGGTAAGACATATTGCAGTACTGTCCACACCCAATTTTGTACCGAGTCGCCAACCTACCCGGCCAGTGTTAACATCTAGCTGAAAGCCAACTCCGAGTAAATAATTTAACCAGTGCGCTCCTGACCTAGCACACACCAAAACCACGTTGACTAAGTCTAAGCAACACACGTTAAATATTATATTTATTTCATTTGGCTCTTTTAGCTAGCAACTGCTCACTGATAGGACCTGACAGTCTGAACTTGCTGGATACTCTATAGCCTGCATAAGACTTAGGAATATCCAAGTATTGTCCAGGGCGCCCGCACCTCCAGTGGGATTTGCTCTCAGTTTTCCAGAATCTCTAACACTCATTACCTCAGTCTCAGTCTGCAGTAAGACTGGACTCAGGAGGGCTTGAGCATACACTTGGTTTCCCAGGGGAGTATGCTCCAGTGTGTTGCGCATTCTAAGAAATATCACACAAAAACAGAGATAAAACTAGTAAAACCCGCAGGTTAGCCCAACGGGCACTTCAAAGGGAATTAGAGACGCTGCCTAAAAGTGTAAATTCATGTACTCCCAGTGAAATAAATCAGACCCCATCTGATATTTTACCTCTACTCAGACCTGAGGAAAAGCTACGTAACGAACAAACACCTGTAGGTGAAAATTGTAGTTACTGCTGGGATTCCATACTTGGTGTAGACTGACCCTGGCACAATTTTGATTATTTTCACACACTAGGGCCACTAGCAATTTATTCTGAACCTATCCCACTGCCTTGCCCTTGTAATCTTATACAAGAACCGGCCATCACATGCATAGTTCGCACGGGCCGCCAGTAAGGTACTAAATATCCACGTACCTCCCAAACCTGTTATTACTCGCAGGGTAGTATCAGTTTCCCCAAACTTCGTACCCGTAAGGAAGCCAACTAGACCAGCTCCTTATAAGCATTGGGTAAGGTCAGAAGTAGCCAAATAATACATAGGTTTTTTTTTTTTTCCCCAGCTGGCATCACACATTTTAACAGCTTTTACGGTAGGCTGGACCAGACTCCCGGGGAGGGAGATATTTGTGGTGAAGCTTACCCTGAGATTTGATTCCCCTCCTCCTATTAAGGTCCATCCATCTAAACAGTGTCACCCCAGATCTTCCAATGTGTAAAGATCCACGACCCCACCAGGTAAATAAATTTGCAAATCTACAGACACTTCAGGAGAGAACTATAATAGCTAACATTCAAGGGGGGAATCAGCATTTGCCCTTTTTGTTTATTCTCCTTCACAGAACATTTAATATTTTCCTGCGGAGCGCAAAAGCTCCAACTAAAACGATAAGAGAAGTTTGTGTCAATGCAAAATTACTTTCTGGAAAGTTAAGTGAGAGGCTATAATTTTATGCACAACAATTTTAGTGAAGAGTGAAGAGATTTGTGCAGCTCTTAACATGCAGTTCTTGAGAGCCAGTGAGGGTGAAGTAAGCCGAGTATTGAGCAGCTCCTGAATGAAAGGGCGGTGGAAATGGGAGAACTCCTAGAAAGCCAGCCGACCAGCTGCATCCTCTGGCACGATTCCCACATGCAAAAATCCAGGAGCGACCCCCGCAGGAAATAACCTGGTTCACCAAGGTGGGAGGTGAGTAGTCTAACCACTACAGCATCATGGCCCCAAAACAATTTTATGCAAAATGATTTAAGCAAGATGACTTTAGGGAAAATGGCTGTAAAATCAAGTGAGGGACTAGAATTTTAGGCAAACAACGCTGAGGTAAAATGACTATTAGCAAAATAGTGTAATATCCCCTTCATTTTTTTTATTTTGATTTTTGCTGGATTATATTTGCAAATAAACTTCAAAACCTCCATGTAGATATCTACAAGCTTTTGATAGTATTATTTTTATTTTTCAATCAACTTTTTGTGCTCACTTACCTCAAATTTGTATACTTGTAATCAATAATAACGATTATTGAGGACAGTGCACACCAAATATAATTTTGTGAGGAAACCAGGTTGGGATCATTCACACCCAACAATTTGGCATAGTTGTTTTATGAGCACTGAATCAATATCCATGTGGTACAGAGCCCACTGTAATTCTAGAGTTCTTTGCAGTGCAATCTGAAAGCCAAATGTTATATAACATGTGTAGGTAGTCAAAAAATTTTTTCTTTCAAATTTAAATTTAAGTTGGTTAGTTTACATTGTCTATGAAGAATATTGTTTCAGAGGAGGACACTTACGGTCACTATGCCAGGTTGCTGGTCAAATATTTTGTGGCAGAAGGTGTTATGTGTGGACACAGCCTTCTTGTTGCGAGTCAAGATCTTTCGCCACAGACGTTGGTAAGATTTCATATAAATATTGTGTACATAATGCCTGAACCAGTGACAGCTGCAGGAGGCCCTGGGCAAATATTATTTGAGAGATGCCCTCCTATTAAAACAGCAATGAACTTAACTCATTATCAGCTATAATGTGAGTTGCCATTTTTTGTACAGAGTTGCACTCACCATTCATTTTCAAATGATGCAAACTTGTGAACTATTATCTCATTATCAGTCTGCACAATGAGTGTACTGTTAATTCTACTTAGTGGATGCTAGATATTTCAAATTGCATCCAGTGTATGCATCAGTTTGTGATGATATACAATACTGTACTGTAATATCAAAAAACTGTCATATATCAATTGAATATTATATTATTTTTTTTAATGTACATAAATTGATGAAAATATCAACAAATCTGTGAGGTCCCTGCAAGGAGTAATGCCACATATAGGACCTTTTTCACCTTAATGTAGGGTGCCACTGTAGCCTAAGCTATGTGTATAGCTGTAGATGTTTATATGTGCAGAGGTGGTGGTTGAAACATTGCAGCAGAAGATTCACAATTGCCTCAGTAGCATGTCACATAGTTTCTCATTGCTGTCATCACCAGTATATCCCAAGCACAGCAGACCAGTTTTTTTATATTTTTTTTATTAAGAGGGATTCTCATGTATGCAGTGTGTGGCAAACACTATCATTATGTGAGGGCTCTTTCAGGATACTCCGATTTCCTGTTTTCATTCTGTTGCTGCACTACCTTCTCACCTCATTTTGCTATGTTTGATCTTCTGTCTGGCGACGAACAGTGGGTCTGTCTGTTGGGTAAGACACTGGCTCTGCTCAGTGTCGGCTTCATCTCATTGGTGTTGACCATCTCTCTACGAAAAACAACATAGATGTTATTTTATTGCTTTGTACACATACCAATTACATATTGCTTGCAAATAATCTCAGTCCCACTGTGTTTTGCGTACACTGAACAAATGTAGCAGAACTTTGAATAAGTCCTACTAAAGGCTACCTCAGTGTGTAATATATGAAGATCTTATATGACACTTTGTTGTGATACAACAAATGTTTGAATGAAAAAAATATTGATATGATTCACTGTATTTTCATCCCATGCCTAAATTGCAGTATGTGAGCTTCTTAAATATGTTAAGTATTTTTTGCATATTGAATTAATGTGATTTAATCATTTGTGTTGCAAATCATTTTGCCGTGGAAGCAAAATTATAATGCTGCTATATAATGAAGTACAGTATAAAAGTGTAAACAAAAAATGTGTTTAGTGATTAATATTAAATCATATATGATATAACAAATAATATACTGTATAATATGTAAATATGTAGAAGTGTGTAGTGTGGACAGAGAACGTAAAGTAACGCACAAAAACATCCCAGATCGAATCTTACCACAGTATGTATCTTACCAAAGAATGTTTGTAGTTCAGGAACAATTGCCACAGCCATATCTCCGTAGGCTACAAACAACACACAAGAGACACTAGGAAGAATAAAAAACCAAAAACTACCATTATCTACTGATCAAATGATTACTAACAGACACTTGAGTGGAAGTAAATTGGATTTAATTGAAAAATAAATATTTGTGCTTAAGACATCATGAATTAAATTAATGCCTATCTGTGCAAATACTAAGAATTGTGTAGCAGCTCATTATTGATATCAAAATTTACTTTACTTTGTGTGGCCATAACTATGGGTGTAGTCCTCGCGTATGTATTTGATAATTGCAATTCTCTTCAGGTCCTTTTAAATATTTCAAAATGTGTTAATTAAATAATTTTGTCACTTCAACTCAGTTTGGAGAACATGAGACCTCAATTCATTGCTCTGTAGGCATATAGTTAAAGCAACTTGAACAAAAATGACTATCCAAGAAGGCGCAACATAAGATAGATTAGTTCTTCAAAAATCATTAATTATTTTACAGGCATAACTGCGTTGATAATTCATCATACCTATCTTAAAATAAATCTTGGTTGCTGCAACCACTCTTGATATCTTCTGTAGCTGGTTCTGCTGGTTGTGGGCGTTAGTCTTCCCTCACAAGACTATTAAACCTTAGGTACGCCTAAAGTCCTTACTGTACTACATGCGATCGCGGTAGCTCAAACTTGATCTTAAATATAATCAGCGTAGATAGCATGTGTGACTTAAATTATTTCACTTCAGATGTTGCACAGTTTTGCCGTATCAGCAGTCTGCATTTCTGTACTAGATACGGCCAATTAACCAGCAAAATAAAATATCTCTCAGGTCGACAACCCACTAGGTCATCGCCTGACTGATGGGAAAACCAAGATGGCTAAATCCTTTAAACTGCATACTTAAACAATGGTTTTAAACACTGTGCCAATCTCGAGACGGCTACATCATATCATACTACACATACGCCTTGTGCTACCATAGCAACCATTCAACAATTTCCTCTACGCAAAGTGGCCCACTTAAAAATAACTTTGTGAATGAAAACAGGACTAACAAACATAATTACATGGAAATACCTTTTTTGATGTTGATACAACTTGCAATTAATAATATGAATTATAGCTGGAGTAAATAAATAATAAATAAAACAAATATTACATTAACATACACATTGCAAAAACAAACTGACATAACTGTGACAGGAATAAGTAGCGATTATTTGAGGCATTACAGACTGCACTGCCAAATTTAGTGTGATGTGAAAAACAGAAATGCTAAATTTTATACAAAATGTAATGCCTTTAAATTTCAGTGTCCTCTCTTGACGAAAACTATAATCTCGCACATCAAATTCTGTTCTGAAAACAAAGTCTGCAAATATATATACACATCATCATCAATTAATAAATACCTTGTGGCAGATAAAAATATATCCTGTCAATTAAGATTTGCCATTCTTAAATTGCACAGATCAAAAGAAAAACAAATGCTAATAAATAAACCTTGAAGGCAATGATTACAAAAAAAAAATTAATAGCACGTCATGCTTTAAAATAAAAATTAGTTTTTTTCCTCCTCGTGGGTTGGGGTAGGTCAGGGTGGCCTGGTTTTCAGTGATTCTCTTTGGCCTCTTCTGGCGACATTCGGCTCTGTCCCTCATTCGAGCCACCAGCAGTGAAGCGTATCAGACCATTACCAGCCTGACAATGAGTTGTCGAGCAGAATTAGATTGGACCGGTTTTGCATCTGTAGGTCAGGCGATCAGACGAGACTGTAGATAAAGTTATCATAAAAGAGATAACTGCATCGAAGGATGGCGTTGCATCTGGAAATACATATACTAACAAGTTCACAGCATATCACTACTACACTCACACCACCTACTTTTTAGAGTTTTCCAGAACGTGGCGTTTGGCTGTCGAAGGTCTGACGATCTTCCAGCACCGACATATTGCGTGTGTATTTTGTGCATCAAGTGTTCAAACTAGCTTGTATACAGTGCTGTGTTGTATTGTGGTTTCACATTAATTCTTGAGGATCCCATTTAACACGTTGACAGCGATACATATCCCCGGCGATATGTATCGCACTTAAACCTTTGTGCAGCCCTTAATTTCTGAAAAACTTTAAAAGTTTAAGTTCACCATATTTGTTATAAATCCTTATTTCTCAACTATATCTAGATGCAGAAATGATAGATTTCTCTTACAGACATGAAATAATTGAATTTTTTCATACATATCCCCGGAGTTTTGTACTGCACCAAAGTAATACATATCTTATTAGGGTGTGGTACATGCTTCCGGCGATATGTATTATGTAACCTCTTATTATGAGGTCATAACACTTGTACTGCTGTGGCCTTGCGTGTCTCTCTCTGTCAATGCTATTGTTGGGAAGAACAAGTATATTTACACACTCTATTTATTCGGCTCAGTGCAGTCAGCTGTATCGAGACAGTGAATTGATTCACGAATCACCTCTGTGATGACACCGTCAAGTCCCCAGCTCTCGCTGCTGTGTATAATCATAACTGTTTCTGAAACAGGACTCCTATCTAGTGCACAATAATAGAATCAACTACTAATAGTTTGTCCGTTCAACAACAGATGGCGTGAAACGTAGGTTCCTGTACATAGCACTGGGGATATGTTGGCTACACTGTTATGATACTCATTTTTCAGTAGCCAACGTCTTGTTAGTCCTGTGATGAAATTCATTCTCAGTGCTTCGTGCATTTTGTATTGTTTTGTTTGACATGTCATGCAGAAGTACACGAACTGAGAAAATTCTGCAGCTTGCTGCTAAATAACTGGGACAACTGGAAGAATGTTGCGAACAGCCCGCAATTTCAGGTGACCAACCATTACGTACTGTACAAAGTGATGTGAGAGATGGGTCTGTAGTATCAAATGTTAGCAATAGTGACGAATCACTTCAAGACAATACGTACCACCCAGAATCTTGTGAATCTGATTCCAGTTCCGATCACTTGACAGTAAGAAGTCATTCTTATATCAGTACAGATGATGGTACAAGTGGTACTGTTATACCTACGGCTTCATGTACTGACAACAACACACCTAATCATAACTGGTCCTCTATAAATAAAGACTCTTCTGAATGTGAAATGTACCCAGAAAGCTGTAAATAAAATTATAATTTTACTTCTACCACTCACACACCATTTGATGTTTTCAAATAATTTATTGACATGGAAATAATGGATGTCATTGTCAGAGAAACAAACTCTTATGGTACACAACAACTGAACCGTGAGCATCCTAATAAATCAAGAATAAAATTGTCGTCTGATACAAACCAACGAGACATGTATGCATTTCTGGGGATCCTAATTGTGGTAGGTTTAACAACTGTACCACACACAAATGATTATTGGTCAACGGACCCATGGTTTCATAACCAATTTGTTTCATCAGGTATCTCCAGAGACAAATTTCTATTACTTCTAAGATGTGTATATTTTTTAAAATAATGAGGATGCTGACATAACAAACAGACTTTATAAATTCAACACATTGTGGATCTTTTAGTCAAAAAATATAACAACAATTTGAAGCCCGAAAGAACAGTCATAGTTGACGAAAGTATGGTACCTTTCCGAGTGAGACTCCTGTTATGTCAATATGTACCTAACAAGAGAGACAAATATGGAATTGAGTTCTACAAATTATGCACTCCAAATGGCTATACATGTAATGTTAAATTGTAAACAGGAAATGTATGCACAAATATACATACAGCCCATTCACATGCAATAGTTTTGAACTTGGACACGCTGGATCCTAAATAAGGACGTAGTGTGTACATTGACAATTTTTATTCTAGTATAGAATTAACCAAAACATTGTATGGCATGCAGATTTTTTATTGTGGCACATTGAGGGCAAACAGACGAGCCTACCAGAAGGTTTTGCAAATAAAATGAAGAGGGGAGAAATTATAGGTAAGGTAAAAAAGAAAATTTGAAAATCATAAGATGGATGGATAAGCATCCGGTATTTATGATTTGTAGTGATCCAACACACAACACAAATGTGATTCCTACAGCAAAAACAAATAGAAATGCTGTCCTAAAACTGAAGCACGTGATCGACTACAATAAGGCAGAAAAAGGAGTTATCAAATGTTTTCCTATCACACAGTACTCAGAAACTTTCAAATGGTACCGAAAAGTTGTATTAGAGCTAATTTTGGGTACAGTGGTAGTAAATGCATTGGAAGTGTGCAATATATCTGATAAATAGTTGGGAATAACAGAGTTCAGCTGGCAGTTGTCAGAACATTTGGTGGTGCAAACACCTATAAAGGAAGGTGTGGTTTGAGAAATAAATAAAAAATGCACACACATATTCCTGAAACCTTATGGAGCTGGACGAAAGTGACAGGTTTGTAAGGGCTGCTATGATCGGCTCCAGTCAAGTGGACTGAGCAGCAGAGAGGCAGATAAGGAGATCAGAAGAGTAATAAGTTATTGTAATAAGTGCCCAAACAATCCAGTATTTTGTTAAACCTGTTTCAATGACGTCCACAAATAATAACACATATATTGGAACTTATAATCTAATGGGCATAAGTCAGTACGAAATACAACTAATTCACAGTTGTTTTGGTAATTTTTGGTTACTTTTGTCGCTGTTGTAAACATAAATTATTTGCATCATATACTTTTCAAGTCAACATTTGCTATTATATTGTAATTAATTTATTTCCTACATGTTGTCCTATAATCAATACTCCGTAACAAAATACAACTTATTCAGCTTTGGGTTCATTATTAATTGTTACTTTTGTCATGTTTCAAATGTATTGTAAACGTAAATGCTTTGTATGATATTATTTTCATGTCAAAAGTTATCATCTTGTACATTAATTAATCTCCTGTGTGTTATCCTATAATCAACACTCATATGACACTTTACATTCAGTAAACATCCTGTGTGGTAAAACTCATCAGAGATATGTGCGGCTTGCTCCAGTAACCGATGGGACTCCTTTCTAGTGGAAAATAATATAACCAACTCTTAATAGTTTGCCCATTGAACAACAGGAAGCATGAAACGTTTGTTTTCATACATATTGCTGAGGATGTGTACTTCACCAGATTTAAGTCACCGTACCAGAGCCAGGGATATTTAACGCACACAAGTTACATAGCCAATTTTATCTCCCGCAGTCAGTGTGTTAAAAGTCTCCACGGGATAAGTACCAAGTACTTACGGTGACATCTTTAATCACACCTAAACACACTTTCTTCTCACTGTTATTTATAATGCTAAATGTTCCGCTACACAATAATAGTGCTTTAACTTCAAATTCAAAAAGAATACACTGCTAGTTACGGGCTCACATATATACTTATCTAATATCAAAACTATGTATCAGAGTACTACAATACCAATGAGAGGAAAATAATAAATACAACATCGAAAAACTTCTCAACTTGATGAGTGACTGTCTGTGGCAAGATGGAGTATGTCACCAGAGGTAGTGTTTTGGTGGGAGCTAGGACAAGTGCACCCGGGGGTGAGGTTTAGGACTCTAGTTCTTACGTGGTACCAGAGCACGCCTGGTATATAACATTGGCCGGGTAGCTTTGCGGCAAAGCACAAAGTCTGGTATGGCTAGAACTACCTTGCGTTTTGGTGGGACCGCTCTGATAGGAATACCTGGGTGACACTTAATCTGTGGAGACTGCCTGACCTTCTTTGGTTCTGTTAAGCAGATGTTAGAACTTGGTGGGCAGGGGCTCGTTAGCGTTGATGGTCGCTGAGGTCGGCTCATCAATCTGGATCCCCCAAAAGTGTGGATTGGCAATCCTGTGGGATTTGTCCTGACCACTCAGATACACGGCGAACACGGGTGTGTTTCCTCGCTGAGTCGGACGGGAGCTGTGTGAAGAGGTCCTGTGATGTCTCCAGCATGGCAGGTCTCTCCAAGCAATGGATTGCTTGAGCCCTCTCCCATGGCAGGAGGTGCATGAGTGCGGCAAGGAAGGGGTTAAGTTCCTGCTGGTGCTCGGAGGTAGCATTTGCCCATTTAACCCACTCTCAGATACCACTTCGATGAGAGTAGGGTATGAGGACAGAATCACTACTATCAAAACCTGCGGAAGTCAAGCAGGTGATGTTGTGGTCCTATACAAGTGTACAAGCACGTACGGTGTCTGCCAACAGAGTGCGGTATCCCTATCGCAGTATTCTGCCTAAGAAGCGCTGTGAATACTGAGCGTCAGGTCTCACTGGCGGAAAGTCCCAGTAAGGGTGAGTTCCCCTTGAGGACCAGTCTTCCCAACCCAGGGAATAAATACTCTTTCTGGCGCAAGCAGCACGGTGCAGAGAGCAAGCACCAAACTGACAAGCTGACCCCAAGAGGCAGAGTACCTAATGTTGAGGCCCTACCGTTCTGTACACTGTGGTGCACAGAAAGGGTGGCTGTCCAGAATGCTTGTGAGGACACTACTAATGTGTGGCGGTTCAAGTCACCTGCTGTCTCTCAGACGTGTCTGATGTCTACAGGATGAGGTACTAAGACAACGGGAAGATACCCTCGAGTTTATTAAAGCTTTGTTTATTGCGGTAAGGGAAATAAACAAGAGGGTGTCGCACTACCTCCTAACATCAACGGGAGCTTAATGGAAGCTGCTATGCATGGACATGTGAAGGTGACCTGTTCCTAGACTAATGGGGTAGGTAGGCAAAGTGCTATTAAAATAACTTTTGACTACGCTACGTATTTGCCCTGGAGGCGCCGGAAGTGTCTACGTGTTTTACTACATTCAACGATGGCAGGAGTCTTCGGCACCAAGATGCACTGAAGACAAGGTAGTTAGGAAATGATCTTCGTCACGAGTGCGATGAAGACCTGGGAGCCGATGGTTCCTTTGACTCGAGCGTGCGGTGAAGAAACAAAACAGACTGGCGTTTAAGGGATGTGGCCTGATATATATACTCTTCTCGGGCTCTCCTTTGGTAGGTTGGGGAGGGAGTGATAGCTGTGAAGTGGAGCTTGATCCTCGGGCGTGTAACGTAGCCAGTCGACGCTGGATTCAAGTTGCATGTGCCGATTGTACTAGTGATGCCATCCGGCGGTGCACAAAAGTACCTGGAGGATCTCAATTCATAGTCTCAGTGGCTCGGGCGGGTGAACAGTAAAAGCCTGACGTGGAGCATCTGTCATTAACCTTGTGTAGACAGTACAATCTCGACGTCTTGTGGTGTGTAAAATCAAACAACTCCGTGGAAGTGTGCGGCTGAGTGAAACACACTGATAAGTTGAAGTAGTTTTAATAATGAAGAAAAGACGTTAGGCATAAATTTGTGTGGACATTGAAGTCCGTGGGTGTTGAGGGCAGCGTTACCATAGATTCTGTTGCACATTTCAGAAATCCCACTCTGACTGGAATGGAGAAACTGGCCCCTTGGCTGCTGCCAGCTCTCCTGTCTGGTTCTCTAGGGGAAGCAGGCTGGACTTGCGGGGCAGCAATCGGTGCTGGGTCGTCGAGATTGGCCGACAATTCCACTATATGAGTTGGCTTCTACAGGGGAAAGAATTAGAACTGAATAATATGAAATGACAATTCATCATAATGTAAAAAAAGTCAGGTTCTTAAAAAATTTTGTTAGAAAAAACAACTGTATCATAGTTCCCATTCTCCCTGTAAGTCCTTGAAAATTGCTTGAAATGTATTCAATAAATCATGGGTCCTTAAAAGTGTTTGAAAAAATGTTGAGGTTCTTAAAAGTGCTTGAAAAATTTTCAGGTGCTTAAAATACTTAATTTTCATACTGTTTATTTACATAGTATTTATTCATGACAAATTAAAAGTGGTGTGCAGCCATTAATTGTATTTACAGAAAAATTTATGATATGTATGAATAGTTTAATATCATACAATTTAGTATGAGAATTTCAAGAAACTGCGCAAACAAAAATTACAAAAAGGAGTGAGTGTTATTCCTAATCGTTAACAAAGCTAATTTTGTGGCTGTAACAATTTAATTACCCCTTTCTTATCAGATGTAAAAAAATTATTCCTGAATACTTCTCCCCTGTCTGCTTTATCATGCAAAATTTTTAGCTGTCGAACTGTCTTGATTCTGGTAATGCCCGTTACAGTAGATTTTGCATCATTGAAAGTTTTGGAAAAAGTGCTTGAAAGTGCTTGAAATTTTTCACCTGAAAAGAGTGGAAAGGCTGAAGCAGAAAATGATCACTCAGTTAATTGATAATCATGTTCATTAATTTCGAAATAATTTGTATCTGTGACATGTTTAATCTATAATGCAGTGACGATTAAAATTTAACCGTAATGGAAAGTAAAAAAAAAAATTGCACTATAATTATTTTGGGTGTCTGTAAGAGGAATGAGTGCAAAATAATTGTAGATATACAAAAAAAAAAAAAAAAATCAAATTTTTATATATACATATACAAAAAATTAAATAATTTTTTTATTATTATTTTTTAGTGAGATGCTTTCTGCTCACTACAAAAATTGTCTTTAATTATTTTCTAATATAAATTTAAGATGTTATAATCAGTGAAATAGCTCATAACATAATTTTACTTTTCTGTGGAATGTCTCATTTGCAATGTTTTGTTTCACCGATTACTGCAATCATACCTTTGTTGTACGTATTGCATTAAGTCTTCATACTAGCGGAGACCTTTGTTGAAACTGACTCCCTCGTGCCTAATGCACTCTCCTCTGTTTGTCTTTCAATCTTGTTCTCTGAACTGGCGTCACCCCCACCCTAACTATGGTCTCTTCAGATTTACTATATACAATCTCCTTGGATAAAACTGTGGTGATGCACCAAGGGCGAAGGGCATGAAGCAATTGGTGTGTCAAGGGAAACAGGCACAGAGCGACCGAATGCCAGGAGTTAAAATAATGACGTAACCAGTTGATACTTGCGACATAGAGAAAGAGTATATGGACAAGAAGTCTGTACAGAAGTGCAGAGCCAAAGATTCTGTTGTCCAGTATGTTTTGTTTGTTTTTGTATGTCTAAAGGAACTTGGTATTATTGTATCACTTGTTATAGGTTGTTCACTGTAAAGTGAACACTTTTCAGGCCCTAGTTATTTTTTCCTTCAAGCTATTTTATATCCTTTAACCACCTTTTCAAATAAATATTGTCATGTAATTAATAAACACAGTATGTATTTTCCACTGCAATCGGAAGTTAACGTCCAAGATTACAATAAAATATACTTATTGACTATTATTCCAAATGATAAGGCTTTCAAAAGAGCTCAATTTACCATGAATAATCTATATCTGTAATAGCCTTCACTGTGTTAATGCAAATATGATGTTTGAAGAGGGAATAGAGTACCACGGTTTTGTAATACTTAAGACATTTTTCAAATTGTGTATTTGGCACTGGAGAAATGAGATCACGTGTTTCATGTAATGTTGTGTATTGCTTTGAGTCTTCCAGTGGTATGTAGTCACCATGCAAGCCCAACAGAGTTTAGTAATTCAGCTTTGTTTATGAGTTTTTAATATTTGGCAATTTTTATGTAAAGTCACTTACGATAGAACCCGGAGAATCAAATGTAGCATTTCTCTTTCATCTTTTTATTTCATGGTATAGTCCTTTATATTCAGAGAGGGGAGGGACTTGGGATGAGAGAAAGGTTGAGTCTGTCCAGCCAGCTGTGGTGAGGGACATTGTGAGATGACCAGCCAGTGTTAAGGACAGTGTGGATCATTGCCCTCAAAAGTGTGGGGGAGTTGTTGTGACAATGCCCGTTGCCTTGGCATCCTAAACAAGGAATTCTGTGTTAGTGCCTAAAGTGAAGCAGGATTTGGAGCCATGCCCAATGGCAAAAGAATGGTGAGCTTACACAGTTGAGTCACAACGCTCCAGCAGTTAATCAGTAGTGAGCACATCCTCCTCCGTAGCCATGCGTGGGCTTCAAGATGGGGATAACTTTTGCGAGTGTGCAAGAGTGTGACAGAGGGGACCATAGTTCCCGTGTGGCTGGACGTCCCCCTATTTCACCCCTCTCCCTGTTACTCAATGATATATGTGAGCCAGAGCTGGTGCGAGGCACCATTGTGTTTTGACCAGTCGTATTTCTCACCATTGTTAATCTTCTTTTTTGTCATCAGTCATTGCGTTTTCACATTCATAGAGTGTTTTACCAGCCATTGCATTTACAGCCATTGAGTTTTAACATTGGCAGACTGCGTTTCTGATTGTCAGACTTGACATTTCACACTTAGGTGTGGACTTAGTATTTGGGGATTAGTTGTTTCAATTCCGACAAGATTTAGTCTTCAGTTAAATTTCCAGATGGTAGGGTCCACCCTGGGTCAGAATGACTCAGTATTCTGTAGGGACTATAGAGGGCGTGCCTGAGTGACATTGTTTTCACTCATAAGTAAATGGTCATCTGGTAGCCTTGCTGGCATTTCTCATTTTCTGGATATCTCACAACCCTTGCATCAGAAAGGCAGCTCGCTGCCTAGGGATTATGCCTTCCTGTGTTGACGTGATACAAGACCCAGTTGCAGCCAACTGGTGAGTTAAGCACCTGCCCGGGGACTTTATTCTCGACAAGGTGGAGTGTTTTACTTCCCCGACTAGTTACTGCATGCATGCTATATGGTGCACCCACTCTGGGCTATCCCATTTTTGGCGGCCTGGTTCCTGGTCTGGCTTTGACCCTGTAGCTATAGTTTTGCACATGTCGAGGGGGGAAAATTCTGTTCACCATGGTTCACGCCCTGAATGTGACTGACCAGAGGGTATATGCCTGCTAGGGTATTTTTTTCCCTTATTAGCAGTGCAATTCACTTCTCATCCTGCGGTTGCGTAGTCCATGGCCACCTGCCCAGGACAGACATCACTAACTTTGGCCAAGAATAACCCCTGTCTCGCCTCCTTCCCCTGGGCCTCCACCTTTTCTTGGTACAGTCATTCCTTTTATACCCTGAACCCATCACCATGGCAGATGACGTGCCAGGCGTTCACAGGCCTAGCAAAACCTGTGACGTCTCTCTGCAAAGCCCAACTCATATCCACGAATGCACCTCTGGGCGAGGCCTCACCAACCATTCTGCACCACCCCAGTGCACGTGCGCACACACATGCACCAAGTTTTATTATAGATAAATCCTTTTGTTGAATCTCTTTCTTTTAATATAATTCCTATAGAACATTTATGCATGTTAAAATGTCATAAATTGGTATAAGACATGTACAAATTGTTGTACACTGGACGCGCATTTGGGAGGACCCGGGTTCATTTACCGGTCCGGCCATCCTGATTTCAGTTTTCCATGGATTTCCGAAATCACTCCTGGCGAATGCTGGGATGGTTTCATAACAAAGGCCATGTCCAATTTCTTCCCGTTCCTTCCCCAATCCCTCTTCCCTGTGTAACTTGCACCGTCTCTAATGACCTAGCTGTCGACGAGATGTTAAGCCAAACTACCACCTACCATTGTGCATTAGCTGTCCTGTAATAAAAATGTGAGAATTGACTACTTGGAGATCAACACACAATTGTGGACAGTCAAAAAAACTTACTTGCGTAATCTGGTGACATGAGTTCTATTACTATTGTACACTGATGATTCTACAGCTTATAGTGAGAAATTTGTATATGTTTCCAGTTTCAAAAATCTATGTAGTTAAAAAATGAACATGTCAACCAAACTTTTTGGTGCATGTTTTATTTGCACATGTGGTAGTTGCACATTGTAGTCGAGGGATGTGGCAGGTTTCAGAACTGCCAGCACCATTGGAGAGTGATACCCCACCAGAGGGGGCCCAGTCTGATGAGAAGATGACAATCGCTTGGAGGTACCAGAATATGCAGGCAGTTTCATCGTCCCTTTCGGTTCGTCACTTTGGCCACTACTATGATGTGTCTAAGACAATGGGTCAGGAACTGTTGGAAACAGCAGACGTCAATTACTGGTCATATGACAAGGAACTTCAACACTGTGAAGGTGCATCCCTTATCTTTTAAATATTAAGAACAGAGGCTTAACATTTGAGGAAATTAGTTGTTTTATATACAGTTTAAAGCAAATTGTATGGTTGATGAAGAATTAACAAGGAAGGAATGTAAATCTGTATTAATCATACATACAGTTGTGGATTTTTGTCATATGTCTGTTGTGTTGTATGGTAAAGTGACCTGAATGTTTTGTGGCTCATATTTCTGTATAGTTTAAGCTTAGCATGTGTTCTATACTAAAAAATTAAGCTTAACGCATGACAGTCCCAGCTGTCTGACTTTCCCTGCCCTGGTTTACTTGCTCGACGCTAGGCTAGTCGCGTCTCAAAGTGGCTTATTCTGATCTGGGCACGGGGGCCCGCCCGGTGTACAATACGGACATAGTAGGTCGGCAACTCGGTATAGAGTCTGGCTTGACAACCTTTATATGGGGGGGGGGGTGCCGGCTTAGACTGTAGTGCAATAGGGTAGCACAGTGATTGGGTGTGTGCCTGCACACTTTTGGTTCCCTCTCCCGAAGTTGCACTGTACGGGGGGGGGGGGGGTGATAGGCTCTGGTACGGTAGCTGACTGTGGTTCTGGCATGCTGTTTTGTCGTTTGATAAAGAGACCCTCCTGCCCTATAGAATGGTATCCTTCCGCAACCCTGGTGGGTGGCTCGGACAAGTCCACAGGCATGACGGTGGGTTCTGGTATGGTGAGGTGTCTCAGTAGCGCAGCTTGCTCACTTGGACTAAGCAACCCGAACCCGCTGGGAAAGATACGTAGCCCCTGGGGAAGTTTGGCAATAGCTCTTGCCTTCTTGGCTCGTCTCTCCACTCCACCCCTATGGGCGTAAGGCATTAGGTGTAAAAATCGGAGCTGCAGGAGGTTGGCAGTTGACGTGTAAGTGTTCACGTGTTGGTACAAATTAATGCAGCCAACACCGCCTCACTCTCGACAACTCTACTAGGTAGAGATGGCGTGGGCTATGGGGTGATGGTCGCGGGAACTGCACAGTGTTGTCCCACGGGGGTAGATTTCCCTGCCCCAGGATGTAGCCCTCTCGGCATCACAAGGGAGCGATGAGAGTTGAGTACCTGGCCGGCAAGTCTAGCCCACTGGGAGCTTCCCTAGTGTTCTGGCTCTACCGTTCCTGCCACGTGGTGCAAGGAACGGGTGGCCTTCCAGTAATGGTGAGGTGAGGGTCCAGTGGTCACTGGTCTCCCCAGACTCCAAGAAGATCCCCTTCTCGGCACCACAAATAGAGTAATGAGGTAAGGGGCAACTTCGAGCCAGCAAGCCAACTTCCAAGGGGCGTTATCCTAGTGTCGTGGCTTTACCGTTCTCTGCCAGGGGCAGAGAAAAGAGGTGAGCGATGAAGTAAGAATAGGTTTGAGCCTCGGTACCAAGAGGTGGAGTGATGAGGGCTCAGAAAAGTGATCGAGAACTGTAGCAGAACTGACGATCAGGAGGCTGGGATGCATCTCCTTATATACTCCACTGCCATCCCTTATTTCACTGGCATAGGCGTCTGGAGAGAGGGAAACAGCAAGTGCAAATCCAGGGCCTAGATCCTCTGCATGCGACATACTGGAGAGTGGTGGGATCTAGGCATCATGCATGTGGCGGCATCTCGCGGCACACTGCTGTACTCGCCCCCGAACCTCGTGCATAGTCTCGGTGGCTCATCGGGCGAAATAATAAATTATTATTGAGACGTCTGTCCTGGCCCGTTAGGTAAAACATTCTTGCAGGCTGCGACGGGTGCGTGACTCGTGGACCAGCTGTTAGGAATGCAGTTTTGCTGATGAGTAGCAGTCGTTTAGTGTTAATAGACAAGACGTCATGCGTCAAGCTTTAACATTATAACTTATTTATGGCACAACTTACATATGGGATAAGCACTCAGTTGGAAATTGTAGATGAAATGAACTGCAGTAATAAAAGTAGGAATGCAATGGTGGATGTGTGCTAACTATTTAAAGATTTCAAATTTATGTAGAAAAATCAACATGCTTGAAAATTTCTTCTGAATAAATACTATGGTTTTTTCTCTCGTCATAATTGTTCATCCACATGGGTTTCCTTGCAGGATTTTCAAATCCAGCATACAGAGACCTGCTGGATATGGTCCAGCAGCGAATCACAGCTGGTAGTTTTGGAGTATTGGATGCAGTGGAGAAGCGAAATGTCTTGCGGTTGGCAGTGCTCTCCCTGGGCTCTCCACTTTGGTACTCAAGCCCCACAGATCTGCAGCTGTTCCTCTACTGCCTACGAGCGCTGCTCAGGTCCGCTTACGCTATTTGCATGGTCACCATACCTTCACATCTCTTCCAGGTGACAGCATTGTCGTTTGATACCATCTTGCTTAGTTCCAGTACATACTGTATACATAATTCTGTACTTAATTCTGTTATTAAAGTTGTACAGTTTGCACTATAATCATGTGAATGGCTACCATTATTGTAACAATAATTCTGTGCCTATTTCGAAAAGTGGAAACAACTCTATTTTCATTTGTAGCTTTTGCAGTTGTGCAAGCACTGTGGACTAAGAGCTTTTTCAAGAAAAAAGAAAATTTTTACTATAGTCTTTGTGCAAAGAGCAAATGGGGCACATGACTGCTGTGTATATAATTATTGCAGTAATGTGTATCAACATAGGATTTTTTTTTATAATGTTTCAGTTTTGAAAAGTTTCAGGCGTTTCACAGTTTATTTTTCTACAATATAACAGCTAGCATCACAAATACAGTTCTCATTTCTGCTTAAAATAGTGATAGCTAGAGCCATGATTTTTTTGCAGATGCAAAATTAGTCCAGTATAAAATGTTAAACAAAAACAATTGAAATGTGGGAAATTATGATGAGACTGCTTTATTGTAACATAAGTTTCACTAAAAGAAAAATAAATTGGTCACGTATGTGAGTCTGCTGTTTGAAATTGTAATTAGGACTGGATAATATTTGTAGTTGCTGTATTTCAAAATTATTTTCTGAGACATTGGGCAGCAAAGCTTCAAAAATATATTGTTGAAGGCCTAAAAGTACAGATTTTAATTTTTTTTTATTTAAAAAAAAAAAGATGTTACTGTCAGGAGCAACAAACAGCATATTATTAGGTCCATGGGTACTTCAGGATACTAAGTTGTTATTAATATATCTCCACAAAATATGATGTTGAGGAGGAAAATGTAGTTGCATGATAGTGTTAGATACACTATCACATCTGCAGCAATTTTGTTAGGTATTATAGGCGGTCATGTGTACTATGTGCAATACTGGACACACAATTTTTCTGGTAGGTCAGACCTGACAAAACAATCTGGAAGATTGTGACGTGCTCGCACCACAAAATGTGAATAACAAATGAAAACTAACATTATCAGGAACAAAAAAATATATATAACTTAACATCTATGCACTATATATATATATATATATATATATATATATATATATATATATATATATATCCAGCCATCAAGTGTTGAAATTACAATAAACATTTGCAAAGGTAAGTTAAATAGATATAATAATAACTTGAGTAATCCCAGAACTTAGCAAGTTAATAAGTTAAAACATCCTAGAAAATATTAACTCAATGCCAGGCAGCTTGAACTAAAGCCCTACCAAAGACTGCATCACACATACGAATGTGATTTAAGATACCCTATTATACACTATCGACCAAAAAGTAATTGGGCACCTGTCCACAATGTTTGCTCTGTGGTTGTCACCCCGTTAGAATCTCGTAGGGCCACCTCTTGCAGCCACCCTGTCTGGCATGCTCTCTACGAGTGTTTGCAGGACATCCACGGGGATTCGTCGCCATTCCTCTTGCAACCATTCTATGAGTTCAGCAATGGATTTTGGCCGTACCTGACGAGCCCTCACCTGGCGATCCAATTCGTCCCAAAGATGTTCCATAGGGTAAAGGTCGGAGCTCTGGGCGGGCCAGTTCAATCTGCGAACATTGTTGTCGGCGTACCACTGCATAGTAGCCCTTGAAACATGGCACTTGGCATTGTCATCCTGGAAGTAACATGGATCCATTCCTTAAAAACGTCACAGTGTTGGGAATATTTCACTATCCAGAATGTTACAATAGGCCTCTGTGTTCATGCTACCATGGACAAACACCAGCGGTCCTACGCCAAAGGCCGTGAAACAGCCCTACACCATCACTCCACCACCTCCGAATTTCCTAGATGGCGCTATACACTCTGGCAGCAGCCGTTCCCCAGGTAGACGCCACACCCATACACGTCCATCAGACCGAAATAATGTAAACCTCGACTCATTACTCCACAGAACCGATTTCCAGTTGCGACGGTCCAAACACCACCTGAGTCACAGAGCTTTATTGCTTGTCAAGATATGATGCTTTTGTGCAGCTACTCTTCCGAAGTATCCAAGTTGGTGGGCCTATGTGTGCAATGTTCCAATAGAAACTGATACTCCTGTTGCTGCATGAAACTCCTGTCGGATGGTAGCCATCGGTTTTCCCTATTTTTGACAATTTCATGTTTCAGGGTTCTGCGATTTCTGTCGGTCAAGATTGAAGGTCGCCCAGAATGTGCAGCATTGGCACAATGCCCATCGATCTTCCACTTACGCAGAATGAATGCGATAGTTGATTTGTGCCTGTTTACCTTCCGTGCAATTGCCCGGCTAGACAGCCCACTGAGATGGCAGCCCACAATCACGCCCTTATCAAAGTCAGATAGCTCTTTCAATCTCCTTATCAACTGGTTCTACACCGGCCTGCAGCGTATGGCGGCCACACAAGTCAACTGATGTACTGAATTACCTATCTTCACGGGTGCCCAATTTCTTTTTGGTCGATAGTGTATTACGCTGTTTCCGTTACTTTCGTGAGCGTACTCTATATATTTGCTGTCAGTGGCGTACTTCTTGCTTGTAATTCCCTCCTCCTTTCTCCTTGAACTCTCTCTCCACCTTTTCCTATTCCCCTATGCATGCGTCTTATTCTGTGATTGGCGGCAGTCTTTAATTTAAGGCCTTGTGCAGCCAAGTTATGTCACTGTTCTGTCCTGGGCCATCTGCACTTCACTTTGCTTGGTGGTGCTGCACTTCTACAAAAATTATGCTAAGCTGATCTCAATCGACATCTTCTAGTCATCGTACAGAGAAATGGGACATATTGTGATGAGTCATGGAAGACGTTAGAGTCTTTTGCGGTAGTTTTAATGATTTGGTAATCTTGTATGGCGTGTATGTGTAGTTGCTTGAGTGTGCAGTAGCTGCTTCCCATTTCTAAATTTGGTTTCTGGCTGCCCTTCTTAATTATGTTTGGCTTCAACTATGGTGTCTTGTCTGCTGTGCCTATTGTTTTAACATGTTGTGACTGTCCCTAGTGTGTCGCCCAAGTGTCATAATTTTAAAGTGCTTTTTCCATTTCTGCGATAAAAGGGTATGCAAATGTGTATAACTAATATGCCTACACGTTGTGCAATCAAATCCTATAATGGTAGGATTGGTGATAATAAGATGTGTAGTGATGAACACAAGGACAAAATATGAATAAATAATTTGTACTTATGGGTGTTTTCTGTAAAAATTGTGTCAATACGATTATGTGCGTGGACAGCATAAGCAACAATTAATATTTGACAATTTACTATTACTTCAATAAAGCACACATAATTCACAACACAATGCAATTATCAACTCTTTGAATAATAAATACTTATACCAGAACTTGAGAAAGCTGCTGTCAGATATGATATTATTAAATGGAACTTTAAAGTTAACCAGCAAAACATTATATAGAAAATACCATATATGTTACACAGCAGTGAAGCTTTTCATAATGCAATGCATGATAATCCAATTAGTGTCTTGTGTTTCAAATCACTATAAGTTGCTCCTGTTAGCTTTCAATTAGTAGTGCAAGAAAACTCCTTACAAATATACCACTGAGTTGCGGAAAATTAATTGGAAAAACATCCTCTGAATATGTGGTTAATAAATTTTTGAAAGTGATAAAAAATTCTCTGTATTGTTCAATACTTCTTTAAAAATCTTGGAGTTGCAGATTAAAAGTTTTTGATGCTTTAATCAAATGAATTCAATCAATTATGTCTTGTGAAAGGAAAGACTCGACAAAATAACTGACAGCAGGACTAACTGGCATAACGCTGGCCTTACTTGGAGACAATCTGTAGGTGGAGATGGCAGCTGGATTTTGACGACCTGGAAGCAGTGAAGTCCTCACTTAATTAGGAATCTGTTTCCCAATTCTGCATACTCCAGTAGTGGAATGTCGAACCACGCCTCTGCAACACCAAATCAGGCCTCCTTTCGAACCTGGGGCGATGTTAGTCGTCTCTCACGTTGTCTCTGCATCGAAGACATCATCCTTCCCAGACTTCATTCGAACAACTCCTTTCCTCAAACATTCGCTAACCTTCTTGCGAAAATATTCTCTTTCAACAGAACTCTGTAATGCATTGTTCTAACGTTCCAAACAAACAAAATTTCTAAGACAAAAACGTGTTTCTTTGCCCTAATATCATATATGTTTTTATCGCACTTCTGCACTAACTTGCATAATGTTTGTGTAGAACATTTTGTTTCATTTTCAATTAAAATAAGTTAATAAGAATTTATATTTAACACATGTGGAAATATTATGATTGAGAAATGTTAATCAACAACCTAGATTAATCATCCAAAGATATTTAGCATGAAATTAATCTATGTAATTTAAAATCAATATTGGGTAACCTCTGGTAAGGCATATCCTTACAATGACTCATTTGTTAGGGCAATTGTTATAAATGTGCTGTCTTGGTTTTACTGTTATCAATTTTTATCATTGGGAGCAGCTTTAGAGGGTCATTTTGATTGCCTCCCACTATATAGTCATTTTTTAAATTATTTTATTGAATTGGAGGCTTTGATGGGTCTAGATGACTGTAGTTGATTCCTTTTGTATTTAATCAATTTTGGTGATCTCAAAGTAATTGTTTTAAAATGTGTGTGCTGTAAAAGAAAGCTGAAGCTAAAGTGTAGTTTGTATACAGTTGGTTCAAGTTGAAGTTTTATATTGATTTTATGTTAATTTGGTGTAAATGGTGCCTCTGTTCATTCCAGTAATTGAATTTTTGAGTATATTATTAAATGCTGTCAATTCTGATTTAGTGTTATGCAATTTATTTGTGCATCGTCAAAATATTGAAAATAGTACGAAATAGTATTTGATACAGAGCAGTTTGTTGCCAAAAAGCAGCCTCAAAGCAGACGTCAATAAAACATGAAACACATTAAAGGTACTCTTTAAAATATACACTTAAAAATGTTGGCATTCACACAAAATATTGATTACCCTGAAAATATCAAAAAGGAAACAATCAGGAACTGGGTCAATGCCATGAGACAGAACGAGCATGATAAAAGCTGTCCCAATATAATTTCAAAAGTACACTTGATCGCACCACATACATCAAAGACAGGATATTGATTCACTTGGCACATGACAAAATCCATGCTAAATAGAGCGCACTACAGAATCACGACTTCGTCCCATCTGAGATGGTTGGTTTCATGGGCAAGTCTACTCCCAGTACTGGAGACAGGATCTGGGGACTCCATGACATTGACAGAGCCTCAACACACTTCAACCCCGTGCTCCTAGCTTGTACTGCTCCCTTGCAAAAGCAGAAAACTGCCACGTCATCGCCCTTTCCACAACAAAGTTATTTACTTCAGCACACTCGCCAGCAAAAGAGCGCACCAGTTTGAATTTGGCACCACGGCCCAATCACAGAGGGTCACGGCCTACACGAGCACCCTTAGCTTGAACGTTCTGCACCCCAGGCACCGAGCGAAGAGGCGAGGTAAGGCATCCACTGGTCCATGCATATGATGTCACAAGCTCCACCCCTTGGAGGTGGTGCCAAGCCCCCCACACCCCTTGAAGCACCTATGATTGACAGAGATCACTATAAATGCTGGGTCAGCCCACACCTGAGCAGTTGTTTGGGGTGGCTCGCTAGAGTAACATATCCACTCCTGAAGAGGCTGTGAAGTCCGGAGTTGGATACTGTGATGATAACCTATTCTTGCATTGTCCTCTAGGCTGTGGAGGCAGAGGGCACCTGACTTAGGACTAGCAGTCCTATGCCCGCGCTGCTTACTGCGACCATCTTCCCCTGAAGGACGTCTTCAGCAGCGCCTCCAATCATCGACCTCGAGCACCTCCTACGTCAACCTAACATCCTTAACCCTGCACTAGTAGGTAACCCCAAGGTCACAGCTACATAGTCCTAGCTAGGCCACTCTATCGCTTGAGTAGAGAAACCCAGTTACATATTATTATTATTATGAGGTCCCTTCTGGACATACCCCCTTATAGTTCAGCTAGGTTCCACTGATGAGTAGAAGTCAACTTAACGATGAAAATGCATAATGCGTCAACACAAAGGCACCAGGCCGTCCTCTCACGCTGCTTATTTGTGGGTCTTCCCCCTCTAGCACAATGGCAGTAAAATCGTTAAGTTGTGATAGTACTAGTTAGTGCACAACACAGCATGATACTGTTTTTCACTCCAAAGGCCTTTAATTTGAAATCTGTCTGTGGCTGCTTTGCAAAACAGTGAACTAATTAAAAAACCATAACTCAGCAATGAATCAATTGAAAATATATACTCTATCCACTCAGAATTTCTGTAGTCTTCTCTCTTACACAAAATAAAAAACCTACACCAGGCGCAGAACTTCTTGTCCACCCAAGGTTAGTCAGTTGGTGGTGCTCCTACTAGCTGGTGCCAGTAGCCTATCATGGCTGTGTACCATTGCCTAGTTTGTAGTGTTACAGTGGCCACAGCGAGTTGAGCAGAATGTTTCTCTGATGCACTTAAAAAGTTATGAAATATTTCATTAAAATTCATTCACTTTTTACAAGAAGTTCAGTTTGCTGAATAAGTTGGAAAAAAATTATAAGTCTGTATCTTTATCCGTTCCTTGCTCTTACTTTTAAGAATAGAGGATATTATTTGTTCTTCCCCTGACAGGAAACCATATTTCGTAGGGTATATATGTGCCCGCCATGCTGTGAAAGTAGGCAATAACATTGTGTGATTCATGCTCTTTTCTGTAGTCCCAATACCATAACAGGCTGTGAAGGTTCTTCATTGTTTTCCATTTGCTTTCATGTAAAGTTTTCTTAGAAATGATGGTGTTAAGTTATGTACTAGCACCAGTAGTTGCAAAAAGGAAGCAGTTCACAAACAAGGTCAATCTATAATATTATGTGTGCACAATTTTTATTTATTTATTTATTTTTTGCTAAATGATCAAACAAAGAATTTTGCTCAAGTATAAGTTTTCAAACATATTAACAATTTGACAGCGAGAGCATGTGATGTCTGTAAACAAACAGTGCAACAAATTGCGGCAGATATGTGTGAAAAAATTGATTATACGATTTCAACAAGGATCCAAGGCAAAATATTTTACAAGTTTCTGTTTTTATAGGAATTTGAATGATGGAACAAAGTTTGTCATGGAAAGCAATTACATTATAACTGCACGGACAGGGAAGAGGAGCTTGTTTTTAGAATAGACATGTTTCATTATAGTACAATTCACGTAAAAAATTGTAAATAATATGAACAGGATGTGTTTTACAGTTAGAAAAACTGTAGGTATGGACAAAGACAGTGTGACTTCTGTATGCTTTAATGCATTTGAGGTGTGGCATATGTTGTATATTATCAACTGAAAAGATTTTGGCCATGTTAAATCTTTCAAATTGACGCATGCCACACTGCTGCGCAGCGGGCCTGCATACTCTACGGGCGACTTTGACCTATCAACGAGCAATTAAGAGCTCGGGACAAGTCACAACACTGGCATACAAAATTCACATGCAGACAGAGTTGATTCCACGAGCCTGGACAACCATGGTTACACTTATAATTTAAAGATTAATTATAAAATTTTACTGCCTGCCCGCATTCTGACATGTGGTCGCCACCCCCTCAACCAAAGATTGTTTTACCCACTGAGCTGTGGACCCGCCAACTTAGATAAAGAAGTTGGAAAGATACTCACAAGATCTCAGCACCCCTGCACCTAATGACGTCACAGATTCCGAGCCTCGGGAAGAGGAGGTAAAACTGTCGTCAGCCTCAATCAAGAGCGATAAGTAAATACGCTACGCCGCCCGCTACCAGAGATAACCAACCCTCGTGTCAAGAGGCTTGCAACCCCTGCACCCCTCGGAGAGCGGAAGCTGGGACTATATAAGGAAGTGTCAAACCACCATTGCCAGAGTTTGTCGGCTCGCCGACTGCGTTAGTCAGCGAGACCTCTGTCTGGAAGGACTCCTCATCACCAACTCCTGCAGCTTGACCAAGCTCTCCAGAGGTCTGCACCCTGCACCCTCTACCCCAGTCATCCCTTACTCTATGGTAGCAGGCCATCGCAACATCCTATGTCCCCGCTCAGAAGCCGTCACTGTGAAGTGCGACATAGATTTTGGAAGTTGGATTTTTAAGTTGGAAGTTGCCTTCACTTGGTTAAGCATAACTCACAAGGAGAAATATATTTACACCGAAGCTTGTACTAATCGGTTTTCCTCAGTACTTACAAGAGCGTAAATAAAAACACTAAATCAAAATTGTAATAAATTGTGTAATTAACTATTTTACTTGTTCCCTGTTCATATAAATTTAAGTTGGTTACTTTGTTGCATTATTCGGCTCAAACATCATTCTAAACCTTCTCTGCCGGATAAGTGTGAGGGGACAGTTTCCTAGTGTCGGAGGGTCCAAAAGGGATCTCTCGTCCAAGAGCATACTCTGACATCTGGGTAAGCCCCAAACTCCCACGCCTCTCCACAGACTCATGCCAACTCTGGCCGTGGTTACCCAGTAAAACCTCTGAGCAGCTGAAAAGTCACTCGAACAGGAATACTGAACGACGGTTGGAGAAGGCATGACCATTGTCATAATTGGTGAGCCTGGGATAAGTAAGATTATCTTTTGGGTCAATAATAATTGTTGAGTAATAAATTCAGATGACAAGGAAGGGCGGTGGCCTTCCCAGTAGACTGTGTTACAAGGCCCAACGTGTGCTGCAACACAAATTAGAATGATCTGCTGACTCTCCTACGGCTGACACCCCTCAGGATAACATGCTCTCGCCGACCACATACGAGATCACCCCTCCCATACCACAACAAATTTTGCCGGTGATGATCCCTTCGCACCAGTCCGAGCTCAATTCCTGGTTAGGTATTTGTTGGCCATGGCCCAGTTATGATGACATAAGTTACCTATATGCACCCCCACCTACCCTAGTCAGTGAATCGCCAGCGCCACTCCGGACAACAGCAAAGCAGAGTACCAAGACATGCACAGTACACACCGTCGCCATGAAAGTAATCAAGGTGGTAATCCCACCTCCCGTTCAAAGGCATAGGATCGCTGCTCCTCTTCCCGCTTACGTCCCTGAGCATCGGCCCACCAATCCAACCCGTATTGGGAGATGCCATTGCCAACTTAACGCAGAGTAAGGATAGCCAAGATCGCTCTACTGCATCTCACACTCAACTCAACATCATTTTTAATTAATTCATATTTTTCTTTTTCCTTTTACACAACCCCTGGACAACTGGCGTCCAGGTTTTTGGCAACCATCACGAGGAGCAAGATTGTGCTCCCTGCGAAAGAGACAATCACATATCGTTAAGCTCATCCTGGGGTTTGATTCTCCCCTATCTCCCCTACACCCTTCAGATAGGTGGACCACTGCTGTGAACCCCAACATGGGTAAACCCCGACCCGTCAGGCATGTCAGTTACAACGAATCACCGCCGAAGGGACTATTACATTCACTAAGAAAAAGACAGAATTAAAGTGCCTAAGGCACTGTGAATTCAGTTAACATTAAAAATTATATACACGCTTTGCGTAGAAGTAAAAGAGGACTGCCCTAGAGAGAGGGGCAAGAGTGCATCAAAGTTTATAATAATTTAACATGTCCAAATAAATTTTAGGAAAATGTATTTTCCTGTAGGCCAAAATAAAAATGTGTGGGTTTGTTCTATTTTTAAGTTCACCCTGTGTTTGGGTAAATACTAAGTACTGTGCACCTTATGTGAAACATGTCAACCCCATGTTCACAGCAATGTTAGTATATGTATTATTATTTATTTGACTGTATTTTGTCAGAGAAATGGGTTATAAGTTCAGCCCAGAACTCCTTGGTAATTTATAATTTCAGGAGCCTTTTCTCGTGAAAAGATGTGAGCATATTTCCGACATAGCTGTGAAGTTGGAGTCATTTGTGGGAACAGACAGACAAGTTAACCCAGTCTTCAGGGATTATCATGGCCTGTTCCACTTGAATAAGCTGCCAGCTATAAACACACTAACGTCACATGTGCCGGAGAGCTTTGACCTGGCTTTCAAGTTGCGCCGTAAGAAGTTTCTCATAGAGGTAACATTAAGTGTTCTGAAATGGTATTTTAACATGCATGATCTCTTGAAAGTAATCAACATGGTAGTCTGAAGTGTGTGTAATTTTCATAGATCAGTACATTGGGCACACGTCTAATAGTTTTGTAGAGAAAGCCGGGTTTCAAACACATTGTAATGAAGTTCCCTTAAAGTGGAACTGAATTATAGGCACAGGAATGAAAACAAAATGCATTTTTAATATTTTCTAAAGCCTGATTTAATTTCGCATTACAGATTTCCAACTCCTGTATAACGAGTGCCTACCTTTAGTTGTTTTTCATGTTTGAGGCTGAGAAGCACGGGATCAAAAGGGCAACACTACCATTCACATAAAGTGCACCATAGCTGCAACACGAGGGGCTCTGAACTGGCATACGATGAAAACACTGTGCTGCATATATAGTCTGTTTCATGTAAGTGGAGTAAAATTAGACAGACAATGTAACCAATCTACACGCTATGTAAACAGTAAATGATCTCAGTTGTACACTATTGTATCAGCTGATGAATTGCTCCAGAATCCATGTTGTTAAGTTGGCAATTTTGATGATTTCTTTGGAAGATAATATTACTCAGAACTAAAAGTTGTAATTTAAAATCTTAATTATACATTTATATTTTAAATTATGTTTTTAAAGCGATATTAAATTTTCTTAACTAGTAGTGATTGGACTTTAAAAACATGTTTAGCTATTGCACAAGTACGTCGACACATTCGAACCGTAAACGTTTCCAGCCAGTGGCTAGTCATGTTTATGTTTCCAGCCCAGTGAACGCTGTTGTGTGTGTGTGCGCGCGCGCGCTTTTTTCTCTTCGTGTTTATTATACAAATATCTTGTTGGTGGTGGTGAAATATTTAATCGGTAGTTAATAATTTTTTTATTTGTTTTCTTCAAGCATAGTTGGTTATAGGTACCGTGATAGAACGTTTTCTTGATTGAAATGTAATATTAATCTGTAAGTGTTTTTTGCTTCGTAAAACTGTTCGTTCTGCCATTTTTCTTACCGACGTCCGCAATAAAGTGACACAAATATAATTTACGTATCTAAGTTTAAGTTTGTTGGTTTCAGGAAACATACATAGTGTTGATTTTACTGAATGATACTGCAAATAATTTTTGTATTTTATACTAGTGATGAACAAACATGACTTTAGTGAATTAAACTTGCAATGATTGCCATGGAAAAACACAAGTTCAAGAGGTTACTAATTTTTGCGTGTTTTGTAAATGTATTTGTAAACCGTTAATATAATCATTGAAATGCACGTGGCCTGAAAAAGCTGCACTTTTCAAATTTTTGAAGTAAGTGAATAATATTTGTTTATTTGTCTGTGTCGTAAACTCGAGTGTAAGGTTAACTTCAGTCTAAGTGTATGTGTGTGTATATATTTATTGCTGCATCTGTACGAATACTAACAGCAATGTATGTACCGCATTTTGTTTTTTTCACTAAAGTTAACATTTTCTAAGTAAAATGATTTTAATGTTATTTCCATAAAAGCAAAATTTTCCACTGCTCCATCAAAACAATATGCAACTCAAAATGCCACATACTCATAAGAACTTCAAAATAATTCAGTCTCACGAAAGAGGTTAAACTAAAGCCCCCCACCCCCTCACTGTTTCCTTTTTCCCTCAAACTAAATAAACAGAACACCAACAAATTTAATTTGTTAGTTACAAAAATAAAACAGGTTGTAATGCCAACCTAGCTATAATATCCCACATTAATTAGATGGAAGTTATCTAACGTTAGTCTTTCAGTACTTGTCACAATAGGAAACACGAGGAAAGAGGAAAATACATGTGTGCATTGGACACGGACATTTGTTTACAAATATCTTTACCTTCAATGACAAAACAGCTGTGGTAGAAAGCTACATTGTGGCCGTGCTACTTTTCTAGAACTGTCAAAATTTATCCCACTTACATGAAATAGATTATACATTTCAATCTTGAAGCTGTGACTGCATCATTTTACTGGTTAAAAGTCTATAGCAAGGGTAAATATTTCGAGAATATTTTGAGATACAGCAGTTTTAAAAAGCAGTTTTGAGCTATGTTGGGAGTCCTCTAAAATGATGTTTCCAATGTGCATGTATCTTGAAAGTAATTGACATGCATTGTCTGAAAAGTATGTTATTTATGTAGAGCAACACTTTGGGTGCACGTGTAATAGTTTCATAGAATAAACTGAATTTTAAACACACTGCAATGCAGTTCAAGTGACAAATGTACAGGCCAATGAAAATGTAACTGAACATCAGTACAAACATATATATTGTTTTCCTCCTAAGAATATACAACAATTAAATTATAAAACTAGTTAATAAATTTTAGTGGTATTTACTACATATATTTATTTAGTAAGAAATTTTCTTCTTAGTAAGCTTGAATTTCTCTACTGGCCATGCAAGGTTGCCACAAAACCTACACCTTATTTCTCCTAAAAAAAACATGTATTTCCTCATGAAAAACACTACTTTGTGATATATTCTTTATTTAGGTGGTTGAGGTGAAATATTTGTTAATGTATTATTTACAGTAATAAGATTTTTAAAATTCCTATTTTTATTTTGTTTATTAGTTAAACTTTATTCACAAATAAATTGTATACAAGGACAGAAACTCAAGTACTCACAGTCTAGTACTTCTCAACAGACACACACACACACACACACAGGACAACACATTTTTTACCATGTTGCACAATTACAACGTTTTGCAGGTAAGACCAGCATCATTGGGCAGGCAGTTGTAGGGTGTGCATATTGACAAGCACTAGACTGTAAGTACTTCAGTTTTTGTCCTTTTATATATTTTTGGTAGCCTAGCAACCTACTTGTAACTTTTATTCATTTATTCACAGATACTAAGATACTCACAGATACTCTCATTATATTCAACATGTTTAATAAGGTCAAAAGTTATATTTTATTAATGTTAATGCATGACACCTCGGCTGACTGGACGTTGCCAATAATCAGGATGTCAGTTGTACCGGGGTGTATGAGATGATGTAATTGTGCGGGTGGAGGTGGATGGCATGGTTGTGGAAATCTGGACTACTCGAATGTGCCGATTAGGTTGACGTGCGAGAACATAATTAGTGTGGGGGGATGCCGCACGTGGTTTGGAGGTTACCTTTGACGGGAGTAGAACCCAGATGAGTATTACCGATGCTAACTTTGAGACAGGTGTTTGTCAGGTCCTTATTGGGGACTACCTGGGGAGCAGATACACTTACTACCTGCGGGGGTACCTCTAGCTGATGCCTTGTGGATCCGACTAACTTTGTAACTAGCAAACACCTAAAAAGTGATCATATGGGGAAGCTTGGGTAAGCAAAAGAATATATGAGTAATCCAGGGGCAAGCTCTCTGTTTCTGGTGTCAGAGATTCTACCTGACTTGTGATTTCAATAGTCACTTGTGCTCAGAGCTCTCTTTCTAAATCACAACGTTCTCTACATCTTTTACGGCACTGTATGCCACCCTTTTTAGTGTACAGCTGTCTAGTCCTGTGATCCTTTCCGCCGACGTGCAGTCCGGGGGGTGTGGCTTATGCAGACACACCCAAGGCCCTGACTTGTAGATGTGCAGTTCAGTATTGGGATGTCACTGGAAGTAGATGCAGGAACACCGGAAACCCAGGAACTTTGGCGTGTCTTCTGCAGACTAATGCTTTCTGCAAGTTCACATCTCCTGTAGAGTTCGGTGCACCGCATGATTAGTCTCTAGTGGAATTTAATTACTGAATCTAACACAAGTTGTACTGTCACTCTAAAAATTAAAATAATGACACAGGGACTAATCTAACAATAACGGTAAATGGGCAAATAATGTTGGCATAATTTTTATTACGTGATGAATAAAATTGGTAAGCCCCTGCTAATCAATTACAGAAAACAATTAACTAGCTAATTAATTTAAAATATGCAGAGAATTATCTATGCATAAATCAATAGTAAAATACGCTATTCACACGTAACTTAATTTACGAGAGTTTATCCAGGAGGTAAACTAAGACACAACCTGCTACCGCAGAGTCATGGAAGTTGACTTGGGGTAAAGGGTGCAGGGTGAGGGAGTAGGAATACCTCTGGCGTGGTTGCTGCCCTCACGGTCAGCGGGTGCAGTGGTGGACGAGCCTTATCCAAGCTGCAGGATGTCGCAGTTTTCGCAGTCTACAGCAGAGAGTGAAGTCTTCTTGCAGGCTGAGGAGAGGAGAGAGGTCTTCTTGCAGACCAGGGAGTACTCACTGACGTATGCATCCGGTGAGCCCGGCGTCTGCTAGATATGGCTCCGGACTTCCTTATATACGAAAAAATCCCTTCATCAGCGATCCTTCGGGGTGCGGGAGGTAGCGTAGTCTTCCAACACAGGGGTATGTCATCAGAGGTTTGCGGGAGTGCCTCTCATTTCTTATCTCCCTGCTTGGAGGAGACGACAAATTAAAACAATTCTTTCTGAGGCTGGCGGGATGTGACGTCACAAGGTTACAGGGGTGCTGCCATCTCTCGGATTTGGTGAAACTTCTTCCACTGCTAAATAGTAGAGTAGTTTTTCATCAAAAATAATTTATTTAATTGTTGGGGTAGTGCTTGCATGCAGGATTTTGGGCAGGCTGTAGATTTCGTAATGAAGCGCATCAATTACTTTTACATAGTCGGCTGTCCAGGGTGTGGAGTCTCCTTGCTCGATACGTAAAATTACTTTTGCCACTGTCAATGACTTGTCCCGAGTTGAGGTCACTGTTAGATGGGGCGAAGTCATCCTTAGAGCGCGTAGCTGCACTGCGCAGCATGTTGGCACTACTTAGTTTCTACATGGTACTGGTGCACGTCCAGTGTAGAGGACTGGCCTGTTAGCTTTGCAGCAGGGCACAAAATCTGGTTTGGCTAGCGTGATCTTTTGCTTCTGATTGTTTACTTTCAACGGGATGCCTGGGCGACGCTTAACATTGGACGACGGATTGACCTGACTTGTCTCTGGCGGGCGTACATGAGCAACTGGGGGGTTAATGGTCTGGAACTCTAAGCTTGTGTGATTTGTCTGAGTTGGAGCTGCTGAAGCAAGTCTGATACTCTAGGTTGGGACTTCAAAGGGTTTTTCTGGCTGGCTTAAATACGCAATGATCCAAGGGTGTGTCTTCCCGTTCAGATGCGTGGATGCCTCGAAAAGGTCCTTGGGGATCTCTAGAGTGATATGTAGCTGCCTGGGCTTAATCCTTTGGGGAGCTGGTTGAGTGCGGCGATGAAGGAGGGGGTAGGCTCTTGCATTTGCCCATAGGCAGTTAGCACCTATGTTAACTTCTCACGGATACCACTCCAGTGGAAAAAAGGCATCTGGATTAGAACACATGCTCATGTCCATGAAGTGGTCACAGGTGGTAGTCCTACTTGGTGTAAAACCATGTGGAATATCTGTCAACTCAACGGACACCTTATCGCAGTGCTCGGCGTCTTAACACAGTGAGCACTGTGAGTCATGCCTTGCTGTTGACAGTCCCAGCATGTGAGTGTGTGTGTCTCAGAAGCACACAGTCTTCCCGACTCAGGGAACGACACCTCTGGCTCCAAAACGCGGTGGAGAGGACAAGCACCGAGTCGACAAGCTAGACTTGAGAAAAGGAATACCTAGGTGTGGACTCTACCATTCTACCTACCACCGTATGCATAAAGGTTGGCCAGTACTAGTGTGTGTGGGTTTCTGACAGTGTATGGCTCGTATGAGTAAATTTTCCGTGGTCATCTGCAATCCCTTGCTTGGTGTGAAGTACACTTGGAGAGGTGCTAAGTCTACGGTAATGGATACCTTAGAGTTAGAAAAACTATTGTTTATTCCATTTGACTGGAAATAAACAAGTGGTGTCACACTACCTCCTAAAACTGGCAAGAGCTTAAGGAAATTTAAACCTACGTTATCCAGGTGGAGGTGACCTAGTCCTGAGCTAGCAATTGTGAGGTATACAAGCACTATTAAAATAACTTAAGCGGGTACTACTCCCTACGCATGTGTTGCTTAAAAGGGGCAGTAGTGTCTCAGTGTGTAGACGACGTGTGGCATGGGTCTTTGGAACGTATGTGGTGAAGACTAAGCAGGTAGAGAATGATGACTCCGGCAACGAGCCGCATTGGAGACCAAGGAGAGAGATTTTCCTTCGGTGCAAATGCGGTGAAGGAAGGGCAGGTAGAGCTGGGAATGAAGTGAGTAGAGTAACTGGATGTGGACCATGAGGGCCGAAGTATGCTGGTCAGTTCTCCGGCAGCGAGTGCGGTGGAGAAATTAAGAGTGGTTACGAGTCTGCTTGTGATACTATTTATACACTGGCGGGTCCTTTCCCCTCAGTTAGCTGGATAGGGACAGCTTTGGAAAGATGTGGCGATAGCATAGCTTCTTCAAGGCTTGACGTCACCAGCCATTTTGTAGATGAGGAGGTGGCAAAGCATACTGGTGTAGCCATCTAGCTTCGTGCAGTGGAACTGGGTACCTTTGATTCATAGTCTCAGTGGGCCAGTGAATAATACAATTTCCAACTGGAACATCCATTCTTGCTAGGGTAGACAGTATAAGTTCATAACATCTCCTTGTGTGTTAACAATAAAATTCTGTTGAACTCAGGCACAAGGCTTGCTGACTGATAAGCTGAAGTCATTTATACTAAGGATGGGCCGATACCACATTTTGCCAATACCAACGATACAGATTCTCGACTGCTGATGTCGCAGATTACAGCAATGCAGATGCCAGTTTTGCCGAGCACAACAACAATTCCCAACTCCCAATATTTGGAAATACTTTTTATTACTTAAATTTAAGTATTCAGTTTTGTGAACACTTGAAGCACTTTGTATTAGGTATCTACAGCATAGAAATGAAATACAGCACTAATTTTAATAATAAATGATAAGATAATTTAACTGGGCAAATAAGTGACTGAACAGTCAAGGAAAAACTGTTACCAGACAATACAGCATTCATTACAAACTGAGTTCATTAAAGTCAACCTTCAAAACTTCAGGCAATCCGATGCGGACTTGGATTTTAGTTTTGAGAAATACCATACATAACCTCAACATGCTTGTTTGTTTATACCAACAGCCTAAAGATGTCATTAAAAAGAACTTACTGAAATTAATTTAATATTAAATATTCACTTGAAATTGAGCGAAATTGTTTTTATTTATATTAATATTTTCCTTTAGTATTCCTTCGTCGACCAAGCCATACTCAATCCCTCGGTAAAAATGACAACTGATATATTTGCGACAATTTTTGCTAATTATTACATGCAGAGTCTTATTCAGACCTTCAACGCTGTAACCAAAACTGCAGCTGACAGTTTCCCATTGAAGTCTAATGTATTTGCTTTCACTTTACATTTTCAATAACAACAGTATCATGGAATGTGTTATTCGTTTTCATTGCCACCAACCTACAAGTGCAGTAAATGCATAAGAAGAATAAGAATACAGATTGCTTAAGTCGTGAAAACAACTGAGCCCAAATTGTGGCTTGCAGTCCTGAAGGGACCCCATAGCACCACGTGTTGTGTACGTGGTGTCGGGTGTGGTGACTTGACGGCAAGTGTCAGGGGCTAGCGATGACTCTTATTGTCTCCAACCCACAGATGCAGTAAAAACAGTTAAACTGTAAGAAGAAAAAATACTCTTTTGCAGGATGTAAACAATACTATCAATAGCACCAGTTGTCAATTAACTGCGTTGTTTTGCATTCACGTAGTGTTGTGACAATTTGGGAATCACTGCAGTATTTTTAGTATATATTTTTAGTGTAATTTTTATAGCAGTTGGTATTACCGCATGGGTACCTTTTAGTATGTATGTTAATAATTGTATAATAACCGGTTATACATTTATAATTATTGTGTGTGTGTGTCTATATATATATATATATATATATATATATATATTATATATATATATATATATAAAATTATTATTTTGTTATTAATTTAACCATTTAAAGCATTTAATTGTATTTACCATTATTCACTGTGTGATAATTATCTATGAGTATTATTTCTTTGTAACAATTATGATATAGGCTGAGAGTCGATTATGGCATATGTAGTTTCTTGTTTCACGCCCTAATATAAAGAGCGGCCATGAGATGCCGTCTCTGGCGTGTATTGCATGACGTTGTGGGGGTGGGTCAGTGCCCATGGCGCGCGTGGGGCGACCAATCGTATGCTGGTAGAGTGTGAGCTCGGTGGGCGGTCGAGAGAGTCAGTTGTGTGCCCTAGCAGTGTAATGTTAGGGGGCTGAAGTATGATTGCGCAGCTGGAAAGTGTCTGTTGGTCATCACGGGAACTTACGCACCGGTGGGCCGGTTATGTGTGTTACCAGCCAGCATCGGGTTAGAGAGAATGGACGGTGCGTACGTAAAATCAGACTGCGACAGGATTTCCACCACCGTTGTCTCACTTAAATTTGGATTGTGCCTATACTGCATGATAGTGAGCCAACAGTGTCTTGTCGGATTGCGACGAAATTTTCCCGCGAGCGATGCGTGGAACAAAAGTCAACTTGGTGAAATGGGCTTGCGCGGATCTAGGCTCAAGCTGGCGTTTAATCTTGCGTTAGATGCAACACTCCCCAAAAAACGTGTGTAAAGCTGAAGAGAAATATAGGCAGTTTGCGTAACATAAGTGAGGGCATGAAGTTGGGGAGGAATTAACTGTTCGCTGCTAATCAAAGTTTAGCAGTGAACAGTTAAGTTTGTGCTGAGGTTTCGAACACTATTTAGAGACAATTGAATTGCCAAATGTCCGTAGCACTATTTTAATAAGGAAAGTCACCGAAATAATTACTGGACTCTGGTGTGTAAAATGTGTCGTGGCAAACCCTGATTTTGTGGTAACGGCGGACGCGTTAGGAATTACGCCCTGCGCTACTGGACTGTCTGCTGGTAAAATTGTTGGGCTAAATGATGGAAGTCATTTTAGCCGGGAATAACACCTTGGCTGTTCCACTAGCCGAAACTTTTGTCATGGTTGCCACAGTAAACTTAATATGGGAGCGAGTGTGTCGCGAATGAGCAGCGTATTTCAAGTGCAGTGTTGATGGGAATGAAGACTGCGTAGGCAGGGCGAAAACAGCTGGGCAGAATTCCGAGAGATGAAAAGCGCCTCATGACATCATAGGGGTCAGAGGTGGCCCGACACGCTGCATTGCATCGTTGCCTGAATGGTCCGGCTGATTTCTTCATTTCGTCAGTCCCATGGTAGGGCCACTGCCAAGGTACTGTAACTATAACATTGCTATTTCTTTGTTACCGGAGTACAACACGCAACGCCGCAGTTAAGACTCGCCAGATCGTGAACCTAATGGTTTCTCTGACGGGGCTTTTTAATGTTGGCATAAATGTTTGGAATGAATGTAAATTTGTATTTGTATGTTAATGAGACATGATGATAAGTAGAGTGAGAGCAAACTTTCTGAACTGGTCACATTTTATTAAGTTAGCGCAATGTGTCTAAGAGTAAATTTTAATGTGTTTGCCAGAGATTTTTTGGAATACCATGTGAATGAATTTATGGAGTGTAATTTAAATAATAGAATATTTTGCCATTAGAAACTTGGATTTGAGAACATTCTTTCATGCATAACTGTAATTGTCCTCTATAGCTTGCTGGTGTATTGTTGCAGTCATTTAATTATCATCTCATACAATGTCTTGGATGGGGCATGGTTCAGATGGGTGTTTAATGTTGAGCACATCTAACTTCATACAAGGCCAGGGTTGGGGATTGTTGTCTGGGTGATGGAGTGAGGCCCATTTTGTTACTCTCCCCCCCACCATACCTCCCGAGGGTTGGAAGGCATCTGTGTCCAAAAACGAATGATGCACACAATCTTTGGCAAATGTACAAACAGGAAATACTGTAAAATGTAAACAACTGGAACAAATCTTCGGAAAACAATTGTTCCAAATATATTTCGAGTTTCGGACTGAATATCTGATTGATGGATGTGATTAATTAATGCTTTACGACGTGTAGCATGCTCAATTATTTAACATTGTGTTAAATAAATTAGTCTGACTAATCGGTGAATATTAATCTGCAAATAATGTTCAGATGCCGTCGATGCCAATGGTCGTGGTATCGGCCCATCCCTAGTTTATACACCATTGTTGAAAAAGTCATGCGTCAATGTACATATCAGTTCCTTATATACTGAATTCCTTAGAATATCAAAAATTTTTGACAGTCCCCCAAAAAACTGTAGGTAGAGATCTGCTGTGTTTTCATTCCATTCTTTATCTTGGGCCATGAGTAAACTCGCAACTAAGAAATTCCAGTCAGTGGCATCTCGTTAGGGCAAGCAAGGCAAGCAGTGCTTGCCCAGACAGTTTCCTGACAATGTTATATTTAAAATATTAAATTCTAACTTATATTTACTTTAAAGTAACTTTTCACTCATGCAGTACACATTCTACTCAGGAAACAATACTGTACATTGTACGAAAAAAACTTGGCCAGTAAAACCAAGATTTTTTGAAGCGCTATAAGTAATGCTTTCAGCAGGTAGGTGGTCGCAATGGTTTCCCAGGGGCTTATGGCTGCATCAACCTGTGTTAGAAGCTACGATTGTAGTGCTTTCTTCACCGAACTGAAGCGGACATAGCTAAAGCTGGCCTAGCTGCAGGCAGTTGGCGTCATGTAGTTTACAGTAACTAGATTGATGCGAGGGCAAGTTCGCGCACACGAATCGTATTGTTTTTATTTAATTTAGTTTTGATGCTGAGAATGTTATACATATTCGTGCACGATTTAACCCTACATAAAAATTGTAAAATTACAGTGTGAGACTGAAAACCAAGTAGATAGAATGAGTGTAACAGAATCATTTGGATGTAAGTGTGGTGTGTGTGTGTATTACGAGTGAAGCATTTTTTCCAGCAGTGATTTCACTTTTCGGGAAAGATTGTGACATAAAAGAGGGTAGGCCGACACCTGAACTTATGATCACGACAACATGCAAGAAAGGTAATTTTGTACATCATTTCCAAAAAAAAATTTTATTAGAAACACTTGTGGTTAGCTGGATGTAACAGCCTAAACAAACTGTTTTGCTGGCCATGTTTATTGTTTTCAAAGGATGTTAATACGTAGGTTTTTACATTAAAACATTAATTTACTGTAATTATAAGTGTAATTTGTGCTCAGTTATCAGAAATGTTAATGCATTGTTATAATTAATCATAATGGAAGTGATGTTTATAATATGGTTGCAGTCATGAGTTTGCAGCTATTTTAATCAAGTCTTTCCTAATATGATTATGGCATGTGCTATATCTGTACAGTCAGTGACCTCGGACACTGATCAGACCAAACCACCATTAATTTCCAACGCATGCTGATCTGGATGTCCTTCACATACGTCACACTTTCCTCGTCGGCCCTCAGATGTTCGGCTGTCTTTAGCGGGTGTATAACAGCTAGAGTGAAAACGTCAATATGCGAGCAGTGCAGGAGTGTGTGTATGTAGTATATGTGTGAAGAGCATAAATTAACCTACGTATTGTAATACTTCCGTTGATAAAATAAACAGTTGGAACAATGGCAAGGTAAAGTTGTGCACAGTGAATGAATGCTGTGAAGTAATTTTAATGTGCTAATGAATCATAGGAAGGAATTCAAAATACCGCTTTCTGAAGTAGTGAGAGGAGTCAGTGCAGCGATAGTTGTTCCACCCGCAGTTGTTTACAGATTAAAACAGGAAGTAGGGTTTAAGGAAGGAACATTAAAATCTTTTTCTACCCCACACAAACGTCGAGCGAAACGACAAATGAATACTAACATTTACGATTTTGACATTCAGGTAATGAGGTGGACAATAAATAACTCCCACATGATTGATAAGTGTCGACCGATTGTTGGGGCAGCCGGCAGAAGCGCATTTGTGCGATTATGATTTGTATTCCTACAACGTCAATTCAGAAGGTGAACGGTACTGGAAAAACTGGTGTACGCATTAGTTTACATGCACATTTCAAGACTGATGTAAATATTTGCTCTATAAGTACAATAAAACTATGTAGGCATACATGTTTGAATGTATCAATACCACATATTCCGAAAGCACAAGGTAGCTTTTCATGACTCATTTTCCTGTAGCGATGTGGCATGTGTCCTGTGGGATGTGTATGTTGTCTAATCTAGACGTATTATGTCTGTATCGGATTTTGAGACAACATATGTGGCACAAACTATTGCTCTAGGTGACAATGTTCATTGTTGTGCGTCGAATTACACTGATTAACAATTCAAGGACATTAGAGTATCGTAAACACCTGTTACACTTGTGGGCGGTCTTCGCACACACACTGCATGATCTGCTCATATGTCCCTATATCTTCGCAACTGTGCTGCAGTTGGTTGAAATGTAATCATCGGTTTATTTTTGGTGAAATATAGCTGCACGATATGAACGGTAACTTACACGGGCGCAAGGATAATGGTAAATATGTTTTCAGCTCGGCTGTTATGACTTAGGCTACCCTCCCTAACTCATTCCCTCCCTCCTGTAGGCTATCACTGGACACCTCCCCTTCTTTGATTCCTCCTTTAACGCTGTGCGAGAAGAATCTTCTCTTTTGATGCACACTCTACTTGCTTCGTTTTTTCCTGCCTCCTGCTCGTTCGCATTGACTGCTTTCCATCTTTACACAAACAAATAATCATTTTTCCTGTCTACACTTCTGTACAAACAAAATTGCTCCGTATGTAAATACCTCACTGTCGACGGGTATTAAAATAATATTGATTTTGAGTGGACAGGGTTCCAGGTTTGATGAAGGTATCTTTGTAACATTTTTTACTCGGGTAAATTTTATTTATATTAAAAAATATAAATATTTTTACAGGCAGTGTATTTTATATTTAGGTACAAAAAATGTTTAAATGGCACCATTTTGCACCTTGAAATCCAAACTTTCCCGGGGAGGGACACCCCCCCCCCCTGACCACAGTAGCTTGCCCATGAAATTATAACATGCATTGCCACTGATCCCAGTGGTGCAAAACTTTTTTTGAGGTGTGTATATAAATAGAGCACACTACAGTATGACAAACCTTATACGTAGTATGTGAATACAACCTTACAGTGTCAAATTTTTTGTGCCAAGTTCTGTTGAGTTGAATGTGGTGGTAAATATACATACTCCCCCTTCCTCCACACTAAATGCCGCTAAATAGGTATGTACGGAGGGGAGATTTATGGTACTTGTATACATTATGTTTTTGTGGTGAAGATGGAAATACATACTTGTATTACCTCTTAATATATTAATACAGACCTGCAGAACATGACAGTTGCAAATTACTGTATTGCTTTACTTTCCTGTTTTAATTAAACTTTTTTTATGGGAATGTCAAGGAATTTAAGCACAGAAGAGTGCAGAATACCACACTGTACTACATTTGAGTTGCAGTCCTTCATGATACAAAAATTCATGTTTCAATTTGTTTAAGTAGGTGAATAATGCATGTAGTATGAGAGATTACTTCCAAAACAGTGAGCTGTTGAGAGATGTTTCAGCATGCCTCATGTACTGCACTTGTCTGTTGACAGAAGCTGCACCTGCCACCTGAGCTGCAGGAGACAACGGAACGAGAGCAAGATGACTTGGCAACCTCTGTCAGCTGCGGAGGCAGCCGAGGGAGTGCTCTAGACTTCTAATTTTACATCTGATGTTCAAGCCACCTGCACCACACAGTCCATTATGACGACAAACATTATAAATCTGTGTAGATTTGAATGCTGCAAATATTTGCTACATTAGTCAGAAAGTTTTAAATTAGATAGGAGTATGGATTTTTAGATCAACTTTGGATAGAACAGAAAATGACTAATTTTATTTTGCATTATTTTATTTGTGTTTTGTGTGAATATTACCAAAAATTAATTTTTTGTTACAACATTTTTATTTTGTGTTTGTCTTAGTAGGTGAGTATTCAATTTAGCTGTTTGTCATTCTGAGTTTTTAAATGTTTCAAGTTATTACTACAAACAATTCATAAAATATTACTTTTGAAATTAGGCCTGTATGTTTGAATAAATAAATATAGATAATGTTACATCTACATTTAATTTATTCTCATATTTACTATCAGGTATTGCAGTTGTTAGTGCAGTCATTAATATTTTTACAAGATGCTAGGGTGTATCTGAAATTGGGATGGATGAAAGTCTTAATAAAATAAAAGAACTAAATTTCATTTTAAATTTATTTATAATGCTATAAATATTCACATTGCTATTATTTACAACATTAAACTACCTATCTCCACTATTACTTTTAGTTAAGATTGCAAGTAGGCCGCTCAGCTACGAAAATTATATAAAAAGATAGGAATTCGAATACTCACAGTGTAGTACTCGAATTCCTATAGTTTTATATAATTCCACTACTGTATTACTTGTGTTATTCTCACTGAACGCAATTTCTATTGTCTATCTCAATTCCAATTAAGGTCCTTATCAGTTGTGTCTATATGTCACTTAGTTCACACTCATTATTTGCACATATTCAATCTGCCTATTGCCATCATTCCAAATGTCTATCATGCAGCCAGTTCAATAATCTTGCCCATCAATCTCATTCTTCACTCTACTGATGCCCGCAATCTGCAAACTTCACTCTCACTGGTCACTGTTGTTGTCACTTGACACTTTGCTGGCTCATCACTTCACAGTTTTCGCACACCTGGCGCTTAAGGTTGTACAATCCTCCAAACTCTAGTGTGTCAGCTTGGAGGCCCAACACAGCTTAAATAGTTTTGCTGGCCTAATCCGAAAGGTACCCCGCACTCAATCGTGCTGAGAGCAGGGGATGAGTTGTCACTCAGCTATTGGATTTGTCATCAACCTTTGTGCGTGTGCTTTTTTCTCATCAAGTTTATACGAGTATCTTTTTGGTATAGTCTGAATATTTTATAAGTTTGTTTTAGGTACCGTTGTAGTGCAATTTCTTGAATGAGATGTAGTATTAATTGGCACATGATTACTGCTTCTTAAAACTGCTTTGCTCCGCCATTTTCCTTAACCGCCAGCCACAATGAATTGACACAACTATAATGTATGTTTCGGCACGTGACGTACCGCGAATAAATACTCACTTGTCCGTGGCAGTAGGCGGTGTCCATTTTTTGGCTAGGAGCTGAGTCAGGCGCTCCTATATTATAGGAGGTTTCAGTCCTGATGGGCTGCTGGTGGCTTTCCATTGTATAAAACTGGCCGGGTCGCTTTGCGGCAGAGCACAAAGTTGGGTGTGGGTAGAACAATTGTACGTTTAGGTGCTGCTGGTTTGTTGGTGATACCTGGGCAACATGTGGTAGGAGTTGAGTCTGTGCCAATAGAAGCAGGTAATGATATGGTGGAGAAGGTTGGTCTGAACAATGAAGACAGGCAAGGTGTAGGAAGCAGTATGGCAGGAACAAAGTAGGTGATGACTGGCATAGGAGATTGGTCAAGCTGGTTCAAGTGCTCTGCAACTCACCAAGGGTAATCCGTCGGGCCATCGTTCACTGGTGCTTCGAACAGATCTCTGGGAACGTCGAATTCTACTGGGTATTGTTAGTGCCTGAGGGCCTGGGCTTGAGCTCGTGGTTCTAAGCTAGCTATGTATGACACCAGGTTAGGCTTCAACTCATGCCGACAGCCAGAAGCCAAGAGAATCTCGTACTTTCTCCTTCAGTCCCCCCTCCGCATGGAATAGGGCATCAGAATATGGACTAACCTTCTGCTACTGTACCAAGACGGCAGGCTCCTGTGCACAACTAATGTGTGGCACCACGTGGGGGCCGGAGACTGTCAGACACCCTATTCCAACCTCTGGCACAGAATGCAGTCCACGATGGAAGTCAGGCCTCACCTGTCCAAGGTTGCACACAGGTGTGTGACACTGTCCGAGTCTTCCCAACTCAGGGAATGCCTATCTCTTTTGGCGGTTACTGCTATTGAGAGATCAACGGACACGGACACGGAGCTGATAAGCTGTTTCAGGACAGTGTACCTGTGTGGCTTTTCCTTTCCTTAACCCAGGGGTTGATGGAAAGGGCGACCTAAGCAACTGTGTATGGGTAAAATTTCAGTGTGTTGGCTCGTTTGAATACGTTACCCGGCATCACCTGTGGTATTGTTACATGAGGGTAACTACTGTAAGGTGTTATGTTTACAGGAATGAACTCAAAGTGAAAGTCAAACCACGTTTTATTTCCGTAAGGAAAGTCACATGGGGAATGCACCCTAACTTCTTGTCGACAGCACAAGTCTCTGCCAGGAAGCTAGAATACAATACTGAACTGGCTGGTAGAGGCAACCGGTGACTATGCGGGGTGTGATGCGCTTAACTTCTAAGCAATCTCTTGATTTGTTGGATGTATGGATTGTGTAGAACAGCGTAATGTACAGAAACTGACATGTGGCTAGGAATACTAAGCAAGGTAGTGTCAGGATAAGTTCTGAGAATGACTCGTGGTTGGGATCACCTACAGATACGTCCTTATAATGCAGGGTGAGCAGGTTTTGTGAGGTACGAAGCAGGGAGAGATCCTAACTAATATAACATTAGATTCCGAGCAGCTAGCTCCGGAAGCAAACCCTATCGTAAGGGAAGCTTAAACGATGTGAACGGGGTGCAGTGGTCAGTATCCGAGCAACGCATGCTGGATAGCTGACCAATCTGGTTGGTTCTGAGCGACGAGCGCTAGAAGTGATGACTGGCCGTGGTTCGTAGACAAGCCGGTGACTGAGCGGAGAGACACGGACTGTCTCTTCTTTTGTACTAAGCGGCCCGCCGGATTGGGTGTGGTGCCACTAAGGCGAGGAATGGTCGCTGAGTGGGGGGTTGAATGCATGACTGATGTCACCGACCAACTGGAAGGGAAGGAAAAGCAAAGACAAGTGATAATCCTACTACTAACGCTATTTATTTATTTATTTATACTGGCAAAGTTAAGGCTTCAATGCCTTCTCTTACACTTAACCAGGTATAACTCAGTGTACACATACATAAACATAAATAACAAGAAAAATACTTACATTAATAAGAGGTGAAACAGAAATATGATAGCTCAAAAAGTAGTAAATGTGAAAAATGATCAGTGGTTTCATATTATGTACATATCTTGAGCAGGACTAGAGACAAGGCAATGTTTAAAGAAACTAAAATTAAAATAGCACAATAATACTGATCTACAATAGCACAAAAAAATTTTTCCATAGTCCGCATTGCCAATCATAAATATAAATATGCATAACCTATAAAGTACCTGAGAAGAAAACAATATATTGAATCTTAGCTCATTAAAATTAATAAACATATCTATAATAATAACGTACATATAATGAAAATTGAATGCAGCAACAAATTAAAATTATTTGACGAGTGGACAGCAACAATTTACACATTGATCAAAATGAATGTTTAAATCAAAAGGTGTAGGTAAAGTATACAAATAGTTAAGAAGAAAAAATATTAAAAGTACTATGGAATAATGATGCGTGTGTGTGGAATCATTGGCGCATATTCATAATGTACTTGGCAGCACTGCTCTTAAAAGTTATTGGTGGTGTAGCGTTCCTCACTTCTACGGGTAAATTATTCCATGCTTGTGCGACAGAGACAGTGAAAGAATTTGCATATACCTGGGTTTTGTGAGCTGGAATATTTAACAGAGATATATTTTTATAATGCGTGTTAATAGTGTGGTCATCCCCCAAGGTTTTCAGCCGAGTGTGTAAGTATTCTGGCGTTGTAATATGCGAGGATAGTATTTTGTACGCTAGTGTGAGACTGTGGAGCTGATATCATTCGTCCAGACATAACCAATTAAATTTATCAAAATAAGGAGACAAGTGATCACGTGATTTTAGGTTGAACAAAAGTCTTACACAAAAATTTTGCATGCGTTGAAATTTGGCTGCCAAATTTTGTGTGATGTCTCCATAAACCATGCCACAATAATCAAAAATAGGGAATATCAGTGACTGTACCAATGTTAATTTTGCTTTAAGTGGTAGAAAATTCTTAAGCCTATAGAGGTTATGTAGTACAGCATATGATCTCCGACAAACAGTGTTTATGTGACCTGACCATGAGAGTGTCTTCGAAAACAACACCTAACGTTTTCACCTCATTCAACAGAGGAACAATCTCACCGGCTAGCCCAATATCAGGGAAAGGCAATCTATAACATTCATTTAAAATTCTATGAGAAGCTATTAATAAACATTGTGTCTTCTCAGTATTCAATTTTAACTTATTTCTGCTGCACCAAAGGTGTACCGATTCATGGTCATTATTTATGTCCTTAATTAAAGAGCTGATTAGTTTCGGAGAAGCAGATGAATACATTTGGAGATCATCCACGTATAAATGACAACATTTTTTTAGCACCGATATGTCATTAATAAATAAGGGAAAAAGAAGAAGTGGCCTAAGCACACTACCCTGAGGAATGCTTAAGTGCATAGGTTGCCATGTTGACTTTTTACCATCAATGACTACACATTGATGACGACCTTGAAGATACGAAGTCATCCACTGTATTACATTATCTGGGAAATGAAAATACTTACTGAAATCTAATAAAACCAGTATAGTTAACATGACTTCTATCTATGGCCATTCTGCGATATCTATAAGAGAATAAGAGCAGTGCAGGTGCTATGCCCTTTATAGAATCCGGATTGGTAACTGTAGAATACTTTGTTGTCGTTCACATATTTATACACTTGTTGATGTACTAGGAATTCTAATGCTTTCGACAATGCTGGTAAAATATTAATGAGCCAGAAATTGTCTAAGACACTGCTGCACTTAGCAAGTGGTTTCACAATGGCATATTTCGAAGAAGTGGGAAAGAAACAAGCTGACAGCAAGTCGTTGAAAATATCAGTAATGACGGGTAATAAAATGTACATTATTTTATAAATTAAATGAATGCTAACACAGTCTGATCCTTCTGCTTTAGACTTTATGTGCATTATTGCTCTGTAAGTTTGCATTAGAGATACACGTGGAAAATAGAATAAGTTGCGTCGAGATTCATTCACTACTTTATGATGATTTATATCAGTAATGTACATTATATCTCCTCCAACCTGTTAACAACATGAAGACTGTACAAAGTAACGGTTTAAATCATCTGGCGATATGTTTAAAGGCGAGCTGATATTAGTTTTACACTTACCTATCCCTAAGTTATGTGGCCTTTTCCAAAAATCCCCAAAAGTTTTGGCATTAACCAAATGAGTCGAGTGAGTAGAGCATTTTAGCACGCCTTACAGTGTGCATTTGTTGTGCAGCATCTGTACTGTTCGAAACAGTCAGCTGTAGGGACAGTGGTTCTTATGTCCCGTTTATATCTGGAGTAAGCATTGTCACGCTTTCTCATCGGCTGAACAATATCATTCGTCAGCCACGGAGCAGGTGGTTTTGTTACCTGTCTGGTTCTAAGTGGCACCGTCCTGTTGTACAAATCTGTGATCATCTGACTGAAACGGGAAATTTTCTCGTCCAGAGTATCAATCACGTTTATTTCATGCCATGGCATCAGTGCCGCATCGCTGTTCAACTTGTCAATATCAATATTTTTAAAATCTGTAGCTGGGAGTTAAAGAACTTGTTGCATGTAAGCATTGTTACAGTGGACCGGTGAATAAAACAATCTGCATGGCAGACAGTACAATCCCATCTTCGTCGGGACAAATGTAATTGCAAACTTCTGACTGCATGTTTTGTAAATAATGGATTTGTTACTATAATTATTGAAATGCACGTGGCCTGAAAAAGCTGCACTCTCAACACTTTTATAGTGTGTAAATAATATTTGTTTATTTTCCTATATCTTAAATTGAACGAGTGTAAGGTCAACTTCAATCAAAGTGCGTGTTTGTGTATATTGCTGTATCTGTACGGATATGAACAGAACACATGTATCATGTTTTGTTTTTTCTTTGAAGTTAAAATTTTTGAAGTTATAATCATTTGAATGTTCTTTCTAAATGACCAAGATTTTCCACTGCTCCATCAAAACAATGTGCAACTCTAAATGCTACACACTCGTTAGAACATAAAGACAATGCCATCTAATGAAAGACTATAAATCACAGTCCCCTACCCTCCCCCACCATCGCAGCAGCCATAGGGAGTGCCAGGCCTTACAAGGCTTGACCTAGGTACTTCTGGAGTACACTTTAGCCAGGGGTTTATTACTTGCTACACTCTACAGGATGACCTTTAGCACCTTTCCTGTTCATGGAAGACAGCTGCTATCCGTGCATCTCACCACCCCCTAAGTAATCAATCTACACCTGCCTTCAGTTGGAAGTCCCCATGGGAAAAAGCACAAGCCGTCCGACCATTGACCATTAGTGGAGCCTTACTCCACTGCCCTCCCCGTCAACCTCTTTGGCCTCCCGATTAGGATTCTCGGAGCTGCTCAAACTACTACGCCAGGGGTACACTCTCCCTTTGGAAGTGGTTCTGTTCGACCAGGACACCAGCGAGTCACCAGCACCAGTCGACCCTGTAGCAGCTAGTCAGCCAGCAACACAGTCACCTGCAGGTGCCAGAGGCACCAACTGAGCCAGCCTGACCAGCTGTCTGCTCCAGCTGGAGTTGAAGTCATCCAGCCAGAGCCAGCAACAGCCAAAAGGAAGTAACACCAGTGGTAAGCTAGCCCAAACCTGTGTGTCCAACACCCGGAGGCATCACCTCACCCTCATGTATTTTGTTCCGTGTAGGCACCCAACTCATCCTACATTATATAAGGGACCAGTGTGAGGTAGACGGGTCACACTACAGGTGTCTCCGCAGTAGTGTCTGCCCCCAACCTGCGCAACTGACATGACACAGAATTAAAAACATTGTGGTCTTTGAGGTGGCATTCCTCTCCCTAGGCCATCACGCATATAAAGCGTTCGGTAAGAATTAAAAACTCCTCGCTCTTGACTGGACGTCCCTCTCCCTAGGCCATCACGTATCAAATTAGTTGTTGAGATCTGACCAAAAGAGAAAGCATCTGATATGGACAAGCTTGTAAAAATTATAAAAGACTACTTTAAATCTTTTACAAAGAAAAGACAAATTCAGGCAGTAACAATTCCTGCTTCACTGATGTGTACATGTAAAAAAGTTAAAGAAATATATGGGGTATCTGACTATGCTGTACAATAAGCTCTCAGACTTGGTAAGAAAAAAAGATTCTTAGCTAAACCAGTTCCTAAAAGCGGGAGAAAACTGAAACCTGATACTGTTGATTTAGTGAGAAACTTTTTTGTGATCAACCTAGAATAATGTCTAGAATAGGGGCAGCGGTGGCACAGTGGATAGCGCACTCACCTCCCACGTAGGCGATCTGGGTTCAATCCCAGGCAGGTTCGCTCCTGGATTTTCACATGTGGGAATCGTGCTGGATGATGCTGCTTGCCGGCTGTTTGTCTCGGGGTACTCCCGTTTCCCCTACCCTTGCATTCCAGAGCCGCTCCATCCTAGGGTCTCATATCATGTCATGTTCAGGGACGACGGGCACCTACGGGTCCCAGCTGGAAAGCCCGTCACTCGGAGGGTGTTGCCTTGCCCTGGGTCCACCCCCCATACACATTTATTAATATGTCTGGAATAAAAGGTGTCATGAGCACAGGGAAGAAAATGTACATGCAATAGTGTTTAATTACGAGCAACCTTCATGCACTCTATTCAAGATTCAAGTGGAATGATCCAGATGTTTCAGTATGTTCTTCCAAATTTTGTGCTTTACAACCAAAGTAGTGTGTTATACTTGGTGCCAGCGGCACCCACTCACTATGTGTATGCATGATTCATGATAGGGTAAATCTGCTCCTTCATGGTGCAGAAGTTGAAGATAATTATAAAGGTCCTAACAAAATGATTAATATGTGATGAAGCAAATAGGGAGTGCATGCTAAGGTGCTGCAAAAATGCTCTCCTAAACAAAATCTAGTGAGCTATTTACAGTCACAATTGAATATTATGAAGAATATGATACCATTGAATTTTCTCAATTGATATCAACTGACAGAAAACAGATGATCAAAAGTTTATCACTTGATGATTTCATTTATAATTTAGCCGATAAGATCAAGAAACCGACACCATATTAATTTATATCAAAATCACAATTTTTACTAAAATATTTCAAAGAAAATATTCTTTTAGATACAGCAATAATTTTGATGGACTTCAGCGAGAACTAAAAACCAGAGCTATCACTGGATGTGTAAGTTGTGCACTGTTTATCCTGCAGTAATACATTGCACAAACTCAGGAAAACAAAAATAACTGTTTCATCCAATGACGTGAAGCTGACGATGTGACCATGGTGTACAAAATCCAAGAAATAATTGTGATTATCCTCAAGGAAAAATTCCCTCACATAAGGGAAATACTCTTCTTTAGTGATGGCTGTGCTACTCGATACAAGTACAATTTCATCAAGCTGTGTCTACACGAAGAGGATTTTCAGATTAAAGCATGCTGGTCATTTTGTAACAAGCCATGGCAAATCAGAATGTGATGGACTTGGTGGAACAACAAAACGTTTAGCTTGAAAAGAAAGCCTATAGAGGCCGTTGGAGATCAGATTACAACAGCAGCCCAGCTCCTAACATTTTGTGAAACAAATATATCCAGAAAGTCTGTTTTCACTTTACTGACAAAAATACAGTAAAATCAACACATTTAACTCTTGAAAAAGTAGTTCAAAGGTGTACAGACTCTTTGTGGTACTACAAACTTCCATAACTTGACTCATGATGCATTCCACATCTCAGATGTCAGAAGCAACTGCAGACACATGATCCTAGCTTATACTGTTCACCCAAAAACTCCAAGAAGCAGTCACATTAACACCACCTCCTCCGTAAGATTGTACTGTTGGCTGAGTCACCGCTCCCTCCAACCAGGCCAAGCTAGTGCCAGAGTGTGGCGAGGGAGGGTAGCACCTAGTCTACTTCCAGCAGCCACCAAAGTTAAGGGATCATAGAACCGCCTCAGCACTTTGGAATTTTCAATTCCTGCAGTTGAGACTATCACTCCCCGCACCCTTCGACTCCAAGCGCCTATACGAGATAAGTATAAAAGGTCTGGCTTGACCAGAAAACTTCAATCTTTGCTCCTTCACCGCCTTCGTATAGGGTCGGAGGTAGCCATCGGGGTGCATGACCTCTGGTACGTTCGCAGATTCCACCACTCACAAGGGCCGGAATCTCTACCAGTAGAAGACATCACCAACCAGAAGCCAACACCAATACAGCCACTGCAGATCCTGCTGCTTCTGGGAGACTGAACCCTCCAGAGGCTCCCGAAAACGTCACTCCGCCTCCCTTACCACCCCCTGGTGTTAAATCCAGAAGAACCTCTTGGTAATAGGTCACATCGAGTATGTCCCTTCAGGACCTTCACCCTCCCCACGGACGATTACAGCAACCAGTAGTGATGCGTGCTATAATTTCATGGGCTAGCTACTGCGTGCAGGGGGCAGTAGTGGCGTTGATCTCCCCAATTGGGGGGGGGGGGGGTGGTCCGGGGCCCTCCCCTGGGAAAATTAGGATTTCAAGGTGCAAAATGGTTCCATTTAAACATTTTTTCGTACCTTAATATAAAATACACTGCTTGTAAAAATATTAACATTTTTTTAACATAACATTTTCCTGAGCGATAAATATTACAAAGATACCTCCATCAAACCCGGAACCTTATCCACTCTAAATCAATATTATTTCAATACCCTTCGACAGTGAGGTATCTACATACGGAGCAATTTTGTTTGTACAGAAGTGTAGACAGGAAAAATCATTATTAGTTTGTGTAAAGTAGGAAATCAGTCAACGCGAATGAGCAGGAGGCAGGAAAAAACGAAGCACATAGAGTGCGCATCAAAAGAGAAGATTCTTCTAGCACAGCGTAAGGGTAGGAAGCACATAAGGGGAGGGTGTCCAGTGATAGCCTACAGGAGGGAGGAAACACGAGAGGGAGGGTAGCCGAAGTCATAACAGCCGAGCTGAAAACATATTTACCATTATCCTTGCGCCCGTGTAAGTTATCGTCCGTATCGTGCAGCTATCTTTCACCAAAAATAAACCAATGATTATATTTCAACCAACTGCAACACAGTTGCGAAGATATAGGGACATATGAGCAGATCATGCAGTGTGTGTGCGAAGACTAACCACAGGTGTAACAGATGTTTACAATACCTTAATGTCCTTGAATTGCTAATAATTGTAATTTGATGCACCGACACTGAACATTGTCATCCAGAGCGATAGTTCGCGCCACAAAGGTTGTCTCGCAACCCGATATGAACGTAATATGCCTAGATTAGACAACACACACATCCCACAGGCCACATCACTAAATAGCTACAAGAAAATGTGTCATGAAAAGCTGCCTGAACATGTGGTATTGATACATTCAAACATGCAACGGCTGTTCACGATATAGTGAGCATTTTTTAAATCAACTTTTAAAAAAAAATTACTGCCCCTACCAGCATATGTTTTAACGGGTGACCAACATGTGCCCAGTAAAGTTGGTAACTATGGATGGGAAGTAGTTCCGCATCTTAACGTCAAATCAAATGTGTTAAGTATTAATTTCTGACGACTTAAATTATTTATTTCTATTTTTATTTATTTTTTAATGCATCAAAGTGTTAAAAATTAGCTAATTTGTTAGACATTTATTTTTCCAAGTAATTTAACTTTTTCACTTGACTGACGCATGAATAAAGTGAAATGAGGCCCACAGTAATGTTAATGGTACATAATGCGGAAGACTACACAACTAGCATATAAGTAGATTTTAAGCAGGGCTTTCAAAAGTGCTCATTTTACCATGAATAGACTTTACATAGTTTTATTGTACTTATAGAGCAAATATTTACATCAGCCTTGAAATGAGCATGTAAACTAATGCATATGCACTATTTTTCCAGTCTGATCAGTGTCCCAGGTCATTGATTGTACAGATATAGCACATGCCATAATCATTTTAGAAAACGATTTAATTAAAATAGCCGCAAACTCGTGACTGTGACTGTGACCATATTATAAATATCACTTTCACTATGCTTAATTTTTATTTCCTAACATATATACTGAAATTGAGAGTTTACAAGGATTCATCACCGGTATGGAGTTAAATAACATATTATAGTATTGCATTAACATTTCTAATAAATGAGCACAGATTACACTTATAATTATATCTGCAAACATCCACGTCACAATTAATATAGAGTAAATTAATGTTTTAACGTAAAAGTATATTACACAAAGAGTAAATGACAAATTTGAATTAATATTTTTACAGAAATTTTTACAAACTCTCCTATGATGCGCAACATCCCAGCTGATTGAATCACTACCAAGTTGCTCAAAGCAGTATTTACGTTGCTGGTACACTGTAGAGGGCATAGGGGATTTGAAACAACGAACAACGCTAATTCTTGTGTATATATATATGTGTCCCCCCTGCCGTGACACATTCATAAAAATCAACGGCCAGTTTCATTTTTAACAAAAGTTTCTTTTCAATGGAGAGAAGTGCAATACCATAGCGTCTATTTTGCCCCATTGTGTTCCATGAGTATGTCTCTATTCGTTCAAGTGTTGAAAAAGAACGCTCCACAGATGACGTACATGGTATTGTTGCCACTAACGTATATAATTTATGGAACTGTGGGAGAGCATCTTGTAAATCATTTTCATGAATGTATTTAAGAAAATTTTGAACACTTTTGGTTTTCATGGCATAGCGACTTTACACAACTTTTAGTTCAGACCGAAGCTTATCAAGGTCAAAGTAACTGCCATAGTTTTCGATTAGGGATTTCAACTGGACCTCAGGAAAACTATGAGAAAACTCCTGGAATTTTGTAGCATTTACAAGTTCTAAAAATTATAATTTGTTCATATTTTCTAAACGTGTTTCGATTTGTGTTATGATGTCTAATATTTTGGCATGTAGCCTGGAATACTCTCGCTTTGGGACTACTTCATCTTTGCATTTCCGACGTTTTTTTCTGGTTCCAGACCTAATTTAAGTGTGTCAGAGAAAACGTTTTCAAAATTGTGTCTGAGTTTACATAGAAATACTTTCGTTTCATGTATCTCCTGAATACAGAAACTGATGACTAGTTGTTTGGTCTGCATTACGTTGTATAGGTGTCCAGTGCTATAAACAATCTTAGAAAACAAAACTAGGAAAAACATATTCTCAAAAGTTTCTAGAAAATTGATGAAATCTTTTGCTGAAGAAATAGTGTCACTATCCCATTCCAGTGGATTTTCCGTTATTGTGGAAAACATTTGTAAGAGGGAATCCCGATTGTTGAATGCACATTGAACAAGTCTGTCATTATAATTCCATCTTGTTGGCGCAACACCTGGAAGCCGTTTCCCAACTATCTTATCTAGCACTGCTACCCGCTTAGAAGAGTGCGAAAAAAAAAGCAGACAGGCCAGAAAGGGTACTGAAAAACACTCTACACTTGCTAATGTTATTTACGGACTATGTTAAGACAAGGTTCAAAACATGTGCTGCGCAATGTACAAACAATGCACTGGAAAATTTGTCACGTACCACTTTCTGTACACCATTTAATCTCCCGCCATTACTGCAGCTCCATCATAAGACTGCGCGACAAGTTTACTGCCATAGTTGTCGTAACAAATTCAATTGCATGACTTGCTATGGCTCCCGCAGACCTATCACAGCTAACATCAGTGAATCCATAAAACCGTTCATTAATCTCTCCATCACTTGTTACAAATCTAAAAACAGTGGACAACTGAGAAAGTATGGCACAGTCCGACATCTCATCAAGTAAAATTGAAATGAAAACTGATTTTTCAATTTCATTTTTAATTTCAGCTAACACAATATTTTGAATGGATTCTATTATGTCGTTCTGAATTGCATGAGAGACCAGAAAATACTGTGTACGTCTCAAGGTGCTGCAACAATCCTGGATCATAAGTTGCAATTAAAGAAATAAACTCAACATAATTGCCACGGTTTTCTGATTCTTTTGTCTCATCATGACAACGGAAAGGCAGTTCCTGTACACCCACGAAACAAACATCATCTATTAAACGCTTCAAAATGTCTCTGTTTCTTTAACTTTTTCGTTATGTCGTGTGCTTAATTGTTTGGATCTATCTAGACCAAAATCAACTCTATTCTTGCCAAATTCTTTAAGAGACAAAAGCGAATTTATGTGAACTTCAGAACGCTCGTGTTTTTGAACAGTATTGCACAGATTGTTAAAGTCACACTACCTAGTTTCAGTCCACGTGTTAACATCCTTTGAAAACAATAAACATGGCCAGCAAGACAGTTTGTTTAAACTGTTACATCCAGCTAACCACGAGTGTTTCTGAAAAACATTTTTTTGGAAATGTCGTACAAAATTACCTTTTTTGCGTGTTGTAATCATAAGTTCAGGTGTCGACCTACCCTCTTTTATGATGTCACTTCTTTCCTAAAAAGTGAAAGCGCTGCTAGAAAAATGCTTTACTCGTAATCTACGCACACCACACTTTCATCCACATGATTCTGTTGCACTCATTCTATCTACTCGGTTCTCAGTCTCACACTGTAATTTTATAATTTTTATGTAGGGTATACATCGCGCATGAATATATATATATAACATTCTCGGTACCAAAACTGAATTAAATAAAAACAATACGATTCGCGTTGTGCGTGCAAACTTGCCCATGCATCAATCTAGTTACTGTAAACTACACGATGCCAACTGCTTGCGGCTAGGCCAGCTTCGGCTATCTCCGGTTCAGTTCAGCGAAGAAAGCACTATCATCGTCTATCATCGTAACTTCTAACACAGGTTGATGAAGCCATAAGCCCCCGCCCCTCTCTGGGTTGTCTTCCTACCCTGCCACCGCTCCGGCGGCTGGGAAACCATTGCGACCACCTCCCTGCTGAAAGCATTACTTACAGCGCTTCCAAACATCTAGGTTTTGCTAGCCAGCGAGTTTGTTTCCTTATTATGTACAGTATTGTTTCCCGAGTAGAATGTGTACTTCATGAGTGAAAAGTTACCTTAAAGTAAATATAAGTTAGAATTTAATATTTATTTTAAATATACCATTGTCAGGAAACTCTGGGTAAGCACTGCTTGCCTTGCTTGCCATAACGAGACGCCACTGACGGCAACGTTGATGCTACTCTTGTAGTAGTCGTCCTCCCCAGTTTGTTCCTCGGAACACCCACCCGTTAGATAAAATTAGTATTCAACAACTATTTCCTGACTAACACCAATTAAAGTCTTTCCCAATTAGATTATGTTCAAGGCCGCCTTCACCTGGATTGCTTAGGATTTCCTTCCGTATCAAAGTCCAAAGTCTAATTAATGTAGGAGGTAGCACAGTGCTACCGTGTTTTATTACTCATATTATAAAGTACGTGAAACTTAACTATTATCTGTATACTGACTTTATTTGTTTAAAACATCATAGATTTCCTATGTAGTTCAGGCCTCAAAAGTGAGACTGGCGATGTAACAAGGCAAGAAGCCAGGAACCCACATATTAAGAGACCACCCAAGCTTGGCCGTACTGGTAGAACTCAGTGGAGCCTAAAACACTAGAAACTCCTCCGTCAGGCGAATCAGTGACACAGGATGTTCCATACTCGGTCATCACTTTCCTACAGGGCCAGAAAGGGTCTAGAACCACCGCTGCCTGACTTCCTGCGGATACCGCACCAGGGTATTCCGGTCAGGAAGTAAGCTAAGCTATCCAACGTTCTGTTCACTGCTCTCCTGCAGGGCCGGACGAAAGGAACACAGGGTACCATCTCTCGTTACAAGACTGGGTATCCAGAAGTAACCGCTAGGGAATCACAAGCATTGGCTCTACTTTGATGCAGTCTCAAATGTACCCTCAACTTCCCATACCTTACACCCTGAAGGGGGGTAGACAGAGAAGGTTGAAGTGGGCAGTTGCTGCCTTCAAATCTAGACCACGTTGTGACACTTAGTCTGAAGTTGCACTTTGCACTTCCACCAAGGAGCTTCACTTATCACTGCAAACACAGTTATTTCCACCTTTAATAATTAATCTTGATGGCCATCCTCATCCCTTTTAGAACCTTTTCTAAGAGGTGAATAACCTCCCATCAGTATAGCCAACCCTTTGTTGTGCGACCCCAATCCCCCTTCAACAGTTGTCTGCAGTACACCACAGATCCAGAAATCGTCACCGTCCGAGAGTAACCGAGGTGACCAGCAGCAACACCCCTACCTAGAATAATCACCAACTTCCAGGTAAATGTGTATCCAAGGGTCAGACGACTTGTAGGGCCGTGACAGTGGTATTGGATTTTGTCCCTTTGAGACTGGCCATGCGACCTGTTCTCTACACTGGCCATCTGCCAGTTTACAATTAAGGTGCTCAACCTTGTGATTCCGGCATCATGAAATAAAACTGTGAAAGTGACTAAGACCTCAACTGTCTCTATTAAACATTGTGTGACTAAGGTCACCATTGCTTTCAACCCCAAAGGTCTTAGATCGTTGTTTGATGCATCCAGCCACTCCAAGTAATTGTTTCAATTATTCTATCCCCTTGGGCATGCATTAAACTTCAAGTCACATGATTTGGCTGATGCTATCAAAGCTCAAACTATTAGTGTTGACAAGGATTCCTCTCTTGCACTCAACCTCAAAATTTGTCATCCATCATTTGTAAAAGTAGATAGTTTCTACCCTGGATGTTACGTTGCATGCAAATATCATCAATTCTGGTCATTTGAAATGGTGGCAACAGTGATCAAGGTTGGTGATGCCGTTATAAAGTTTTTACATCCTCATGGACCTTCACCATCATTCCACTGGCCAGTACATAATGATTCTTGTGCAATACTACTTCGTCATGTACTTGCTGTATTTGACAGTCCACAAACATCATCTGGAAGAACCTATCACTTTTCAAAGGATTGTACAAGGCCAGTGGAGGAAAAGCTACCACACATGATGGTTATACATCTGAAACCCAATTGAGGTTTGTGTACTGTACAAACTTAAGTTATACATAGTTAATAAGGTAAGTATTTTGTTTTATGTAATGTCTGCATACTGTTCATTAATTAATGTTTATATTCCAACATTTTCATAATATTCAAATAGAAATCTGGACAAGCCAGCATTCACCTTTCAAAGACGTAGCAATGAAATGGTGATTTGTGTTTGAAAATTTTTCAAATTACCACAATTATGTATATTTTTAACTACTAAGTACGTAAGTTTGACATTGAACATATTTTAGTGCGAGTCTTAAGAGTTTTGAGTGGAGTTGAACAAGTTAATCTTAGTCATTACCAGTATTTTCATAAATATTCAGGAATAAAAGACAATAATTTTAAATGAAGGAATGAAAAAGCCATTAATTGTGTTCTTTTGTATTATTAAACCCACTTTTAGGTTAATATAAAAAAATGTATACATTATGCTTATTCCTTTCCCTAATTGCAATAATTCAGTTTTTTAGAAAATCTTGTTTTTTTTTTGCAAAATATATATCAAAATTTATTTTTAAAAACTTTTTATGACTTACCATTGTCCTTTTAAGTTGTTGTGTATTTTTTTTGAAATCCTCATGCTTTTATTAATAAGGCTGTAAAATTTAGGAGAGATTGTGTGCATTATGAAAAAGGTGCGACAATTTTTGTAACAGAATGCAGCTTGCAAAGAAGACCTTAGAAACATTGAGAAATTGCAATTCACTGAAAGTATGAAGAGCTGTAAAATTAAAATCATATGAGCTAGACAAAAATAGAGATTTGGAAATTTTCTTACTTACATGAAGGGATTGACTGAATATGAATAGTCTTACCAAATCTGAGAATGTGGGTATCAAAATAATTTTTTTTTTGGTTGAATTGACATGGAATGACCCTGGAATTAAAACTCTGGACTATTTGCTGGAACAGTTACCAATACAGATCTTTCACTGTTCCATAGTTTCTCCTCCCTAGCCAAAATCAAATGGGTAACTGCTTATTGTTTGCATTTCATCAAGGCAGAATGTCATGGGACAAAGGAAGTTGATAGGGCACTTCAGGTAGGTTCAGGTAGGTGAGCTTCAAGCAATGCTGGCGTGGGTGACGAGGACTCAGTCTATAGTGTTTTGCTGCTGAGATTTCAAATTTTAAAAGTGGTGAATGCCCAACTTTCTTCAAAATGTTGAACCCATTTGTCGAGTCCTTAGGATGAGTGGAAGGCTCTAGGCCTGAGCCTTGTCATACTCTTCTCAGAAGTACCCCATCTTGCTCCTCAGGAAGTCTTGTTGACCAAGCCAATTATAGATTATCTTCAGCAGGATATACTGCAACCTGGCCCTTAGCATCTGATGCCCATTCTTCAACAAGACAACAGCAGCACTGGGTGTCTTGTCTGTTTTCGCGTCAGGCCTAGCTCTGTGATGCCTAGTAAGGGTAACCTTTCTGCTGCGTGAATAACTTGAGCCAAACCATTTCTAGTGTCTGGAGTCGGCTATGCTGGTACATTCTCCATAACAATTGCTCATTCCCAAATCCATGATTATTTAGAGCATACCAAACAGCAATTCATATCATATTGCTGTCTGGTTTGTTGACAGAAGCATTCCTGATTGCATTTCACAGGTTTGTGGCATGTCTTGGCTGTTGTAAAGACACATTCAGTGACTATGGACCAACTGAAAGCAGTACAAACCTTTCATGAAGACCCATCTAACAGTGCAGTTATTTACAGTGCACTGGACAACCCGTGAATAATGTGGCACCTCAATCCACCACGTGCGCCACATATTGGAGGTGTGGTAAAGTCAATTAAAAATTCAAAGCTGTTCTAAACCCATGCTCACTGACACCATTGTTGACAAATCCATGTGATCTTGCTGCATTATCACCAAGCACTTTATCACTTTGAGACCCCCACAGATCTTACCTGAGGAAGACATGAAATCAGTATCTCCTAATTGCCTGTCAAGATGGAGTCCTCTATAGCAAGTTCATCAGTGCTTCTAACATTGGTGTCACAAGGACTATTTACATCAGCTGTGAGTTCAGTCCAAATGGACAAAGGGTGCAGTGAATGTGGAGCCTAATACCTTGGTGCTGGAAATTAGGCACATAGTTAAAATGTTAAGATGATAAAATCTGTGTGATTCAGGTACTAAAACTTGCAAACACACCGGTTAACATAACGTAGCATTTTAAAACAGCTCTTATTGAAACCCTACAACTATAGCAAGGATTCACTTAAAAAATACACTCAAAACTTCCTAGATGTATGGACATATTACAGAATATTTAACAAGGCTGGAATTCTGAAGTTTCATTTTTCTAAAAAATTGTTTGATTAATGTACTGAACAGCCCGTAATTAACATTCAAAATGTATCTGAAAATTAAAATGTGAACATACTTAACCAAATAATTACACATACCATTATTCTATGTTAATTTTCGTAATACATACGCTGAATCTTTGGCATGTTAGGACATAATGTTATGTGGATATTTAAGATACTACGCTACATTGATACAGCAGAAAAAGCATCAGAAAAATCTTTATAAGGTTAACTACTGTCACTAACCAAAATAACATTTTTTTTATAAAACACAAATATTGTAATCCTAGTTGGGTTTGGAAGATAAAATTTATCTTCACACTTCAGTTGTGTATGTGTTGTGTTTAATTCTGCACAAAATCTATGTCATAACATAGCAGGTGATACATGCCATATTCTTCATTTTTGATGCAACTGACATGACATTAAGATTCCACATCTGTCAACCCACTTTCTCACAATGATATGAATGGATGGATGTGTGAACGTAATTTAGGCAAGCTGCTGCTGTAACCTTGCTACTCTGTCTTAGAAGGAAGTCAGTGAAAGCTGATAGAAAGCCACCACTCAACCAGCCGCACCTGAGCTGCACATATGTACATTATGCATAATGATAAAAAGGTTGGATGGCGAGGGGGGGGAGAGAGAAATATACATGGGATCACTGCTTCCACCCACCCTATATCCTTCCTTTCAAGAACACACCTTTGAATAAAATTAGGCTATGAAACTTATGGTGAATTTAGAGCAATAATGTATACACCACTGTGCTACATTTACATATTTGTGTATCTAGTAAAATTTTCACAGTTAATATATCAGGTTAAATTTTCGTACATATCTTATCTACATTCAGCGTGTACCAAAAAGATTCATCCAAATTCAAAAGTCTAACTTTTACATGCATTCTCATAAAACCTTTGAGTTAGTTTTTAATTGTGTATAAGAATACTAAGTTTTAAGTTACCTTTTCAAAAATGTTCAATGTGCCCTCTACCGGATGCATGGCGTACATCTAAACAGTAGTCAAACTTGTCCCATACCCATGCGAGCATGTCAGATGTTACTGCTGTTGCTATGCGTGTCGCAGTTTGCCCACAGTTGTTGGAAGGGGAAGTATGTAGATAAAGTATTTATTCACAAACTCCCACAAGAAAAAATCTCGGCCGATTCATCATTCAGGAAGCTCATTGTTGAGAAATTCCCTGACATGGAAGTGCTAGTGCAGTTGTGTTTCGTCCTGTTGAAAAATGAAATTATCGGAATGTTCTTGTAATTGTGGAAACAGCCAGATCTCCAACATATCCAGATATACGACATTCCCATAACAGTGTTCACCACAAAAAAGAATGGACTGTACACCTGCTCTCGAGAAATGCTGCGAAACACATTCAGCTTTGGAGAGTTTCTCTCATGCACGACTATGGTATCTGTCCTCTGTGTTCCCCATATTCGTACATTGTGGCGGTGCTTTTTTTCCACTGAAATGGAACGTGGCCTCATCACTAAACACCAAACGTGAACAAAAGGTTTCATTGTGCATCTCCATGCCCAGAATGAATTCACAAAACTCGAAACGTTTATCACCATCACAAAGGGCTTGTAACACTTGAATCCTGTATGATTTTAAAAACAATCATTGCTGCAAAACACACCAGACAGTCATATGGGAGGTTGCCAGCTCTCGGCTGCCATGAGTGGACTCTGTAGGAAACTGCCGGATGCACGGTACGTCTTGTTCATGCACACGGGGGCAACCTGTGGACTTCCTCTTACATAAACAACTGATATCTTGAAACTGCTCTTGCCACCATTGGATGCCTTGCGCAGTAGTAGGTTCAGTGCCGTACTGTGAATGAAATTCACGCTGCACAGTTATAACTGACTCTCACTTGTTGAAATGGAGAAGGCAAAATGCTTTTTGTTGCTGTGTTATCAAAATCCCAAAGCATATTGAACAAGCAACCAAGTGAACCGACAACGTGCAACATGTGCCAAAAGAAACGTTACATTTCAATGTGAATTTTGCAATTTGCAGCGAGGCCCTATCTTTATTCATGTAAAAGTTTTAGCCTTATGATATCAGATGATTCTTTTAGTTACATACTGTATGTAGACACACACAGTATGTCTCCAAAGTTTGGTAGGGGTTTTGAAAAATCCTGCTACATGCAGTTTTTGGTACACTGAGGCTAAACTCTGGAAATTTGTTGTCCCACCAACAGATGGCATCTGTGCAAGAGCATGTGCGTTGTGTGTTTTGTCTTTTTGAAACAAAATCAGTTAGTTACTCAGACATAATGAAATTACTCCACAAAGTTTAACAAGAAACCTCCAAATCACAATGCATTAAGAGATAGACAACTGTGTTTCTTAGAAACTGATAGTGTCCATGATTACAAAAGAAGTGACTGACCGGCTGTTATTGATGAATGTGTCAAAATAATTGGTGAGGAGTTTGCACAAAGCCCTACAAAATCTACATGCAGAGCACCACTAGAATTGGCAATTCTATGTGCTTCCATACACGGAGTGTTTGCTTAAGAGGTTGAGGTTATGTGCATACAAAGTTCAGTTAAAACTAGGTAACCACATCATACAACAATTCACAGGAGATATTCTTGCCTGCATTAACCTTGATGGTGAGCTCTTGGAAAAAATTATTTTCACAGGTGAGGCAACATTTTACGTATCGGGGCAAGTCCACATGCATAATATCCACATTTCGGGCAACGAAAACCCACACGTCACTAGGGAGTCCATATGCTATAGCCCTAAAGTTAATATTTGATGAGTAATGTATGAACATGTTATTGGACCCTTCTTTTTTCAAGAGCTGACAATCAACACGAACACCTACCTAGACATGCTGCAACATTACGCAGTACCACAAAATGACCACTTCCAGCTAAACATAATTTTGCAACAAGATCGTGCCCACCTCATTCGGGTCTGCAGGCACATGCTTACCTAGACAACACATTTTCAGGAAGCTGGATTGGCAGAGACTGTCCAATTTCTTAGCCTCCACATTCATCTGTCTTAGCCTCATTGGAGTTTTTCTTGTGGGATTACATTAAAAGCAATGTGTACCAAACACAGTTTGATAAACTTGACAATCTGAAAATCCGTATGAAGAATGTAATTTTGGCTGTTTCAGAAAACGTGCTGCACAGAACTTGGCAACAGCTGGAATATTGTTGACATTCTTGCCAACAAGGGAGCCCACGCTGAGGTATACTAAGTTCAGTAATAAACTTCCAGAGTTTTACTGTAGTGTGCCAAAAACCACGTGTATCTTGCTCAATTGGTTTTCCTGCCATAATTTTTCGAAACCCTATTGGACTTTGCACTCTCTGTATATAAGGTTCTGCTCACAAGATCTGAATGGCATCTGAACACTTAGTGAGCAAATCCATTTATGCCACAAAAAGGTTTAGGACCTTCAAGCTGCATTGACCACAATGTGTCAGCATAATAACTTAATATTTTAACATCCACTAAATCTTTTAATGGTTACTAATGATAGAAGAACAGTATTTCTAAAAATAACTTGCATAGATATAGAAAGAATTTATTTTGCTTATTCACAGTAATTTGATTCAATATAAATTATATAAATAACCATTTAACATATATGTAGCTTCAGAACTTGAGACTCGCACATAAGTGTTTTTCATCACGTAAATAAAAATTGTTCATCTGAAAATTTCTTTTGAAATCTCTTATTTTTTGTAGCATTCATATATGAATCAGCTATACACATACTCTCATATGAAAAATGCAACACCATGAAGGAAACATGCAAGTGAAATGAAACTCAAAGGAAATGGAAAGCAGGGTTTGATAAGTAAGTGATTAGGATTAAAGAATGATTGCTCATCCCTAGATGCAGTAGCACACTCTGAAGTGATGTGTTAAAGAACATAGAGGAAAAATGGGACATCAGACAAGTATAATTGTTACCATTCCTACTGAAGTCAGTATACCTCGCTGATGCGAAAGGGCACCTGTTAAGTATGTTACATAGTTTGAATGAAGCAGAATGATCAGCTTACATGTAGAAGGATTTTTGTAGTGCAAAACTGCTGCTCATAGATAGTGTAATGCCATGACAGTGATGAGCGATGCAAGTGTGGAAGCAGTGGATAAGAAAATAGAACAAGTCTAAAATTCAAAACAGGGCCACGAAATGTGACAACACCATCACAGGATGACGACACCTCATCTGCATGATATTGACAGCATTCAAGTTGATCTCGATTGTTAGCAGAACATTAAAACACTGCAACAGGTCTGACATTGTCTGCTTCCACTGTTCAATAGTATCTTGTTTGCAGAGGACTGCATACATGCATTCCTTTGTAGAGGATTCCTGCGAGCCTGAACTATCAATACCTCAGGACAATATGTTCACTAACACACCCACTGGCATGCAAAATGGTAACACGTAGTGTTTTTTAATAACTCCCACTTCAAATTGGACTACAATGATGGTTTCAAACATATTTGATATGAAGCTGAGTGCCGTCTTCCAGAATGCATCGTCCAGTGTCAAATTGCATGAACAATGGGTGTGATGGCTAGGGCAGGAATCCTGGCAGAAGATTTCTTAAGAACACAACCAAGGCCTATTCAATACAATGCCACAATGTATAGCACCTCTTATTGCTGCTCGTAGAGGCTTTACAACATATGTACTAACTTTTAGTGAGTAATATTGCATTGCTCTGAAATTTTAATCATTTTTTTGTTATTATTAGTCATTTGTGTGCCTAATAAATGGTCCCTTCATGGTGTTGCATTTTTAACAAGTGTATTCATCACAAGTTCACAATTTATGCTTTAAACATACATGTGAGAATGGACTTAGAGATTTCACAGCAATAAACCCATACAGGTTTGTAAAACTTTTAATAAACTATTTTACAATAATTTGAGTATGATTATGTATTGTAACTGATGAAATCTTGATTTCATTATCACAGTTTTTTATGATCATTTTAGAAAGTTTGTTGTGAAAATTATTTTTAGGTTTTTATTAGATAATAGAGGATATCATCAATGGGTGTATATAATTTACTGTCTAGTTTGCACACTGGTATTATTATAAACAAAATTTGGTGTATGAATATTCCCTCAATCTTTTCCAGCAAGTAAATTTGCAAACCTGTGGTTAAATTATTGAAAAAATAATAGCAGCTTTTACCTTAAAGTAAACTTTCTGTTTGTTATTTATATACTACCAATACATGGTTTGTATTTTTTTAACATTTTCATGCTGTTTTGCAAAATATTTTAGTTTATGAAAGTGTGTTAACCTGATGATGCACTCTGAATAATTGTTTTAATTGCCATTTTGCTGATTTCAAAATATTTCACACTAGATTTGTTATGACAGTTTGTTATTTAGGCTTTGACATTAGCATGTTGTATTCGGCAGGCTTTGTGAGATATGTATTTTCAGTTGTGTTTACCTACAGCTGACTAAGTAGTAAGGCAAAATAAATCAGTTTTTAGATTTTTGATGAGATCAGCATTGGATAGTAAATTATGCACAGATTTTATTTATTAGAATTTAACTCCTTTGTACTTAAATTTTTGATTTTATGAAATAGTTTTTATAGTTGCATGCATCATCATGCATTGTGTTGTAAGGTCAGTGATTTTCATCTCCAATCATGTGAGCTACACTGCAGAATAGGCTTCATTTTCTTGGTAGAGGTGTTATTCTGGTGTAATTATGAACTGATAGTATTTTATGTGCATCCGCACTAATACATTGTCTTAGTATTTTGTTTTGTCTGACTGATATGACTAAAACAAATGTATCTTCAGGATGAAAGTAGTGTTCCCATATATGTAATTAATTTTTTTAATGTGGTATTGCGTGTAATTTGGTACAAGTGATAATGCATTTCATACATAAATGTTGATATTAAGCTGAACTACCAACTAGTTAAGCTGTTTTTGAAGAGCCTTTCGAACTAAAATTTAATAAAACAAATTATTAAAATTTTAATTTTTTATGACTGTTTTTGTGTGTAGAAATATGTAGACTACATATATTAGCCAACACAAATATTATTAACTAAATTTCAAAATCAATTTTTAATCAGAAGGAACACATTTATTTTTTTAATCCTAAAATTATTTAGTGTGCAATGTTCAGAGTCAAACATTTTACCACTGCTGGCCAACTCCCCATTAGTCACTTTAAATGTGAATTTAACATAATTTGGTTTTTTTTTATTATTATTATTTTTAGTACATATAATAAAGGTAGAAACACTAAAATGTTGTGTTGAAGTGTACACAACTACAATGTCAAACCATTTGTTAAAATTTGTTAAGGTATGTGGGAAATTAATATATTTGTTCAATTAACAGTTGCACTGTTTGTTTCTCACACTTGTACTTATTATGACGTGCCCATTTCCTGCAGTGGCTGTAATATACCTGATAGGAAGTGACCAGCCCGCATGAGCAGTGAAGCTTGTCTCCTGCCTTTTGACGCGCCCATTGTCACACAGATGCTTCCTGCCTCCCCCTTCATCCCCTCTTCCACACCACCTGCTGCCCTCCTGGGTGCTCTTGCCCACCTGTGGCCAGACCTCCCAAGGGAACATGACGTGCTCTCTCCCATGATGAAGCTGTCCGGGTACACGCTCTGCAGATACGTGCTGCTATGTTGCAACTTTTTATTCATGGTACGTCCTCTTTCATTTTACTTATTAAAAAAATATTGTGCTGCTTCCATGGTAAATTCATTGTATGCTTACACTCCATGCAGTGATATTCACATAAGAAATGTGACATTTTGGAGTGATTTCAGGGGTGGCCCAAGCGAAACATGCAAGTGCGTGGGGCACCAAACTGTGGGGGTGCCACGTCAGTGGCACCTTAACTATTTTATCTTGCAATACATAAGAAAAATTATTGTAATAAAAGTTTCTTTTAGTCTGAAATCAATAAATCTCACCATTAGATGAGCGTTTTTGACATTGATAATACTATCATTTCTATCTTTTTTGAAGAAGCTGAGATAATGTTTCTTAAATACTATATTTAATCATAATATTTTGTAAATTTTTACATTCATGTTTTACTTTTGACATATCTAAACCCAAATGTTTGTTTTGACATTTGCAATATATTGCTATTAAATTTAAATAAATAAACGAAAGTACATTGTAGTTTATTCTTATGTTAGTACATTACATAAATTTTAATTTCTCCCGAGTATAAAAAAGTAATTCAATGATGCACAATCTGCTTTCAAAATTGCCATCAGAAAGTTATTTCAAAAGTGCGAGAGATGAGGACAATTTGTGATGGATAGTAGTTGAGGGATAGGGGCATGAAAACATATTGTTGCAATTATAAAAAATGACTTGATCCATCCCTGGGGTTTTTCATGGCTTCTTCTATTTCCAGTCCCATTTCCAGTCTTGTTTGCCCGCATCCAGCAGGAATAACATGCACAAATGTATTAACTTTGGATTTTAATGTGATGCCATTGACCATGTATTGATTTTGAGCCATATGTAAATTTTTTACAATAGTTTTTTTCTGGTTAATTGAAATTACTGAAAGTCCTGCATATAGGAAAATGTGGGGAATAGTGTGAGGCTTAAGTTACAATGAACTTATACCAAATTGCTTGAGAGATATGGTATTGATATGGCACCATAATGTGATATAAGCATTGTAGCAATGGATGTCACTAAATATTTAACTCCTCTTAAATTTTTTCAGGCAATATAAGTCAATTTAATAACTAGTGCAAAAGTACTGTGCCCCATACATGGGCAAAATGGAATGAAAACGAAACAGCTACAGAACACGAAACTTATGTCTTTAACCTCAGGGAAAACAAAAATGTATACGTGTTTTCTGAAATTCCTTAGGGCTTGTTTCACCAATGAAGATTAACTTTTTGGAATATTGAGATAATTTTATCCAGATGTGAAGTTTAACTTTGATTTTAATCTCGATAATGTTGAGCGTGTTTCACCACGTTTAATCGCCATCAAGAATATCTCAAAATTATCTTGATATTCTGACTTTATCACAATTTCTTCTTGGTAAACATTAGAGATTTTGCTTTAGCTTGTATGGAGAAATCATTTTGAGAAAATTATGGCAAGTTGTGAAGGTATTTTGGTTGTAAGGAAACAGCAAAGAAGAAATTTTCCATCCCATGAAAAACACATTTTGATAGAGTTAGTAACAGAACATTTCAATATCATTGAAAATAAATGAACTGATTCTGTGACACAACAAAATAAAGTGAAACAGTGGCAAACAATTGCGAATAGTTTCAATTGTACATCTCGTGATCACTACAGGACAGCAGACAACTTGAAGGCGGTGTGGGATAACCTAAAAAAACATATATGAAAAACCTATGTAGATGAACGTGTCCATGCTAAGGGATCTAGTGTGTTCTGCCCTCCAAATAGCCACCCACGATCACTGTATACTGCCATCAGTAAATACGCAAGTTGTCATAAATACAGCTCAGATGAGTAACCCTGCAATTGCATCATATAACTATGCCTTGACTGAGTCCGAGAGTGGGAGAACAGTCTGCCAGTCATGTGAGAAACCGTATGGCAACATCTCCCTGGACTAGTAAACGACGACCAGCAATGCACTCAAACAAAAAAGCTGAAGTGCCGGCATAGAGCAAATTGAGTTAGCAAAAAAGTTTGCAATTGAAGAAAATGAGGCAATTAAAGAGATTCGTCAACTAAAGTTATAACAGGAACAAGAAAGAACTAAACAGTAGAAGCTTCAAACAGAGCTGTTAACTTTGCAGATCCTAAAACTAAAGACAGAACTAAGTACCTAACTAATGTGTTTTCTGTTGTTTAGTTCACATCTGTTTTTTGAGTATATTCAAAGACCTTTTCAATTAAAAACACTACTGCTGTTTGTCATGTTCTTGATTTGAATCAGACCTACAAAAGTAACTTGTTTATTTTACATTTATACCTAATGTTAATGCAGAATAGTTGTCGTAAAGGAAAATAGTAAAACAATATAGTCTGTTTGACGTAAGGCGAAAGTGTACTTTAACCTCTTCATCATAAAGTTCAAAATAATTAATTCTTTCACACAAATATTTCGGACGATGAACAATAAAATTCTTGTAATCACTTTCCTCTTCAAAAATGTAATAGTAGATTGCCTGAGCCATTTTCTTAATGTGACTTAAACCATCAAAATCGGTGAGTTAATATGTTATCCAGATATTCAGAGAAAATAGAGATTAAAGTGCGTGGTGAAACATAAAATACAGTTAATTGAGATTATTTGTCAGTTAATCTCGATAAACTATCATTATTTCGCATGGTGAAACTGGCCCTTAGAAAAGAAAATTCTACCCCTGCATTATCCAATTTTATTATTTCTGCTGCAAATTACTATTCAGTTTTTCACCTTTCACATTGACCAGCACAAAATCACCAGTGGAATAATCAGAAGTAAGTTTTAGGGTAGTAAACTCATCTTCTCTTTCATCATTTTGTCACTCTAGTCCAGATGAATGTTCACGGAGGCTCTCCATTTCAACGTCAGAATCTGAAGAAGATGAATCTTAATTTTTCTTTTTCTTTGAGGATGTTGGCACTTGAAAAACTAATTTCTTTTTAACTGGTTTCACATTTCTTGTCTGTAGATTTTTGGCCTTTAGCTCCTCCAAGGAAGGAAATCTTATAACTGCTGTCTTTCCAGTATTTTTTCTTTCTTCACCAGTACCTGCTTTTGGCAAGGGTAGAATATCTTCTGATGTCATTGGTAGGCCTAAAAATGTGGATGGCGTAGGGTGAGTAGAATTTCTTAACATAGGCCTAGGTCCTTCATTGTTCCCATCTTGAGCCACTTTGTGTCGACGGTTTGTTGTTTTTCTGCTTAAAATACTTCCTCAGGAAATATGTGGGGATTGAAGGCAGACATTTGTGCTTCTGAATGCTGAAACAGCTGCCTGAGTAGTCCATCTGTCATGTAACTTTCACCGAAGACTGGACTGATGTCTTTCAAGATTGATACCTTTCCTGGATTATTCCTTAGCCATGTTTTGACTGTTTGGGAATAGAAGGTACTGAAAGGTTTCATGAAGCTTACATCAAGTGCTTGTAATTGATGAGATTTATGTGTTGGTATCACTAGAATATGCACATTATTTGCAGTCGCCATTTCAAGTAAAGTAAGTTTTTTTGAGTGTGTTGCATGGCCATCCAATATAAGACGTACAGGGTCTTCTGCAGTTGGTGCAAAGATTTCTCCTGGCATCCAGCCTGAGGGATGAGCAACAACACTATCTGGTGGTAACCCTTGTTCAAAAGCTGGATCTTTTCTGACTCAAGGAAAGACCAGCAAGGGAGGTATGTATCGCCCAGAAGCACTACAACAAACTTCAACAGTCACTAAGGTGCCACGTCCAGCTGAAATAAGCAGGCCCACCTGTTTTTTTACCTTTCAGGAAAAGTATTTTTGGTGGTTTGTTTGGAACTGTAGAGATGCCAGTTTCATCTGTGTTGAAAATTCGACTGGCTGAGAAGTGATACCTGTCCTTCAGTTCTCCCAACAAATCAAAAAACACTTTAACAATAGGCTTTTTGAATGCTGATACCCTGGCAAAGGATGTATTTTCTGACTGACGAAGGGAAAGTGTAGGGTGGCACTTCATAAAACAATAAACCCAATCACGCCCAGCCATTCCCTGTTTTTTGTTGAAGGGATGGGTAATCTTATTTTGTTCTGCATAAAGGCAAGCCAGCTTCTGAAAATCAGTAAATGTTAAACCAAAAACCCACTTTTCCATGTTGAGAATGTGTTTTTTCAAAGCTTCTTCTTTTTGCTCAGGTGTAAATACAGGTTTAAAATGACCCAATCCCTTTTCTGCGATGTTTCATTGCGCTCTTCTTTGTAGAGTCCCACGAGGTACATTGTATTCTCTACAAGTTGCTTCGTGTGACTTCTCACCACTTCTAACTGCTGCTATGGCTAGCAGCATTGACTGCTCTGACCAACTCTGCTGCTGCGTCTTTCTCTTATATGTGCGCACCATCTACAAATAAGATAATTACTATGTTGCTTTTAAAAATTCACAATAGGGTAATGTGGAGTACTAACAAGGGGCAAACTGGAATGCTGTTCAACTTTTCCCCTAAGGTAGTAAACTTTAAATTAACCTCTATTCAATTCCTTATTGACATTTAAAGCAATAAGGTTTAAGAACACACAACAATAATGTCTCCTTGATATGTTACACAAAGAATAATAAAGATACTGCATACATGCAATATAAGGCGAGTAATTAAAATACTTACTTTTTTATAAAAAAGTGAGAAAAATATCACATGTTTACATAACATCCATCCAAAGGGAAACAAGCGCCATCTTGAATACTGGCTTGGCAGCCAATACCAAAATGGCATATTTACTTATGCATCTATAGAACTGGAACCACAAATTTTGAATTTAAATCAATATTTCAGTATGCTCCACCATTCCACAGTGCCCCACATTCCCATACGTGTGTGTATAGAAATTGACGTTGTTGTCGTAGTGACTTGTTTGTATTCACGTTTGTGTGCATCAATCAAGTGACACTCCAAATTGTTAAAAATTTTCTATTGGTAAGTTTTCTCGCCGTACTTCATTTACTTTTGCCATTTAATTTCATAATTGCGCCATGTCCACCTCACTTCACCCTCACTGGCATTGAAGAAGACCTCAGCTGTTAAGTGTTACTTAAGGTACCCAAGCTACTTACAACTGATTATTGTGTTTGATGCAAAGAAACAAGGGAGCAATAACGGCTACACTATAATGTGCATCATGTGCACCAATGTCACTAAGCGCAAACATCTTAACTGGGGTGTGGTTTTCTCATCATGCTGCGTGTACCTACGGTACTGACAACAGTGACCTTATCATATTACTGGTAGAAATTCTGTTGCAAGGTTCTGTGAAGGACTCTTGAGTATTTTCGTATCCATCTGACCTAAATATTTTGAATACAGCACTCTGAAAATGCAGTTTTTTGCTATGTTGGAGTGTTCTGAAATAGTATTTCTAATGTGCATAATGCCTTGAAAGTAATCTACTGACATAGTCTTAAGTGTGTTCTATTTGTAGATCAGTGTGATTACTGTTCAGGTATGGCTTAGGGCCATGTCGAGTTGTTTCTTTTTCAGTATGGACTACAAACGCCTTGTTCTTACTCGAGTATAGGGGCTGTTCTGAGTCTTAAGCTTACAGTTGCCAGGATTGCTGGATGCTATGTACCTTTGGCCACATCCAAAGGTTACAAGGTCCAGGCGTCTTAGTAGGTGAGGAGAACAGTCCTTGGGAAATGACCGGCTCTACAAGTAACGTATTTGTGCGTTCCCTTTGGGCTTAATCTCGTTCGGCTGTGTAGACATATTGTATGCTCAAGGGTTGTATTGGTTCAGGTGCGGCCTATGGGCTGTGAGCACCTGGGGTCTGGGTGGGTGGCTGGAAGAGCCCGGGTTGATATTGAAGGTGTTCATTGATTTGCTGCTGCCATGCAAGCTGCTCCTGCTTCATATACTACACCATCAGAGCCAGAGGTCATTGGGGTATTGACTCTCAGGTTTCTTGTCCTGCAGCGAATTCACCCTTCCTTTCTCGCCCTTGCTTGGAGAAAGTCATCAGTTGGAGTGAAGGTTTGTGGAGTGCTACAGGGATCTCTCGGTGGAAATGCAGAAATGTACAAGTGTTTTCCCTCCCTTAGAAGATCATGATCCGGTTGGTACCTTGTCATCCCCCAAAGCTCTACTACCAGTGGCGAATGCCGGTGGAATGTACAGAGGTGGATGGGTAGCTCAGTGTCTATCCTTAACCTGTTTGTATCAGGATCCCAGTTACACCGACCCTCCATTTCCAACTGCGAATCTTGGCGGCGTCATGAATTGTTTGGGGTAGTGACATTAGCTTGAAATTAACCTGTGTGTGACCTAATGCCGGCTTCCAGGTATGATGCTTGATAATCGTGTATGAAGGACCCAGGTACAACCAAACAAGACGGAACAGCCACAGTACTGAGCATCAAGTTGCAATAGTGATCCTCCCTACCTCCACCTTGAGGCACAATCACCTGCGGCAGGAATTGTTTTGTTCTTGTCGGAGCATGTATGTCCTGTTCTCCTATTCCTTGCCAAGAAGCTGCTGTGGAGATGGAATGTTACTGGTTGATGGGGACTGCAGATAATGACAAGTTAAAGAGGGATAATCCCACACAGATAAGCAGACAAAAGTTCAGAATAAAGGGCTGCAGGATTTATTCAGAATAAACAATGTTCCCCAGTGGGTAGCTCTAATCTTTCGAGAGTCTATTGCGAAGCTCATTACAAAATCCAATGTTTGGTCTGACCCAAGCATAATCGTGGCTTCAGCCACGTTCAAAATTACAACTGCCTTCCCTAATCCAGCTGTCTAGCATACTAATGCCCGGTTGTACCATTGAGGATCAGCAATGATCTAGATTCAAATACTGGTTTGATCCTGGTTCAGCACATTTGGCTGTTGCACCATTGCGATCTGCGCACCGAACTATGATCAATTTGAACCTCGCCTTGAACCGTGCCTTTTAGCAGTTCAGGAGAATGATCTTGGATCAAGTACATACGAGTGCTTTATTTAAAAATGTCAAAGTTATATTGAAGAGCAAATTTGTTTTAAAATGACATGTACATTCAAATATTTCGTATTTAAGCTCTGTTTAGCACTTAAATATACATTTTAGTAAGGATTTATAAAATGAACAGAGAAGAATAACAGTTTGTGTTGAATGTAATTTATGTGAAAATAAAAACACTGTAAAATATTTTTATTTGCTAAAAATAAACTTGGTAATATTTAAATTGTTTAAAAATGGATTCGTACGTTTTTACTGTTGTAGAATGTAAATTGAGAACTTTTACAAAGGCTTAAGATGCAATGCATTTAATGAATTAAAGATGGTATTAATGTTTTGTAAAGAGAAAACAAAAATCATGCTTTTCCCTCCGATCATACAAAACGGAAAACTGGTAAAGCCATTCAGAATATTAGAAACTGTCCTAATTTTCCACACGAGCAAAATCTGATGTCGAATTTATTGCTCACGAAAGAGCAGCCGTAGCTGGTAGATGTAGTTTTAACACACAACTAACAGGTAGCGCTGAGAACAATTTATTTTTGGGAATTCAGAACGACGTTATACACACTTGAATATTAGTCAGTAAAGTTTGTACAGCAATTATTTTACTTAAAACAAATAAAACATTGTACCAACTAGTTCTATGTACACTACCTTCTTAAATAATATTGGTATTAAAAATAACAATAAAATGTGTGCAAAGTGTTTCCAATCAAACAAAGCGACTGAAACAGAGTTTTTTCAGTGCATTCAACTAAATTATAAAGTAAAATATCCTAGTCTGAAAAGATAATGTCCACAAAATTGTATTAATTGTCAGCGAACCTCGAAATAAATTGTTGCATCATGACATCACGAAATGAGGGCCAATCACAAACAGTGTTTCATTTCAATTCTAGTTTTGAACCGAGATCAGGTGATCTACGATGGGAACTTGGCCATTCGCGTTGGTGCAACACTCGTACATTGAACTCGGATCAAACTGAAGATTATCTTTGAACCAAGATCTTATGATCTTGGTTCCGGGCTGTTAACGGTGCAATCAGGTATTAGGCACATGATTCAAAGTCACAGATAAAGACGTGATGAGGCGGTTGGCATACACTTTGAACACTTTTGGGAATAACTTAAATTGTTAAGGCTGCTTGTGGCTACTTGTCCCTAATGGACAGTTGGCTAGTGGTTGCAAGTGATGGATTATCACGGGGCTTGTAAGAGAAAGAAGCATACGCAATGACTGAAGAACAACTGGCGTTTTTTGTGGCTGCAACTCAATACGTAGTGGTGCCAGACATCCTGAGGTCTGAGGGTTAGGTGTGTGTGGGTGCAACACACTACTTCTTCTTACTCCCACTTCATGGCAGTTGCGTGAACTGGCTGCATGTGAGATAGGGTGGTAGGGGTGGCAGTTGATCTAGACCGGTTGCGAAACATTAACTGGTGGTTGGGCAGGTGGTATTTATGCCTTCGTATGGGTAGACCAAGCCTTGTTCAAGTCACTTTACGTCTTTAGCCTTGACGGGAGGAGTCCAGGGAAGTGTAACAGCGGTGATGATGGTTTTATCTCAAACAGTATGCATTAACCTTATCGGGCGCATGTTCGAAAAAACACTACAACATAGTTCAAGCATCAGGTAGGTGGACATCTTAAATTTTTCTCTCTTTCTCACGCTAAGTTGGAGGACTCAATGCCATGTAAGTGTATGCAGTTGAGTGAGAATGTTGGCGCAGATGTCGGGGGTGGCCCTGGTGGTGCTGGGGGCTTCCTACTGACGGATGTGCCGCGAGTGCTGCTGTCACGCCTGCTCACCCGGTCACAGGCTTCCCCGCACCCCTTATTCTACTATGTGGCTCTCAGCCTAGTGGCAGTGGGAATCATCGTGTGCGCCACTGGCGTGCTTGGGTGGTGGGCATCATGTCTGCGCAGTCACTGCATCCTCGGCACTGTGAGTACCTTTTTCTCCTCACCATTTTGTCTCTACTGTTTAGTGCATTTCTGCAGTTTTGTTCTTATTTCCACTGTACATATTTGGTCATGTGCTGTGTCACTAATTTCCAGTTGGGAGATTCCGCACAGTTCTTGTATTCCTGTAACCAACTTAAGATGTGAAGGATCACCATGAAATTAAACAGTGGACTCTTGTAAATAGCAGTAACCTTCAATATTTTATTATTCAATGTAGAAGTGGGTAACAGAGAATAAACCTGTTACTTTTTATCTGATACACACTTATATCAAGTACTGTAAATGAGTACACTGCCAAAATACCAGATACATTTAGTATCAGTTTAACATTCTCCGCCAATATGTTGTGTCTGCTGTTTCATGTAGGTCTGATACAGCAAAATTTTAATTGTATTTAAATTGTGTATTTAAGATGAAACCCAATTTCTTGGTTTAGATTTGGAAACTTCACAGTTAAGTAATTTTTAAAAAAATTCTAATTGATAACTATGTTTTCTTTTACTATGATTACGTTCTTATCCATACTTTATTTTAGTGTAAAATACAGGATGTTCCACAATTTGACTGACATATACCGGCAGTGTATTCTACAGCTCATTGGCAACAAAAAAGTCGTATACATACACGGGCTACGCAGCTCCAGTATCGAGTTACAGGGACGGACGTGCAAGGAACACAGGTAGATGCAGTGGAGAAACCCGACCATTGCTGTGCCGACAGGACAGGTGAAAGGCACACACACACGCAGTTGACAAAGTGTCCCATTAAACCACATGCAGGCCACAGCGTCGGTAGGCTGACATGGTCTTGTCAGTGTTGGTGTTACGAGGCGAGGAGATGCACCATGCCAGGACTGTTTACACGAGTAGAGTACGCAGACATGGTGTACGTGTACGAATCCTGTGATGGCAATGGAAGTCATGTGGCAGTGGAGTATTGTGGGCGGTTCCCAGCCCGCAGAGCGCCGCATCATACGACATTCGCCAAGGTGTACCAGTGTTGGAAGGAGACAGGAACCTGTCCGCGATGAACACAGGAGCGTCAGCATCGCCAGCGTGACGTGGCTGTACTGGACGAGATCACGGAAGCAACACATACCAGCGTATGTACGATTGCACAGACGACAGTGGTGTCGCTAATGCAGGTGTGGTGGGTATTGCGTGCCGACAGCCTGTACCCCTACCACCTGCAAACAATGCAACACCTGCGCCCCCAGGATCACGCCTCCCGTCTGAAGTTTTGCGCCTGGATCCAGGAACACGTGGACACGCTGCCCCTTATTTTTTTCTTAGCCGAGGCAATGTTCAAACGTCAGGGCATCACAAACAGCCGCAACGAGTGCACGTGGGTACATGCCAATACGCACAATTTCACAGAACCCAATTTTCAGGAAAGGTTTTCAGTCAACATGTGGTGCGGTGTGCTTGGCTCACGGTTCATTGGCCCACATTACTTTGCTGGCATTGTTACTGCTCATGTCTACCGGAAGTTTCTGGTCAACACCCTGCCCGTGTAATTGCAGGATGGGGCTCCTCCACACTTCAGAAGGACTGTCACAGCGTACCTGAATATTGCGTTTCCGCTCCGCTGGATTGGACGGGGTGGGCCAGTCCCTTGGCTGGAGCGTTCTCCGAACCTCTCCCCTCTGAACTTCTTTGTATGTGGCTGCCTGAAGAGTTGGGTGTATGACGGACTGCGGCTAGACACACGTGCCCGGTTACAACAGGCGATTACCGACGCCACCGATCAGTTACGCGCAGACCTTTCTCGCATGCAGTGGCAACGCTCCATGATGCAACGCGTCGCAGCCTGCATGCGGGTGGACGGTGCACTTTTTGAGCAGCTGGTGTGAGCCACTCCACATTCTTGTAGTCCAGTGCAATAAAGGTGTTCCATAAAATTAAATAACCAACCCATGCACCTAATAAACAAATTTGATTTTTTTCACATTCGCCCCTGTAACTCGGTACTGGAGCTGCGTAGCCAATTTTTCTATATGAATGTTTTGTTGCCATTGAGCTGTAAAATATACTGCTGACGTATGTTGGTCGAAGCACGGAACATCCTGTATAACACACAGTACACTAACTCAAAACACGTACTCGATAACGCATGTATCTGATACACACCTACCTGATACTATGTACGTGACAACATGCTTGGTACTCGAGAGACTGGTGAAACATCTACACAACACATTCAAGAATTCTGATATAGAAAGTATCAGATATTCTAATTCAACGTAATTTAATAATTGAAGTGTAGGTTATCCACATCAATCTTAGAAATCATTTAGTTTTTTCTCTTCACATATCAGTTCAAGCGTACATAATGTGCTCAAATAAATTTTTCACATAAAAAAATGTTCCTTTCTCATTTGTCATTAATCACTGCATTGTGGATATCTTTCAAACATGTGCTGTGGTAACATAATGGATGAAATACTATGGCTGTGTTTGTTAGGAGTGTGTATCTGATAGGAGTGTTATGTATTTTGGGCAGAGGTTCAGTCACGGCTGTGTCCAAATTATTTATTGAAAAAGGAGTGATTTTTTTTTGCTGATGAACTGACTGTATTAAATCTGTTTTTATGAAATATTATTTTGACAAAACATACAGATATATTGTAATGCATGCAGTATAATAATACGTGAAATCTTCGATGCTATCAACAACTAAACTCAAAAATGATGAAAGGATCAGATCCTAAGTGTATAATAATGCACATAACAAATATTTGAGATGCAAAGGTTTTGTAACTCTAATACTGTAATAAAATACTTAAAATCCATAAAGAAAGAAAATTTCTAATCTTTTACTCATCTGTGTATGGCACAAACCACTGAACCTAAACCCATTAAATTCTAGGAATGGCTTTTCCTTAGAATTCAGGCATACTTTAGGAAAGAATTTTCAAAATTTATCTCTGTGAGGAGTGAAAAGGGTATAATTTTTTTCTCTTTTCTTTCATGTAGTTCTCATTATCTCTTAATTTTGAAGAGACATTACAGGGCATGTATTCAATGGGCTATGTATACAATTGTCTAAAATTAGTTTTAGGAATTTTTTGGAATTCCAGCTCCAGAGAGTGAAAAGAAGCAAAATTATTTTCCATGAATTTCTCAGCATTTCATAAAAAAATCTGATAAAATATTGCACTGTTTTTTTTTTCTCCAGGTAGCTGCCTAAGTAACCGTCTAAAAACAGACATAAGGAATTTTTTTCACGATTCCATTTCCAGGGTGACAAAAGATAAAAAAGGATTTTTTTTGTGTGCATAGTTTCATAGCTTTCACAGTATCTTGTAAAAACTCAATTAGGTAGGATAGCCAAGGTTTAAAGTTCTTTATATAAATGCTTAAGTCCATGTTCCAAGACTTTCATAATTACCTTTATATGTGTGTAAACTATTTCAGTGCTGGTTAACTTCCATACAGACTTCAGGTGATTCATCCCCTTCAAGTAATATTTAAAATTTTTAAAAATTGGAATTCCTTCTCAGAATGTTTTTTACTATAACTAAGTAATACCTAGTGACAGTTACTAAAAGTTTCAAGGATTGATGTGGAGAAAGTATTTTCACAAGAGCATACCTATGTTTCCTCCTTCCGAGTAAGCTCATGTTTGGTAATCCTAGCACTTGAGAGGACCCTTAATATAGTATTTTACATTGTTATCCATTTCTTTGTCTTAAGATATAGCTTGACGCATTGCGACTCCAAGGTACTAGGTGGAAGGGGTTTGATTCTTACTCTACCGTCCTTCACCACTATTAATTTAGAACGCTGATTCCACTCCTGGTGTTTGAAGTTATTTATCTCACCTGAGGTGTCGAAAGGGCATGTAAGTTGGTTACCTGGCTGGGTCTGGAATATTCCCACGCTGGAAGGTTTAGGATTACACCCTTCCGGCCGAGAGACTTTAGCAGGAGGAGGAGAATCAAACCTCAGGGTAAGTTTGATTAAATAGGTCTCCCTCCTAGGGAGTTTGATCCTGCTTATCGTGAAGGTTGTCAAAAAGCGTGACGCCAGCTGTCATGGTACAGAAACTATATTAATAAAGGAGAGACTGACTATTAAATATTATTTTCAGCATCCTCTATAGGGAGCTGGTTGAGTTGGTTTGCGAATGGGAATAAATTTAGGAGTCACCGCTATTACTTTCAGTGATTAGAAACCTGAGGGGTTGGACGATTGGTAATAATTTTTCCGGCTGCTGTGTGCACTTGGTACGTGGGGCCAGTGGGTCGTGCTGTCTGAGCAGGACAAGAAGAGGTACTAGCTTCGAGTTCCTGAGGGGTAGGGGCTGAATAACAAAATAATTGATCTCGTGATAAGGCCAATCTAATCCGAGATTCGTATCTCTACCCTGATTAACTGCCTCAACCTCTGTGGGCTCAAGTATATCTAGTTTTATGTGTGGTGCGAATTATGGCTCAGTACTAGAATTACCTGTGAGAGTTTCTGGTTTGGTTGTTAGAAAAGCACTACCACTTAAAGTGTCTAGTTCTCTCTGTAAAGCCTTCGTAAATTGCTGTATTCTCCCTAGGATATGTAAGGCATTTGTACAAATAATTAGCACGTATAATTTAGTGTGCACCCCAGAATCACTAGGCAATATCCGGAGCCTCCCATGTCCGCTGTCCAGACTAGGACTAAAGTAGAGGATAGTAGATTGGCCTGTGTTTCTGGGATCGAATCCCGTCTGAAAGCCGGGCGACTAAAAGTTCCACGAGAATTATCTGGCCTTGTTCAGACTGGGAGTGATCCAAGAATCACCGCTCGTTCCTTTCAGTGGGAGTGCCAAACAAAAAATGGTCCCTTTTATTAGAGAAAATAAAGTGTAATCATCAAAATACAAGACAGCAGCAAGTATCTCCTAAATCTGGCCTTGTTCAGGCTGGGATCAAGATGGAGACAAGAATATCAATCTTGTAATTGTGAGAGTTCTTCCCGCTGGAGGTTGGACGGCATGTAATGAAACTTGGGGTATCTCTGCCTTCCTGAGACTGGGGATATTCCAGGATTATTAATTCCGTCTGTACCTATCAGTGAGAGAGACGATTTAAATTTAGGACTCAATTTAACATAGTCAAATTAAATGAGGCGTTAAAGAAGGTACGCTCAATTATTTGACACACTGTAATGTATTTATTTTATATGTTTGGAAAACATTGGGATGCGTAGCTCCAAAGTAATTAATATTAATAGTTTTATGGCAAGTGAATGCGACCTGCATAAATAATAATGATTCAAGAAAAAGCTCTTAGAATTCGGGTCACTCTAAGGGAGGGGGTGGGGTTTTGTCCAGAAGGGATGTCGTAATACCTCTGGATGCTGGCGTCATCGTGTTCTTCCAGGTGCTGCGGACGTCATTTTAGGAGGTGTCGCCAGAGACTGTTATCCGCCGCAAGGGGTCTAGCATGATGATCTGTCAGACAAGCTCCAGTCTTTGCAGACTGGGAGTGGTATGAGTAGCACAGCTTACACCAGAGACTTTTACTATGTTCATACAAGCACGAGTATCCTAGTGGTCAGAACCCTGGAGTAGATCATCTCAGTCTTGTTCACACTGTGAGGTCAGGGTCAAGACCACTTTCCTTGGTGGCACTGTCGACTTTACTCAAGCTGGAGGGGCTGATGACAGTACAGTCTTACTCAGACTGATGATGTCGGCCTTTTCAGGCTGGAGGGCTGATGACCTGTCCTGTGTCATTGATTGGCACCTCCTCATATACCAAAATCTTCGACTTGTAGGCTCTCCGAGGGATGCTGGGTTTGCTAGCCTCTCATCACAGGGATCGTTAATGCTGGGCTGGTGACAACGCCACCCTTTTCTTATCTCCTCTGTTGCAGGCTGTTGACATATCTGTCACCTCTGCACGAGGCTCAAGCGGCAGTGGCAACCTTGTAGGCGGGGTGCTGCCATCCTGCAGCAACCCTTGGAACTACTAGCTTCTCTGTTAGCTGGGTGTTGATGACTTGCCGATCAGTGCAGTTTCTTGTAAGGGAAATAGGCAACCACATGGCTGTGGCAGGTGGACAGTACAATTTTTATTTAACCATGTGTCTGTAATCTCTTCTTATTGGATCCTGTAGGCACGTGATTAATTGTACTGCCATGGTGTGACTTTCCCATATGAATGTAGCTACTCGAAGATGGGGCAAAGTCGAAATTTAGAGTGTGCATGCCCAATACACAGGAATGTGCCATGCCTCAAGCGACATCAAGACAAACATAGTAAGAAAAGAGTTGATTTTGAAGATGTCTGAATGAAGCTTGTCTGATTTGTAAACTACAAAACTTGGAGATAAAAAACATCATTTTCAGAAATAAGACACTCGTATTGTATATTTCAAGTTGTCTTTCCAATCACTGACCCAACTAAAGTAAAGGTGTGCAATAGCAATCACTTGTGTGTGTACAGTCACTTATATATGTGTGGGTGCATACCTAAGTATGTGGTCAGGTTCATCATGTGGATGTGTGCGGCTGCATGTGCGTGTGTGTGGGCAATATGCATATGTGTGTGTGAGAGAAATAACGATAGATATAGATAGATAAATAGATAGAAAGAGGTAGATGAAGAGAGAGAGAGAGAGATATATATATATATATATATATATATATATATATTATATATTCCCTACTAGGGAGGTTTTATTGGCTGGGGCTATTCACACCAAACTTTGACCCCCACAACGTTTGAGGTTAAGTGCAACACAAATCTTGTTTACGTGATTTTTGAGAAATGAGGCTTTCATCATGGTCAATTTTACAATTATGGTTTGTGATGCCAGGATCCCGAGAAGCATAAGAGGTGCCTTAATGTTTCATGAGTGCTCGGCCTGTATATAAAAGAGATCTTGTGGCCTGCCTGATCAGCACAAATTCAGGAGCCGCTGTCACGACCCTGCGAACAGGCTGGCCCTTATTAACTGGATTACCTGGGGTCTTGGATGACCCGCCGAGGTTGCTGCTCTAGTTGATGTGCAAGCTGCTGGTTTCCGGCGTTCTCTTCTTCAGGATGTGCAGTGGTGCTGAGGGTACAGGTGTCCAAGGCGGAGTGGTGCTGCCTTGACTGCTGGCCCCCAAACCATGGGCAAGCTAAGCCCAGAGGTGGCTCTTCATCAGTCTATTGCTTCGACCAGTGGGTGAGGCTTTCCAGGAGTCTTGACCAGAGAGGGAAAAGTGGCTGAGGGAGGGCTGACAGGTCAAGCCTTTCAGATGCGTGGGCAGTGAGAACTCTGCCCACATAGCTGAATTGCAAAGTGCATGTGGGCAATCGGGATTGCAAGGCAAGCTGGTTTTGGAGGCATAAGCTGCCCTTCTTAACTTTCTTTGTGCACCGCCCTTCAAGTTGTATGACATAGGAAATTAGGTGCAAACTACCACCTCGCAAAAGTGGAGCAGGCGACGCAGTTCCCTATTGTGTAGTGCCATGGGCCACGGCTGCACAGGCACAAGTTGCACCCTGGGCTCCTTCTATCCGGCCCCATAGAGAGTGGTGGACAGAGCGGTGGGTTGGCTCAGGCTGAACGACGGCCCCCATTAAGAATGGTGGTGGAGTATTGGAGTATGGATTAGTCTGATTGGCTGATTCATCTGGTGGAAAAGTTTCTAGTGGGTGGAACTCTACCCAACTCTACCCAGGGGCAAAGCTCGGTTGTTCGTCTAATGTATAGGTATTTGACTTTCAAACTACATCATGTACTAACTTGGACTGACACGGAAGTTAAAACTACATTCAGCCGGGTGAAGGCGACCTGGTTCTAACCTATAGGGGAAGGCGAGAATATCTGCTAGATAGTTACTATACTGCCCTAACAATCAACCTGTTGTCCTAATGGGACAGGTTCGTTGACCACCAGAAGTGTAGTGTTGAGGATTGCCTTTACCGTCTGGTAATACAGGAGTCCTGAAGGGACTGTCACAACCGTTACTAAGGACTGGTAAGGAAGGAGCAGTTCTGCATCTTCAGGAGCTGTTGATGGTCCAGTCTTCCAAAAGATGGAGGGTCTCCCGCAGGGGCAGAAGAGGTTTCTGGAGGAGTTGAAGACAATGGTATGGTTTTTTTGGCCCATGAAGAGAGCATTGGAATTGGTGACATACCAAAGAGTATGAACCGCCAGTGGCTTCTTCCGGTCCAGTCGTGAGTGTTGGAGGAAATATAGACTAACTTCTGCAGGTCTCGCAGGGCAATTTATACTGATTTCTTCCTGAACCAGAGTAAGTGAGGTGTAAGGAAGGAGATAAGCTCCTTCTCAAGCTGGACTGATGTTTCTGTAATATCATCCAACATTGCGCAGGAGCATCATGTAGCCACGTGTCCAGCCTCTTCAAGTACTGTTGATTTGACTTGCTCAGGTGAAATGAACGTGATTTAGATGGGATGAAGTCAAGTGTATGTCAAAGAGGTGTAGAGTGTCACGTGTCAATATGTATACAGTTGAAGCCTGGAATACTGCGGCCCGTTATACAGAAGATTCGGTTATACCTGAGGGCAATTTATCACCCCCGGCCTGAATAAATAAATAAGTGGAAAGAATGCTGTCAGGTAGACATGTGGTCTGTCGGTGGGTGGTCAACACCAAGATCTATTTTACTGGTTCATTACAGCCAATATAGCATGTTTTTCGGTTCGGTCTTCAGTTTCGTTGGCGTGGTGCAATGTCTTTGACTGAAGAATTCCTAGTGGCCCTTTTTTTATGTGACCATATTATATCTGTTTTGCTGTTTGGTTTTAAACAGGCCAAAAAAATGTTACTGTAGCAACCTTTCCATCTTATCTGGGCATTGCATCAGTGTGGGGAATGGCACGACCACATTCCAAACAATATATTATACTCGCAAGTGTCCTGCTGTCACACATTTACTGGCACTTATAAGTTACCATGAAATGTGCGTGCGTTGTATAGCATAACACATTTAAGCAATTAAAATTATTCAATGCCAAAATGTTTAGCTAAAGTAAGTTAAAATACGCTGGAATACTGTAATAAAAGGGATGCCAACTTCTATGGCGCACTCAGTATAAAACTGGCTTGCAATGGGAGGGCTCTGGGTTCAGATTCTAGGTAAGGTAGGGACAAAGTCATTTACAGGCATATAATTAATCTCCTACATGATATAGCGCTACTTAATCATTATAATTATGATGTTGCCACTTTGATTATAATGTTTATAAGCAGATGGCTATTGCAGATCTTGGCACAACTCATTAATTTGACTAAAATTCAAGCAAATTTCTCATTTTCAAGCAACAATTTTTAAATTTCTTCTTTAAAACATGATTTCTATCTTCAATTTCACCTCCAAAATGAAGATAATTTTATAAACCTGCATTCTCAATCAGATGCACTTTTTTTTAAAACATGCTTCGTTCACTCTTTGATCAGTGTCCATTCTCAGGAAAGAATGAGGCTAAATTTGTGGTCAAAAAGACTAAATTTTACTCTTGGAATTTCATCAAAAATATGATGATTTAGCTTGCAAATGAGTCTTTACAGAAACTCGCACAAAGAGTGAACACAAGTTGAAAATTGGTTTTGATTTTGGCTGTAAATTTAATTGGTTTTGAGTTGCGCTTTGAAAGATTTTACAGTAAATTAGAAGTTTACTTGAATTTGGCTTGAAATTGCTTGAATTTTAGTCAAATTATTGAGTTGCGCCAAGATCTGCAATAGACATCTACTGAATTTATAAAAAATGTTTACGTATAAAAACATAAGACAGAGAGTTAAAATATAAAACTTTTAATTTGATTTCGATACTTTTCACCATTCCTTTTTACTCTCAAATCTATTGTGATAAACTCATAGTCTTCCCTCCAGCAATTTGAACAAATCCCTTTAAACTTCTCAAACCTCATGTCTCCTCCAACAAAATCGCAATATGTGTGTTTCAGATTTATTTCATCTGGTCTAAATATACATAGAAAATTTGCATTGTCTCGTATCAATTGTTTGGGAACTCAGGAATATGTTTGAGCCAAATAAAATACATCAATATTTTTGTGCCATCCACAAGTAAAGTATTCCCGAATTATATTTTGATCATCCAATATTACATCATCAAAAATAACTAAAGAATTATTTTCACATTCGTCTAGTGGAATAATTTCCTCAGTATTATTTTTAAAAATAAGCCATCTTTTCATTAAACTTGCTGAATATCACATCAAAGTTATCTTGTCATTGAATATATTTTGGTTGATTCAAACTTTTAGAGCAAACATACTATTTATTAAAATGTAGCCATCCTGTCTTATAAATGAAATTGATCATCAAATTCGTCTTCCCGATATTACCTCTAATATCATCAGGTGAAGGTTTGCCATTTTTCTTATTCTTAGAAGATTCTTCAGGAATTAAAACACCAACACCCCAATCAACTTTGCGTAGCTTAGGCTGCTGTGGGTGTTGCTTCTTCATTTAATTAAATAATTTTTGTAATAAATGGATAGTAAAGTTTTCAAGTTAACAAACAATAGTTCTATACTGAAGAAGACACTTCACTATGATATAATTCATAATTATATCATAATCATATCATAAATTTGATTTAATCCATTTTCCAAAAAATAACATAGAATTGACAACAGACAATGTGAAAAATAGAATATCTATCAAAACTAAAATTGATATTAAACTTGTAGGCACTAAATTGCTTAAATTCTAATCCATATAAAACAATCAATATTCATTGTATCTTGGCATATGGCATGTTCATAAAATAAGATGAATCTACTCATTTGGAAACTGATATAATTGCTAGTTTTCCACCAAAAACTATGTTTGGTTTTAAAGATTACATTAGCTGTGATCCCCCATATCCAATTTTTATAGAATAAACAATAAGCGATTTAACCACATTGTACTATAAATTAGAGATGAATGTGGTAAACTGATTGATCTTGATGGAGCTGATATTGATATTGTTTTGGAAATTAAAGAAGTTTAAAATGGAAAGCTTTCTTTCAGAAATAGTTGTGATGAAAAATTCATCACAACTATCATTAACAAAATATAACATTTTTCTTTCAGATATAATTGGGATGAAAATTTCTTCCCGACTCCCATTAATAAAATATAAAAATTTTCTTATAAAATTTGAATGTGAACTGGCAGTTCACCTTAAGAGGTATATAAAATATAAATTTTTTCTTTCAGAAATAGCTGTGATGAAAAAATTTTTTAAAAAATTATGAAGAGTGATAAGTGGTGAAACACCGCTAATGGAGAATAAAAAAAAAATTAATTATAAATTTTGATATCTGTATGGCTGTGTATCTATTTTATTTTCTAGTGTAATTCTCTTATCACAAGTACTCCATGCTATTTTTGATTAACCTCTATTGTATATATTTTGTGTTTCTCGCTCCTAATTAAATTCATTGTCCTATTTTGAATTTTCTCATTAAACACATTTCTTATAGTTATCAAGTAATTCTATTGTTGAATACACATTTTTTCACACCTATTGCTCTTTTGTTTACATTATGCATACATCTTTGCTGGTAAACCAACAAGTTCTTTAATTATATTGCCATTACACTCATCTTTCATTTTGCCTAAAACATTTATATTTATTTGAGGCATGTTATAAATATTGCTCTTTGGATAATCACATGTATCAAATTTATCTAACATTTACTTCATGTCTTCAATAAAAATCTTCTGTTTTAATGTTATAAAAATAAGAATCGGTATCGTGAAAATATAGTTCAATCTTATCACCATATTTCACTTTCATAACTTTATAATAGAAATCGTTCATGAATTATTTTGATAAATCAAAAATGGACATGACCACATAAATTGGTTTAATGAATTTTTTCATTTGTCTTGTTCAAATGAATAGCTGCAAGATTCTCATTAAATATAGTACTTTTCTTAAAATGTGGCTTTGCTATTAATTTTTCGCAAATTTTTTCACTTGAAACAAGCCTTATATAATCTCTGTTTCTGATATTGTACATTGTTTTATCAAACAGAGTTATTCATCAGTTTATAAAAATCTTCTTTAAGTTCTTTTTGGCATAATTTCTCATCAATATATTAAAATCCATATACTTTTTTAACCAATCAGCTTGATTAAACTTCAATATTCTATGTGTTTTTGCAAGTCTCAATCCATTATTTAAGCACTGTTTCAGACTACGATAGTGCAGTATATATAATTTCTTTGATTTGTAAAGTTGTTTATTAGTTTAGATTCATTTGTTTTTGGAACTAACTTATTTTCTGGACAAAAAGGAAGATCTTAGTGTAAATTATGTAGCTCTTGTGGATACTCTAAATCAATTTCTAATATATAACCATGATTGGACTCATCTTTCAAATTTTATATATATTCTCACCAAAAATAAAAATTAAAATCATGTCATAATCGTGTATTAAATCAAGTGGTTGTTTAGATATTTTTAACATTGCATCCCACAATAAATCTGGTGCTGTGAAATACCACGCAGGATCTAGACCAAATTTTTAGAGATACCTGTATCTCTAAAATTTTTTAATATATCTGCTAACAGTAAAACATCACTTTTTAAATATAAATCATGATATTAACCAAGATTTTTTTAATAAATTGATTCCATATATTTTTTGCATGTTTATATTCTTCATCAGATATATCATCATCATTTAATTTTCTATAAAATTCACTTGGAAGTTGAGTTTCTTTAAATTTTTTTAAACTATCCATATAATCGTATGGGTAAACACCTTTCCTGAAAACTAAATGTACATTATCTTCTAGAAAATGTTTTCGTGTATGTTTCATTTGTTCTTTAGTTAAATTAGATGATAGTTTATCTAAACTACTAGCCATAAATTTAAATGTGTCTATAAAGCACATCTTCAAATTTTCTGTTTTTTCCCCAAAGGTGATAAATTTTTCTTCGTTATTCGCAAGTAAATCTATCTTTTTTTCACCATAGCCTAGCTCTTTTATAAATAAGTGAGCATCATAACGAGCTAAGTTATGAAAATTAATTTGTATAAAATTTGTTAATTTTAATTGTAGATTACAATTGTTGCATGTTGGGTTAGTAAATTTTCTACTTATGTGATCATGGTGACGCTCTTTTTTATTATCCTTAGAATATTCACACTCGCATACAATGCATTTTCTAGATTTGTTGTATGTTGACTTTTCTTTTGTAAGTGGATGCATTGCTTCAATTTGTGAATATATTTCCCCAATCTCCTCCACTTCCATTTTCTTTGCTTCTATAAATTGCTGATGTGCATTTGGGCCTCGATATACAACTGGTGTCTTATAATCAACATAAGCAGATACAATATAATAGCAAAAACCAGATGCTTTGTGTAAATGATAGTTCATAGTATATGATGCATCATTCAATTTTAAATCAATGTTATTAATTTGATCATTAGAAAGTTTATATCGTTCTTTCAGTATTTCTTTGTAAAGATCATTATCGATATCATCTTCAGTTAAAACTGGATATTTTTGGATCAATTTAAATTCTTTTATTTTTCTTGGGTTTGGCTTAGTTGATATTTTCTTCAGAATTGATTCAAAATCTGCATATTTTGCGAAAGAAACCTGCATTGTATGTTTATAATTTTTGAAAAATATTTGCTCTCCTTTCGATGGTAATGAGATTTTTACTACTTAATTTTTAGAACAATCTTCTGTATGTTTATTTAATTTCTCTTGAGAGTAAAAAAATGAAGGACACATATCACATATATAAATTTTACTTTTGTCTTTATTTTTTTGTGCTGAAAGCAGCTTAGATAAATCTTTAATCCAACAGTAATGTGAGTTTGTATCATTTTTGAAATAAAGAAATTTTATGTGTTTGTCCTTTTTATTTTTTGTAAGCTTTAGTGGATATACACTGAACTTGTCATCAATAGAGTAAACATTTATATAGACATCAATTTGGTTTTCTATCTTTGCTATATCATCAATTTTTATAGGATATTCATATTTATCTAATTCTTTCATGATATTGAGACCCACATTTTTATATTTAGATACACTTTGTGGGTCTTTTTCAGCAGGAAACAGTGCGGATTTTATTGCCCAAAGAAAACATTTTTGATCGTCATTCTTCACATTAATGCATGCTTTTTTATTCTTAATCATTTTTGGTAGTTCAATATAAGAAGATGCTCCATTTAATGGATTATACTTGTTTATGGCTAGTTGCAACCCAACTGTGCTGTGTAAAGCCCAATCTGAAGTGCTTCTTTCAATGCTTTCTATTCGTGCAACTATCTCATTTGTTGTTTGTTTGTAAATATTTTTAATGTCTCCTTCATTCAATGTTGTAAAAATGTGTGATTGAATGTCGTCAAATATTCTAATCAGTTTTCCGGCTTTGAAAATAGGCAACAAGTTTAATATTAGATTTCACAGCTCTAAGTTTTATAAGTGGATCATGTAATATGTTAAATATTTGTTGCTTTACTGAAGCTAAAAAATTTCTGAGCAATACTATATTAAAGTTATTTTCAATTTCAATTTGAAAGCTTTCGTGACTTCGTATGTGTTATTGGTTTTTCTATTTTTTGTTTGCATATACACTATTGGAAAAGGGTAAAATTTCTTTTAAATTCTTTTTGGCTTTTCTATATTTTATTCCGCCTTTTGGAAAAGGTAAATTTACAAAGTTTTTTTTCTCTTTGTTCATTTTTAATTATTGGTGTAAGAGCTGTAATTAAATCAGCTTTTCTTAGATTATATATATTGTTCATGTTAAAGCTTTTAGCTTTAGTTCTTAATACCGCAACTGTTAAATCGTTCAGATTCTCAATATGATTTTTAAATTTATATTCTCTTTTTTGAATAATACTTGTAATAAGATCATTTTTATTTTAATAAAGAAACATTTATATGTTACAACAGGCCTCCACTTTGGGAAAGCCATTTTTATTCTATGAAGAATAGAAAAAATATATATTAAATATATATTGTGGTGTGTTGTGAATAGAGGAAAGAGAAACATGAAACTCAGCCTAAATTGTGTAATATTAAATATTCTTTGATCATGCAATCCACAACTACCAAACATAAGTATTTATATTCCACGTGAAGATTAGGCCTTTCATACAAATTGCTTTATATGCATACTGCTGCTGGAGCTTACGACGAGAATTATACTGGGCAAGGCATTCCAAAAAGGATGAGTTAAAATTCTCTTATTTGATAGACTTCCATGCAAATATATTAATGAAATTTGCATGTAATATAATGCAGTTTCTTATGCTTGATGAGGTGTTAATTGACCATTTTAAAGAAAAGAAAATAGTGTTTATGTCTTTAGATTATCACAGTGGAGTGACATGTGACAACCAAATATTTGAATAGTAGGAACAAGCCATTCAATGTGAGTAGTTCACAACTCTCATCATTAATCAGACAATTTCAAACACTACAAAAATATTACACATACACAAAAATTCATACAACTATATTTTCACGAAGGAAAAACAAAACACTTTAAAATTACAACAACACATCATATGCAACTAAAAGTAATTTGCTGTCAGCCATTCTGGTCAAGATTTGTGTGTTCTATGTTAGAAATCATTACTGAATTTATTTTACTCTCATACATTTATGATTACAGATAGGCACAATCTTCAGACAGACAACTGACTATTTAAGGACTGATGTCAATTTACTTCATTTAAAATGTATCTCAGGCTAGCAATAAACGGTTCGAGACTCCTGATTGGTCAGTTGGAAGGGAACTTCTTGAAAATTGTTCTACACATGATATCTTAACTTCTCAATTTGGAATCATTCAGCCTTCTTTAAATTCAATTCTTTAAAGTTTTATACTTTTAATGAAACTCACACTAGAAAGTTCTTGTATTTGAAGAGAATTAAAATTGAAACAGTTTGATGAACAGCAAGACTACTTCGAAGCTATCATGGACAGAGCTTACATGAAAGATTGACGCAATGACATAGCTCCAACATTCTCATCCTTCAGGATACCATCATCTGGGTTACGAGTGGGAAATAACATGCCCACATCTCCTGGTAAGCTGGACATCATCAACTGGGTCATTTCTCATTTGCAGTGATGTTCTGTACCAGCCAACTCGGTGTCTAAACATAGCTTCTTTCACTTACATCCATTTGCTGCCATGCCATCATGATGAAGAAACTTTAAGCTTAAGAACCTTTTTATCTTACATTGTAGCAATCCTAGTGTTGTTACATTCTGATTGTTATTTCAAAAAGTACCCCAGACAAAACATTAAAGAGAAAACTTTATGCTTAAAACTGTTACTCTTACCACAGAGAAAATATAGTAAAAGGATATTAAATTTAAATTAACTGTGCTATACAACTGCTATGAAGGATCAAAAGTCTTTAGTAGGGGTTTGCTCATACTGTCCTCTATATCTGAGTTAGTTTATTGCTTGTGAATTGAAAAAAATCTGACAATGTAATTTATGTAATTTTTTTATTTTTAATTCTGTACCTATATTTCTCAACTCGCACTATTTTGTTTCTCTCAACTCAACCGCTAGATTGCTCGTTGCCATATTTATATATAATTAATTTTATAATAGTAATAAAATTTATGAAGTTGGCAAATGCTGAGTTTCACTTCGAATATCTATTGCTGTAATGTGTGATTTACTATTTTTATGCTTTTTTAGAGCATGATTGTATACATATTTTCCACATTCGCATTGTACTTTCTCTTTTTTGACTCATAATGTTGTTTGTCATATCCGGTATAACATTTTTTGCAGGTGTTAAAATGCTTATCAATTGTGTCTTTATGAGATGCGAAATTGTTTATAGATTTCTTCTCTTTGCATACTATGCATGTCTTGCTTGAAGAATTGCCGTGTAAAATTCCATATGTATTATGTAATTTAGTATTTTTGTGCTTTTCGAAATGTACCTTGCAAACTGATTTTCCACATTCACATAGTACTTTCTCATTATTTAACTCATAGCAATTTCTAGAATATTCATTGATACATTTTTTACAGATGTTAATGTGCTGATCTTTTGTGTGTTTATATGATGGATAACATTCAATGTTTAAAACTTCACCACATTTTTTACATTGCTTACATGTACTACTATTCTCAGTTTCACAAACAAGAGAGTGGCAATTCCATTGTTATTTATAAATAAATAAATTTTATTAAGATAAAGAAAAATAAAAACAAGTAAACAATATTATATTCGATGCTCTATTAATTATTTAAACGCTTCTTCTATTTGCTCTGGATATTCACCCATTTCTCGAAGTTCATATTTTTCCTCAATGTTATCTATAGTGATAATTGTAAACTTTGTCAATTTGAATGAAATTTGTGGACTAAATTTTTAAGATCTTCAGATGCTTTATCTAATTTATATTAAGGTGGTTGTGAATCACTACCACCATTTAAAATGCTAGTCAGGCTGCAAGGAATGATAGGTGAGATCATGTTTATTTATAAAGAAACAAATTTATTAAAAAGAATTTAAAAAATGTAACTAATGCTTAAAAAATGTACTTAAGTGAATTCCAGATAATGGACAAATTTTCCATTTTTCATTTCTTTTAAACCTTTATACATTAGAAAAATTTCCTTCTCATTCATTAATTTCAAAGAATTTTTATTGAGTATCTTGACATAGCGCTCTGGTAATTAAATTTTTTATTTGCCATCTAGAATACAATTAATTCTTTTACCAAAATTAAATTCATAAATTTCAGAATCTGTTGCCCTAAACCATTTATCTTTTCTAGATCTTGTAGTTTGGTGAATTGAAGTGAATTGTTCAATTTGTTGAGTAGAGAATCCATTTTTTAGTTTTGTGGTTATTTTGAAAGAAAAAAATTAATTAAGAAGAAGAAAAAATTTGGTGCTGAAATTTTATCAAGATAAGCTGATTTAGCTTGCAGCTGCTCTAGGAGCCTGAAGCATGTTGAAAATTGTTTGAAAGCATCCCTGAGCCTATCTTACAACCTGTTAAAACAGTTTTACAAAATTTGTCTTATTTTTTCTTAACATTTCAGAGCCTACGCTCACAGGCTCTGAAAATCCATATTTAATAAAACATAAAATTTCCTTTGTAATTGATACATTTTTTTCAGCATTTCCATGTTTGGTGTAAAGTGTGAATCTTATAACGAAATCATAACTAAAATGAAAGATATTGTTCATGACTTAGAAAATCTAACACCTTAAGAGCCATATAATTACAGAAAAATATAGAAAATGTTATAAAGAACTGAATAGCACCAAAACGGTGCTACCTGAAGATAACAAAATATTAATAAATTTGTTAGTGAATTTGATCTATATTTTATAAAATTATATTCTTCAATTTTTCATTTTCTTTATAAAAAAGAATATATGTAAAAAAACATATTTCCCTGCAAAAAAATGGCAGAATCACTAGAGAAACAACTAGAGAACCTAAAACTAGTAGATGGCAAGATTGGTAATGCTGAATTAGTTACCAACTCAAGTTTAACTATTTTTGAATCTATGAAAGAAAATAATTTAGCCCTTTTTGATAATGAAATATTTTTAGAATTGTGGTTGTCTTTAAAGGATAAAAAATAAATTTTATATACACCTAAACTATTAAGTTTTATGGGACTTCTTAAAGATGAAACACGTCCTCAAAATATTGATGTGATCACAAGAAAAATAAAATATGATATATTAAGTTTTTAAAAGAAAATGACATGGAATTCGAAGAAATTGGTTACCTCAATGATGAAGTAAGATTTTATCGTTATATTCCAAATGAAATAAAAAATGTATATAAGAGAATACTTCATTCTAAAAAATGGCTTTTAATGTCTAGTGGCAATTTTAAATGCTCTGTTATGTTGATAAATAATTCTAAGGCTAAAGAAGTTAAAAAATATTATTTTAAATTAGGAAAAATATTTTATTCTTATTTTGATTATGTAAAAAACTATAATATGTGTTTGAAAGATATAAAATTAAAACAATTAGATCATGCAAATAAAATCAAAGATGATCATATTGAAAATTTAAAAGATATATAAATAAAATTAAAGATGATTATATTGAAAATTTAATAGAGTCTGTTGATAGAGCCGTAGATGGAATAAATCTCAGAAATGAGGTAATCAGAAAAATGTTGTACTACAAACATAAAATCCAAAATAAATCCAACTTTTGTTCTTTTTAAAATTATTTGATAATGATTATGAATATAATTATTATGTGATTAGAACTCAAAGAAAAAATCTTCAAACAAGTTTGCATGGAATTAAAAATGAACATCCAAATTGTGTACAAATATTGAGATTTGTCTATATTCCAGATTCTATAAATTTATATCAAAGAATGAAGGAAACAATGAATGATCACATTGAATGTTTTCGTAACTATTTTAATATTGTTAGAAATAATTATACTTAGCAACAATTGATTAATGATATTAATAGTCTTAGTCGAATTGAGTAGGAAAATAATTTCTAATTTTTATTTTAATATTCACCATGGTGTTTCAGGATTATATATATTTTAATGCATCATTATATTTACTACCATATTTAGAATAATCAAAAAATATTTTTTCTAATGTTAAATAATATTTTCTTACTTGCTTACACTGTTTTGTATTGAATATCATTACAGATTCTTTAAAATTGTCTTCTGTTAATGAAATCCATTTAATTAGTTTTGAGAAATTGAACATAATGGTTTTTTTATTTTGTTAGAAATTTTCAGAGGTCAAAATTATGACCCCTGGAATATCATATAAAAAACACAAAACAGTATCAGTAATTAATATATTATTTTCTCCAAACAATCAATGAATTTGGATTATATTTTATGGAATTATTTTCTTCTTTTTTCATTTTCTTTATAAAAAAGTGTGTGTGTATGTGTGTGTATGTATGTATATATCTGTGTGTGTGTGTGTGTGGTGTCTGTGTGTGGTGTGTGGGGTTGTGTATGTGTGGGGTTGTGTAATTATATACTCTCTCTCCACCATCTCCCTCCCTCCCTCTCCCTCCTCCCCTCTCCCTCCCTCTCCCTCCCATCTCTCCCCCCACCCTCCCCCCCTCCCCTCCTCCATCACTCCCTCCCCCTCCCCCTCGCTCTCTCCCACACCCCTTGCTCTCTCCCCCTCCATCCTCGCTCTCTCCCCCTCCATCCCTCGCTCTCTCCCCCTCCCCCTCTTCCCCCTCCCCCTCCTCTCTCCCCCTCTCCCCCTCCCTCCCTCTCTCTCTCCTCCCTCCTCCCTCCCTCCTCCCTCTATCTCTCTCCTCTCTCTGTCTTTCTCTCTCTCTCTCTTTTTTTTTGTTATTATTTGGTATTATTTATAGATTTCAAACCCTTTTTAGATATAGAATTCCTTTCCTTGTATTAACAACAAAATCAGAAAATTTATTATTTAGCATATTCATTATGTTAACTCTTTCATTGTAATAATTTTTATTTCCTGCATTTTCTTCACCATGAATAACTAACAATTTATCAATTAATTTTGTGACCTCAACCATACAAATATATTCTTTTGGCAAACTGTTGTATTTTTTATGCCATCTCCAAATTTAAAATAATTTATAAAATCCTCAAAATCGTCTGTGCTTGGTGCTGATTGATGTTTTATATAGTCATCATGAATTTAACTAATTATATTATTGTATTTCCAACCTCTGTTTGAGCTTGAATTATTCCTTTCGGGATTAGGCTTATAACTTTGAAATAAAGCATTGGTTAATAAAACAATTTCTGTATATTTCTCAAGGTCGTTAGTAGTGTATTTTCCCCTCAATATCTGATTGTTTGTTTTTATAACAAATTACCAAGTCCTGGTGTTAAATTATATTCTTTATCCTTAACAAATAGTGTATCTTTATTTAACATTACTTTCGTATCACCAATGTAAAAATCTTCCCCAACTCCACGTAAACCATATTTGTCATTAATAACATAAATTCTTTTTGCAATATCTATTCAGAGATTTATATTAGAAACACCAGCTATAGGTGGCAACTCTTTTAATGCAGTAACACCCAAATTAGGGGATTTCGAGAATAAATCTCTTTCAAATAATGTTTCTTCTGGAGTTGGCTGATAATATAAATTTTTTGCTGCAATAGGAACTAGTGTGTTTATTAAATTTGTTGTTTTCTTCATTCACTCGCTTTACTTTTTTTGCCAATATGTCGTAATTAATCAATCAATGGCAGCTCATTTTTCTTATTTCTATCATATTCTACTTCATGGTGCTTTTTCTAATCTTTGAATCTCTCGATGAGTAATTTAACTTGAGAAATATCCTTTGTTTCTTTCATTTATATATAATTTTTTTACTTATAAATGAGTTATAAAAGTATTGAAAGTTTTGAGAGATAAACCTTTCCCCCAACTGATCCAACTATGGGGAATTTGAATGTTTACAATAACAGAATTGAGTTTGATATTCCTATAGGAGATGGCTTTTCTTTTCCAAATGATGCTTATGTTTATGAACAATATAGATTACTGAAAAGGGGTAAAGTTGGAGATGAGGCAAAATATAAAAAAGAGGACAACATTGATATTTGTTCTAACTTTTTCCCATGGAAATAGTATTGAGACTGTTGTTAATCCCGGAATAACATCAACAATAATGAATGCTTTATTAAGGTCGTCAGGTGAACAAAATTATTTAGAAAGCACTAGTGTTGATAATAAATATTGAGTAAAATCTGTTTATAGTTAAACAAATGAAATTATCTGTCTGCTGAGATATTTGTTTGGCTTTGTCAGAGATAATGTGAATATTTACTGGAAAGGTGGTTATAAAATCACTTTTTTCCGTAATTCATCTGATAACAATTGTTTATTTGTGTATCAGGACACAGCTGTCACACGTGCGACACCTCATGCCGATCCGGGTAGAATTGAAATTGAAAAATTAGAAATTATGTGACCTATTTTTTAATACGAAGCTAACACAGCCATTGCAATTAAAGAAAAAATATACAAAGAGCCTAAAATTCCTATTATTTTTAATTATTGGCAACTTTTAGAAAAAGAAGTGCCTGAAGGAACAACATTTTTTAACTTGATATAAAAGATCAGTTTAATAACTTACAATTTGACATGCCCAATTTGGTAATTGTAGGATTTCAAGATAAAACAAAAGATTGTGCTGAACAGTTAGTTCACGCTTCTAAGTTTGATCACTGTAATGAATGAAATATTTTTGTTAAAAATGGTAGAAATGAAATTATAAATTAGTAGATGGCTATTGCAAATCTTGGCGCAACGTAATAATTTAACTAAAATTCAAGCAAATTACTCACTTTCAAGCAACGATTTTTCAATTTCATCTTCAAACATGATTTCTATCTTCAATTTCACCCCCAAAATCAAGATAATTTGATCCCAAACTGCATTCTCAATCTGGTGAACTTTTTTTTAAAAACATGCTTTGTTTACTCTTTGATCAATGTCCATTATCGGGAAAGAATGAGGCTAAATTTATGGTCAAAAAGGCTAAATTTTCAAGCCAAATCAGTTAATCAAAAAAAAAAAATATCACAAGAACGTTAATGATATTCTTGGAATTTCATCAAAAATATGATGATTTAGCTTGCAAATAAGTCTTTACAGAAAATTGCACAAAGAGTTAACACAAGTTGAAAATAGATTGAATGGGTCCCCCCAAGACTCGGAGAAGTACTCCTCTCGGCACCTCTAGTGTGCGGTAAGAATAGTAAACTCCAAACTGGCAGGCCAGCGTCCAAGGAAGTGGTATCCTAGTGTCGTGGCTCTACCGTTCATACGAGTGCGGAGAATGGGTGACCTTCCAAGCTTTGTTTTGGTTAGATGTTAAGAGTCGTGGCGGTAATTGTAAAGGCTGATCACCTGTTGTCCCCTAGATGGGGTCTGATATCCGTAAGTGAAAACAGTGTTTTATATCTTTCTAAGAAAATAAACAGTAATGGAGGATGCACTACCATGTCTCAGGGTTGCACCCCTTTTGCTTAAAAGGATGGGAATTCATGCAAGTAGGCATGGATTTTTGGCAAGAGAGATTGGGCAGCCATGGCCGGCAATTGAGGCTATGACTGCCTCCCTAAGTATACCCAAAGCTGAAACTATATTCTAGAAGGGGGAGGGTAAAACCCGCATAGACACAGTAAATTTCCTCCCGACAGGAAAGAAAAACGGGTGGGAGCATTATTGAAAATGCTACAGGAAATAGCAGGTGTGGAAACAATTGGTTTATTATGACGGTGAAGAACTATAAGAGAGAGGGGAGGGCTTGTGGGTGTATGCTTGGGGAACATACGCCCTTGAGGTGGAAACTGCTGTCCATATTCCTGTGCAAGCTGCCAGGACAACAATATCGACCCCTGCTTCTCGCTGAGTGCGTCAAAAACCTGGGCAGCTCAGTCATGGCACCTACTTCGTCTTCTCTCTTGTATGCCGATGCCAGTATCTCCACACCGTGGGTGGAGGCGGGAAGAATCGCTCTTGGGGAGCCACCCCCTCCCCCTCCTCCTAGATGGTCCTTTCGGTCTTGGGTGAGTGAAGCTCAGCAAAACTTCCCAGGACCCACCAGTGATGGAGGCGAATCTGCTGGCCCAGATGCGAAGGCTGACATTAGGGTGCTTCCAAGGTCCAATGCTCTTCGCTTTCGCACCGGCCATTTGGTTCATGGATTGGTAGGTATTTTAATATTCCCAGCTATCCCAGAGCCTGTAAACCCCTGATCCACCACCTGGGGATACAGCTAGTTGTGGATAATCGCCGCATCTGAACTGCCACAGTCCCACTGTACCCACAGCCGCACCTCACCTTTGCTGGTCCCAAGGGGCGGGTAGATCCCGGAGAGTGAGCAACTACGAGCATGACGTTCATCCCACAGCAGCTCAGCTAGTTGATCATGAGCAGGTTTTTTTCCCTAATCTATCCTAATTCTAAGTGTTAGATGTACGTCCAAGGTAGGATCGGGAGCTAGTTATGTCTCAGGGTGGACCCCTTACGCCTACAAGAGAAAGAAGTCATGCAAGCAGACGTGCATCACAGCAGAGAGGGATTGGGCAGCCATAGCCTGCGATTGGGGCCATGACTACCTTCTTAAGTGTACCTATAGCGGAAACTATTACTAAGAAGAGACTGGGTAAAACCAGCATAGACACCGTAGACATGCTGTGCTAACGCTGCTCGCAGTGGCCAATCACTGTAGCCATTGGCTGTAACAGAGCATATTTGTGGCTATATGCTATGAATACACAGAGCTTCACATGGGGAGGGGGTTTCTTCATTCTTGATGAGGGTCTCTCACCAGCTGCTGTAGAGAGCACACTATTGCCATAGCCTCTGCAGATATTTGTAGATTGTCTGGCCAGAGGCTGCCTTGGAATCTGCAGTGGCGAACGGGCCATACATACATGCAGCTGGCTGGGAATGAGAGGTGTAGACATAGCCTAAACTTATTAGAATAACTCTCTAAGATTAATAGTTAACTTAGGCTGAGCTGTTCCTTCAAGGCAGCTCAGATTAAACTACTGCAACTATCTTAAATGGTGTGTGGGGGCTCTCACCAGCTGCTGTAGAGAGCACACTATCACCACAGCCTCTGCAGATATTTGTAGATTGTCTGGCCAGAGGCTGGCTTGGAATGAGAGGTGTAGAACTAGTATGATTATAATAAGAGAAATAAAAATAAAATATTTAAACTAGACTGAGCAGTCCCTTCAGGACTGCTCAAATTAGTCAGTTATCTAGTTACTTCATGTAAGCCTACTGTAAATATATGTTTTACTTGACACAGTGACAAAAACAATTTTAAGTCACTTTGTAGTGGCAAAATAGGTATAAAAGCTATACAATTAAACATCAGGGAAGAAAGTGTGTGTGTATTGAAAATTTATTTTTATTCTGTCATCCATAAGTATTATGTGTATGTGAGCATAATAGGTGGCAACATTGTGTGCAGAGATGAGAACGTGTAGTTTGAAGTAACATTTTGTATCCGTCAGTTCATCATTTCTGCATAACAAAAATTTGATACAATTTAGTTGTTGGCAAACAGACAAAATTATAGCATGTCTATACAATGTTTTATTACGGAATTCTTTCTTTGTAATATAATTTAACCCTTTTCTACATTATTATGGTTTGCATTTAGCTTATTTTTGTTTGGAGATGTGTATATAGTTTATTTCATGCTTCATGTACAAAAGATCATTGTGTGAAATCTTAAGAGTGAAGGGGACATAATGATGTGTGATGGAAGCAAACTATACTATTATATAAAGAGGTAAATTTTATTTTTTTGTTTGTTAGAGGTAATCTCAGGAACTACTAATCTAATTCTTTCACTGTTAGAAAGCTACATTCCTCCCAATGGGCATAGACTATGTGTGTGTGTGTTTTTTTTTTTTTTTTTTTTTTTTTTTTGAGAGTAATGTTAAGTAGAGCCGCAGTAGCCCAGTGGGTAGAAGTGATCCCAAGTGGAGCCTTAGTGTCCTCAAGGCGAGAGCGATTTCAAGTGGGTCTGCAGTGGCCCAGTGGCTTGAGCGATCCCAAGTGAGGCCGTAGTAGCTCAGTGGCTAGAGCAATCCCAAGTGGGGCAGTAGTGGCCCAGTGGGTAGAGCAATCCCAAGTGGGACCACAGTGGCTCAGTGGATAGAAATATATCAAATGGGGCTGCAGTGGCCCAGTGGCTAGAGCGATTACAAGTGGGGCCACAGTGGCCCAGTGGCTAGAGCAATCCCAAGTGGGGCAGTAGTGGCCCAGTGGATGGAAATATGTCACGTGGGGCTGCAGAGGCCGAGTGGCTAGAGCGATTCCAAGTGGGACCACAGTGGCTCAGTGGCTAGAAATATATCAAATGGGGCTGCAGTGGCCCAGTGGCTAGAGCGATTCCAAGTGGGACCACAGTGGCTCAGTGGATAGAAATATATCAAATGGGGCTGCAGTGGCCCAGTGGCTAGAGCGATTCCAAGTGGGGCCACAGAAACCCAGTGGCTAGAGCGATACCAATTGGGCTGCAGTGGCCCAGTGGGTAGAATGATATCAAGTGGGGCCGCAGTAGCCCAGTGGCTAGAGCGATCCCAAGTGGGGCAGCAGTGACTCAGTTGATAGAAATATATCAAATGGGGCTGCAGTGGCCCAGTGGCTAGAGCGATTCCAAGTGGGGCCACAGAAACCCAGTGGCTAGAGCGATACCAATTGGGCAGCAGTGGCCCAGTGGGTAGAGTGATATCAAGTGGGGCCGCAGTAGCCCAGTGGCTAGAGCTATCCCAAGTGGGGCAGTAGTGGCCCAGTTGATAGAAATATATCAAGTGGGGCCTCAGTGGCCCACTGGCTACAGCACTCACAAGTGAGGCCACAGTGGCTCAGTGGTTAGAAATATATCAACCCCATAAAACCTGAGTGAAGCTATGGCAGGCTGCGGGCTGCTTTAACTTTCAATTAAGGCAAAATAATTAGATGTACATAAAATATATTTTTTTTTTGTAGAGAATTTAATTAGCTACTATATTATAATAATCCTGTATTAGTTTTCCATAAATGTTAAATTTTTTACAGTTTGCTTTTAAAATGTAAATTTGAACATTTATAATATAAGAAAGAATAATTTTCAAAATATATCAACGTCCAGCAAAATGGGTGAGGGTACAACTGGTAGTCGATAAAGTATAAAATCTGATAATTTTAACTCTATAATTTAATTCTCTACAAAAAAAGTATATTTTTTATCTACATCTAATTATTTTGCCTTAATTGCAAGTTAAAGCAGCCCGCAGCCCGCCATAGCTTCACTCAGGTTTTATGGAGTTGATATATTTCTTAACACTGAGCCACTGCGGCCTCACTTGAGAGTGCTGTAGCCATTGGGCCACTGAGGCCCCACTTGATATATTTCTATCCACTGAGTCACCTCGTGTATTTAAATTAATTCAGATGAAGACTTTGTTGGCACAAGAATCACTGTCGCTGCTAGAACTACAGTATTCATGAAATGGTGGGAGTTTTTGATCATGTGCCTTAGTTAGTGCTTGATTATTTTATCATGTGTGTAATACTATTGGCTGTACAACTTTGAGCAACTTTCATAAACTTGTTCACAGTAACTTTGACCACCTTTGTTCACTGGTTATTGTTTCATCTCTGCAACATTTAGGGTTTCATGATGTGTGTTATTCAAAAAGAGGAGACATAATTTTACAGTCGAAATATACTGTATTTAATTTATTATGTTACAGGTCAGTTAAAAATATATTACATGCAAAATTATATCCCAAATTCGGTTAACATATTTTTTTACAACCCAATAAAGTGATAATCATGTTCACTGTGAAGATGAAAGTCACTCCCATTTAGTTTGCGGGTGCTATAAAATATTTTGCAAGCAAATAATATAGAATTATTCACACAAAAAACTGTTTTACATAAGCACTGGACACAATTTTATTAATTGACAGATAATCTCTCTCGAACAGCTCAGGTTTAGATACATTCCAATAGTAGGCATATTTCTTTGATTTTATTCATTGTAACAGGTTTCTTTTGTGTAGCAAATAATTGTACAATTTTGAATATATTAAGCACTTCTCAACTTAGACATGTGAAAAATCCAGCCAGGAAAAATATGTGAGTGTTGAAAAAGACCAAATAATCACTAATATTCTTCAAAAAGTTTTCACTTTTGTAGGAAGTTCATTAGCACAATTACTGAATGTTTAATTACATTTAGAAAATCCACAAAAAAGTAACACTTACCATCTTTCACTATTTATAGGGAAGCAGACTTTAATTTTTTTGTAAAATACGACTAGACAGTTTACAATGCCTCAAAAAAAGGATATGTCCTGGTAAAAGAGGATGTCTGGTAACCCTAATAACATCTGTTTTAATGGCCAGTGATACAGATAAGATGCTGTCAGTGAACAATACATTCATTGTCATAAAAAGTATGCCTTACTAACATGTATAACTACTAGAATATGTATTTTTTTGCATTTCCTTTTTGCAAATTTTGTTGTTACGTTAATATATTTATGAAAAAAAAATCAGTTGTTTTGTTATGTTTGCAGTATTTGTTTATGCTGGTCGTGCTGCTGTTAGGTGAGTGTTCAATGTGTATGGTGGCAACAATGTGCCCACAATACTTGGGAGTGGGTGTAGACACTACCTCACTCACAGAATCTGTACAGAGGATGTACGGTGTCCCCGGGAAGGATCAGTTCACAGCTGCAATGGACCTTGCTCAGACTATGGTGAATATATGTACAGTATTTACCATTTTTTGTAACACTGGGTCCTGCAAGCCAATTTCAATTGATTGTCTGTTGTTAGGATACAGAGGTACTTCTCAATTTTAAAGGACAGCATCATTTGTATTCTTGTGTTAGAAAAGACATCCCAGTACTCAAAAAGCTTCGTATTTTTTGAGTAGGAATTACTTTTGTTTGTAACCATAGAATTCTTGTAATTGACTGTAAGAATTTAAAAAAAAATGTGATCTCTAGTACGGTTGTGGAATCTAAACTTAGATGTAAGTTTTCACTGGTTGTGTACTGAAAAACCATATTTCAGTGGCATGTACCAAATAAATTTTGTTGATATGATTATTCCACATGTACTGAGGAACCATGGTGCAGTGCAAAATGACACAGTTAACAAAATATTTTATTCTTGTAACTCTCAACTTAAACCTTAATTTTTTCACCCTAAATGTGCAATGGTTTACTGCAAAACAATTAATTTTGTGTAAAATATTATAAACCATGGAATTTACTAAGAAATGAACATCACTTGTACGTGCAGAAAAAATGTAATGAAGAGTATTATGTGAAATTTTTCAGGATTTAATTGGATTGTACATTTGTGTGGCTTAGTTAGAACTATAATCATGTCTATTCATCAGTGCAACTAGTTTGTTCATGTTCTTGGCTAAGAATTCAAAATTATTGTACAATACACTTCCTTTTTTCGAGCTACGTACTCAAAGATTGGCCCATAAATTGATAACAGGTTAAGTAAAGGATAATTGTAAAATTTTCCTTCATAATTTTTATATTTCTGAGACTACAAAAACTAAAAAAATTTCCTTTTTGTTAATAGCAGATAATCTGCAGTCTATCTAGCAGTAGAATATGGCCCGTAGCCAGGTTACGAAGGGTCCAGATTTAATCCCAACTGCAGTGAAAGTGTTCTGGCTGCAATGTGTACAAATGTAAGAGATACGTAGATAGTTTATGGTGATTTTATTTGTACAGCTGCAGAAGACATAACGTAATAATTCCATGCCTAACCACAGTTTATATAGTGTAATTATTTATTCCACTTATTCTTAGTATAGCTGAAAGGAGTTTTAATCCATCTACATTCAGAAAAATATTACTGGCAGTACATATTCATTATCTGTTTTGATTGTATTGGCATCAATCCTTCAGATTTTAGTTGCTGAACATGAAGACAAAAGTACCTAACTTAGTTTTATATGAACTATAATTATTAGACAACCACACAACTTAGCAAAATTTGAATAACATGACAGTATATAAAAATACTTGTATGGGAGTATTAACAGCATTTTAGACCTGCCACACTTAACATAGCTGTGTATGCTCTACTTTTGGGCATCAAGTAGAGTTTATAAAATCTGTTATGAATCTAAATATGCCATATTTGACATGTATTGATGCAGTTCATATAAATGTGTGCTGTATACAAAAATGTTGTACTCCACAATGTTATCTCTGACAGTAATTTATTATGATACAAGAGCATTTGCTTAATGTGTTCAAACCATTGGGAGGTTATAATTTAAACTTCAGTAACATGGTTAAATAGAAAATGTATATTTATACTGTATGTTTTTGTGGTTAGTGTTACGACCTTGTTTATAGTTCCAATGCTGTGGGGTAAGCAGTGCAGAAGACTATGACATCTCCATGTGGCGTCTGAGGGAACTAGGTCAGCGAGATCTTATTGTCCCACACTCATGCTGTATACTAGCAAACCCTGCAGAAGATGAACAAGCATTTCTAGATCCTCAACCTTTGAATGCATCTATGTGCCAGTCTCAAGACTCTGCTGACTTTGCACTCACCAGGCATACCGAGGTAGTCCTGAGTGCTGGCAAGAAACAAATATTTCAGAGCATAATCATTTAATGCATGGAGGCTATTTATGTACTAATTCTGTATTCAACACAATCTGTTGGTTCCCAAATGTTAAAAAAATTAATTTTAGATCATGTAAAATAGTTTCAGAACATATGGCAACAAACCAGTGGCAAAAAAGAAGAAGTTAATTTTAATGATTCATGATGCCTGCCATTAAAGAAATTTTAGGAGCACTTGCTCTATATTCAATTTGTTTGGCCTTTCTGTATTAATTAAGGTGCTATTGCATTGTGAAACAAAAAATTTTAATTTCAACTTTATCAGAGCCATTTATTTACGTCATGTAGCACATTCTCTTCTGAATGTGCACTACTGAAGAGTATTTGAAATTCGCTACCCAGGAAACAAGATGACTTTTACATTTATAACATCACTAAATATCTGCTTTGTCTTTTATTCTTCTCCGCCCCATCAATAATGACAGCTGATATACTATGCTCTGTTTCATTCTCTGTTGCTCACTCACCAGCAACACACTTCTGCTTTGGCTCCTGTCACATTGTTACACCGCTGTAGTCTCCTCTCTCTCTCTTTCTCTCTCCAGCAACACTTTATTGATACATACATTCTTTCTTTCCCTAGTGTTTTATCACCAGCTGTGGCGAAACGTCTCCTACTTAGCAGGAGGAATGACTTTATGCACCCTCTAGCAGGGGTAGCAAGCATTTAGATATTCCTCTTTAGAAATGTTTGCTTTCTTATAAATTTTATGTTGGTGCAGTCAAAACCTAAATTACACACTGCATAAAAGCTAGAGAAAAATCTATAACCCAGAAACAAGAATGTATACAAGCATCAGAAATACATACATTATAACAAATTATCAGAGATTGTATACAATATATCAATGCATCTTGGTGAACACAAATAATTTGGTGGCCATTTACTCTCATTCTGATGCCCTTTACTAAATTTAGGTAGGGGCAATATATACTCTGGAACTTCCCCCCTCCCCTTCTGTTAATTTTTATGCTACTGAATTCACCAGTTTCTGTACTTCTTATTCATTTGACCATTCACCGCACCTGATGCAATCCTGCCATTAGTGGGACAACTGTCACTAAGGTATGCAGAGTTCAAGTGTGCATTGCAGCCATTATGACCAGCTGGTTCTTTTCAGACTATAACTTTGAGGAGTTCAAACTATTTTGTTAACTTAGCATTTTGAGCGCTGGTAATTAAATATCACATTTTGGTGAACTTAATAAATACTGTTGCTGGCATATTATTTCTTTGCCTAAATTTAACAGAGTTTTATGAAATTTGCCGTAATATATCAATGCCTCATTCTTTGAAGACATTAGTGATATATTACATCACAAACTGTTTTATGATTTTCGCCCACTGTAATATTACATTGGTGATGACTAGAATGTTAAATTTTAAATAAAACTTCTTTGTGACCTAGCATCATTACATTCGAAATGCTGTTTCCATTTTTTTAACATAGTTTTTCCTGACATTCTCTTCCTGTAGTTTAGTGTCTTTCCTACCAGTTCTCTTCACTTCCTTTTTTGCATGATCATTGCATCTTCTATGTCGTATTCCCCTTGGTCTCGTTTCAGTAATTCGTTACTTCAAATAAACTGTTGTTTGGCATTCTCATTACTGTTCTCTTTACTAGTATAGCCACAAAATAATGTGCATTAACCAGTTAATTATTAAAAGTACGTAGTTACATTTTTTCGCATATTTACTCTACTCTTCCTTGAAGATTAGATTACACACCATAGCTTAGTATTTTTGGACAGTTGCAAAATCTAAATTTTATTTTCGGTTTGCACATTACCACAAGTAAATGGGAAACACCAGAGAAAACTATATACAGTCGACTCCTGATCTATTGTTATTCAGGGGACTGCCAAAAAATGTCCACACATGTGGGATTTCAGTAGATGAAGTTTCTGACATGTACATCAATAAAATCCAACTCCTAACCTTATAAAACTTTATGATGTGTATAGTAATAGTTCTACATTATCTGTGAATACAGTTTAGCTGATAAACACAATAAAAATGGGAATTTTAGAATAAGTATTATTGTAAATAATACATAAAAAAATATTTCACCTAAACTCGTTTAAATAAAGAAAATTATGTCTCAAAATACTGTATATAATTAATTGTAATCCGACACAAAATGCAAGCTGACCTAAAACTTTCAAACCTTCTGAAAATGAAAATAATATGACACCGAATTCAAGTCAAATTTTGAATGTCCCACACACACTCGTTCAGCTAAGAGCAGAGTGTGTTCACTGATTTTGGTGGTTGTGGAGGGGTGGTGGTGGGAGGATGACCCCTCCACGCCACTACTTGTTGCAGAGTGGCATCGCCTTGAACCCGTGGCAAATGTCTGTCTTATAAAGTAATTAATTACATTTTACTCCAAAGAAAATTTATAATTTTGAGACAAATAAATAAATGAGGTGATTATTATTTATTTCTTCACTGCCTTTAAAAATTAATCATTCAAAACCATGTCCTCTGATTTTCCCTGTCGTGAGTTACACTGCACTCAGCTCGGTGCTTACCTACCCATTATTAGATAGCAAAAGGTGTCGAATAGGCCCTTACATTTTATCAGTTTATTCAAAAGATGCATCTCTATTGAAATAATCAATATAAATCCCCTGATTTCCCTGCAAGAAGTTACTGAAAATGAACTTTACACTTATAATACAAGTCGCTCTATGTTCAAACAATTTTTGGCGACAAGGGGATATCAAGTATGTGCTTCTGGGTATATAATTTTATTCGCAAAGATGCTGCCCCGTGAGTTAAATAAATATTGTGATTTAAAATCATGGTGATTTTACGCCAGATACAATGAAACATCAACGTTACGGGAAAAAATTGCCTTTATTCACAAAAGAAAACATCTTTGCAAATAATAACTCCTTGTTAAAATGTTTTGCGTAACAATTTCAGGCAAAACCATTTGCTTTGAAATACAAGTGATGATAGGTGAAACTATTTTGAGCGACGCATTATCTTGATAAAGTTTCTTTGTTCGTCAGGCACACATTTGCACTAGGCCAGCATGTGAAGGCGAGCCCACGTAGCCGAGAGACTTGTTTTGTTCCTTTTGCTAGACACCAGCTTCTCCTCACTGCATTTGAGGAGAGGAAGGAAGATGAATGGCTGAGAGAGACAGAAAGAAGGGTGATAGAGAGAGGAGGTTACCTTGCTCGTTGCTATAGGTAACCACTTCCCCTCTCTACAGGCATATAGGGGAAGTAGCAAGCCAGTCTCGCATTTTTGCACCACGTGGCAGTGTCAACAGACGTTTTGGGATGACTAGACTCTAGACAAAGCGCCGCAGAGCAGTTATAAGCGGCGGTGCACGTGATGTATTTCACATCCAGTTACTAGACGTTTGAATAAACAACCAACTTAAAAACGATAGTTGCGGGAAATTTTAAGTGAAGGGTCCCTGAAATATACTTTGATTGACGCATCATGCGAGAAACGATACAAGCAGTGTATGTTAACATTATTTACATAGGACGTTAACCGGGACCACAAAAAATTGTTGGTGAATGCGGTTTATCGGTACATGCGATAATGATACATTGAGAGTTGACTGTATGAGCTCAGAAGCGTTCCAGTTCAGGTATAGAAATTAAATTGAAAATCCCACATATTAAAAACCGTAGTGTTCAACACATTTAATTTTTTTTTTTTTCCTTGTGTAGGTTTCCATCTTGTCTGTTTAATTTACACGTGAGTATGCAAACTCCATAATAGTTTTTGAGCATTATATCCATATTATATGTCTTTTTTTAAACTTATTTTTAAACATGTAAATTACATCTTTGTATGCAATTTTGTGTTTTCAATTATGTATGGGTTTTGTATATATCAAAATGCATACTTTAATTTATTTTTTAATGCTATATGTGCTATTTTAAGGCTGTTCCAGTAGTTACATAAAATCTCAAATTTGAATACTACGCAAGTCCTGAGAGTTGAATGCCTGTTTGCGAATTGTAAAATACAAATGAAATTCACAAATTGTCAGTTTTTTACATTTTAATTGATATTTATGAGTTCTGTTTGCACCAATACAAAATATAAAAAGTATTTCACCATAAATGACTAGAAAATTAAAATAACTTCACAGTATATCAGGGAATGCTACGTAAAAATTTCATGATGTAACTTACAGCAGTTTTTATAATTAAGTATTTAGTATAGTAAAATTTTCAGCCAAAAAACTAGTGTAGATTCAACTTGTACTCAGGTACAAATTAAACCCTTATATCAATTGATTTTAACATATTGCATTAGTCCCAGTGGTATACTTTAGACTAGAATGATGTATCATTTGTTGTTGTTTTGGTAAGGTTACAGCTTTTGTACTCGAATAACTGTGACGCATGCCACCCTACTACACAGCGAGCATGCGTGCTCTACTTTTCGATTTCGCCCCATCTTCACGTGCGGATAGAAATACGGGGCAAGTCACACACCGGCATACAATTAATCCCGTACCTACAGGGTTGATCCATGCAATTTCGAAGAAAACTACAGACACGTGGATAATTAATGAGATTGTACTACCCACCCATAAATTGACATGCGGTTGCCACCCCCGAAGACTAAGCTTGTTTTACTCACCAAGCCACCAACACAGCAGTTAGAAAGAAGAGAGTTAGCAGGGTTGCCGTAAGAGAGCAGCATCCCTGCGGTCGATATGGTCACTACTGCTGAGCCTCATGGAGAGGCGGTAAATATGTCGACAGCATCCAGGCAGGGAGATAAGAAATGTGTGGCGCTTCCCACTGCCCTGTAATAACCAACCCCTGTGATTGGAGGCTAGCAAACCCCACACCCCTTTGGCAGCCACCAAGCTGCAATTGAGTATATAAGGAGAAACGAAAACGCTCTCCACAGTTCACGTCAGCCCGCTGACCTCTATGAGATCGGAGGGCTCTCCAGGGTCTGTAGAAGACTCTCCAGCCTGAAGAAGGCTCTCTGATGGCCTGAGGAAGGTTCCTCGACCACCACCAGAAGCTCCAATGCCAATCCTGCAGTCCGGGGAGAAAACCCCAGATGAAGCTCCAAGGTATCCCGATGTCCCTACCCCTGCACCCACTACCCGAGTCAATCCAGTGCACTCTACAGTAGCAGGCCGTAAATGTCGTCCCTTCTGGACAAACCACCCCTCATTATTCTCTGCTAATTGTGAATATAACTTTTGGAGTTATTTTGGTTTTAATATTTATTTACACAGGTTTGCCTTCACCTGCCTTTACGTGACTCAAAAACAATTTTTGATCATTTTTAATTAGCATTCTTTATACAGAACCACGCATCCCCTTGTTTTCTAATAGCGTCAATAAATACGCTGTAGCAAACGTAACCTTTCGTGAGGTAGTCATTTCACTTCCCTTTTCATTCTACTTAAGCAAGTGCAAATGAATTACTTGTAATTGGTGGTAATTGGTGTAATTTACAAGCGACCTCTACGGACCAGTCATGAGTGCGCCAAACCTCGTAGGATTCCTGGAGCCTGAAAAAGGCCATATGAGTCTGAGTAAGACCGAGAACTCCTGAGGCGTGTCCAGTACACCTGCACCTGCCTGAGAAACACTTCTATCTAGCTAGCCCCTCGTCACGTTCATTACTTCGGTACATCTGCACAAGACGACACCCAAGAGGGTTTGAGCTCCGCTACTAGGTTATGAGCACGCCATCCTAAATTAATATTAATAGCTACAAACCAGTTAAAATACTTCGTACTTTATTATTATTATTATATTTTTCATTAACCAAATGCTTAAGAATGGAGATGGGCGTCACATCCAGATTAGACGGGCACTTTAACGAGAGTTAGCTTAGCCCGTTATTGTAACATCCGTTGAGCATTCCAGTGAGCCTACATTACTCTTTCCTCAGTCAATAGTGAGACAAGTAGACCAAGTCATGGGGGTACCTCCAATTTCTGAAAACTGCAGTTCCTATTTGAATTCACTATTAGGGATTTGTTGGCCGTGGCCAGATCTAGATCACGTCAGTTATTTAGCACTCCCAGTACTCGAGCCAGTAGTGAAACCTGTACCACAATTGTGCCCCATTATTCAAGCAACCCCTACCACTTGTCAAATACGTGCTGCCATAGAGAAGGTTCTTACTATATGCATTCCCCCTAAACCAGTACGTACTTACAAGGCAGTGACCACATCAACCAATTTTGTCCCATTACATAAGCCTACTAGGCCAGCCCCGTACAAGCGCCCCGACAGCATCAGGGAAACTGACTAAGTTGCTACCCAGCGCAGTAATTGGTACACCTCCAATCTCATTATATTATCATCCCCATTTATTTTACTTATTCTTTTAATTTTATTAGTGACAACTGGCATCATGCATCTTGACAGCCTTTACAATGAGTAAGATCAAGCTCCCAGGTAGGACGAATTTCATGATCAAACTCACCCTGGGGTTTGATTCCCCTCCATCTGCCCCCAGCCCTTCACCCAGTCGATGCCCCGCTAGATCCCCCAGCGTGCGCAAATCCTCAACCCACCAGTCACAATACCATTCAGACATCATTACACCACAGTAACATCTCAGAGGGAATCAGCACTTACATCCACCTTGACTCGCTCCCTTCCTATGTAGAACAAGCCCCAAGGGAATAAGAAGCAAGAGCGAGTGAGTACGTCAACTGGAAGCATGTATTGCGACGAAGTTTCCATGCGACTGTGCACAGGCGCTCCGAGCGTCATCCTTCAGAACTGCTTGCAGCCAGCCCCCACGAAACAAGACTTCCTCCTCTCTCCCAAACACCCATGCCAGCAGGGGGCCTAGGGAAGAAAGGTACCGGGCTTGCTGGGGCGGTAGGCAGCGCGGGTTAGCCTCATTCAAGAGCCCTCTCCCCAGGGAGCCTGTACATCTACCTCTGTCTCGCTGAGGAGGCACAGCAATGAGAAACTATTGCGCAAAACAAGAATTTGTCAGTTTTATTCTATTAGTTAGATCCTGCATTTCAGACAAACAATACCAATAGTGCGGTAAAGACGTATGGGGTGTCATTTTCTTCAGTTTTTGAGTAGATTACGAATATGCTAACCTGCAAATCAAAATTGGTAGCTTTCAAATAGTTTTTATTGAAAAACTAATAAAACTTTTTTTTTGTAATTGTTTAAAGTATGTTTAAGGTTTTACGGCATACAGTTAAGCACGAATTTTATCAAATGACGGAATATTGATTATAGTAGGCTCCGAACCACTTGCTACCGATTAGGGCTCTTCGATTTCAGTTATATCAGAAGGTATACGGGATACAAAACCGGTCCGGCCTCACTAATTAAGCAATTAAACCGTAAAACATTAAATCAATAAATACTAAAGTATATACTAAAGTACCTAGAATAAACTAAAAACCCATATATAATATTTAGAAAACATTCATTTATTACTAAGGATTGTGCCAACTACTGAATTTTCAATCATTGACAAACATGAACAATATTCCTTTAAGTGGCTGTAAAATGCATCTAGCAACTTTCCTTATTCATAAATTTCATAAAAATGTATACTCTTCATATTAATGTAAAGTTATATGATACAGTTATTTTTAATACGGTAATTATTTTACAAAAGCTATTATTTTAAAATAGAGTTGCACAATCATGTATGTTAAAAATCAAACATACATTGCACTAGAGATAAAACAAAGGAAAATGTTTGAAAGAAGAGAGTATTTTCAGCAAGTGTGTATTTAAAAATTAACCAGTATATTTCTTAATATCAACAATACATTTGTTTGGTACTACTTAGACTAGCTTTTTTTCCACGAACAAATTTTCCTCCCCTTGTAGTGCTGCATAAGCATAAGAAAGGCATTAAAAAGGTGTATGAATCCGCAAGCTGACAAATATAATATAAACTTTGGTAATTTTATTTATATTGCAAAAAAGAACATGATTCACGTCATGAAGTTATCATAAATCATGTGACTACTAATTTGGTATGTGCACTTGTTGTATAGTAACAAATTCTCACCAAAAAGTGACTTCTGCAAAGAATAACAAGATGTTACTGATAACTACTGAGCCTATTTTCCTCTACACGGGTGCAAATTAATTTTCGAAAAATTCGTAAAAGCTTACATGGTAGGTAGGCATTGATGTCTCACTGACAGAAATATCATTGGAGATGAACACAGAAACATGTGAAACAGTACCAAGACAATTAAAATACACAAGCGACTTACCTGGGATCTGAATTAGGAAAAACTTGTAAAATTAAGCTTGCACGAAATCAACTGCATCATGAATGTAGGATTCGCAGCATCAACTTTGGATGTAATTCGTCTAATGTTTTGAATGCTAGCATTCACTAACCTAAAATATTTACTCAGCCATCATTTCGAGACACTAAAAACACATAAGTTTGACCGTCGGGTGAGACACGAGACGAACGATGATACAAATACTTACTGGTAATTTGGGCGCCAGCAGTGCTTGCCAATCACCGCACTATTGAGACTCAGGGTTCTCAGGGATGCTGTGGGTTCTGTGTGTCTGTCTCACCCGTGCGTACTTACAAACATGTTGGCAATACTAAACTTTTAATAAAATCACTGAAATAAACAATTTATAAAGCATATGTACCTAGGACACTGTCACTACTGAATAAAAAATTGAGTCCACTGTAGACTTGTTTTATTGATATTGTTTGTACAAATCAACGTGCCAATGAAATGGTTATCTCAGTCATGACTAGCCATCTCCGCTTCAGTGCTCCCCAACCCATAATTAATCTAGCGCATGCCTAAATGGATGATCTCACCGAGGTGCGTGAAAGCACAGCCTTCACAAGGGAAGAGAGCCGACAAGTTTTTCCCTGAAGACAGGACACAGTGAATTACAAATGAATACCCTTAATACACATTAACACTAGTGATTACTCTGCATCACTAACGCAAACTCGTCGGGGCTCGCCCTCCAGCATGTGGTTAGTGTGGTAACGGCCTATACACAGAGCCGGCTAGGACGGGTGTAATTGCACCGTACACTAATTACACAATTACATAGACACTTGAATGATACATGAAATAAAATGGGACACGAGATGAATATTCACAATCAACACATACATGTGTGAAAACAAGCTTAGGTGGCACGGAGGCCGCTGGATGAAGTTTGTAGCATACCACGTGGTGCAGGTGAAATTGCAATATTTCTGCGTGGAAACGGTAAACTAAATTCAGATAAAATATTATTTGTGTTGAGCAAGTGGTTCTCTTTACGATTAACGTTGTTACGGGCTTGTAACATGCCTGATGGCGGTGAAATCAAATATTAACTGTGACAGCATGGTCAAATACAAAAAGCATCAATTTACATGAAAAATACATTAAACCCTGAATGAAAAATACATAGAACCCTAAAATAAATGACTGCACATACAATGTTATATAAATAAGCTCTTAAAATGCAATGATGTCGTATACGACTTGGCTTCAGTCGGCCACGTGGTTATACGTGATGTTGCCATAAAATATTCAAATACGAAAATTACCCTTAAATACGTACATAAAAATAAAGCTCTTAAAATTGTGTGTAGCAGTAATGCGGAAGTTACACTGAAATGCCATAAACATACGCAGATGGCGTCTGATTCAAGATGGGCAGGTCGTGTGACCTCTTTGGCTTCGTTCTCCTCCTCCTCGATTAATTTAAAAATGCCACAAGAGCGTAAGAATTAGTAAAGCGGAAGCATAATGCTGGTGAAAATGTCTGGCAAAACGTACGCTAGCAAAGATTAACCGGTAAACTAAATTGACTATGGAAACCTATATCAGTGAACAAAAGTTGTAGAGCGCACATGACAGTGTCTTACCTCACCAGCTCTCCTTGACAGACTGTCCAGATACAAGCATCACACGGACCTATCATGGCCGCCTACGGGGTTCACATAAGCGGAAGTGTTATGCACGCCGAGTGAAATATTTTATATTGACAATAAAATGGGACAAATTAAATTGGATATTGTTTTACATTTCTATAATTTTGTTACGAATTTCAATATTATATTTATGTCTCTTTGTGATGGCGTTCATGCCAGAATTATTAAGTGTTCTTAATCTCGGCGCCGCAGGCACTTTGAATATTCATAATCAAACAATTAAAATTAGTACAAGCACTTTAAAACATTTAAAGACATATTAAACACTGTAAAGACAATATAACACATTTTACCCTGAAATTAACATTTATAGGAAAGTTCAAAATTATCGGCCTCTTCGCACACGTGCGGGACACGTGACACGTGAGCGCCGTCATGGGCTCTAGCGCCGCTGGCTGTTAGCCGACGTCAAGTTTATATGGCCTACCATAACACTACGTTTGTAAAAAATTTGTGGAAATTGGTTGATTGGTCTCCAAGAAATAGCATAAATTTTTTTTTCAATCAGGGCTATCTTATAAAAACTGCCTAAAAGAGTTTATGTATACAATATTTCTAATAGATATGTCAAACATATCTAAAAATTTACATGGTTGCCATTTCAAAATTCGATCTCTGGCCTTATTTAATTCATGAAACTTTCATGGCTTTCTATAGTTGTGAAAATTTGGTGGAAATTAGTTGAATTGACCTGGAAATATGGCGAAATGTTCAATTTACTCACCTGGCACTATTTTACAAAATAATCTGACAAAAGAGGATGTCTGTATGCATAAATGATGCTTCTTAATTAATAATGTTTGCGTACAAATTGGTTGAATTTTGTTGAAACGTTTCATAGATATAACAAATTAATCTAAATTATTTATATAAACTCTATTAAAACATGCCTGCCGCATGTAACACATACGCTAATACAGTTCATATCTTACCACATGCAACATCGCGGTAGCTCAAACTTGAATTGAATTACAAAACTGCGTAGGTAGCATGTGCAGACTATATTCTCGGAGTTCTATGCAAAGCGTCTTTGTCCCGTTGTGTCATGCAGTCTAGATAAGTGGTACATACTTGGCCAAATTAATCATGAAAATTACAAATTCCTACCAGGCCGATGACCCACTAGGTCTCAACCTGCCTGGCGGAAACAAGGTGGCTAGACACCTCCTAAACTACATACTTATTAATGCCTTGAAACATTGCGGCAATCACGAAAGGGCTACATCATATCATGCATTACACCACACGTTATTGTGGCAACCAGAAAATAAATTCCTCTTTGCAATTTAACCCACATACAATAACTCGTGGCAGACATTATGAAAGAATGAAAGACTTACAAACATAATTTAATATAAATACACTCCTTCTGAGGTTACAACAACTTGCAATTAACAATTAACATTAGATCAGAAGTAAATAAAATGTAGCTGCCACAAATAACAAAAAATAATTAGATGGTACGTGATTACGTACAATGAAAAAATAAACTGAAATAACAGTGACAGATAAATGTAGCGGTTTTGAATCGTTACATAGTTTGGACTGGCATAGCTTGTATTTCCATTTAATTTGTGGTTTTAATGTAGTAGGTACTTTACTTTGGAATAATTTTCACATGTTGTATGAATCCCTAACTTGCAAACTCCATCACATCCCAGCAGATAAGTTTTGAAAGCTGTTTGTGGCTATTTATATATGGTCGTCATGGGTATATACAATTACACAATAAACATAGTTTCAGAATTACTTCTCATACATATGCATATATGAATGCAGCAGATCCTTCAAGTTACAATGAGCTCTGGACCAAATATGTAACAACTGAGTGCCTGTATTTACTGATCGTATACAGTACAGATGGTTCATACCTTTATTGGTTTGAACTCTTTTTCACGCAAGCATGACGTCTTACCCAGCATGGCTTCAGAGCACCTACTAATTTAACTGCCAAGGATTCAAAATTCATTTGAATTCTTCAGTATCTATTATCAGGTTTTAGTGATGTTAGAAAATGTTTGTTTGTATTGCCAAATTTCTGTACAAACATTTGCAACTTACACTATCTTCACATTCGGAGAAATTTTTAGATTTTGTACTGATAGCTTGCTACCGATTCCAGAATATGTGATAAATTTAAATTTCATAATTCTGATGAAAGTAATTTTTTGTTTAGGGTTTTGCGAATATTCGGTATATTGAAACGAAAATGAAAAATTACAGCTTTCATTTTTGTTCCAGTAAGAAATTTGGTTACTGAAAGTTGTAACGAAATGAAAAATCTCTATTTCAATTAATTTTCAGGTGTTAAATGAATGTTCATTTAGTGCACCAGCAAAGACACAACCCTAATATTTTTATTAGTTGGACTTAATATTGAGGAATGATGTGCAATGTGCATCAACTTAGACTACTTGCGTAGTTCATTTTGAGTTGTGCAAAACAATACAGTACAAATAGAACATGCGCATTATCACAGTATAGGATGCTCTCAGTGGTTTGAATTATTTTTCCTTCACACTGTGAAATGTGTTTTTCTTTTTCTTCCTGGCGAAGGGTGGGAGGGGGGGGAAGGGGTGACCTATGATGTCAGTGGGTTGTCTCGACTACCTCTCCTCCACCCCCTAAACAGCCATTAGCTTCATTCTGCAACCTCCCAGTGCAACGTACAACCCCCTGGCTGGCTCGAGCAAAACCAGTCTGATGAGTTTCTCCTTGTCGCCAACTCATCATAAGTTGCTGGCAAGGCTGCCTGCCACTGCGAAGTATCATAAGTGATGCTACATAGCACTAGTGTCACGTGGATCCCAGAGTGATACACCCTCACTCTTAAAGTGCCCCTAGGCGACTGAACAGAAAAATGAGGCCCAGTAACTTTTGTAGCTATATGCTGTTCATGGTAAAGTGAGTACTTTTGACACCCTAGTTACTTTTTCCTTTCAGCCATTGTTTATCCTCCCACCACTATTTTATATTGCCATATAAGTATTAAACACAGTGTGTATATTCCACCGCACTAGGAAGGTAAGGTCTAAGGTTAAAATAAAATATATTTATCGACTATTGTTCCAAATGAGAGGGCTTTCAAAAGTGCTCAATTTACCGTGAAAGCCTATAGTCCACATGCTATGTTTTTTGTTAGGACTGCTATTGGGGTGTGCCTGTAATTCACTAAACTGTTAGAAATTAAATTGCTAACCCAACAATTTTTTTGACCTCTGGAACAGCCTTAAGTTGCATGACTTTTGCTTCCAAAACATTGTAAACTTGTGCATATTGGTTATGACAAATCAAAATGTATTTTTGTGCAGAACTGCATCATTAAATTGGAGACGTGGTTCAGAGACCACATCAATATATTCCTGGCCATTGTGTGTGGAGTGGTTGTGGTGGAGTTGGCAGTACTGCTGAGTTCGATACTGGCATGCCTGCAGCTGTCGAGGCATCGCCTGGCTGAGTACCCGTGAGGGTGGGGCGGGATGGTGGGACAACAAAATGGGGAAAGTTACATTCGACGCAACAGCTGTACCGTCACCTCGACCCTCAGCAGGAGAGTTGACAGCCACACACCATCAAGCAAAGACACAGTGACAAGGTGGCATGAGTGGAGAAACCCACAAGGTTGTGTATGGCAAGGTAAGGATAGCACATCTCATGAAAAGCATAAACATGCAAGGATTCAAAGCACAAGACAGCTACAGACCTGTGTAGACTCAGAGAGGCCAAAATCAGCACAACATAAGAAACGAAATACTTATGTGAAGGCAAAAGACCAAAAAGCAGCCAAGAAACGTGACAAAGACTTAAGTTTTCACACACTACCTTACATCAAAGGGGCAGGAATTGGAGGAGTTATTACAAAGAGTGCATTTGGAAAGAGTGGTATGTACACACTAAAATGCAGTATAGGCCCAAATTTGTTGGGGAATGAATATAAAAATAAGCGGAAGTGTATTTATGAGAAGAACCCATGGTCTGAGCATAGTGTTCTGAGGCAGTTGGATATCGTAGAACTGGGTAGCAAGCGGCAGAACCCTCAGAGTAGGGGAAGCAGTATTGAGTCGGACAGTATCATGTGGTAACTGCAACATGTCAAGACTGACTTTTTGTTAAGTATTTTTTTGGTAATATACACTTGTATCATTTATTTTAACAATATGTCATTCAGATTAGTGTATTATGACCTCGTGTACTATAAACAGAGGAAGGTGGTGCCAATATGCCGTCTGGACCAACATAAAGACGTTTTGGCCGCCCAGGCAACACCAAAAGTAGGGTGCTGTCCAGGAATACCAATAAATGTTATTTATTAATATGCTGTTCTCTGCAATACCTAAAAGGATGATCAATGTATGTATCTTTATGCTACTGCCAGCTGTGTTGTGACTGCTGTTATGTACTATATTGTACATCGTACATTTCAGTGCTTGTCACAGTCATTGTTGGGGAGTAATTAATTGCCAGTAACAATAATTACAGTGCTTGTAATTAAAGCAGTAATCATCACATTTAAAATTTTGTAATTTTACTTGTAATATGCTTATATTATTTTAATAGTAATTGTTACTTTTCACTTTTTCAGTAACAGTTACATTTTTGTAGTGTGTGACATAACTGTCACTTGATAACTGTATATAGCCTAAATTATTTTATCTTTATAAGTTTAGCAGTGTTTTGAAGTCAAGATGTTGTTTTGGATTATTGTTATCTACTGTGCATCATGTGTGTATATATGTGTGGTTTTTCCCCTCCCCTGGTTGAGTTTTCTATTGCCATCAAGTTCACCTCTTGAAAAACTTTTATTGAGAGTGAAAATTCACTTTCTTTAAAACAAGTTCACATTGGAGATAACACTATCAACATGCAGTTATTTTGCAAAGTCAAAAGAATATGTTTTAGTGGTATGATTTTTTTTTATGTTTTCACAAACATTGTATAATAAATGAAAAGTAATTGGATAAATTTTTGAACAATTGTAATCTACGTGTATGAGTTAGGCTGATAGGCTACCAAAAGTACAGTAATTCAAGTACTCACAGTCTTAGTACTTGTCGACAGGCGCATACACAAAGAAGGATAACACATTTTTCACGTGTTTGCACAATCACAACATTTCGCTGGTTACGCCAGCTCATCAGGAAGTGAGTTGTAGGAGACTGCAATTGACCATTTTGCATTGACGGTCAAGGCAAAAGGGTCAATTACAGTGTCTTACAACGCGCTGCCTGATGAAGCTGGCTTAGCCAGTGATACGTAGTGATCGCGCAGCTGCATGAAAAAATGTGTCGTCCTTTGTGAGAGTGCCTGTTGTCAAGTACTAGACTTTTAAGTACTCAAATTCCTTTACTTTTATATATTTCTACTTGTAATTGTAATTAATTACTTTTATAATTCAATAATTACCAACTATAATCAATTGCAATTTACTAGTACTTTACCCATCACTAGCCATAATGTACTGTATTTACCCGAAAGGAAGACAAGGTTTTTTTAACAGAAAAGAAATATAAAAAAATGAGGAGTCATCTACAATTCGGGAATAGTCTTCAATTCAGCTTTGCTGGGAAGCAAAATGGCTCAAGTCATGAATAGGTATATAACACCCACAAAAGTTTTTCAGTATAAGAAAAATGCTGCTACCATACAGCCAGGTTATACACACATACTTCAACCTAAATATTTTTTTCAGCACTTCACAGGGGTAGTCTTGAATTCAGGTTTAAATATGTTTTCCTCTAAAATATTTTTTAGGAAGGGGCCGTCTTAGATTCAGGGTCGTCTTCCTTTCGGATAAATACGGTATATGAATTTGCTTTTATTTTGGAGTGGTCACTTGTCTAGAAGAGGGGGGGCATGTCAAATGATTCTTTTTTCTCCTAAGTGAAAATTAAAATACCATTGACAAAGTTGACAAAGCAGTGTAAATTTTGAGTAACTATTTTTACATTTTTAATGGTGAGTGAATTTAAATTATATTTTGTGTGTATTAACAAGTTAGAGCCATGAACAGTAAAAATTGTAATTACTAAGATGTTATTTTACACTTTAAAATTTGTTTTTTAAATCACCCACAGTATTATACATTAAAATTGTATCATATCATGTCAAGCTTATACTTTTGTAATAAAAATGTTTAGGTTTGGTTGAGGATTTCCTGATTTTTGTCAAATTATGTGTATATTTCAATCAAATATGAAAGAATATCTTTCAGGGAAAATAGTGTTTATAACTGGGGAAAAAATATACAATTAAGTTTACTTTAGTCTTTTTATTTAGAAAAATGTCATAAGTGGTGAAAATGTCATGTGATCACTTTTATTTGAGTAAATGATTAATTTGTATTTCAAAGAGTGGTGCAATTGCCATACTTGGTTTTTATATTGATGCGTGACGGGTTCTGATTCAGAGTAATTTAGTGATATGTCTCAAAGTAGTGACTTTGGTTAGTGCTTGTTGGAGGTACTTACTGGGGTGACCTGTGTCTCAATTAATGCCAAACAGGGACACAACCTGAATATAGAGTGGGTCACGTCGGCTGCCAACTTAACACAAAGTCAGATGCTGATTTTACTACTGAACTGCTGACTGGCTTAAGAGTCGCTGGTTTGCTCAGTCAGGCGTTAGGACCACTGACCGGTGCTGTTGTCTTGCTGGCTAGAGTGCGGCTGCTGGTAGATCCTGACTGTCCCCACGGACTGCTGAGACTGGAACTCCAACTGCTACTGTTGAAGGACCTCGGTGGGCTGGAGTAGTGTCGGGTCTTGAACCAGGGCAGGCTGCTCCTTCTGGCACCTTCTCTCCTCTGTTGAAGGTGGCAACGACGAGATGAACGGCACGTGGAAGCTTCAGTGAAGGCTGAAACAAAGAAGGGGAGGGAGCAGGGTAGTTAAGTCCCACCGACTTGTGTGTGGCTTGAGCTCGTTCCCGTGGGGTTAAATGGCAGAGTGCCTTACTGGGATGGGTGCAACCCCAGGTAGACTGGTAGGCAGTAGTTCCCTATTGATCCTTAAAGTCCTTCCCACCTCTCTTGGTTATGGGCTTTAGGCTCAACAACCTTGTCCTGGGAGATAGGAGCAGGCGACAAGCGTTCCCTATCTAAGTGTATTCTACCGTCTAGGCACACCAGAATGACGCAGAGTACAACCTTATTCCTCAACCAACTACACAAACAGTGTGGTGTATGGGTGCAAGTTGGTCTAGTGACTTATCCTCTCAAGCAGGGTTAGACTTGTGGTTGTGGCTCTACCGTTCGATACAGCTGGTGTACTGAATGGATGGCCTTCGAATGGTGTGTGTTCTGACGTATGAATTCCCCTGTCCAGAATAACTTGTAGTCCTACACTAAGCAGCTACTGGTATTGGCAAACCCAGTCTCCTGCTTCACTTTGCGGGACATAGGTGTTAACTATAGTAGTCTTGAACAACTCAAGGGATAATGAGAGTGTATAGTCTATTCACAACTGGAAGAGACTTTTCTGAAGCCCTGATTTTTTCTTTCTTTCTTCCACTACATCTGAACATAAACACTGCCATATGACCTACTTTTACATCAAATGCATTGTTTACAGCTGTTAAAAGAATTCTGTTACAACTTGGCAGAAAGAACAGTAGTATTTAACCTCTTGTTATTGATGTGTGTTGGGGTTATTTCATTAAAGGGATGGCCTTAGTTGGAATAAAGATTAAAATTAAGGAGCAACCAGTCCAGAAAAAGACAGTAAATTCAAATACGCAACTCATGTCGCTAATTTTTTTGTATGTAGCACACAAATAGACCTACCATATATTTTATTCTGCTCATATTTTTTTGCATAGGTATTTAGTTTTTACTAGGTTTATTTAATTATTTATTTACAATTTCTGGCTGGGCATATAATAATTTGTTGGGATTTTGGCAAACATTCAGATCACAAAAAAGTAAGCATGTTGCACAACTGTGTTTCAAACACTTAGGGCAAAGTTATGTTGTGATAAACAGACGCATAATTAACTTTGTCATAAACACAGTTCACGATTAAAGCATATAAATTTTGCACGCTTAATATTTGCAGTCACACAAACGGGCCAGCGTTAACGACCACGAAGCAACCATGCCCCTTCAGTCCTTTCACATGTAGCGGTTGCACGTAACAGTAAATTTATTCCTGTCGTGGATACACAGATTTATCACATCGTAACTTGCCTAGGTAGGTTTAAAAACACGTGTACACACTTGTAGTAATTTGAAGTATTTTTCGAAGTAAGTGAAATTAATGCTTAGTTGCACACACAGCAACAAAACGTCACGTCATGTAGCCACTCACCACATCTGCCAACCTTAGATTAGCAAATATCCCACCATCACATCTAATAGTCTAGCCAAACTAAGAAAAGTGACCCATAAACCTGGACAAAATTGCTTCAGAAGCGATTGAAGTGGTATTCGACTCAACAAATGTTGCTTTTTAACATATCCAAAATCCGACAAAATCCCGACCATGGTAAATTACCTAAAAATCAAATTCAAAATGGCAGCCCTGTGTCGAACTGTTGATTACATAGTTTGATGATATTGGGTAATATTTAGGGTAATGAAAGCATATCCTTTAAAATGTCAGTGTACATATGACTGTATTTAAACAACATAGAAATAATTTTAAGTTAGGTGATAAGGGTTAATTAATTTTTTTTTTTGTATATTCATAATAAGTAGACAAGTATGAACACACTCCATAAGGAATTAAATAAGTGATGGTGGCAAAACTGGGCATCTGAATCACAGTCATTGTTGTTAATTACAACAATATTGTCACATCCATTGATCTGGCACACGCCACAAGAGACTGAACAAGGTAATCCATTCTGTTTGCATCCACATTGCATTGCGCATTGTGTCTTACAAGAACAATGGATCATTTTCAGTAACCACTCTGGCGCTGGTGGCATATCAGACACTGTAGGGTAATATATGAGTTTTCCTTAACAAACCAACCTCATTCTGTAGGAGTTAAAAGTGTTTCTTTTGATTTCCAAACACTGATCTGGTAGTACGTACGAAAACTATGGTACTTTACTGCTGACTCTGTAGGTGGCCAACGTGCAGGGGTGACAAATGATTTAACTGATGCAACTTTCTCCAGTAACATTCAATGACGAAATGTTTGTAGAGAATCGCCTATCTTGCCACCATATAGTAGTAACATAGCCTTATGTCCTGCAGATTCAATGTCAATTTGTTGGCTTCCATCTGAGGAAAATACATTTGCAGCCGCCTGTAGCTATTTATCCTTAATTAGTTTTTCCAGTGCTGTGGCTTTTCCAATCACAAAGATACTGGACGTTGTATCAGAACCAGTAAAAGCATATAAAAACAAAATGGTGTTACAAATATCACTACCCATCGTACACGGGATTAGTAGATAATTCTCGTTTAATGTCACTCCGGAAGTACAGTTTAAAACCATTGTTTTTAGGATGGTGTAACAAAATAATCAACATGTCTGTATCTTCGTCAACAGTGACGGTCGTTACAATTTAGGGTGATGATACTCCAGAATGAACAATATCGAAATCTGCATCTCCATCAGCATGTTGAATAGTGCACCCTATTTTCGTCAAGGCCTCTGATATGAGCGTAATAATACGTTGTTTATTTGTATCATTTGCCAAGAAATTTTCTTTCTGTCCAACAAACTTCATACCAGAAGTGAAAGTCATAGTCTTGCTAATGTGGGAGGTGATGCACCTTCTGTGAGTCATGTCCTTAATAGAAGGAGCACTATTGTAGCCATCGAAGACAACAGTAGCTCTGCCATAATTATGGAATGTGAAGTTTGCATAGGAATTTGCCATGTTTTGGTATGTATCACCAGGATTCCAAGGCACACGATGAAGTAGGGATCCTCCATCTAAAACGTACTGGACATTAGCTTGAGTTTCTGGAACATCTACTGTGCACAAGTTACCACACTTTTTCAGTACTGCATGGGCTAACTGAGGCTTGTAACCATTTCATTATAGAGTTCGTGATTTAAATGATGCTGGCGAATAAGCACAAAGCTCATAACTTAAAACATCTGCAAGATTCATGTTACCAACTGAAGCAACTGTCATCATTCTCTGGAACAACAGTTGGATCTATATCAGTGTTTTTTTCTGCACTTATAACAGCAGATGCTGATCCCAGTGTCTTCGCTCTGTCACTTCTTTTAGCATTGACGCGTGCCTGGTTAAACTGAATGGCATGTTGGTCGAGGATTTTGTCACTACCCCAGAAGCGGGGTTTTTAAGTTAGGCTCGACGGGGTGTGGCGAAGGGTGGTGGCTATTTACTTACACCATCATCTTGGTTGATGCTGGTGATGCTGTCCAGGTCTCACTCAGTGGCAGCTGACTTGCCTCACTCTGAAATGGCGATTCCAGACGACTCTCTGCTCCAGAAGTGTGAATTGGACCAGCCGTGCCTAACCTCGGTCTGATATACCAACCCTCTCAGCACCGGGTGGTACTCATGGCTGGTTCGGAGAGACAGGGAAAAATATACCAGTATGACCGGAGCAGCCGTGACTACTTGGCGTCTTGAGTGTGGTGGCCCGGTCCTGTTCCGCCTGCCTTTCCTGCGTAGGTGTTAGTGCAGACCGCTGTCTGGCAGCAAGGAAATCCTAGTATCGTTCCCTATGCCTGAGGCCATGCCTCGCCTTGTAAGGCATAGAGTAATATGGCTTAACAATTTATGTAGTGCACCTTGACAAGAACAGTACCTATAGTGTTACCCAATAGTTGCTTGCTGGCATGAGCTCAGTAATAGTCTCCATTGATCCCCCACGCTTGTCGGGCTGATCACAGACGGGGAGCCGTTTGGACCATCAAGCCTATGTTGGCGGCAAGTCTCAAGTTATGCTCAAAGTGAGGAAATAACCCAGGCTTGTAGCCCCTCCTTGGATGAAGGTGTTACTAGTGATAGGAGCTCCGCTGTTCCTCCCCTCCAGCACTGAATTAGTGCTCGGGTTGATGGAAAGAAACAGGTGGCCGTCTAATGTGTGTGTTGCTAGACTCACGGACTCCTGAAGGGGATCCGTAGTCAGATTAATTCGGTTAAGTAATAATCTCCCAGTTCCTGTCGGCAGTGTATGTCGTATCTTGTATTGAGCTGGAAAACAGAAAAGTACTCTAAAGAACGAAAGCTTAAGGATAGAGAACAATAGATGTTTATTGAGATCACAATAAACATGCCATCCTACAAAGGGTTTCTGGAGGATCTGTACTCTCGGATGTTCTTTACAGCACTGACTGTAACATTATACCTCGGAACAATGGGTTGTAATTTACTTTCTGGTGTTATAGCAGCAATCATTCCCATGCTGTGAAAGGTATTATTCCCATCTAACGTTCTAATATTACTATGATCCACATTGTCTGCTGCAAACAGTAATACATTATTGTCTGTTGCATCCTCTGCAAAACTGCTACTTGCTATTGCAGCATTACTTTTGAATTTCGTAACTTCTGTGTAGGAAGAACAGAAACCCAAATGATGGAGAACATCGATAATATAACGCAACCTGAAGTTGTGATTCATTTGAATAGCTACACCTATCTGCAGTGGGCATATTAAAGCTTTTGGGCGTATAGCTTACATAATACTCTGGCCAATGGCACCAACTTTAGTCGAGACATCTTTCCCCACAAAAATTTTGCACAGAGCAACCTTAAGCTGCCAGGAAGGCAATCCATAGTTTTTTCAGTAGTGAGATCATCTGTTGATGGATATATATCTCTCTCTTTGCCCGTTCATAGCTTTCAGATCACACTTGATTAGTCTCACAGTTGCCTCCATTATGTGTATTTTTTGTAATTCAGGATCACAGACTTTTGACTTTGCATGGTCGGATCTAAGAATTTTTGTCAGCAGTTTTTTTTAATGTTACAATGTCAGCCTTTCCGCTTTCACCAGATATTATAACACTTTCACCATAATGTTCTTCAAGCTTTCTTTTCATGTGTCTTCGATCATATACTTTGCAATCACTTTCTTTAAGATAATTTTCCATTTTAGAAATAAGATCCACCACAGGTAATTATTCCTCATCATTAGATTCAAGGTAAATACATGTCTTCAGGAAAGCATCTTGTTGCTTTTCATTGATTGGACGGTCTTGTTTCTGTCTCTTTGAGAACTGTTCGATACGTGCATATTCTTGAGGAATTTTTTTCCCCTTATGAAAGTTTGCACTACATGTGTGGTGGTACACGCACTCAGCAGCATGCAGATCTGAAAGGAAATATTCAATGCATCATTTTACCACAAAAGACCATTCATCACAGCATTTCTCACAGCATTTTTTGATGGTCTCAGCAAATTTGAATATGCATACCTTCACTTGTTCTGAGTTCGGTTTGTACTTTGCAGAAAAATCCACAGTAGTTCCGCAAAACAAGCAGTCAGTTCGAGCAGAAAAGGCTCCTTCAGCTAAACGGACACTTCTCTTGCCAATGCTTTTTGATTGTTGTTTCTTCCATATATCGATGCTTTTCTTGTCAGTGTGCATCCTTCTGCATGACACATGAACTCTGTTTCTAGCACTTACGATGACATCTCTTCCACTGAGTTTACTGGCTGTGTTTATGCTATCAGCGCCCTTCTGCATTAAAGTGACTGCCTCCTGGCCATCTTCGACAATTTTTTTGCAAATACAACAATGATGTCCAGTGGCAGCCATTTTTTGTACACTTTACCTGAAACAAGAAATAGTTATTTTAATATTATATCTATTAAAATTACACATTAGAAAACATTTTATCTTATACTAACAAATATGATAAATTTGACAATGGGCACCCATTTTGAATTTTATTTTTAGGTACTTTCCCATGGTCGGATTTTGGATATGTTAAAAAGCAACATTTGTTGAGTTGAATACCACTTCAATCACTTCCGAAGCAACTTTGCCCAGGTCAAATCATACTTTGATCAGACTATAAGTAATTATTCAAACATTAAAACCTCTATGCAGTTGTATATTACAAATTCAAAAATCATTATTTTGCTGTAATAAGTATGAAATATGCTAAAATTTAAACATGTATAAAGTTTCTGGTATTACTAGCTATGCAAAACTTCCCGAGGAGGAGAGAGACAAATAGAGAGAGAGAGAGCGACAAGCTCCACCCAGACGACAGTTGCTTCCTCAGTCGATAAAACAAACACTGTTTCACGCATGATATTTTGTGCTGTTATTTTAAACTGTAACAATGAAATATGTTACCATTGTGGCTTCATAAATATTTCAATATTTCAATAGGCAAAGTTTAATTTACTATTAGCATGCCAAAAACTAGGTTAAAATAATATTTTAACTGTGAAGTATTTTTTACTAGCCATTGCAAACACATTGCTGCTATCACTGTTTTTAATTTGTATTTAATATGAAATAAATATTACAAGTTATAGAAGATATTAAGTTACAGTTTCATTTAGTCAAGAATACAGTACTTTAAAGTCAATCACAGTGTTATATATTTGTAGAGTACAAGTTATTGAAAAAACAGGTTGACATGTTATGCCTGGGGTGTTATTTCAAAGGTTCATTTTCAAAAAGTCTCTTTCAGTTGTGAAAATGCTATAGTTAGGTCCAGAATGTGTTTATTCCATGAGGAATAAGACACGGTGGCCCATACTATCCCCTGTCTACCCAGAGTTGACTGGAAGTGGTAAACTACGTGAAAGGGACCTGGTTCTAATCTGGCGGGAGACAGTATTCACTAGGTAGCTAATGACAACTTTCCCTGTCTAACTATCTATGCTTGCCCTGATGTGCTTGAGTGCCCACATCCTGAAGGGTGCATGGGGGTAGCCATTGCCAGGGGTAAGCGATTAAGGATGGCAGAAGACTTCTGGAAGACTTTGCAGGGGGGAGGACTTCTGAAGGTCTGCAGTGGGTGGCGATGAGCTGAAAATCCAGGCAGTAACGGTGGCTGGTCAGGACTCTGGGGAACGAGTGCAGTGGAGCTTTCTGTCCAGCTGGTGATGTGGCTCTTAGAAAAGCAGACGATCAACTGATGATTCCAGCCTCTGCACGGGAATATATTCTGCTTTGACTGAGGGCTTGCCGGCCCTGTGGTGGGGGTGCATCTTGGGCGGAGCTAAGGATGGTCTTTGTTGACATTGGAAATCTCTCAGCATGCCCTTGAACTTCTTCGGGGTTGGAACTAGGCATCTCATTACTAGCAATTGATTATTGGCATCTTCTCGAGGAGAGGCTGCTTTTAGCATGGCTTACTGGCTGGCGGTATTGTTGAAATGTAGAATTGTGACATGTCTGTAATTATCGCTGGTCCAGGGAAGATCCTGTAGGTGCTCCGGTATACGTCTAAACCCGCTCCTCTTTATTGCTTGTAGATTAAGCAAAATTGTTCATTCAAATTTCCAGTAAGCATCGCATCAATATATAGGAAATATGGAAGGTCATCATGTACTTTCACACTCTAGAGTCATCTAAAATAATTCTGAGGCATGGGTAAGTAAATAACAATGACAACATAGGCATGAGCAAGCAGCTGCAGCCCCCATTGCATCATGTCATTAGAAAAATAAAAAAAGAATCTTTTCAATTCTGTAATTTCATTAGATGGTCTGTATGTTTGAAATGAACACTAAATTTAAAATATGTTTAGTATTTCGTAGACAATAATTTGTGATGGATATGTTTAAATATATTCCTAAGTTATATTTTTAATCTAAAAAATGTGGATCTTCATTTTCGGTTTGCACTCGTCATTACCAAATTCTCTGCACGTCTGTGAGTATCAAGAATACCATTCAAGTGTATTTTCAATTCTTGAATGAGCTGATACCATAGAGCATAGTGGTTTAAGTAATGCTTATTGATTGCTTAACTTTTATGCTTTCACAATATTGTGACTTGAAACTAGTTTATACAATTCAATTTATACAATTCTTGAGATTGTCACTTATTAATAGTCTCTGAAAACATAATTGGGAGCCACAAATCTCATTTCATGTACGTAATTGATGTCTGCAGACGACTTGAGACTCAAATTTGTGCACTGTTTTATGCAATACAAAATGTGACATATTTGGTTATAGTTCAATAAAAGTGTGTTTCCTTTTTGTGTGTTAATTCTTTTCACTTTTAAAGTGCTATTATTATACTGATAAGTATAACAAAATACACATTTTTCTGGCTTATACGACAGAACATTTGTAACACTTTATTTCATACATCACTCTACATAGTGAGTGGTAATGAATTAATTGATTTCTTGATTGTGTTTGAAAGCTTAGTTTATGACAATGCTGGTTTGATAATAATTATAATATTAATTTTCGGAGGTAAACAATTTTAATTTTTTACAAATTTATAATTACTTTTCCATACCATATTTGTAGTTTAATGCTACCTCTGGATAAATGTTCAAACTATATTTTAACAAATGTATTGAATAGAATTTAGAATTCATATACTTCATTATAAATGCAAATTTAATCACTGTTCACGCACTCCTGTCTCGCCTTGTCCTAGACCACTGTGAATGTCATGGGCTAATCTAGGCGGAGAGAGTGCTGTTTCCCTCGGGAGTTGATTGGGTTACCTTCTGCAGTGTAATAATGTGTGGGTGGTGTTTTGCCTGCTGGGTTGGGGATCTGCCCACTTTGGGAGACTGGGTGGTACACTGACTCATCGAAGGGTTAAGAGGTGGTGGAGGGAAATCAAACCCCAGGGTGAGTATGATCGTAAAAGTCTCCCTCCTGTGGAGCTTGACCTTACTCACTGTAAAGGCTGTCAAGAGTTGTGACGCCAGCTATCACTAATAAAAATAAAATAAAATGTGAATGGTTAAGTCATGAGATGGGGTGGATTGATACTGTCTTGGGTAGCTTCTATTCAGTTTCCCGTATGCTAACGGGGTGTGTTTGTATGGGGCTGGCCTGGTAGGTTTTCACACTGGAAGGAAATCCATTGAAGCTGTCACTGCCTTACGTAGGTGTACAAGCTTTGGGGGAATGACAATAGTAAATACCTTTCCTGCGGCGGTACAAACTTAGCATGTCGTACAAGAGGTATTATTAATGGGACACGGTTGTGGCAAGGGCTTCGCTTTTGGCTTGGGCTCAGGGAGTTTTAAGTAACTGAGGTGTTCCAGGTCTATCCACGGCCAACACGCCCCTAGCAACGAATGTAAGTATGAGCTCGTCTGTGATGGGAGGTACTTCCTTGACTGGCTTAAACAATCTCGCTATTGGTTGAGGGCTGATTTAACCCACGTTATAGTGCCCGCCAGGCGAGACGTCTTAGTTGGCTGTTGCACCCATTGGAATAATAATAATTATTAATAATAATAATAAAATAAACAATTATTTCATTTAGTTTGTAGCGAATGCTAATAATTATGATGGCACGCTTGTAACCTAGCAGCGGCGCTCAATCCCTCCTCGGTTTCGTCTTCTTCAGACGCACCGAGGTAATGAGCGAGTTCGAGAGGCTGGTTAGATAGGAGCGTTTCTCGGACAGACTCGGGTGCATCAGATACCTTATTCAGGTGCCAGGAGTCCCAAGAGTTTCGGCCCACTCGTGTCTAATCCTGAGTGGTCGCTTAATGAGCCACAAATTACAATGAACCAAATTACACTTCCTCTTATTAAAGGGTAGCAAAATAATTAGTATACAAGGATTCAAGTTTACCACAAACGTATTTATTATACCTATATGAAAACACGGGGATGCGTGACTGTATAAATATAAATTAAATTACTTAAAGTAGCATTATGGCAGGTGAAGGCGAACCTGCATTACCAAAATTAAGATGACACAAAATTACTAATTGCAATTAATTTGCACGTCATGAGGGGTGGTTGTTCAGAAGGGACTATGTATACAGCCTGCTACCGCAGAGTGCAGAGGATTGACTCGGGTAGTGAGGATGCAGGGGTAGGGATGTCGGGATACATGGAGCTTCCCCGTTGATTTTCTCTGTGTTCTGCGGGGTTGAAGTTGGAGCTTCTGGTAGGTGGTAATAGAGCCTTCTTTAGGCTCTTGGTAAGCCTTCACAGGCTGAAGAGTCTTCCACAGACTGAGGAGACCCTCCGACCTTATTCAGGTCAGCGGGCAGACAAAGACTGGTGATAGCAGTGTCGTTTCTCCTTATATAGTAAAAATTGCAGCTTGGCAGCTACCACAGGGGTGTTGTTTAAAACAGGGCAGTGGGCCACGCCACACATTTCTTATCTCCCTGTCTGCAGGCTGATGACGTATGTACCGCCTCTTCACGAGGATCGAGCAGCAATGACGACATTGGCTGCAAGGTGGTGCTCTCTCTCAGCATCCCTGCTAACTAGCTTCTTCCTCGCTGCCATGTCGGTGGCTCGGTGGATAAAACAAGCTTCAACTTCGAGGGTGGCGACTGCATGTCTGTTTATGAGTGCGCTGTACAATTTCCATTTAATATCAGCGTGTCTGTAGTTGTCTGTAATGCATGGAACAACCCTGTAGCCACGATATTCATTGCCTGCCAGTGTGTGACTTGCCCCGAATTGCTATCATCGCGTAATGATAGGGCAAAGTCGTAAAATTAAATGTGCATGCTTGCTGCGCAGTAGAGTAGCATGCATCACTGTTGACTATTATAACAATGTACATTAACAATCCATGTAATTTTTATAAAACATGTGAAACTACTGACTATGAAATTATAAGCAAAATCTGCTCTTTCTGTGCGAAACTTTTCACTGAGTGCATAATGATCTTTCAGTGACAGCCACCCTCTTTGACACTTCTGTTTTCATTGTTTTGAAATATTTATAAATATAAAATTTTGCCTCCAAAGAACAGAGTTCTACATAGCAAAGGACGTGAGGTAATGGGTCATATGAATAAAGCTGAGCAGGTGCTAAAATGTTGAAAAACGTAAGCAGGTACTTGCATTTGCTTGAATAACACAGGACATGCTCACTAACTTAACTGAGCACCTGCTCGCAGTCAATCGGCCATTTCTATTCACACCAAATTGAGGATGTGCTCATGCTGTGAGGACGTGCTCAGTATGCTCAACTAGCACCTCCTCAAGAGAATCTAGTCAAATATATTCATATGACCCATTAAGTCATATTATCGACAAATGTGATGAAGAAGCAAATAAGTTTTTTTTTGCAACTCGCTGCACAGCATTTTATGTATACTGTTGTCAGTGAAACAACCATAAGATAAATATGTAAGGAAAACAAAATAACACAAAGTGTTATCTTCTCCGAGGAAGAAACGAGTAAGCATACCACTGCACACTCTAGTTTATGATGATGATTTTTATCTATGTTTAATTTGAAACAATATCCATGATTTTAATGTATGCAAAAAAAGTGTAGACAATCACAAATTTATTATGAGTCGCAAAAATAAAATTAATTTCCCATGGTGAACAAAATTACTCAACTATTATTAAGGTGGCTGCCTAGGTAGGCCGCCGAATGTGTGCAGAGCTCCAGAAACGTATCTGAGTGAGATCTGCTTAAGAATAGCATTTGAAAAACATTACATGTCTGTATAAGTTTTTCAGTTCCTCCATTTCTCTCCAAAGAATGTTTTTGTGATAGTGAAATTGGTTCAAAAGTTTGTTTTCTTTCATGGCCATTTTTAAGTATGAACATTGCAGTACAAAACATTAAAAAAGGAATAGCTGAAAGTCTCACAGAGGCACGTTATCGATGGCAAGACTGCGTGCTAGTTCAGTGCTTTGCATGTAGAGGCGATGAAGAGTTGATGCACATGTCTCGGTCGCCCCCAAGCGCTTCCACACTTCCTTCAATCAAACAGTCATCTTAAAAAGCATAGGTTTCAAAAGTAGAAAGTGTCAAGCTAAGCATAAATTACTTATAGAGAGAGAGCAACTATGACATGGTGATATGAATATTTCGTTAAAATAAGTCACTTCCATGAAACTGAATGCCAAATAGTATTCTCCGACGAAATCTGGATTGATAGCAACTTAACTTTTTCAAAGTGTTGGCATTATAACTAAGATTTTGGTGTACATGTAAACAGTGGTGCAGGTATAAGACTCGTAGTACATCTAGGTAGCAGGAATGGTTTTGTTCTCAATGTGCAGCTCATGTACACTGCTGGATCTGTTAACAGTAACTAAAACAAAAACTGCTTCCGAATTTGCCAAAGAATTAGTTTTAGTAATGGATAATGCACTATACCACCCCATGCAAGTATATAAACCATCAACAAAATATTCTTGAATTTCATTATGATATAATGGCTACAGAAGAAATGTGTACCTTTGTAATTAATCTATGCACAATGTTGACTTTATGAACATGTTGAAATGTAAATATTAAGACAGAAATCATTTAATGTAGATCCAGAATTAGCAGCCCACTGTTGCACAGTTCTCAGAATATATCGATACCAACTTGCTTGTGCTGCCTAAATGTGATTGAGTTTGCAAGGGCGAAAATATATATATATATATATATATATATTAGAGAAAGAAACATTACTGGTGAATTATCACTAAAATGGTTTCAGAACTTTACAGAATCAGATAATTCATCAGTCACTATACAAGACTGGAAAGGTATTGTAAACATTTAGCAAATTAGAACAACAGTTTGGCTAGCAGTAATAGTGAAAGCGATAACAAAAGTTCAGAAGCTGACAGCACGGCTTCTGCATGCGAGGAGTCTGGGTCAGAGGAAGACTTGGCGTGGTCACTTTGAAATGGCAAATAAATGTTTCTGCTTTGGAGAGTATCTGTTAAAATGCAGTTACCTCTCTCTATTATAGCCCGCTGCTTTCGAAAGGGGATGCATGCGGGCAGCACTTGCCACCCTCTTCTGCATTCCTTCCAGGGTCAGAGAGCTGAGACCCTCACAGACAGAATCCTCACGCCGCTGCTCTTATCATTGCTTCCCCTCCAGCACCTCCAGGCTTTCCCCACCCAGTTCAGTTACCTTGGATCTCCATCCAGCACAAAGCAGACGCGGAGTGAAAATAACAAGTTTTTAAACCAGAATAGGTGGAGATTTATTGTGGTGTCCGTATACTTTTATTACACCATTTTATTCGCAAGAATTTAAATTGCAACCCTATAGTTGTATTTTTCAAGAAATTTCAATCAAGTCTAAAGATGCTTGTTTTAACAAATTTTTTAAAAGTACTTCTAATCGAGATATTTAAAATATTTAACTGTAAGCATAAATTTTCATGTTTTATCTCATCTGGTAAAAAAATTAGACGCTGTAGCTTGCATGGCTTACAGAAAAAAATCTGGCAAAAAGTATACATTTTCTAAGTTTGAGAGGGTGGGGGGGGGGGGGGGGCGTAGATACAACTCTTATCGGTATTCACAATAGAGCGTTGTGACGCGTCGTGTCGAGCGACTGACATTGGAATTGATGCTCGTGACTGGCGAGAATAAGAACAATAATATTAATGTATTTCATAATAAATAAACTGGCAAAAAGCTGAGGTAAAGAACAAATGGAAATGTACATAATAAATGGTTTGCAGAGATATTAATTGGAGCTTAAATTTATAAAATTTATATATATTTTGCTTACCTTTAGGAAAACAAAAGAATAATATTTCCCGATGCCTGAAAGGTCGTTTGTGTTCTAAAACATAATTTTAAATTTTAATATATTTTTATTAAATAAAAGTGCATATTACCAAAAAATTAACAATTTTATTAACTAAATGGCAAACAAATCCACTGTATTTCATTCATTTTTAGCATTTCATTACGAGCTTTCTTGCAGGATAACAGACGGCGACCGGTGTCAGAACATCGCTCTATTGTAAAGACGTAAAATAACACTCATCGCTGGCGGCAAGTGTTGGACACGACGCGCCGCATCGTGACACTGTATTGTGAATACCGTACCGCTTAAGTTAGAGCTGATCACAAAGATTAATTTAGTTGCTGAATCATTAGTTTTTTTTTTGTGATTTCTCAGAGCTAATCAAATTGATTCAAGATTTCTTTTTAATTGTATGACTCAGTTCAAGTATTGTAATTTTTTGTTACTGCACACATCAGTTTTATCACATATTGATAAAGGTAAATTTAGGAAAATTTCCTGTTTTCAGGGAAATTATGTACACACAAATAAAAAAGAGAACTTCTAAAAAAAAAAATTTTAATTATGATAATATGTTTTTTAAGAAGGGGAATTTATGTGGGGAAAAAGGAAAATTGGCTCTTGCACTGTTACCTTCCTTTACCATTCCACAATTATGTTTGGGAGGGAACCATACTTATTTTTAACAAATTGTCCATTTTAAGAGTGGCAATGCAAAGAGATCCTGGTAATGCCTCCTATGAAATGAAGCAGTGTTTGGAAACATTGTTTTGTAAAGACTGGCAATACAACAGATCTTATTAACTACCTGGAGAGAAAACAGGGTAATATTGCAACAGGAAATAAGACCAAATAATGTATTTCAAGTGCATGAAAAAGCATTATTGATAACATCCAATCATTATGTTAAAATGTTTCTGCTACAGATTCTGGTTTCAGTGGATGATTTGATCAAAGTACCATGTCAAATGTAACAATTACGAAATCAGAGTATTTTATTTATACTGACAGTACTAAGTCCGTCTTTTTTTGATGGTTGAGATCCTTTACAAATATTCATCTTAAAAAGAGCATCTCTGTCAATGCCAGTGCTTCTTCCATAGGTTTTAAGAGAGTGTGTTGTAAATTATGCATCTGACATAGTGAAGTAATTTTCAGAAAGGCAGTGTTCAATGGAAAAGAAAGACATCAACTGCATTGCTTTGTTTAGTGATCACAGAAGCATTGACTTTCACACCTGCGGTCACTTAATTGGTAATGAATGTGAACGACATTGTTACATCCTGCAAGTAGCAAACATTCGGAGTCGTGCAGATTTTTCTAATTGTATGTAATATTCAGGTTAATACATAGGCACCAGCTGCTTCTGCTGCGTACCTCCCACTCCTCTAGCAAGCAGAGAGAGGAGGAGAACAATGATTGTTACGAGGCTTGCTGGGGAAACCTGGAGTCCTCGAACAACTGTTGAGTGCCAGCATGGCAACTCTTCACCTCAAACAGTGTAATGGAGTGGCAGGAATGGTTGGGGACTAGCCTCTCCTGGCCACTGCATTTGAAGATTAACTGGGAGTAAAAGAACCCCCACAGGGATTTTTGTCTCCCCTTCACAGAGAGGTAAAACCCAGTAATGAGATATGGCAGTGCATTTGAAGATTATTGGCATCCACCCTAGAAGCCCTATATCAGATGCAAATGAGTTTGAAGAAAGGCAAATTACAGAGCAAAGAGTACCTGACTTGGAACAACTGTACGCGAGACAAAAAATGGGCATTTTGGCAGTTCGCAAAGAATTTTATCCATTACAACAAAGAGTGCTTCAAATATAAATACAATATTCAAGCAGTACTTTAACCAATCTAGTAATTACTGAAATCTGAAAATGCTGCAACATCAGTATAAGGCATTCATTTATTTTTTAAAGCAGGGCTGCATGTTCAATGTATCAGTGATACTCTGTCCACAAAAGTTGAAAAAATATCTTGCTTTAATTAAAAAATAAATGGTGTGATCAACTGAAAATTGTGCTAATGCATAAAAAAAATGTCTGTTTTATCATTAAGTACACTCAAATAACTAACTTTCAGTACGTGACTTTAATTATTATTGAATTTAAAGGTCTGTTCTTTACTTATAATTTTGTGTAAAGTTCTATACAATGTTTGATTAAATGCACATATGCCTACAATACTTTCCAATGAGACTCAATATTTTTTTAACAACAAATAATAATTCCATTACTGGAAATACTTGATAACAATATAGTACATGTATTTAATTTTGTTTTTAATAAATTTTATGTTCATCATACATAAAGAATCAGTAAATAGTTTCTGAGTCAAAAAGTTTTAATGCATCAGTTAAAAAATTCCAATTGGAACTGTAGTGAAATAAATTGTCTTGAACTAATAAAGAGGAAAATATGGTCATCCCTAACTTTTAAGTGTTGAGAAGAATTTACAAAAGGACTGCCATATTACGCCATCACATTTGTCTCAATAGCATGTATTCAAAAACTGGAAAGCTGTGGGACACCAGACCCCAACATGTAAAAATAATGTTCAGTGGAACATACTTCTCAGCAATTTACAACTACTGATTCCATCAAATTTTTGTATGTATATCAGTTAGAAAAACATGTAAGGGTGGATCAAGTATTTCTGGGTCTTTCAGCAAGCATGAACAGGATCTGTCATACCATAGCACATGTAACATTCATTTGGGATGTTGCTGATTTAATTCAGACCAGCTACTAAGGGTGGTTTGATCCATGTTGACTTAGATCTTAATTTCAGATATACTGGTACAATTCTTAACATTTCTCTCCACTATTCTTATCTGCATGGTGAAGTCCATGGTCAACATTTAAAGAAGCATTGTATAAAAATGAGTATAAGTAGGGATGACATCAGACCTCTGAAGTTATATTTATAGTTGCTGCAATTCAATATTTTACAAGGTTTTAGTTTTTGTATTTGTTAAAGGACCTGGGTCCAGCAAGGCTCATAACTGGATGGATGTTTAGCTTTTGTTAAATAAAAAGAATTAGAAATATTTCCAATTTAATTCCCACACAGTTGGGCCTGACCCGTTGTAACTCTCTCATTACGTGCACACATCAAGGTGGCGGTCTACCTGGTACTCGAATTGCACTGCACTGTGTTTAAAATCATGTTTGCTTTTAAACCAGGAAACGTGAACCCGAAATGCTTATCTACGAAAAGAAAACATGTTTCAGACAAGTCGTTTATGGTACCTCCAAGACATCACGCATATTGGAAACATTATTTTAACTAGCAGGATTCAAGCAAAACTACGAAAGAGGAGTGCATTGGTTTTTGCTACAGTGTTGCGTCCAATAAAATGATAAGCCCACTTCTTAGAGTCCCATAGTTCCAGCGGTATGAGAAGAACACTGGGCACATGTCTCTACATACTTTACATGCACCGGCCGTCATCGCCCATAGTACTTCACCAATTTTTGCTTCACACACACACAACAAACATGCCCCTCACCAGATGGCAGCCTTAACATCTAGTGTTTGGCAGCACTTAATTCACCACTCTCCGGCTCCAGACATTATCTACAATTCCACAGCTCTACTTATGAAATGCTGGTCAGAAGTTGTTGGTAAATTAATCTTTCCATTTACCCATGCCATGTTTCTTTGGTGTGCTGCTCATTGCGAGAAGCAAACATGTGAGAATGATGAAGGAGGGGTGGAGGGGGGCAGAAGAGTGAAGAGATTTGAGTTTGTCTATTAACATAGAAGTCTTGAGAGCCGACGAGGGTACGTGAGGTGAGTATGGAGGAGTGTTGGAATGAAAGGGTGGGCGAATTAGGAGATCCCCGAGAAAACCTGCCGATCAGTGGCATCGTCCAGCACAATTCCCAAATGTGAAAATCCAGGAGTGACCCAGCTGGGGGATTGAACCCAGTTTGCCTTGGTGGGAGACGAGCAGGGTAACCTCTCAGCCACCCAGCTCCCTGGGAGCAGAAGTGGTGATAATTGACACTATGGAGACAGAGTCATAGTATTTTCAGTGGTTGGTTTTAGCCTGACTTTTTTTTAGATGTTCCTTGTTTAATACAAGGTGCGGATACATTGTAGATTTTAATGTCATGAGTAAAGTGTAGTCACAATTATGGTATGACAGTTTTCTCTTGGTGCTTCCCTATCCCTCGTTTCATTCCGCCACACTCCTTGCATTAATTAGAGTCAATTCCTCGGGTAATGTGGTCGGCTCTACACAGATGAAAACTGCACATGAGATGTACCAGATCAATATTCACTTGCAACTTGCGATATAGCCCTTGTCGAATGGTGCATGTATTTTTAGGAGGGAGTTAACTGACCGTGACTCACTTCTCCCGGCCACACTCCCTGCTCTGTGCTTCCTAACACCACATCTCGGGTGGACGCTTCTAGAACCGCGCGCCTGTGACGTGACGGACCAAACAATGCTTGACGCGCGGCTAATTTTGGTCCTCGGCTCCTCGCCGTTCTGCCTTGTCGTTCGCTAGACCTGGTCAGGTCGATGTGCGGGGGGGGGGGGGGGGAGAGGTGACTGATGCAAGGTTTCGTCGAATCCCCCGCAACCGCCAGTCGGGTTCCTGCCGGCTGATTCATGTGACGTGGGACTGACTGTGGGCAGCGCTACCACTGTCCATCGGCAAGCCATATACAACTCTCGCCTCGCCTGCCGCCGCGGTCAAACACACCGACTCGTCACCCATTCACGTGCTCTGCCTTCTTAGGGTCATTAAAGGAAGGGCCAAGCCTACCTATTTTTATTTTTTTATTTTTATTTTGCGCTCGGCCATAACAGTATATGAGTAAACACAGCGCATTGAGCACACAGAGCCACTCCCCCCGCCTTTTATTACGCGAACCCAGACAGTACAATAGTTGAATTAGTCACTCCTTCGCCCTGCCATTTTTTTTTTTGCTCTCCTTTCCCTATCTACTACTACTGAGCTTGAGAAGGTTGCACGCAGCCCGAACCGAATACGGCGTCCTGCATACATATGTTTCATCACCTGTGATATAACCTACGAACTGCACCTATATTCCATTCGTTCCTCCCGCCGACTTCGCCACCGCATTACACATGAATAGAAACTTTGCACGGCTCTAATATTTTTTTGGTGCTATTTGGCAAAGAAACAGAAAACTTTTATCTAGGTGTTCTGAATTGTTTAAAGTGATGTTTGCTGCTCCTTCACTAAATGGCACCAAAACAAACATTTTGAGTGGTGGAAAGTTACCATAGTTAGCGGTAGCTAATTTATCAAGTAGGAATCACACGGGCGCAAACAAGAACAGGGCGTGCACGTGCCGAATCGGTGGAACTTCCTGACTCCATGACTCGTAGGCATCCGTCGTCTCTGAAGGCGCCGAAAGACAGTGGCGGAGGAAGGCGTGTTGTACTCCGGAAGAAACTTGCCGGCCAACTGTGCAACGTCCACTCACGTGCTGGAAGTCCGGATTCGCATTCGCCCGAGGTCGAACCCGGATCGCCGAGGTGAGGGGCAGCCGATCTGATTCTACGGCCACTGAATCTCCCTGCACTTTCTGGCATCTGCCGAAGTACAGTGCCAACCTGTAGGTATATCTGGCGAAGTACGATGTAACGTCTGCACGGTAATCAATTCCGACATCATAACTTCGTGACTAATAGCACAATGGAAATAAATGTCTCGTTTAATCAGGTATACGACTACGAAGCGAGTGCGGCCTTGAGTTGATGCCGCACGTGCACGACGGGACGGTGGGGGCCCGTGGTGACTGGTAGCAATTTTGGGTGTGAGTGGATATTTCCGGCTATTAGCTATTCACGGTAAAGTGAGCACTTTTGAAAGCCCTCTCATTTGGAATAATAGTCAATAAATATATTTTATTTTCATCTTAGACGTTAATTTCAGAGTGTGGAGGAATATATACACTGTGTTTATCACTTACATTACAATATTTATTTTAAAATGGGGGTTAAAGGATAAAAAATGGCTGAAAGTAAAAAGTACAAGGCCTAAAAGTGCTCACTTTATAGTTAACAGTCTATAGTAGTCTATATCTCACGACTCCGATGTGATAGCGCGCTAATTGACAAACAAAATATATCATCTCTCTCTGTTTAAACCATAAAAGCCAAAGAATACCAAATGTCCCAAATTAATGTTCACGCTCTTCAAACGTAAATAGCAGAGAAACTATCGAAGAATATATTATGGAACGGTTTGTATTTAACGCCATAAGGACAGCGTTGGGGGGTTGTGAATGTTAACGAAAGCTACAAATGTTCAAAATGTCAGCCATCAGCAGCATGACATCGTCTGTGATGCTGTAGAGGAAACGACAAATAGCAGCTACGGTTTCAACGAAAGTGGATTCACGGGCAGTTACAATTTCGTCTCCCATGGCATCCAGAGCCCGTACCTTTGTGCCGTACACAGTGTTCTTCAGTGTTCCCCATAAAAATCTAATGGCGTTAAATCTGTAGATCTGGATGGATACTCAACACTTCCTCGTCGGCCTATCCACTCCCAACAAATGTTTCGTCCAGGAGCGACTGTATGTTTCGGTGGTAATTTTGCAGTGCATCGTATTGCTGAAAAAAAAAAAAACAATCGTCATCTGGGTAGAGTCAGTGAACAGTTGGCACGATGTTTTCCTGCATCATGGCACCGTAACTTTCGCCTGTCACCGTTCCGGCAAATAAGAATGGATCCACAAGAAATCTGGCAGACATACCGCACCGCAGTTAACCCAGGGAGATTAATTGATTGCTCTACTACAATGAAGGGATTTCCATCGGCCCAGTATATGCACACAGTTGTGGCGGTCGGCAGTAACATTATATTGCCACATTGGACCGAACACTCACGTCAGTAAAATAAAATATTCGTTGTCGCGGCACATGTTCACAACCCACTCACAAATTCGACACGTCTACCGAGTCGCTTTCATTCATAGTTTGGAGTAACGTGGTAATGTGGGGCCTCCACTTTACCTCCTTTACTGACACCTGACTCACCCGCAGCTTACCTTAGGACTTCGACTTGCCGGTGGAACGTGTGAGTGTGCAGCACAGCTCCCGCCAGTGGCTGATCAAGGATTCCGTTAAGGAAAGAAGACTATTCTCTCAAAAAAAATTTATCATTAATTGGAACATCTTACTTCCGTAATGCTGGGATTTCGCAAATTTTCTGCCAGCACATCAGTGGTCCAGGTGCATGAAAAATTGATGTAATTCAATTTTAAGGAAACTGTATCAGTATAGTGAACACTAATTATGATACATTATTGTTATTTATTTCTCCACAGAATTGCATTGCATAAGTGTTGAATGATTGTATCAACTTTTCTTTCAAGTTTACAAATTATGTATTAGCAGTAGGTCTACAAAGAGTTCGCACATCAATCAATCAATACCCAGCCATCGGGTATTGACTTATTGGAATAGTTCAAGACATCTTCAAAATTTATTGCCCTTTTCTTAAAGATGTTTACTAATGCAATGACCTAACGTGTCAGTGCAAATTTCGGCCTTATATTTTTTTTAGTACGAGACATAAGTCAATTCTCTACAGTGATATTTCAGCTCTTAATTTAGCATTTGTTGCTGTACGATCTGATACGTATGTACACATTTCTGCTGCTTTAATAATATCGTCTACTGAGAACTTAGACACAAACACTGGGAAAACCTATAAAGGCTGTTCGCGGTAAAGTGAGCACTTTTGAGGCCATATAGTTACTTTTTCCTTTCAGCCATTCTTATCCATTAACCACCTTTCAAAATAAATATTGCCACGTAATTAATAAACACATTGTGTATATTCTACCACACTCGGAAGTGAACGTCTAAGAATAAAATAAAATATATTTATTGACTGTTATTCGAAATCAGAGGGCTTTCAAAAGTGCTCACTTTACCGTGAATAGCCTACACCCTTCTAAATGCGTTATTTTGTGAACGTTATCACAAAAGCACCATTGCAGCTGACTTATTAAGTGGTTGACATAATGAAACAATACAAAATTTTTGTAGTATTCCTCACGATCCGTAACTCATTATTTATTATTTGCCTTGTAGCTTACTAATACATACACAGATGGGTTTCTTCGCCCATTGAAGCAGCCGTGTTACTTGATCCAGTGAAAATGCCTTTAAACTCATGAAAATTTTCCTCATCAGATTAAATCTGTTATGGCGCGGCGCCAATGTAAAACACTGCAGACAACAAATCTTGTTTAGGCCAGGATCTAGTAAAACCTTTAGTTCCTTTAGATGCAGTGGAGCTACTCAACTAATAGGATAAAACGCTTTTAACTTCACCTTTTTTTTTTTTTTTTTACAACTGTTGTGATGTTCACTAATAACTATTTGAAAAGCATACATTCTTTTCGCAGAAGCAGGGACGACGATCCCTGCCATATTATTTTTGTAATGCACAAGCCCAGTTGGTGGTTGAAGCAGTGTGTGTAAAATGCCGGAGGTTGCTCATTCAGAAATAGTGCTTGGGCTCAATTGATCCACCATTAAAGTCCTGACACCATAAATTTTGTGGATTTGATTCAAGTTTGTTTAACTCATTCATAATGCAATTTTTTATGTCCGCTTCAGTTGTACTATTCAACTCCATGAATCCAGCAAACTTATCTCATACACAAAGGCTACTTATTTTGTTAATTTGTACTGACGCCTTGTGGTTTCATCGCATAAGATTGAAAAATTATTTGCTTTCGTCACACCTGACGAAATCGTAGAATGGATTACTTCGCCAACATCTGCAATGTGAATATGTTACAATGTAAATGTGTTACTATTGCGCAAATTCTTACATATTCTAAAATGTGTAAAACAAGAAACATTAACGTCGGTGGGAATACATAAAAACATTACGGTACACTCGCAATGCAACGCCAATACTTAAGAGTTATTTTTATTTATTCTCTACAAACCTAACTGGGATCCTGTACGTTTGTAGATACGAGCAGTAATTATTATTTTCAAAGGTCGATTTCAAATGTGCTCTCTTCACCGTGAACAGCCTTTAATATTAATGTGTCGTTCTTCTGCGCCGCAGGTGAACTGAACTTGTCCTGATGGAATGATTCAAATAACTTCTTTGGTTTTTCTGTAAGTATCACGCTAGTAAAATTACCTTCGTATCTAGCAGTACCGGGGGCCGCAGAGGCTGAGCTGTTAGCCTGCTCGCCTCCCACCGAGGCGAACCGTGTTAAATCCCAAGTCGGGTCACTCCCGGATTATCGCAGATGGGAATCGTGCCAGAAGATACCGCTGGTCGGCGGGTTTTTTCGGGGATTTCCCGTTTCCTCCGCCTTGCATTCCGGCGCTGTTCCATTCTCACCTCCTTTCACCCTCATCAGCTGGCAAGGCCTCCATGTTAACAGCCGTTCAAATCTCTCGACTCATTAACTTTAGCAGTACCTTTTTGATATGCTAATATTTACGCAATGAGTGTAAGTAACTAAATAGCCTCGCCTAGTGAGAGTTGTGTTTTTGTAACTCTTGAAAACTGATACTTTCAACATTTTCAATGTGAATGAATGGAAGTAAATCTCACCGTGGTCTTTACTGTGCAAACGCGTAGGTATTATATATTGTTTTTTCTATATGTAACTTACGAAATATATATAATCACCGGATACTTATTAGCCTATTCCAAGCCAATTTTTCTTGTGCTCAAATAAATGTAATGAATGAATTGCGTTTCAATGTAATATCTTATTATGTATGTACAATAAATTTGTAAACATGGTGGAGCGTGGTAGCCTACACTCGGACTCCAGTCAATCCACGAACATATTGAATGTGGTAGTATACGTACACAGTACCTATATTTCACAAACAACATCGATACATTCCGCCACAGAATATTTCCGGAACGGTTGCAAATCACGAAATGCTGTTTTCGTTAAATCAAATTACGTACGGGGGCAAGTAATTTACCGTAAAGTGACTATTCGTAACATGCATCTGGACAGAAATAATTAAACCACATATGATTTTTCCCCTGGAAACATACATTTATTCCAATGGCATGAATTCAGTTATATAGCATATGCAATGTAAAGTTAACACAGAAACGCCAATAAATAATGTGCAAATATGATTAAGTTAAGTGAGCCGGTAGCGTAGTATGGGGCAGTGGACCTGTACTCACAGCTGTAAGCAGCAACGCGCGTCGTGGCTCATCCTGGTGGGGCCGCTTCCTAATAGCAGCACAGCGCAAGGGTCACGGATTGCAATGTTGGACAAAGGAGAGCACTGCAGTGGATGGAACACGGACAATGTGAGTGCAAGCCTGGTATCAATACATTACATTTTATTCAGATACCAATGTAATTCAGGAGATTTATTTCCTAGTCATTAACTGTACCTACTGAGTAACGAGTGCGTACAGATGCACAGCAAAAATAGAACAAACCAACCTAACGAGAAACACAATCTGATCCGCATGCATAGTACAAAAGAGCACAGTTATGATTGAAATGCTTTACATTAGGTATTTTCACAGCATGTACTCGATGTGTTTACCATCGACAGCAATACACATCTGTAAACGCACATGTAGCGAGCGACGAGCGATCTGAAGTGTTTCTGGCATAATGCCTCTGCAAGCTGCCACAATGCGTTCCTGCACGTCTACTGGTATCGTAGGAACCGTGTCGAACACCCTATCTTTCAGTGTTCCCCAAAAGAAAAAAATTGTGAGATGTGAGGTCAGGGGAGCGAGCTGGCCATCTTACACCACCATTACGCCCTAACCACTGGTTTGAAAACGTTTCATGTCTCACTTGCCTCTCCACCAAAGCAAAATGCGAAGAACAACCATCATGTTGAAACCATATATAACGACGTATGTCGAACAGTATGTCTTCCAGAAGTGCCGGTAAGGTCTCTCTTAGGACATGGGCGTGCATACAGTGAATTATTGTCCCCTGGATTAAGTATGGCCCTACGACGTAGTCTTCGACCATTCTACACTACATGTTCACTTTCCACTGTCGTTGATGCTCCACATGCCGGACCCAACGCGGATTCTCCGTCACCCAATAGTGCAAATTTCTTAAATTTACGCACCCTTGGTTTGTGAAGTTCGCTTCATCGGTAAATAGCATATTCTTCAGAAAATGTCTGTCATCCCTTACAGACATCAGAACAAACCTACAAAACTGAACACGCTGCTGGAAATCACCATGTAATGCCTGGCGAATAACCACGTGATATGGATGGAATTTCCGTTTGCGTAATATCCATAACACACTTGTTTTACTTATTCCCACGAACCTGGTAAGTTCTCGCGTACCCATGTTGCGGTTTGTAACGACATCTACCAACACATAGTGTTGATGCGTCTCGCCCGAAAAGTCTTTCGTAGCACTCGTGTTGTGGAATTTCAATCACCTCGTGACAAGAGACGTGTGCAAATTCTTCGTATTGTTTAGCCGTGAGATGGGCGTCCAATTAGAACACCTTTCACCATACATTTGGACAGCTTGCTTGACATTCCTGAAACACCCACCGTGAATAAGTAGAGTCATTCGTGAACTTCATTGCGTACGTACAGCCACACACTGCAATACCACCTACCATAACAGATTACGGGGACAGATGCTGCGCTGATATTAGGAGGCAGTCCCGCCAGGATAAGTCACGGCGCGTGTTGCTGGCTTACACTGAATTCCTCTTTGCACTTACTTTCAGGCGACGTTGAAATAAATGTATGTTTCCAGGGAAAAGTAATATTTTGTTTAATTATTTCTGTTCATACACATGTTACGAACAGCCACTTTGCGGCAAACTACTTGCTCCCGTAGTCATTTTATTGAGCGACAACCGCATTTCGTGATCTGCAACCGTTCCGGAAATTTTGTGGGTGGTCACGTTAGGCGGACCACTCTGTATGTATATGTGTATGTATATATATAAACACACGTATACATGTGTTCTATAACACTACTTGCAAAAGAAAATTCTGTAGGAATCACATTCATGTTTACTGACATACGGCCTATTATCTTATCTCAATTATTCACGTTGTGATATTTGCTAAAGTGGCACACAAAAGAGGCTGTTAATATGGTAACTAATCAAACTTTCACACGTGTTAAGTGATTTCTTTTCAACTGGTTATTGCAATGATTGTATAGGCCTACTTGTGTATTTTGGACTTACCTACGTGTCTCACAGAAGTACTGAGACGTAGCCTCCTCTCTTTAAATTAGGGATTGCTTTAATTATCTTTCTCGAAGTGAGAGAATGACAAAATAAAACACGGGCATGGGAGGCAGTCAGGTGAGTTTCCAACAACACAAGAGTCAAAGATACTGGATTCTTAAGTGACTTCAGGAACTGTTATTGATAGAAGCACGCTTTCTCCTTGACCGATATTAATAACATGCTTCCCAAGGCCAAACAAGTCTTCGACAAGACATCATCTCCACGCCCATCCATCAGCAGCAAGCCAAACGTATTCCCATCCCCCGGCTCCTGAGATAAACTAAGGCAATGTCCCAATACGTTATTTATGTTAACGACATTTTCACGTGACCTGATTTTGTCGATAGAATCGATTAATTTTTCATGACTTTCATTCTGTCAATTTCAGCGCTAACAAATTAGTCAATCACCCACGATATTAGTAACGCCCTGTAGAAATGTTCATTATACGGTTATAAATAAAGTTGCATTACAAAAGTTCATGTTATCGTCATAGCAATTATTACATTAAATAAATCACCGAAATACTAAATTTTAGTAACAATTTACTGTCCTAATTTTTTGACCTAATACAATTGGAAGTTACTAAATGTCCTTACCAGCGTTGTATAGAAATATTATTTATTTTCGGTACTCCTTAGTTTTTGATTTTGTAATTGCGATTTTATATTTACTTGGGTTCTGCAAATACAAGCAGATGAACAACATCGATGAGGTTCCGATTAAAGTCTGACACGTTTAAAAAAAAACCCAGAAAAATAGAGAATGAAATCCGAACCAATTGAAAGGCAGATAAAATCTTAATATCTTACTTTTACCCTTACTGGCATTGGCTTGGAATAAGTAAGTAGTTGTATAGTTGTATCATATTTACCACGTGATTATTTACGGGCACAGTTTAATATGCACGTGAATTTTGTTGCTGGAAAGACCAATACCTAACTAAATAAATGTGGTTAACAACCAACCTCCCAAGTCGTTTCATGCTGACTAGCAAAATGTGGAGTTACTGACTCCACGCCGTGCTTGAACCCCCAAGTTTGAATCTTTGTAGTCCTATGCACTGCAGATGAGGCTGTAAGGGCACCACCGCTGTATGATTATATAAAAAGTGATAATAAATTATAAAGCTTCCGAACTTGGAATCTACTGCAGTGGTACCCTGTGTGGTATTAAGCGCTTATATATACCAGTCAGTTTCTCATAGTCGAATCAGTATGTTTATACAATTACAAGGGAGTAAAAATAATTTTTGGTGAAGTAAAAAAAATAAATAACGTTAAGATAGGCGCTTACATTGTCCTGAAACCATAGCAGTGAAATAGTTAAAATATTTATTTATTTTCTCGGACTTATGCTATTGGTCTAGTTTTCTAATTATTCTTCCAATTACGCAAGGAGAAAGGGCAGTGAATCGCTTACCAAGTGCCTATGTATATTTTCCTCTGAACGTATATAATGGAAGAACTAACTAAAATGAAACGATTTGAGCTAAATGAGCTGCAACATGTGACCTCCGGTACGAATTGCCACACCCGTGTATAGTCTATTTACGACGACTTCCAACTTTTCTGAAGCCCTGCTAGAGTTCTACTTCCAGGATATTCATCTGCTTAATGCAAACAAGTCTTAACTGAGTCTAGAAAATTGCACCAAAGGGACAATGCACCGCATTCGTGCGCACTGAGTGTAACAACATTTTGTGTAAGAACAATTTCTTACTAGACATTTCCAACACACTTATTTTCTCACTGTTTTTGTTCGTTTTGATTATAAATCGAATATTACTTATAAATAGAGACCTGAAAAATTCGCATTATTATTTGGGGACACGTTGAACTTTAAACACATTTACCTTCGTAATAACTTTTTCATTGGACTATACTTTATTTGACACGTCTTGGGTAAATCTGCGCCAATAAATGAACACTTCGCAGTTGTGTGCCCCAATCATATGAAGTTCAGTTATATAGGGCGTGGCTTCACATCTATAAAGCAGCCAATGGAGAAATGACGCCAGCTCCGATATATACAGTAGTGAAAAGTTCAGCCTGATGCCAAATAATAACGCGAATTTTGCATGACCCTACTTATGAATAAAATATAATTAATAGTGCAGTTTAATAAAAAAATAATTTTTTTTTTTTTTTTGTTGCTTGTGATGCACGACACATTTATGAAACAACTAAGCACGTTATACATGGAGTGATTTGTTTCATTCAAAAAGCGTTGTATACTCTAGTTCCCGCTCCGTACGCGTGTGTCCAAGTGAACCATGTCGCGGAGTCTTGAATGTTCTGCATCCTATTAGTACCCCGTTATGCCTGCATTGACCCAATTCGCGGGTCATCTTCCCTCCTCAGTAGATCGATCGGAATAACGACAAGGGGATGGGGAGGGGAAAAGAGGAGGTGACATGACGTCACTTCGGTAACCACAACCAGATGCGTTTGGGGACACTGGGCTAAAAAATTCTGCGATCTACATATGTACATCTAAACTTGGGACACGCTGAATGTCGAAGATTCGGTGCACAGGATTCCCAATTTTGTACGCAGTCCTCAGCACAATCTTGCAAGAGTGGCTCACGAACATGTATACGACTGCTATCGTGGCAGATGCGATACATTTTCACCTGATTTCGCAAAGGAATACTTTCCGTTTCAGCGCAATTTATTTCCTTGGCCGAGCAGAAGATGATTCATGTCATGATGTGTTAAGGGGCTTGAATTCCCCCTCCACCCACCACGGAACTAGAGTTTAGACTGAATAAAATGATAGTGTGTTTTTAATATATTTCACGGTTTTGTAACAAAATATAAATTGAAATTGGATAAAAATGCAAAATTAGTTTTAAAAAACGTTCACTTACTTTATTGAATAAATTATGAGCACTGTAGCCTTAATTTTTTTGTCAAACAAATTAAAAATAGTTATACGAGCACAATGTTTGGTTTAAGCTGAAGTGTATCTTGAAGCCTTAGAAACATTTCGAAGAAATTTCTTTCAAGTCTGGCATTTAGTCTGCCTGCGATTAGGGTATAGCTTGAGCTATTTTGAATATAAATTTTATTGTAAAACTTAAACTAATACTATGGTCAAACCATTCAAAGAATTCACATGACATTTTATTATTTTATGCTAATAATATCAACAATTAATAGCATGCTTATTACGGAAAATCTTGGGAACTGTATGGCAAGATATAAATTATAAATCCCAATAACTTCCACAATTAATTTTCCATGTTATTTTCTACTTTCATCAGACTATTATTTGATGTAAACCGACAGAACTGTAAAACACCTTAGGAATATAAAAAGCAATTTTTGGCACTTGGACGCCCTTAATCGCCGATCGAAACATCTCATATCAGCATAATTTGTTGCTAGATCCACCATTATGCACAAGTGCACAACGCCAGAATAACTGCAACAGCTGCTTTAAAAAAATAATACAGTTTTTGGCATTTTACTGGACCACTGCATCCCCACTTGGGAACGCTCTAGTCACTGGACCACTGCGGCCCCACTTGAGATCTCTCTAGTCACTGTCCCACTACGGCCCCACTTGAAATCGCTATAGCCACTGAGCCACTATGGCCCCACTTGGGATCGCTCTAGCTACTGGACCACTGCGACCCCATTTGATATAGTTCTATCCACTAAGCCACTACTGCCCCACTTATAATAGCTCTAGGCACTGGGCCACTATGGCTCTTGGGAAGGAAAGGAGGACAGCAGATAGACAAAAAAGAAAGTAGAAAAGACGGAATTCTTGTTTTAACAATGCTTTTTTTAATGCAGTAATCGTGCTGCTGCAAATTTCTTTCCGACTTGATTCGCTAATATCGTTATTGTTCAGCTCCTATAAGTGCTACAGTAATTTTTAATATACAAAAACCTTCCCAGATCTTAATAGATTATAACAGTAAAAACCGCATTCAAATCCGTCCCGTGGCTCTCGATATTAGCGCAGCCATACAGACAGATGCGCGCCAGAGACTTATTTTATGTAATAGTATGATTACTATCGAAATATCCTTTTCACACTCCCTAAATCGCCTTTTTTCTCCTAATATTTTCAAACAAAGTTAAAAATTTTTAACCTAATTATTTTTACTTATTTTTATTTTCCACGCAAGTCCTTGCATAGTTTCAGCAAAGCAGATTCGGGACTCTTCTATGTGAGGGCCAAAAAGTCCTCGAAACAGCAAGGCGGACTCAAGGCTCCGATTCAATCTCAGCAAACCAGGAAGGACAGTGGCCATTATTTACATTATAGACCCCGACCGCCATATTTGTTTATGTTATGAACACCGAACGCCATGTTTGTTTACATTATGGGCCTTAAGCTACTCCTAGGATGTACGTAGTCTTTAATTGTTATGACATTAACAGTGACTTTAAACTCGAATAGTCGAAAAAAATTCAGAAAAACATAAAAAAAATTGCATCAATGATCCCAAATGCGAGATTTGGGAAAAATTAAAAAATTGGAAAAATCCCGACAAAATTGAATTATTCCTCAGACACTTACTTGTAGAAGAACCAGGGTTAGATTCCTGTAAAGATAGCATAGCACACCCACTTCTAGTACGATAGCCAGCAGATGACTGAACACATAGCTACATTGGCTATCTAGTCCTCCCAACTACCCCATCCAGTGAATCATTTTTTTATGTCACACCCTACCCCCACATCCTCATCCCCTCCGACCATTTTACCCACCACAGCTCGACCCCACAGTAGATGTCTATTGCAGATCCTAGCTCAACTCAATAATTAGACAAAAATTCAAGCAAATTTCTCACTTTCAAGCAGCTTTTTTCAAATTCTTCTGAAAACATGATTCATCTCTTCCATTTCACCCTCAAAATCTAGCTAATTTGGCTCAAATCTGCAATCTAAATCAAGAGCACTTTTTTTTAAATGCCTCATTCAATCTTTGATCAGTGTCCTTCTCGGGAGTGAAGGAGGCAAGATTTAGGTCAAAAAAAGGCAAATTTACTCTAAATTTGCAAGCTAAATCATTTTGAACAAAAAAATATCACATGAATATTATGAAAATTCTTAGAATTTCATCAAAAATATAATGATTTAGCTTGCAAATAAGGCTTTAAAGAACCCCACACAAAGAGTGAACACAAGTTGAAAATTGATTTTTATTTTGGCCTTAAATTTAATTGATTTTGAGTTGTGCTTTTAAATATGTTACAGGAAATTAGAAATTAGCTTGAATTTGGCTTGAAATTGCTTGAATTGTATTAAAATTATTGAGTTGTGTTAGGATAGACATCTACTGAATTTAAAGAAATGTTTACATATAAACACAATTTTTAAAACAACAAAACTCCTCAAAACTCCTGTGGAGAAATCCTCATCTCCTCTTGTGCCATATTTACAACTTATTTTACAATGAGGAGATGGAGATTCTTTTTTCACTCTGTTCCTATTGCATAGCATCTACACAATAGAAGCAGAGCGAGTTTTTGGCTCAAATTTGAATGGTTTTGGTGATAATCTAATATTGTGAATATGGCCGGCACATATCCACAATATTAAATTATGTTCTCAGGCTGTGGGATCGAACCCCCAACGTTCACATTTCAAACCAAACACCCTGCTACCTGAGCCATATGACAGGGCAAGGAACATACTGATTATAACTCTCCAAGAGTTGAAGCTACAGTTCACCACGTGGCTGATAGACTATGTTGCTTCTGTGATAAGCTACTTCCTGCATGCTGAAGTGCCTCTTCAGGAAGTAGATAATGAATTCTCGTGTACAAGAGAAACTAGACAGAGTTAAAATATAAAATATTTTATTTGATTTCGATACTTACCACTGTCTATTTTTCTACTCAAATGTAATGTTAAAAAACCATAGTCTTTGCCGCAGCACTTTTCACTTATCTCTTTAAATTTTTCATAAGGCATATCGCCACCAACAAAATCACAATAGATATGTTTGAGGTTCGTGTCGTCTTTTCTAAATATACATAGAAAAATTGTATTGTTGCATAGCAATTGTTTGGGCACTCTGGAATATGCTTGTGCAAGATAAAGCACATCAATATTTTTATGCCGATATCTACTCGCTGACGATATTTTGTTCATCTAAAATTTCATCATCAAAAATAACTAAAGAATTATTTTCACATTGGTTTAGTGGAATCATTTCCTCGGTATTATTAGAAAAAGTATGGAATATTTTCATTAAACTTGCTGGATACCACATCAAAGTCGTCTTGTAACTGAATACATTTGGGTTCATTCAAACTTTTTGAACAAACATGCAATTTATTAAAATTTTGCCATCCTGGCTTGTAAATAAAATAGATCATTAAATTCATCTTGCAATAATTTCTCGGGCCTACAACTGTACCTTTAATATCATTAGGCAAAAGTTCACCATTTTTATTTTTAGAGTTTTCTTCGGAAATTAAAACACCAACACCCCTATCGACTTTCTTCATTTAATAACATATTTTTTGTACTAAATGGATAATAACGTATTCAAGTTAACATATAATAGTTATATTCATAAGAAGAAGCTTCACTATGATATAATTAATAAAGATAAATCCACAGCATTGATTAATTTCCACGTAAAAATGTTAACACCAAATATAAACAATAATACTAAAACAATAATTGAAAAAATGAGTGCTGTGGTTGATAAAAATAATGTTATCACGATTTCTAGAGGTCAATACAATATTGAGTCTCTAAAAGAAGCTGTAAATTTAATCGATCCATTTTCAACAAACAACACTGAAATAACAACAGACAGTGGGAAAAATAGAATTATGATTAAAACTATGTCTGATATTAAACTTGACAATCACTTATTTAATTATCTTGGTTTTAAAGAAATAGGCTTACTGAAAAAGACAAACGTGTCACTGGTACTACATTGCCTTGTGTTGACAAATTATAAAATATAAATGTTCATTGCAATTTAGCCTATGGAATGTTCATAAAGTATGACAAATCTAATAATTCAGAAACTGATATAATTGTTAGTTTTCCACCAAAAACTATGTTTGGCTTTAGAGATTAAATCAACTATGAACCTGCATATCTAATTTTATATAAAATAAATAATGAGGAGTTTAATCACATTGTTTCAGAAATTAAAGATGAAAATGGTAAACTGATTGATTTAGATGGTTCTAAAATTGGCATTGTTTTGGAGATTAAAAAAGTTTAAAATATTATACTATTTTATTAGAAAATATATGGGGGACAGCTGATCCCCCATAAGAGGTACATAAAAATATAAAACTTTTCTCTCAGAAATAGTTGGTATGTAAAATGTATATCAACTCTAATTAATAAATTATAAAACTTTTCTTTGAAAATTGAAAGGGTGTCTGCCAGATGCCCTTAAGTGGTACATAAAATATATAACTTTTCTTTAGAAATAGTTGGGATGAAAAATTCATCCCACCTTACATTAATAAAATTATAAATTTTGATATCTATATGGCAGTGTATCTATTTTATTTTCTAGTATAATTATCTTGTTATCACAATGACTTAATGCAATTTTACTAACTTCGATTATATATACTTTTTTGTTTATCACTCCTTATTAAATTCATTGTTATATATTGAATTTTCTCATCAAATGTACGTTTCTTATAATACTAAAATGTAATTCTATTATTGACTAAACATTTTCTCACCTTTTGTTCTTTTGTTTTCTTTATCCTCAGCTTTATATGCATACATCTTTGCTCTTAAACCAACAAATTCTTTAATTATTTTACCATTACATTCGTCTTTCTTTTTGCCTAAAACATATTTATTTATTTGTGGGATGTTATATACATTGTCATTTGGATAATACTTGTATCAAATTTATCTAACATCAACTTTGTGTCTTCATAAAATCCTCTGTTAATGTTATATTATATTTATTTATATAGCTATCAGTATCTTGAAGTACGATTCAATTTATCTCCATATATAGCTTTCATCACTTTATAATGAAAATTGTGGATCAATTCTTTTGATATATTAAAATGGACATACCCACATAAATCGGCTTACTAAATTTTACATTTGTCTTGTTCAAATGAATAGCTACAAGATTCTCTTTAAATATAGTACTTATTTTGAAATTGGGTTTAGCAACTAATTTTTCGCAAATTTTTTCACTTGAAACCAGCATTACATCTACTCAGTTTCCGATATTTTCCATTGTTTTACCAAACACAGTATTATTCAACAGTTTACTAATATCTTTTTCAAATTCATTTTTGGCATTAGTCCTCATCAAGTATTAAAATCTATATACTTCTTCAACCAATCAGACTTATTAAACTTCAATATTCTATGTATTTTTGTAAGCTTCGATCCATTATTTAAGCACTGTTTTAAACTGCAACAATGTAATACATTTTTTTTTTCTATGTAATGTTGTTAATAGTTTAGATTCATTTGTTTCTGGGACTGCATTATTTTCTGGACAAAATGGAATATCTTTGTCTAAACTATGTAGTTCTTGTGGATATTCTAAATAAGCTTCAAATATGTATCTATGTTGTGAATTGTCCTTCAGATTTAATATATATTCTCACCAAAAATCTAAATTAATTTTTGTGTAATCAAGCCATATAAATTATTTGTATTGAGATATGCTAAATTATTGAACTCTTGAATTCAATTAAAATCTTCTAAATATTTGTTATTGGCTTTAACATATCACTTACAACATTGCGATATTCCACCTCTAATTACTTTTTCTACCATTAAAATCATATCATAATCGTGTAATAATTCTAATGGTTGTTTAGTCATTTTTAACATCGCATCCCAAGATAATCCTGGTGCTGTAAAATACCAAGCAGGGTCTAGACCATATGCATTTATACATATACCTCAAAAATTTTCGCATATATGTGCATATATTTATCTGTCAACAGTAGTACATCACTCTTTAAGTATAAATCATGATATTCTCCTCGATTTTTAATATTAACTTGATTCCATGTGCTTTTTACATGCTCATATTCGTCCTCAGATATGTCAGATTCATTTAATTTATTGTAAAATTACTCTTTGGTGGAAGTTGAGTTTCGTTAAATTTTTTAGAACTGTCAATATTGTCATATGGGTAAACACCTTTTCTAAAGACCAAATCTACATTTTCTTCTGGATAATGTTTTTGTGTATGTTTCATTTGGCTTTAGTTAAATTAGACGATAATTTATCTACACTACTTGCCATACATTTTAATTTGTCAGTAAACCTCATTTTTAAATTTTCTGTTTTTTCCCCAAAGGGATACCAACTTTTCTTTGTTATTTGCAAGTAAATCTATCTTTTTTTTCCATCATACTCTAGGGCTTCAATAAATAAATGGGCATCATAACCAGCTAAGTTATGAAAATAAATTGGAATAGAATTGGGTAATTTTAATTGTAGATTACAATTGTTGCATGTTGGGTTACTAAATTTCCCAGATATATGATCGTGGTGGCGCACTTTTTTATTGTCCTTCGTATATTCACACTCGCATACAGTGCATTTTCTAGTTTATTATATTTTGTTTTTTCTTCTTTTGTAAGTGGATGTATTGCTTCAATTTGCGAATATATGTCTCTAATCTCTTCTACTTCTTTTTTCATTGCTTCTATAGAATGTTGATGTGCAAATGGATGTTTATGTCTTTCTTTGAGTACCACCTTATAAAATCAATTATCGGTATCATCTTCTGTTAAAACTGGATATTTTTGGATAAATTAAAAATTTATCTTGGGTTGTTGGTATTTTCTTTAGAACTGGTTCGAAATCTGCATATATGGTGAAAGGAACTTTCGTAGAGTGTAATTTTTGAATTTTATTTGTTCGCCTTTTGAAGGTAATTGAATTTTTACTGCTTCATTTTTAGAGCAGTGTTCTGCATGTTTATTTAATTTCTCTTGGGAGTAATAAAATTGACAACATATATCGCATATATAAATTTTACTTTTGTGTTTATTTTTTTGTTCTGAAAGCAGTTTAGATAAATCTGTTATCCAAGAGTAATGCGAATTTTTATAATCTTTGAAAAAAAGTAAATTTATATGTTTTTCCTTTTTGTGTTTTGTAAGCTTTAATTGATATAATGCAGACTTATAATCAATAGAGTATATATTTATAGAGACAGCAATTTGGTTTTCTATTTTTGGTATATTGTCAATTTGTAAAGGATATTCATATTTATCTAATGCTTTGTCAATGTTAAGACCCACATTTTTATATTTTGATACTCTTTGTGGAACTTTTTCTGCTGGAAACAATGCCGACTTTATTGCCCAAAGTAAACATTTTTGATTTTCATTCTTCACATTAATGCATGCTTTTTATATTCTTAATTGCTTCTGGTAGTTCAATATAAGAAGCTGCTCCATTTAATGGACTGTACTTGTTTATGGCTAGTTGCAACCCAACTATGCTATGTAAAGCCCAATCTGAAGTAATTCTTTCAATGTTTTCTATTCATGCGGGTATTTATTCTTTTGTTTATTTGTAAATATTTTTAATGTCTCCTTCTTTCAATATTCTAAAAGTGTGTGATTGAATGTCGTCAAATATTCGTATCTCACGAGTTTTCCGGTTTCGAAAATGGGCAACAATTTTAATGTTAGACTTCACAGCTATAAGTTTTATAAGCTCATCACGTATTATTTTAAACATTTTGTCATTTACTGAAATTATAAAATTCCTGGGCAACACTATATTAAAATTATTTTCAATGTTATGTGTTGACAACCTACATTTATAAGCTTTTCGTTTTCGTACATGTTATTGGTTTTTATATTTTTGTTGTTAACATATGCATTAATAGAAAAGGAGAAACTTTCTTTCAAAACCTTTTTGAATTTTCTATTTATTAGTTCGCTGTTTGGAAAAGGTAAAATTGCAAAGTTTCTTTTTCTTTGTTCATTTTTAACTATTGGCATAAGAGCAGTAATTAAATGAGCTTTTCTCAGATTAAATATATTATTTATGTTAAAGCGTTTAGCTTTAGTCCTTAATTCCGCGACTGTTAAATAATTTAGATTCTCGATAGGGTTTTTAAATTTATATTCTCTTTTTGAATAATACTTGTAATAAGATCATCTTTATGTAATTTAAATTATTTTTTTATTTTTTATTTTCTACCTATAATTGTCAACTCGTGCAATCTCTTTTCTCTCAGATCACTTATTGAGTTGAGTGTCATCCTTTATATATAATAAAATTTGTGAAGTCAGTGAACGTTGAACTTCATTTAGAATATATATCACTGCATTGTGCGATTTACTATTTTTATGCTTTTTTAGAGAATGGTTATATACATATTTTCTGCATTCACATGGTACTTACTTTCTCTTTTTTTGACTCATAATGTCGTTTGGCATATTCGATATATCATTTTTTGCAAGTGTTAAAATGCTTACATATTGTGTTTTTATTAGATGCAAAAGAAACGATAGGCTTATTCTCCTTGCATACAGAGCATGTCTTGTTTAATGATCGCCTTGTAAAGTTTCATATGTGTTGTGCAATTTAGTATTTTTATTTTCGAGATTTACCTTGTAAACAGACTTTCCACATTCGCATAATACATTCTCTTTATATATATTATAGCGAATTCTATAATATTCATTGATACATTTGTATAGGTGTTAATGTGCTTATCTTTTGTAAGTTTATGTTGTGGGAAACATTCAATGTTTAAAACTTCACCACATTTTTTACATTGCTTACATATGGTATTATTTTCTATTTTATATGATGGTGACGATTCCATTTTAATTTATAAGGCAATAAATTTACTAAGATAAAGAAGAATAAAAACAGTCAACAAACTACTAAAATTATGTATAAACCAGATTCATTAACAAATAAAATTGACACAAATAAAATCTTTATATTCGATCCTCTACAAATTTTTTTAACACCTCTTCTATTTGCTCTGGATATTCACCCACTTTTCGAAGTTCATATTTGTCGTCAATGTTATCCAAGAGTGAAAATTGTAAGCTTTGTAAATTTGAATGAAATTTGTGAACTAAACTTTTAAGATCTTCAGAGGCTTTATCTAATCTATAGGAGGGTGGCTGCGAGCCACTTCCACCTTTTAAAATTCTGGTCAAACTGCAGGAAGACAGGTGAGGTCATGTTTATTTATAAAGAAACAAATTTATTAAAGAGAATTTAAAAAATTAACTAATGCTTAAAATGCACTTAAGAGAACTCTATATCATGCATAAATTTTCCATTTTTCATTTCTTTTAAGCCATTATATGACATAAAAACTTCCTTCTCATTTAGTAATTTCAAAGCATTTTTATCAAGTATCTTCATATAGTGCTCTGGTAATGAAATTTTAAACTTGCCATCTAGAATACAATTAATTTTTTTACCAAAATTAGATTCATAAATTTCAAAATCTGTAGCAGTAAGCCAGTTATTTTTTTCTAGATCGTGTAGTTTGGTGAATTCAAACGAAATGTTTAACTTGTTGAGCAGAGATTCCATTTTTGATTTACAAAGAAAAAATTTATTAAGAAGAAGAAAAATTTTGGTGCTGGAATTTGATCAAGATAAGCTGATTTAACTTGCAGATGATGCTGAAAATATAGACTGCTCAAGGAACTTGGAACCATCCCTAAAATAGGGACCCTTTCAAACACACTTATGAGGGCAAACATTTGCCCACATAGAATCCTTTAATTTTTTATTTGAATAATTTAATTTTCAACAGTAAAAAGATAACTGTTTTCCTAGATGTTAACAGTGAGTCTTGGTTTAAAGCCAAAGATGTTGCAGAAATATTAGAATACAAACAAATACATAAAGCTTATAAACATATTTCAGATGAAGATAAGTGTCAACTAGAAACTCTGAACTGTTCCATCATGGACAGGTTGGTTGGCAACGAGAAATCTTCCATATTTATCAATGAATTTGGTCCATATTTTATAAAATTATATTCTAAAATTTTTCATTTTCTTTGTAAAAAGAATATATAAAAAAACTTATTACAACTCGCCCAATTTCACTTGTGCATACTTTCGCATATGCCTCAATTCTAGACGTAATTAACAAGCTTACTTATCATGGTAAACGAGTTTTTATGATTTATTGATGAGAATAATAATCCTTGGTTTAAAGCCAAAGATGTTGCTGAAATTTTAGAATATAAAGATTTTGTTGAAGCAATCCGTAAAAATATACACAGTGAAGATAAAACTTGCTTGGAAACTTTAAAACCCATCTACAAGACAGGGTTAGTAGGAAACGAAATAGCTTCTATATTTATCAACGAACTTGGCCTTTATTCTTTAATTCTGTCTTCTAAAAAATAAGAAGCTAAACAATCTAAAAGTTGAGTAACTAAATTAGTTTTACCATCAATTCGTAAATATGGTGAATATAAATTACATGAAGTAATTAAATTAAAATATTTAAATTAAATCAATTAGAGCATACTAAGAAAATGATTCAAATTAAAGTTAATTATTTAAAAGATATAAATAAAATTAAAGATGAATACATAGAAAATTTAAGAGAATCGGTTCATACGGCCTTTGGTGTAATAAATCGCAGAAATGAGGAAATCAGAGTAATGTCTCCGCAAGTTGTACAACAAACACAAGATCAAAATTTAAATCCAACTTTTGTTCTTTTAAAATTATTTGATGATGATTTTTAATATGATTACTATGTCATAAGATCTCAAAGAAAATATGTTCAAAGACAATTGTATAGAATGTAAGATAGACATCCAAATTGCGAATTTATTGAGATTTGATTATATTCCAAAATCTATAAATTTATATCAAAGAATGAAAGAAACTTTGAATGTTCGCATTGAGTGCTATCGTAACTAGTTTTATATTGTTGGAAATAATTATACACAACAACAATTGATAAATGATATAGATAATCTTAGTCGAGTTGAGTGAGAAGCTATTTTGTTTATAAAATATAAAGCATTTTTATCAAAAATAGTTCTTATGCAAAATGCATACCATCTTAGCTACCACGATGGTAAAGCAATTTACATAAATGAACCCTCCCTATTTAGTGGGGTTAGTAGAAATCATCTATATTTATCAACGAATCTGGTCTATAGTCATTAATTTTTTCTTTATTTTTCATTTTATTTATAAATAAAATTATATATAAAAACAGACTTCCTACTTACAAGATGATCGAATCACTAGACAAACAACTAGAGAACCTACAACTAGAAGATAACAATGGAAATATCACAATATTTGATTTAAATTATTTGATTTTCAACAATAAAAAGATAACTGTTGTGCTAGATATTAACAATGAGCCTTGGTTCAGAGGAATAGATGTTAGTGGAATTTTACAATAGAGAAACATAACAAAATCCATTATATACCATGTTTGTGCAAACCATAAAAATGCTTATAAAACATAAAGAAAAATGAAGATACTGGTAATGAAGATAAAACATTTCTTAAAAACATTAGTAAATATAATAATGGTGCTACAGTTTACATCAATAAAAAATGGTTAATACAACTACTGACAAATTCTAGAATAGCCAATAAATCATTGGTAAAACAAATTTCTAAGTGGTTTAATTTGAACATAAATGTTTTTGAAGAAAAAAAGGAAACAAGATACATCTCCCACATTATTAAATGTTTTAAAAATTTAAATTATAAACAACAATATAATATAGATAAATATAGAATATATTTATATTTTCCAGATACAGAATTAGCTATATTGTGACTAATTTAATCACAAAGATAGAAATCTTAGTTAAGAAATAAAAAGACAAAAATATATAGAGACCCAATTAAATTGTATATTTATAAAATTTTATCCAGATGAAATTGATTTTGATATAGCTGATGTGGTTAATTGTATTGTTGTGCATTTAAGTAAAATATAAATTTACAGACATTTATAGGGTCTATTGAATAGACCCTTAAGACACAATGAAAAATCCTCGAAAAAATATTTAAAATTTACAAAACATCTGATTAATTAATCCAAGAGTTATGTGAGTTATCAAAACCCAACCACTTAACATAAATTTGATCGCCTTTTGTTTTTAAAACTTTTTCGACCAAATATTCATCAAGATAGTTTGTTTTCATAGCTTTGTATTCATAAAAACTACCCTTTATTTCTTCTCCCATGTCATCTTTCACATTATAAGTTGGTAAGTAAAAATGTATAGCTTCAGAAATGGAAAATAATTCTGTTGACCAATTAGCTGTATAACCCTTTTAAAAAAATCGTTTACTTTTGCTTATGCGGCCAATATCTCCAACTTTGTCTTTCGGTTTAGTAATCATGTCTACATAATCTTGTTGTCTTTAATTATTTTTCATTGGTCTTATTAACTTCAATTGGTTTCATGCCAATGATACTATGTTTTGTGTTGTATTCCTTTACTAAATCTTCTAATAATATTACTCATGTGTAATTGCTATTTAAAGCAAATTTCTTCCATATTTTATTCTTCATAGTAAGATTAGATCTTTCTACACAACTAACTTTTAACTCACTGAATGTAGAATAGTGATTTATGTTATATTTTTGCATAAGTTCATTAAATATTTTATTATAAAATTCTAAACCATTGTCACTTTGTAAATTATTTGGTTTTCTTTTAACTAGTATATATTCTAAAGCAATTGCTACACTCTTGGCTGTTTTATCTTTAATTGGTATTGCAAATGCGTATTTTGAAAAATCTTCAATAATTGTCATAATATATTTCTAACCATTGTTCACATGCGATATGCCTTTTAAATTACCAGTATCCATTTCAACAAGATCGATTTGCCAAAAGTCATCAATACTATATTAAATTTGTTTTCTGCTTGGAAAACTTTTTCGTATATAGTTCATTAATATTCCTATTGTAGTCAACATTCCATTAACAAAATAATTAGATAATTTATTATTTTTAATTTTGAAAGTTAAAAACTCGCCTCTGGTAACATCAAAAGGGTTGATGTAACATATTTTTGTAGTTCCCTTATTAACAGTTAGAGTATCAACAGATTAATTATCAGTAATTATCTTAAAAACAGTACAATCCATCAAAAAAGAAAAGAAATTTACATCATCTTTGTGAAAAACATTATTATTTTTATTCCACTTTCCACGTAAATAAAATATATGAGATTTTTCTTCCGCTTTCGAGTTAACAAGTGTACCACAATAACTCACAACTGCTTGGTTTAAATTTTGTAATTTAACATCTAACTCTTTATCAATAACTTATTTAGTTCTTCAGATTTTGTGTTAAAAAGTGTATCACAATAATTCAAAACTGATTTGTTAAAATTTTGCAATGTATCAGCTATTTCTTTATCGAAATACCTATTATTGGCTGCATCTTTTCCATCTATAGGATTAGCCATATTATTAATTCTAGGATTTTGAATAGAAACATAGTCTGTTGTATAATGGTATTACATTTTGAATCTACATATTATTTTTTTATATCAGAAACACTAGTATTGTATTTTGATTCGACATCGTTTTTTAATGCTTAACCAGAATCAATAATTTATATTTAAAATCTACATCATTTTTAATGTCTACTTCGCATTATTTATTCGTTTTATATAATCAGCAATAGTGTTATTAAATTGTAAATTTATATATTATTTTAGAGCATAATCAGAAACAAGAGATTTATATTTTGAATCGACATATTTTTTAAATTCATAACCCGCTATATATATATATATATATATATATATATATATATATATATATATATATATATATATAATTGACCACATCTTCATTATCTCTAGGTTAATCTATATTAACAATTCTACATCCTAGAAAAGAAACATACAATTTTGTGTAATTAAAGCAAGAGTTTAGTTCGCTTTGTAAAGCAGAAGCACTGGAATTGTCATGTGAATCTACAAATGATTTTAATGCATAAGCACTAGTGTCAAAAATTTTATTTAAAAATTTTATTATTGATTTCCAAAAAAATATATCTGTCATTTAATAACATAGAAATGATATCATTAAACTTAAATGCTATCGAAAAAAGATATAAAACAATTAAACGTAGATGTCCACATATAACTCAATCAAAATTCTGAATTCTGTCATCATTGTAATAAACATTTCTGTTTCAAAACAATTAATTAAGTTAGTAGGAATATTGCTTCCAAATGAGTGGAAATAGTAAACATCATTATTTTCTTTAAAATAGCAAACCCAATGAGTGCTAGGATTGATGAAATGTCGAAATTTACCACAGCACATTCATTTTTGTGCATTCTATTTGGGAGTTCGTCAATTATATAAACATTTCCAAAAAAATTTATATTTAGTTTTTTTTTACATATTTTTCAATATCGTAATCAGATAATGGCGATATATTAATTTTTTTTGGCCTTCCTCTTTTTTTATGTAACTATGCCACTTACTGATTTATTTTCCATTTCCAAATTGTGTCTTTGTTGTTCTTCTAATTCTTTTTTATTTTTTTTAGTTTAACAGAATTATAAACTGCACTCGATCCAACATCTAAAGCATTGAGCGCACCTAAAGCTGCAAATAAATTTGGTAAAAATCCTCCATGGTGTAAACCACTTCCTGTTTTCTCTTTTAATATTTTTTTTGAGTGTTGGTATTGATAAAGGTAGTTAGAAAGCTTTGCCTTCTTTTAATTTTTGCTCAAGTTGATCTTTTGTTAAAAATTTATCTACACTGAAATCTCTTAAATGGTCAACGGGTATATTGAAATTTAAGCTTTTTACCTTCATTTATAAGTAAAAAATTATTAATAATTTAATAAATTTTAATGCCCTATCCTAATTTTCTTTTTTTGAACATAGTTGATACAAAAGCAGCAAATGCAATTTTTTCTCCAAATGGTGTATTTTTATCCAATTTCTTTAGATTCTTTTGCAAAATTTGATCAGCTTCATGTCTAGATTCTAAATCTTTATGGTTTCTATATGCAATATCGTGATATTTTCAAGCTTCATCTAATATGCTTATTCCTGAGTCTCCTCTTTCTAATCTTTCATTTAATTTGTAAATGGGCCACAATAATTATAACAAGGCAAATGCATTTCGGGCAGATTGATATTGTTTGATGCCCAATTTATCACACCTTTGCCATGGTGTTCATAATTCCAAAATGAGTGTGGAATTACATTTAAAACTCTTATTGTATATGGAATTCCTTTCCCGGTATTAACAACAAAATCAGAAAATTTATTGTTTATCATATACATTATGTTAACTTTTTTATTGTTATAATTCTTATTTACAGCAGTTTCTTCACCGTGAATAACTAACAGTCTATCAATTAATTTTGTAATGTCATCCATGCAAATACAATCTTTTGGCATACTATTGTATTTTTTTATGCCATCTCCAAATTTAAAATCATATGTAAAATCCTCAAATCCGTTTGTGCTTGATGTTGATTGAGGTTTTATATAGTCATTATAAATTCGAATAATTATATTTTTTCACCTCCAACCTTTACTTGAACTTGGATTATTCCTTTCTGGGTTAGGCTTATAATTTTGAAATAAATCATTGGTTAATAAAACAATTTCTGTATAATTTTCAAGGTCGTTAGTAGTGTATTTATTCCTCAATATCTGATGGTTTTTTTGTTGACAAATTACAAAGTCCCGGTGTTACATTACATTTTTTATCCTTAACAAATAGTGCATCTTTATTTAAAATTACTTTGGTATCACCAATGTAAAAATTTTCCCCAACTCCATGTAAATCATATTTTTCATCAATAACATTCATTCTTTCTGCAATTTCTATTCTGGGATTTATAGTAGAAACACCAGCTATAGGTGGCAACTCTTTTAATGCAGTAACACCCAAATTAGGGGATTTCGAGAATAAATCTCTTTCAAATAATGTTTCTTCTGGAGTTGGCTGATAATATAAATTTTTTGCTGCAATAGGAACTAGTGTGTTTATTAAATATTTGTTTTCTTCATTCACTCGCTTTACTTTTTTTGCCAATATTTCGTAATTAATCAATCAGTGGCAGCTCATTTTTCTTATTTCTATCATATTCTACTTCATGGTGCTTTTTCTAATCTTTGAATCTCTCGATGAGTAATTTAACTTGAGAAATATCCTTTGTTTCTTTCATTTATATATAATTTTTTCTACTTATAAATGAGTTATAAAAGTATTGAAAGTTTTGAGGGATAAACCTTTCCCCCAACTGATCCAACTATGGGGAATTTGAATGTTTACAATAACAGAATTGAGTTTGATATTCCTATAGGAGATGACTTTTCTTTTCCAAATGATGCTTATGTTTATGAACAATATAGATTACTGAAAAGGGGTAAAGTTGGAGTTGAGGCAAAATATAAGAAAATAAGACAACATTAATGGTGTTTGTAACTTTTTTCCATTTCTATTTCCTAGGTAGAAATTCCAAAACATGGAAATATTATTGAAGCTATCGATAATCCAGGTATAACTTCGACAGTGATGAATACTTTGTTAAGATCTTCAGGTGAACAAAGTTATTTATAATTATCTTGTGTTGATGATTATCATCGAGTAAAGGCTATTCAAAGTCATGAACCAAATGAAACAATCTATCCTCTTAGATATCTGTTTGGTTTTATTCGTGATAACAATGAAATTAATTGGAAGGGCGGTTATAAAATTACTTTTATTCTTTATTCATATGATAATCATTGTTTATTTGCTTATTAAAGTAAGGATGCTCCTGATGATGCTCCCGAAGATACTGTTGATCCTGGTAAAATTATCATTCAAAAATTAGAAATTTTGTAGCCTATTGTTGAATGCGAAGCTAACACAGCCATTGCAGTTAAAGAAAAATATACAAACACCCTGAAATACCAATTAGTTTTTATTATTGTCGATTTTTATAAAAAGAAGTTCCTACTGGAACAAAAGTCTTTAACTTTGATGTATACGAGATCAGTTTAATAATTTATAATTTGACATGCCCGATTTTGTAATTATAGGGTTTCAAACTAATAGACTAATAAATAAAATAATGCTGAATAGGATGTGCATGCTTCTATGTGATCACTGTAGTGTAAGACATATTTATGTTAAAAATTGAAAAAATGAAATTTTTCCAAAATAAAATTGGAATCTAGAATTACCAACAATTTTTGTGACAAAGCATTTCTTGCTTATAACGATTTTAGAACTTCTAAAATAAAACTAGTACTGTATATAGAAGTAATGAACTTTATTATAAACCGACCCTAAACTTTGATGGTAAAACCAATTAGTATTAATTTTGGGGCCCAAGACCATTGTATATTATTGATTGCTTGTATAGAAAAACAACTGTAGTTAAAGAAAAAACAAATATAGTAATTAGTGTCGATTTGATAAAACTGTTGGCGCATATACAATTTATAATGTCATTTTAATTAGCCAACATAATTTAACTTAAGATTATATGAAAGAATGGATTACTGAAGATATATACATTTTTAATTTTATTAAATTTTAGATGTAAATGGCTTTACAGAAACAATAAACTGTTTCGACATTTTAATACATTTTTTAAATATATTGTTAAGTTGTTTGGTAAAATAAAAAATCTTTTCGTTAAACCTGAATGAGCTTTTTTCTTTCTCTTAATCATTTTTTTCTTTTATAAATAAAGATGCCTGTGTTGCCTTGCAGCATGACAAAACTTTTTAAAGATGGTTGTAAAACTGCACCTTCCTATAAAATAGATAATGTTTAGCGAAATCGAAGACATTTTACCAATAAACTGTTTCGACATTTTAATACATTTTTTAAATATATTGTTAAGTTGTTTGGTAAAATAAAAAATCTTTTCGTTAAACCTGAATGAGCTTTTTTCTTTCTCTTAATCATTTTTTTCTTTTATAAATAAAGATGCCTGTGTTGCCTTGCAGCATGACAAAACTTTTTAAAGATGGTTGTAAAACTGCACCTTCCTATAAAATAGATAATGTTTAGCGAAATCGAAGACATTTTACAAATTTCATAGAAATCTACAAAGTTTACAATTAACACTCTACGAAAACATTAACAATGAATTTATACTTCGTTTAATAGGTGACGATTTTGAAAAGATAGAAGAAATTTTTAAAAAGTTAGTAGAGCTTCGAGCATAACATCTTTGATAGTGTCAACTTTTCTGTGCCACTTTTGCTTGGGCATTTTTTTAAAAGGGGCATTGTGTTTATATGTAAACATTTTTTATGAATTCAGTAGATGTCTATTGCATATCCTAGCGCAACTCAATAATTTGACTAAAATTCAAGCAAATTTCTCACTTTCAAGCAACTTTTTTCAAATTCTTCTGAAAGCATGATTCATCTCTTCAATTTCACCTTCAAAATCAAGCTAATTTGACCCAAATCTACAATCTAAATCAAGCGCACTTTTTTTTTAAAACTTGTTTCGTTCACTTTTTGATCAGTGTCCTTCTCGGGAGTGAATGAGGCCGAATTTAGGTATAAAAAAAAAAGGCTAAATTTTCTCTAAATTTGGAAACCAAATCATTTAGTACAAAAAATATATCACAAGAATGTTATGATTATTCTTATAATTTCATCACGAATATGATGATTTAGCTTGCAAATAAGGGTTTAAATAACCCCGCACAAAGAGTGAACACAAGCTGAAAATTTATTTTGATTTTGATCTTAAATTTGATTGATTTTGAGTTGGACTTTGAAACATTTTACAGGAAATTAGAAATTAGCTTGGATTTTAGTCAAATTATTGAGTTGCGTTAGGATCTGCAAAAGACAGCTACTACCCACCATTACCACTAGAGTGTGCTAGTGATTTAATGATGACATTGCATTGCTCGCTCGTGATTGGATGTTGGTCGCATGACATCTTGACCTTTGCAAAAAATTAATGTGACCAAAGTCATGCTACATCACAATTCTTCCTCAGACTCAAGATGTGATTAAACACACACACTCTCTCGCTCTCTCTCTCTCTCTCTCTCTATCTCTATCTATCTATCTATCTCCCTCTCTCCCCCTCTCTCTCTCTCTCTCTCTCTTTACCCTGACATTTCTAGCATTCAGTCTGGGAAGGTAGTTTTTATGTTCGACTTTTCCACCTCATTTCACAGCGTATTATCGATCGGTCGTGCTCGTAATTGCACATATATATTTTCCCATCAAAGCAGAAACCTGCTCGAATTCCAAGTACTTGTTCAGAGAAGTGACCTATCATTATAAACATGCAGATAGTCACCTATATGTATATTTGTATGTACATAAATGAGAATAGTTATATAAATATGAAATAGGAATAAATACCACTATAATTATGTATATAATACATTAAAATCATTTTATAATTTTATGTTCATTAATGTATTGTACATAGGCCTACATTCATATTAAAATTATTTATTACATGTGGTTATGTATAGGCAATGGTAACTACAAGTTTTCTAATTATCTGAGACCCCTGTTTGTGCAAACAATGTATGTGAGTTCTCTTAGAGGGCTCCCATATTTTTATCATTGAAATGTATGACAGAAGGCTTCCTGTGAGCATTAGCTAGGATCCTTACTAGAGCAGTACCAAAAAAATTTCGCCAACTCGATGGATCGTTCACGATGTGTTTCATGAAGTAATTCGAGATGACAGTTCACTGGTTCGCGAAAATATTCGCGAAGTGTTTCGCAAACGGTAAAAATTCTGCTGGGCATCGAAGATATTGGTGAGTGTGTCGCCAGTTCAAGCCCAATCTGATAGTGCTGCTACTTCGGCCGTGGGCATACTCGCGAGCATGCAGTATCGATTGCGTGTTCTTCAGTGTCCAGTCATTTAGCTCCATAATTTGCGAGGTAACAGCTTGCCACACAGCAAAGGTCATGTGCCATTTGACAACAACATAGCTACGCGAATCGAAATGAAAGTGTTGAGTTCCCTGCATACTATGTAAATGTATACAATCACGTAGGCTAAATATTGGTAGGAATGTCTCGACACGAGTCAGTCGGTAGAAGTCAGTTCAAGTGCATTACTTCTCTTATTTTGACTGAAAATGCTGCAAGCCACTGACTATTCGAAATCGAGTATCTCGAGTACAACTACATGCAAACATTCACAGATTGGCCAAAAATTACTCGGTAATCATTGTTGCTATTGTGTCGAGATTTTTAGTAAAAAGCTTAACTGCTCAGGACTTGGTTCTCGAAATGGCTCGCGATATGGTTCAATCTAGTTTATATTGCCCAATGTGTTTTCTTTATTTTGTCAACCTTGATGGTTGGAATGGCCTGTTTACCTTGTTGGTCGGTATGGTTGATATGGTTGGTTTGGTCGGTTTGGTCGTTTGGTATGGCCAGTCTGTATGGCTGACTGGTATGGCATATCAGTGTGGCCATTTCGTTTGGTTGGTCTTGTTGGTCGTTTGGTAGGTCGGGTGTGTTAATCGGCTAGTCTAGTCGGTCTTGTTGGTCGGTTGGTCTGACTGGCCTTGTCAATTGGTCTTGTCCTTTGAGCTTGCAGTTAGTCGGTCTTATCGACTGATATGTCTATTCTGCCTTTATGGCTGGTGATGTTTCAGTTTGAGGTTTCTTTCTGAAGTGTGATTTCTGGAGACTGATTTTTGATGGATGATTTTTTGAGGGCTGGCATTTGAGGTCTGTTTTTTAGGTCTCCTATTTGGATCTGATACTTGAGCACTGAATTTTGAGGTCTAATTTTTTAGGTTTTGTTTTATGGTTTCATTTTCAGGTGTGTTGGTATGGTCAGCTTGTATAGTCCAGTTGGTCGTGGAGGTCGATCGTGTAAGTGGTTTTGGTAGTAGGTGTTAATGGTCAGTTGGTCTGGTCGGATGGTTTTGGCTTTCTTTGGGCTGGATGGTATAGTCGGTATGTATGGTTGGTCAGCCTGGTTGAATGGTATAGTCATTTGGTATGATCTGTCAGCCTTGTTGATCACTTTTTGTGTGTCTAGTCTTGTTGGCTGGTTGGTATAGTCGGTTGGTCTAGGCATTTGGTTTGCTAGCTAGTATTGTTTGGTATGACCAGCTTGTAGTTCAGTCTGTATAGCTGGTTAGTATAGTTTGTCAGTCGGTATGGTCGTTTGATATGAATAGTAGGTATAGACAGTCTGTATGGTTGGTCGGTATGGCTGGTCGGTCTGGTCCATCGGCCTTGTTGATCATTTGACCTGGTCGGCTGGTATGGCTTTTTGATCTAGTCGGCGTTGTCAATTGCTCAATATTCTTCATGCAGAAGATTAATGAAGACTAAGTATAAATAACAAATAGTGGACTGCATATAGAACATTAATTCAGACACCAAGTACAAATATTGGGACAATCGGAAAGTCGATTTTTCTATACATATGGATGAGGAAGAGAGGACAAACTGGCGGACTGAAAATTAATTGACAATGATGGATTGAAAGATTGAAATATTTAATAAAATACTGAAATATTTAAATAATGGTCAAAATATTAATTTAAATATTGAGATATTGATTAAAAGATTGGCAGATTGATTGAAAGATTAACAGATTAATTTAAATATTAACATGTTGATAAAACATTGGCCGATTGATTGAAAGACTGGCGGATTTACTGAAATATTGACAGATTTATTCAAAGTTTGACAGATTAATTGAAATATCTATCGAAACATTGATTGAAAGACTGATTGAAAGATTGATGGAATGTTGGACTGATGGTCAAGAAGAGCATGGAGGATAAAACTATCATCTGAGCTGGCGTAGAACATTCCAAGTTTCAATGGTCTAATTGTTGGCGAATGCCATCGCCAACAAAGTAGGCTTTCCAGGTGGAGTCTGCGATGGCACAACCAAAGAAGAAGTTGGGAGGCTAGTTGCAGGCACCTCACTAAACAAATGTTTAATATTTATATATGCAACATAATAAATATCTGGTCTGAACAGGTACTTGAAATTTTGAGCAGCTTTTTTACTTTGAGGGAAAATATATGTGTGTGTAATTTCAAGCACGACATGTCGATAATACGCTGTTAAATGTGATGGAAGTGTCGAACATAAAAAAAACGACCTTACCAGGCTGAATGCTAGAAATGGCAGGGAAAAAAAGAGAAAAAGAGTGATTATTCACCTCATGCATCAGAGGAAGAACTGTGATGTGGCATGACTTTGGCCACATTAATTATTTGCAGAGGTCGAGACGTCATGCGACCAGCAGCCAATCACGAGCCAGCAATGGATTGCATTATTAAATCACTAGCACACTCTAGTGGTAGTGGTTGGGGGTCGAGCTGTAGTGGATAAAGCGAGAGAGGTTCTGCGATGCTGGCGCCGGTGTAGAGGCAAATATTCGTCGCGGCGACATTGTCTACGGCGGGGATGGTACCGTCACCCAGGATAGCGTGTTAATGGCGCACTGAGGCCGTAGTAATTTATTATTTTCTACATTAAGAGCTGGCAAGCAAGCATCCCTGTTCGTGTTGCATGAGGTTGTCAGTACAAGTCACTATGAGGACGAGTCATTTACCATATATTTACTGACTGAACTAGCCGAGGCATAAATAAGCCACCGAAACAATAGTCATTACCTAGATTATTATACAAAAACAGTGATACTGGGACATGAGAGGGGCACCACAATCGGGAGACATCGCAGATTTTTGCCGAAGTTTTGCGATTTATCTTGAATTGTATGTAAATGAATGTCATTTTTTCCCACGAATTTTTGTGATTTTCCTTGATTTTTCGGGTTTATATTCGCTCGGAGTCAAGGTCACATAAACACAACATGGCAGTTGGTGTCATTAATGTAAGGTTTTCCGATATTTTTACGATTTCTTTCCGCATTTTTGCAATTTATCTTGAATTTTCGACTGCGAGGTCAACCAAGGTCAAAGTCGTCACAGATCAAGATCAAAGTCATAGGAATCCAAGATGGTGATTGGGGCCCATAATATAAACAGACATGGTATTCAGAATGCATAATGTAAACAAATATGGCGGTTGGAGTCTACAGTGTAAAAAATCACGGCTGCTGTCTCTCCTGGTCTGCTGGGTTTGGCTCAGAGCCTTGAGTCTGCCTTGTTACTTTGAGGACTTTCAGCTCTCCCGTCGGAGAGCCTCGAACCACCTTGCTGATTCGAGGAGTAGTGTGGGAAAAGAAAAAAAATGTAAAAATTACTTAAATTTTAAAAATTTTACCTTTTTTTTTTCGAAGTTTTGAAATAAAAGGAGATTTTGGGGTAAAAGCGTTTGGTTTATGAAGTGGATTAGGGGTAAAACACGGTATTTTGACAGCCATGATGTTACAAAATGGTCGCTGGGTGACGTCACAACATGGTGGCCGGTGGCTCCCAGCTCCACTGCCCCATGCTGTGTTATAGGCTGTTCACAGTAAACTGAGCACTTTTGAAAGCCCTGTTTAAGATCTACGTGTATGCACATTGTGTGTTCTTCCACCATATATCAAATTAACATTGCCTTGGGCCTGATAACTTTATCCATGTGCTTGTCAAGTGAAGCTGTGAAATTAATGGGAAAGTAAGTATTGTACAAACGTAGTAATTCTCACACTTATAAGCATTAAAAACAACAAATAAAAATAAATAATTTCTATATTCAAGAGTGTGTACCTAATACTTACAAATTAACGTTTACACAATGAACTACTCTCCACCCCCCCCCCCCCAACCATATTTACTACCAACGTTACTGGCCGCACGCCGGTCAGTATATGCAAGTAGTGGCGGTGACATATTTCAAAGGTTGATTATGAAACTGTTCAGTTAAAATCGTGTACAGCCTGTACGAAGGGCGTCTCGTTAGGGATTTGGGGCAGTGCGTAGAGGGGCTTGGAAGCACCGTCAGCTCCCGGCTAGTCTGTCCTCCCTGGACCAGAGCCAGAGACGCGTCCCTTGGGAAGGGGGGGGGGGGGAACAAACATTGTTCCCGAGGGTCGTGAGTCACCACCGAAGAACTAGTTTGCAGGTTGCGTTATTCGCCGCTTCCTGCGTGAAAAGGCGTAGCCATGGAGTGGGAAATGGAAGTTTTATGCCCCCCTCCCGCCCCCTCCCGATCTTTTAACGCCAAGGTTTCCATTAATTAAATTAGTATCTGGTTATTAAAAAGCCATTGTAGACTGTTTACGGTAAAGTGAGCACTTTGGGAATCCAAATTTCGAAAAATACCATTACCTAGAACTACAAATATTATAACATTGATAACATTACACATTGACATGCAGGCTCTTAAGTTGGCAGCGAATTAATATAAGCAGTCTGAGACTTAGCTTTGTGTTACAAGTGTATTGTTTAAATTTACAGTCGCTGAAGCTATAGTGTTTGTTTTATTTACATTAAATCATGCATTTGCATATTAGTAACATCTACATTTCTAGCAAGGCCGAGGTTTCACTTTGATGGCGCATAAACAAAGTTATCAGGCTCATGGCAATACGTATAGCGGAACGATACAAGTGAGAAAAAAGTAGATCCTGAGAAGGGCTTATAGTAGACAGCCTATAATTGTGTTAAAAACATGCAATCGTCTTAAAATATTGTGAAGTAATTTCTCTCCTAGCATTTTCCCAACTAACACGTCCGTCAGCACTGTTATTGGCTGTTCACGGTAAAGTTGACACTTTCTGAAGCCCTCTCCTTTTGAATAATAGTCAGTAAATATATTTCATTGTAGACTTAGACGTTAGCTTCCTAGTCCTGTGAAATAGGGCCTATATACACTGTGTTTATCACTAACTTGACAATATTTTATTTTAAAAAGTGGTAGAGGGATAAAAATTGGCCGATAGAAAAAAAGTAACCTAGAGCCTCAAAAGGGCTCACTTTACCATGAACGGCCTATAACGCCGATTTGACCTCTTTTCCTTTCCTTCGATCAGTGTAACTTCCCCCTTAAGAAATATCTGGCTGCGCCCCTGAAAAGACAATTCTTCATTGCGCAGCACCCAGAATACGTTCACTGCATATAGAACTTCCAAGATTCACTTGCTGACAGCTACAATGCGTCTGTCATCTCGTCGCTGAAGCATCAGTGCTGTCATAGTCAAATTGTTTGCGTGAAAGTTTAAAGACGCCATAAACGCGTTGTATGGAAGTGACGCCAATGTTTCAGATTCTGGGGCTTGGCTTGACCTCGGAATGCTCCGAATACGCACAGGGCCACACATTTAAGTATGACAGTGTAAAAAAAAAAAAAAAAACAAAAAAAAAAAAAAACTTTAAAGTCCCACCTTACGCCGTCACTGGATGAGTGTTTCTTTCAATCCATCAAAGAAAGATAAATACCAGTGTTTTTAAAGGAACCATCCCCAATAGATTTATAGTGCACCTTGGTTACATACATGTTACATTAAGGAGTATGCGTATGGATTCTGAGAATGGGAAAACCCACTCATTACATTATCTCCGACCACGTCTACGAATGTTCGTGTTGGAAGATAATCCATGGCTGTAGATGACTTTAATGAGGTTCTTGTAAGAAATTAAAAATAGGGAAAGTTCGTGGAATAACGCCACTAATTCACCATTTTTTTTTTTAATTTTACAATTATAACAATAAGTTGAGAATCTTTTTTCAGAAGGTAGCTGTATAATTTGGGAACACGGCGTATATAAAATTTCTCCAAAATATACAAATTATAAAAAAGTTTATACATTTTTCTGTTGTGTTGTAAAATGACGTTATTACCAGATATGGCGGGGAATATCACTATACCTAGTTTTTTTTAATATAAAAATACCAAAACTTAAAGATGCACTGTTTGCAACACATTCATTATTCATAAAAGCGTTTACAAACTCGATTATCAATAAAAAGAATTGTATATGTTGACCAAAAATAGTAGAAAATATCTTATAAAACACTTAGAAAACTTAAACAAATCTCAATAGCTTTAAAAAGACAAACATGAATAAAATAAAAAACTTAATACGCAGTTAAGTCTTTCGAATTTTCTTACACAAATCCAATCAAACATTTTAAGTTAACTTAGTTATTTACACGACTCAGAAATTGGCCTACTATTAAAAGAGTTTAGTTAGGCTAAACAAACAATTAAATAAATAGAAAAATCTGTCAACACACATTTAAATATTCTACCTAGATTAATATTTAAGTGGCAAATATTTTCGAACATAACTCCTTAATAATAGCGTTAAAAGTACTAGAACTAATTTATTTAGGATAGTAGGTTTAGGCCTAAATTACACCAAGACAAAGGTTCTACAATAAAATTGTTTGACAATTGTGGAACTGAGCAATAACTGAAAGCTACCCAAATCAGCCTACAGACCAAATGAAATGCTTTAGTAACACTTCGGGAAGTCATGTACTAAAGAAGTAATTTTATAAAATTGTAATACTAGCGAAACAAAAGCCGACGAAATTGAATGACTTCCTAAGTCAAAAAAAGGGAGACACAAAATTATTATGGCCCATGTAACTTCTAAACCCAAAATATTTACAAGCCTAATTAGGTGCTAGAAAATTCTATTCGCTGCTGCTGCTCTCAGAGAGCAGAGCATACCCATCGTCACACAAGGTACACAAACCACATTTTGAAATGTTTCCCTTATCGCAAATTTCGTGGTACACTTTACACGCCACACACTGGAGCCACGGCACGTTCATAGACTTATCGTAGTAGTTTCGGCCACAGTCCAAACAGTGCATATCATCATTATTCTTACGAATTTTCACTCTACGTACATGCACAGGCGCAGTAGATGGCTGGTCGGCATTCCCTTGAATACCCTTGGAAAACAATTGACGAGTCACCAGAGTAGCTTTCACATTTAAAGAATGGCGAGTTTTCTGGGTGTTTTGAATAATTTTAGGCGTGGGAATCAGGCTATGTACAGTCGCTAATGATGTTGATGTATTTTGAATGTTGTTGTATTGGTATTGTAGGTGTTGCTGGTATTGTGGATGTCTCCAAAGTGCAAGGAGTTGCAGAAGAACTTGTAGGCCTAGCTTGTAGTGGTGTGCGATCTGATACATCACTAGGAGCAAAAACTGTCTCTGGTATTACTTGTGGATTGAATGGGAATATTGCTGTAGCTGTAAATCCAGACATTGCATTCTTAGGCGTAGCTGTTTGTGTCCAGGCTTCAGTGAACAGATTTCGTAACTGTAGTTTTCCTAGTGGTCTTCCTGGATTTTTCCTTCAGAAACTGTCCACTGCTGAGTCCCAATAAACTTTCAACGACTTAAAGAAACTCTTGTCTAGGGGTTGTAATTCATGGCTGGAATGTGCAGGCAAACAGAATAGCTGCATCCCTAAGCTTTCAGCAACTTCAAGCACACTGTTATTTAAATTACTGCACTGACCATCAAATATGAGCAAAGCTTTTCCTGGTATTCGGTGCGAATTAAAGTGACGCAAGAAGTTATAAAATTCCTCTTTCGTAATATACCCTTTAGGGGTCATAGCAAAAACACTGCTATTCGTAAGGTCATCACCGAATTCTTTTTTTGAATACTTCCCTTTATACAATATCATAGGTGGAATCCAGTTTGTGCCAGTAGCGTTAGTGCAAGCCACAACAGTCAGAGTTTCGCCTTTTTCTCCATTAGTTGCTGCATGTACACGTTTACAACCTTTTCCAGCTAGAACTGGCTGCGAACAGTTGTAGGTCAACTGTAATCCACTCTCATCGACATTGTAAATAAGGTGGGGCTGATTGTGAAGATTCGTTTTGTCTAGAGTTTTTCCTAACAATTCAAAGTGTACTAAATATTTCCATATTGAACCTCATGAGCCTGCCATAGCCAAGATTCTCAGCCTTGCATAGCACAATATCACTATTTATTCTCATGGAGCCATAATACCAGTCTTTGCCCGCTTTTTTGTTAGAGAAAGGATGGGGAATTCCTTTCTCATCGCATATCTGGAAAGCAAATGAGCAAATCTGATTCCTAGTCAATCCAAAACCTACTTGCTGCAATCTAATAGCCCTTATTTTTCATTCTTCCTCTATATCAGCACTTAAGACCGCATTACACCCAAGTTTACGTTTCGGTGTTCTGCCACCTCTTTTCAACCAATCCCTCAGTGTTCTTCTAGGAGTTTTATATTGCCTTGAAGCTGCTGCCACAGACAATCCTGATTTTACATTTTTCATGGGGTTCTGTAGATCTGTTTTCCATTTTGCTCTTATATTTTGGCACTTTTTCCCCATTGCAGCCTGTGGGTGTGGAATTCACTATAAGCCGAAAGAAATCACCTCCTGAGTCAGACACTAAAATATTCAGTTTTATACAAGTAACTAATGGTTAAGGACTGAGAAGTTCATGTCATTGCTCGGTATTACCGCGGTAGTAGATATTTTTTATTGATTTATTGTTGATTGAAGATTAAAAAAAGTCTTGAAACTATGACTGAACATCTGAGTAGTATGGTTATGATGAGTCTCGAATAGGGCGTGATGCGTCGGATCTGGATTAGGGGAGATGCCATATTGTTACGTCACCCGCCCGCCATCTTAGATCTCATTGACCTTTTACACCTGACCTATGTGACCCTTGGCCTTGACCCCTACAAACCACTTTAAAACTAAAACAATTCCTCAAAAAAATACTGAAAAATCTTAAAAAAATAAAAAAATAAAATTTTAAATTCCAAAAAATCATAAAAAAAAATCGAAACAAATCACAAACAATTAATTATTAAAATTATTAAAAAATTATTGAAAAGTTAATTTCAAAATAATTTTTTTTAAAACTTACCTTTCCGAAGGTCCTCCCAGAACCACCATTAGTCACATTCGTTCCATTCCTAGCAGACAAATGGCTCCCTCACCCGCACTCCCCTCATCAATACTCATTCCGCCATTTTGATTTTTTCGTTCGTCATTTGTTTACATGCTACTGGAGGCAGTCATCTTTGTTTATATGTTACTGGAGGCTGCCAAATTTGTGTTTCGTTTATCATTGATTTATACATTACTGGAGGCCACCATCTTGGTACACAATCGCCATATTGGTAGTGACCACCATCTTGGTATACATCATTAATCCACCATCTTGGAAGACAATGTTCAATAGAAATTGACCTTTGAACTGTGACCTTGATAACCAAAATTCGAGAAAAATGCATTTAAGTCAGTCAGCATAATACATTACAGACTAATTCTGCCATATCAGATACAAACTACCTCGACCTAAACCCATGACCTTGAATGACCTTGAAAACTAAAACTCGAAATAAATACATAAAAGTCAACAAGCAGAATACATTACAGACTACTACCACCATGTCAGATGCAGAATACCTCGACCTTGACCCCATGACCTTGAAAATAAAAACGCGAGAAATAATAAATTAAGAAGTCAACAAGCATAATATATTACAGACTACCACCATATTATATGCAGACTAACTTGACCTTGAACGACCTTGAAAATAAAAAATTTAGAAAAATACATAAAATTAAACAATCATAATACATTAAAGACTACCAATCACCAAGTCACCACATGATTGCAGCTAACCAATCACATACGAGCATTGAAACATCACACACAGGCAGGTGTGCAGGCTTTAGATGTTAGTTCCCTGATCACATTACCATGCAGTTATATCTTCAACAGTTTCTTCCTGACACGTTTTTAGTTCACCTATAAATCGTGCTATGGAGAATCCAATCCAATCCAGTTAGCGATGATGCAGGTCACAGTCCCACGCTCGTCGGGGTCAAAATGCAGCCCTTCATATTCGCGGTATGGGAGCACTCTGAGAAAAACCAAATACTCGTTCGCCATGGAAGAAAACATGCAGGACCTATTATATATATATGATAGGACTATACATAATTATCTATAGTTGTATAAATATGTATAGGTATAAAAGTATGTAAATATAAAAATATTTTCATTTTAATTTATATATAGTTATATACATGTATGTAAAAATATAAAATTATTTCAATTCAATTTATACATAGTTATGTATAAGAATAGGTATATAATTATGTAAATATATATTATTTTTTAATTTAATTTATATGTATAGGTATATGTATATAAATATGTTAATATTTATATGTTGATATAATATTATTTTCATTTTAAGTTATATATATTTATGTACATATAAGTATGGAAATATAAAATTATTTCAATTTAATTTGTACATTGTTATCTACAAGAATAGGCATATAATTATGTAAATTTAAATTATTTTCAATTTTAATTTTCATTAATAGGTATATAAATATATCAATATAAAATTATTGTCAATTTTATTTATATGGATAGGTATAGGTATATAAGGATGTACATATAACATTATTTTCAATTTAATTTATATGGATAGGTATAGGTATATATGGATGTAAATATACAATTATTTTCAATTTAATTTATATGGATAGGTTTAGGTATATAAGTATGCATTCTTTCAATTTATCTTATAAAGAATTATGTATATGTATATAAATGTGTATATATAAATAAACATGTGAACATAAAATTAATTTAAATGTCTATATATAAGTATGTAGATATAAATATAAGAATATATATTAATTAATTAAATTATATATAAGTATGTACATATAAATATAGGAATATAAAATTATTATAAATGTTTATATATAAGTATGTAAATATAAATATGTGAATATAAAATTAATTTAAATGTCTATATATGCATATCTAGATATAAAAATGAGAATATAAAATTAATTTTATTATATATAAAAACATACATATAAATGTAGGAAAATATAATTAATTTTAATATATATATAAGAATATGCATATAAATATGAGAATATATATATTAATTAATTTTATTGTATATAAGTATGTACATATAAATATTGAAATATAACATTAATTTTATTATATGTATGTATATATATATATATATAGGAATATGAAATTATTATAAATATTTATATATATAAGTATGTACACCAAAATATGGGAATATAAATTAATTCAAATGTCTATATTTAGATATATAGCCTACACATGCCTACAATAATATTTAAATAACATATTGCTATATAAGTACCTGCTTGTTTTTTTCTGGTGTGAACGAGTATTTGGGTTTTCTCAGAGTGGTCCCATACCACGAAGATGAATTGCTGATATGAAGGGCTGCCTTTTGACCTCGACGAGTATAGGGCTGTGACCATCTAAATAAACACTTGTTTTCTAGGCATTTCTTAAAAATTAATTATTTTATGAAAACAATGATAAAATCACTCAAAAATAAAATACTGTATGCAAACATCACATCAAATCATGTTACATTAAAACTTTAAAAAACATCACATCATCTTACAAACATCATATCATGTTACATCAGAAATCATTAAAATCATTTAAAACTTTCCAACATTTACATTAAAACTTTTAAAATCATGAAAATCATTACTAACTTTCCAACATTTTATGGTAGAAATCATTAAAATCATTTAAAACTTTCCATAATTTTACTCCTGAAATCATGAAATCATAAAAAACTTTCCAACATTTCATGTTAGAAAACATTAGTAATTAAGAACTTTCCATCGTTTTACATTAAAACTTCTGATATCATTAAGAGCATTAACAACTTTCCAACATTTTATGTAAGAACTTTAGAAATCATTAAAATCATTACAAAGTTTACAAACTTTCCACCATTTTATGCCTGAAATCATGAAAATCATTACAAACTTTCCAACCTGTTATGTAAAAACTTTAGAAATCATGAGACAGATATAGACAACTTTAGGCCTGAAATCATTTTGTCTGAAAATCATTAAAAAAACTTTTCATTGGGCTATGTCAGAACTTATTAAAACTTTAAAAACATCATCTTATGCCATGAAAATCATTACAAATTGTTCACCATGTTACACCTGAAATCATTTTACGCCTGAATATAATTAAAAACTTCTCACCATTTTATATCAGAAATCATTAAAATTTTAAAAACTTTTCACTATGTTACTTCAGAAATCAAATCGTACTAAATCTGAAAAAAACTTTAAAATTGCAACATAAAACACCATCATCACTACAATTTCCACTTATAGTTAAGAGTTAAACTCAAGTTATGCCTCTTTAGAGGAGCAACAGGTGGTGGTGATATTGGTGACAAGATAGGACTATATTTTATTTCGTTAGGTGATTCTGTAAAGGAAGGAGGACAAGGGGAAATTAAATTTCTTTGTGATGATTCTGGCGATATCATATCAGGAGAAGGTAAATCTGGAGCAGGTAAAGGATAAAAATTGAAATTTAAAAATTCTTCCAATTCATAAAATAAATCATTTGCCTTAACCTCTAAACGCACATCATTTTCATTTACCTCTAAACGCTCATCATTTTCATTTACCTCTAAACACACATCATTTTCATTAACCTCTAAACGCACATCATTTAAGGGGACAGTAGTGAGGTTTAAGGGTTTGCAACAGCATTTTTTTCGCTTTTGTAGACGTCGCTCACCTGTTTTTGGAAAAGTTAACTCTACCGTCTGTTATGAGAAGGATGATGGTGAAGTAGGAAGTGGTGAATCTGAAGACGGCTGTGTAGCTGGAGGCGGCATCGAAGTTGGAGGCGGCATCGAAGCTGGAGGTGGCAGTGAAGTAGGAAGCAGTGAAGCTGAAGACGACGGTGAAGCTGGAGGCAGCACCGAAGTTAGATCTGACGTAGAAGATGGAGGCGGTGAAATTGGTGGCGGCATCGAAGCTGGAGGCGGTGAAGTTGGAAGCGATGTCCAAACTGGAGCTGATGTAGAAGTTGGAAGCTGCATCGAAGTTGGAGCTGGCGTAGAAGCTGGAGGAGTCGTCCAAGTTGGAGCTAACATAGAAGCTGGAGGTGGTGAATTTGGAAGTGGCGTCCAAGTTGGAACTGACATAGAAGTTGGAAGCGGCATCCGGAGCTGACATAGAAGTTGGAAGCAGCATCCGGAGCTGACATAGAAGTTGGAAGCTGCATCCAAGTTGGAGCTGATGTAGAAGCTGGAGGCAGTGTTAACCCTAAGGAGGGCATTAACAATAGCATTGGTTGTATTGTAAGAATCCTATCCTCCTCCAAAGAATCCAATAAATTTGTTATTAAATGCTCTGGAGCATCCAAGTTGTCATTAAAATTTTACCAGTTAAAATTAATGATTTCATTTTCCAGAGCTTGGCTAGATAAGCCAAGAAAATAATCTTCGTAGAAATGCGACATCCCAATGCAAACAGCACAGACAAACTATTGGAAACAGTGAAAGGGGGTATAGAGGCTAACCCACTATTTATAAAAATCTCAAATTCCCAGGTAGGGGTTCAGGAAGCGACACTCATCACCGCCAATCAGAAAGCCAGAAAGCCAAACACCCGTTCCCTCCCCATATCCACGCCTTTCAAAAAACTTAAACCCCTCATCCCATCCTCTGAGACAAACCTCTCTACTACCTTCATCCTGGAAGAAATGAAAACCCTTTATTTAAGGCTAGAATAAATGTGTTAGGGATCAATGTAGTCAATAAAGCGATATATAATTTATATAATGTGGATTTACAGAAAAAGAGAAAAGAAAATAGTAGTATAATTCGTAAAAATCTTTAATGGTTTGCGATATTTCACCTGTACGGATTTGTAATAATAATAGTAATTTTTAAGGAAATGTAGTTATTTGTTCTTTTGGGAAGGTTTCAATTACTTAATTATTGTTTAATAACATAAATTGTTACGTCTCCTAATATTAAGACATTTAAGCTTTATATCTATAAACCTTAAACTTAACATAAATTTATCTTTACTTATAAAGTTATCGATTTCGATAAACGTGTTACGAAGTAATTTAAGAAAATATATTCCTGTTATCTAAATATATGTTTTTCATTGTGGTTAAAACTCTAGCCATGTTTGAGTAATCAAATAAAACTCGTCTAGTCAGTTTTTCGGTAATCTATACCAGGTTTGAGCTCTTTCGCGATTGTTACTAGTAAAAAGATGGGATATATATGTTTACAATTATAGAAAATTATTATAATATTTGTAAGGGTTAGTGTGAACAGAATAAACCCTCTTTAATAATCAGTACTAGAATAATCAGTACTATATATAGTATACTATATATAATCTGTACTATATAATAGTACAGAATAATCAGTACTAGTGAAAGTGCTACATTTCGTGGATTTAATTTTATGTGTTTTTTAATGAAATGCATTAAAAATTCTATACTATGTTGTGGGTTGTTAAGACTGTATTGTAGGATGGAAATTGATTCTAATTAATAAATAAAAAATTATATTGCTAGAGAGTTTGTGCTCAGGTAGGAATACGTTTTCGTCATACTATGATCAATGGTTAAGTCAACGACCTTGCCACTGGCAGGGTGGTCCAAGGCTTCTGGTAGCCTACTTCATGAAATGCTATGCTAGAGACGTCTCCAGGGTATTGTGTAGCTAAAGTGTTTCCGGCGAGGGTTGTTGGACTCAACTGTGCACCCTCTGAGATCTGGGTTTTGTGGTTGGTAACACTGGAAAGATGTTGAAGTTAAATCTGAAAGTTTTGTGAGTCTGGTCAAGGGGTGGTAACACTGTTAGACTGGTATTAGACCTCTAAACATAACGGTTTTGTACGTCCTGAGACATTTGTAAATGCTGTAAGTTTACCAATTCGAATCGAGTATAAATTATTCAGCTAACAATGTTTCATGGGAAATATTCCTCGTGATTCATTTAGGTTAAAGCATCTCTGTTTTATTTTTTATTCCTTTCTTAGGAAAACATTTTTTTTTCATAGTTTTAAAGAGGTAAGTTAAAATAAATGTACCAAAGGTAATTATTTTAAAACATAAATTTGTTGACAAATTCTTGCAAAATATTTACAAATACAGCTATTTTCACAAGTATATTCACATTTTTTACTACAGGATGTTTCCAAATATTAGAAATTTCTTCTTTCCCAAACAAACTCGAAATGATTTACTGCAACGTGCTAATAACTTGCAGATATTCAATTTACACTTTGATTTCTTTATCCAGAAGTATGTGATTTCGTTGTCATCTTAATCCATCTTTATGAAATATTGGTTTAAATAAAACCAAATAAGTTTTTATACTAAATTTGACTCATTAGTCCACAATGTTCTCTCATCCCAAATAGTGCCATATTACTTGTATAATATCTACTGGGCACTCAAGAGGAGAATCGTCATCATCTACATCGCCCCAGTCAGACATCATTGCCCAAGTTAGCATTAATTTAGAGTTTTCCTCTGCAGAGAAGAATGTCGATTTACATCCATATGTTTTACATAATTGTTTGGATGATGAACAGTTGTATTCTTTTCTGACTATCAGTTACTTTCCCATTCCACACACTTTCTAAAATATGTTTTTTGCTCGACTCCACCTACATATATTTCACAATTATTTAAATATTGCTTGCAGATATCTTCTATAATCTCATACTCCATACATCCACTCTCCCATTTTAAACCATGGTGGTGCTTGGTAACCCATCTATTAGTTTTCCTGTATTTGGGAGTTAGATATTTCCAGTCAAACGGTGGTTTGAAGCTGAATACATTTGTGTGTTCTTCCATATCAGTAATAGCTAATTCTTTAATGATAAATTTCTCTGTGGATTGAAATCCCTGCACGCTGCAAATCATCTTGTCGCAATTGTGTTTCGTTGCCTACTGACTCAAGTCATTATCTTCACCAGCTAATCTCTTAAATTATAGCTAGCAAATCTATTTTGAACTATCAAAGCAAAAGCTTGCGTATTTTCTGGAATGGGTGTATTTGCAATTATTTCAATTTGTGAATCTATGACATTATTGCTGATGGTGTCGTTTTTTTTGTTTACATAAAATACAAATAATGTTCCTCTAGTATCGGGGTTCTAGTATCGGTAAACTCATTTTGTTATAATATGTTTCCTGAAACTTTGTGTACATATAGTAGCAAATAAGGAATTCGCCATTACCAAAGTTTATCTTTAAATCGGCATAGGGATAAGCTTGGCTGTTTAGATGCAGTTTAATATTTTTCGTATCACAATTATCGAATAGCATTCTGTCTACTTTTAAGTTGTTTTGTCGGTGTGTTTGAAAATCAATGACAACATATATTGGTTTTTCGAAAGAAAAACCTTTTTTTGTGATGTTGGTAGGGTTGGAAAAGACTCCAAACCCTATGATCTGAATGCAATATCTAGATTATTCCCTTTTACGATATATTTAAACAACTTTACATGTTCACCAGTGTTAAATTCAATATGTGGCATTAGCCATTTGACACTGTTTAATTGAAATGTCATACCTTCCTCATTATTAGCTGTGTTGTATATAGCATTCAAATGTGTACTACCGAATAGAATAACTAATTCTTGTTTAGCATTTAATATGATGTGTTTATAGTCATCAGTAAAGCCAAGTACCATACTTAATAGTATAACGACTTCGTATTTTCCACCTGGGTTTATTTGTAGTGAATAATCACTAGCATTGCTTCATCCAGCCATAAGTCCTGTATAAAGATCGTTTACAGTTTGCGATAGATAGTTCTTTATCGTGGAAGTAATTCCAACATCTCTTGTCTGATTGACTTCTGCTCCATTGAGCAGATATGTAATTCTGTCGATTAAATGAAGTATTCTGTTTCTTACTATTTTCATAGTTACAGGATTACTTGCATCGGCTGTTTTTTTAATTGTTCCTCTAAACCTTAAACTTGATAGCGACGGTAATGTGTAAATATCGTCATTTTGTATTGGAATCCTTATTTCCTATGTAAATGTGTATGAACCTGCTTGGAACGGTTCATATACATGTATTTCTGTATCGGTGATTGAACCTTCATAGTTTATTGCTTCTTCAACATTAAGTATGTCTTCTGTTTATATTAACCATATATCCTAATTCCTTTAAAAACAATTTGTTGCCTCGTTTAACTTCATGGGTAGCTTATTTGAAGTGAGCGATGTATGCTTGCGTTTATGCATTTTTATAATTCCTTTCTTAGAAATATGTTTCTTGGTGACATAGTTCTGAAAAGAACTGCCTACTTTACATCCGTATTGACTATTATACACAATACCCATTATGATTGCAATGCACACGGAAAGCGACTGTTTATATACCTTTTTAAAAATGTAAACGGATGTTAAGTTCTTCATTTATAAAACTAATAAGTTTACCATCTTAATCGATAATTGTAACAACTATCTCATCAACATGATTCACTATTACTGGAAGATATATTAACGTATATTTGGTTTTTCAGTCATTTTATATCCTGGAGCCACCACACACGTGAATTCGTGTTGGAAAAAAATACTTGCAAATCTGTATTTAAATACAAAATACAATAGAATCTGTATTTAAAATGCCAAATACAAAATACTTGACAAATTATATTTTTAATACAAAATGCAAAATAGTATTTAAAATACATCACAAAATACAAAATACAAAAATTAATTGCGGGAAATTGGCCACTAGCAACTAGCCTATCAATAAAAGTTAAAAAAAAAAAAAAAATAGAAGACTAATTTAAACCAAACACTCTACACAGCTTGTTACATCTTTACTTTCATAAATTTTTCATTCCCTTTGCAAGAAATTAGCTTTTCAAAACTGTGATCCGACAGTGATGATCTTGTAGGATTCAGAATGAATCCTGCGAATGAAAACAGTCTTTCAACTGGTGCTGAATAACATAAGCTGGTGTTATAGCGCATGAAAAGAATCTTTACTGTTTGGTACTGATTCAGACTTGTCATGGATGTTGATTTATTATTTAAGTGAGACTCCATTTCCAGCTCAATAGCGGAGTGCTTTTCGTCTTCAGTATTTGGGCTTGAGAAGACGTAACATTTTTCTAGTTTATGGTCTTCATTCTGTGCTTAAATGTGTGTGTCAGTGTCAGCTTCTTCACTGGATGCAATCTGTTCCTGTTTTGTAGCAAGTATGCACATGTTCGGAATTCTTTTCCTCTCTTGGTCATTCAAATCTTGAGGAATCCATCTCAACTTGAACATGTGATGCAAACATTATGATGAAATGGCTTCATTTACTGTTGGAGATAGGCTGAAAAATTCGTCAAAACTGTTTGTTAAAGATGCTGTTAAATTATGTAAAATTTGAGCGCAATAACGCAGATTTTTCATTGCCACAGACTGAAGCTTATATTTCAATGAGAATAATGTTGGAAGCAGCTGACCATAAAAACAGTTTGTTTCAGATTGAAGACAGTCAAGGGCAAGCGCAATTGGCCTCATCACTTCAACATACTCCTGTAAATATTCTACTTCAGCTTCCTTGAAATTACAAGCCAGTCCTAATTTTTCAATAACTTCGGGTAACTAATTTTGATATTTCATAAGTGCAACTATGGAATCATAAAGTGAATTACACCTTGTAGGACACAAATAAATTAGGCTGCAGCCAAGAATATTAATAATCACTTGAGAGGATTTTGGTTGTCTCGACAGATTCCATATGGCTGTACACTTCCCAATTGCTGAATGGTGAATTCTTCCGGTTGCTGATGCCACTATAGCTTTCTGGAAGTCTGTTGTGGCCAAAAGATTTAATGTGTGGGCAGCACATCTCAGATGATGTGGTAATACAACACAAGAATCACTTATTCCTTCCTCTATGTTTATGTCAAGAAACTGTACTGCATCTACTTCATCATAATTAACTTCAATGTCACCACCTAACCAGACACATACAAAGCTAGTAAGTGTTTGAACAGTAAAAATTTAACACACAAATTCTACTTATAATTGTATTGAGAGGATTTAAAACTTTTAGAACATCACTTACAATCAGTTTCCAAATCCATGCTTAAAGGGTTTGATACTTGACTCCGAATTCTTTAAATGCCTTAATGAAATTGGATCCATTATCAGTTACAGTTAACACAATTTTATCATGTGACAAGCCATAGTCTGAATGGATGTCGAAGACCATCTCGGCTATTCTATCATATGAATGGATGCCTCTGAATCGTTTGCAATTTAACACAGCACTCTCTCTTTCCAGAGTTTCTTCATTAATCTGAAAACAAAAAATTTGACAGGACATAATACTTCAATACAGCTTTAAAGGCTCAAAGAAAATATTAAAAAGAATTTTTTCAGGCATACCCAGTGTGCTGTTACTCCAAGGCAACTTCTATGTTTGGTAGATCAAATATCTACTGCAGTTGACACATTTTCTTACAGTATTAAGTTCTTTTCTTAGTTGTTCTTTTATTGACAAGCAATGTTCTTCCAATTTTTCTGCCAAGAGTACGTCTCGACATGATTTTGACACCTTAGTCAAGTTCGAAAACAAATGCAAAACAGTTTTGTTGCACAGAACTTCAGTATGCTATGCAATAATAAGTTAAATAAAAATGCTTTTAAATATTTATAACATACTGTAGTATATAGTTATTCCAATGTGTATTTACAAAGTTCGTATAGAATTATGTCACTTTCGTATGTTTTAAGAAAGTGCACAAGTTTATCATTTATGTTCTTAGGTGAAGGCAAGGCACACAAAACACATTTTTAAAAGCAATTTTTCTAAAGAAAATATGCCATATAAAACAGAAATATAAGGCTTACCTTTGCATACTTTTATGAAGTTGGTATCTTCAACAGTTGATAATAGTTTCATGCTTTGGACGACGAAATTAATTACATTTTCATTGAATTGCTGTTGTTTGATTTTTTGTTTATGTTTATATCAAACAGCTTTGTTTGTTTTAGCTTTACTGGTGGAGCATTACTTTTGCCATCGCAGACTCTTTTCAGAGAGTTGCTTGCCAGTTTAATTGTGTTTTTATGCTTTTCATACTCGCAAAGAACATAATCATGGATTCTCTGAAATTCAAATCCTATATTTTACCACAGTTATTTATTTAAACGAATATATACAGCAATAAAATTAAAAGGAGAGAATGTGAAAAAATGTGCAAGTTTCTGTATTATTTTCCACGTGTTACAGTGGTGTAGCAGTCAATCATAATTTCTTTATTGTTTAAATATATATTACATACAATAACAAGGACTAATTGAAAAAAGAAAACTAAAACAATAAATATAAATACAGCAAAACATAACCCAAGATGGCGTTTCATGTTCCCTCTTACAAATATGGTACTCCATGTTAACACCAGGTTTTTACACAGCACTACACTAAAAACGGATTGAGAATTCGGACAAAATACTGCAGTACCCTTGGCTGTGAAGGACGCATTTTTGTGAAGGCTACGAGGATTGACGGATCAAAGGACCAATCCTAGGAATTCGGAAACAACCAACATTGCAGTAGGCAGCCCGTAGTAGACCGACTACTATTCACAATGATCTGTTGTAAAAATATGAATGTAGAATGGTGGTTGCACACAGAAGTAACAAAATATTCTTTACTTGATTAATGAGTACGAATACAAAAAAAAACACTTTTCGAGAATTATTTATTTTAAGTTATGGTCGACAAGGCTGCCGACTGCTCGACAGCTCAATTTGGACTGGGGCCTTAGGCCTACCAAGTCTCACAAATAATCAAGCGTGGGCATAGGTAATGAACACACACAAAAATTAACCTTACCTTCAAATGAGTCTTGGAGTTTGTTGTAGCCTTAAGTGATCCACAAATCGTAGTGTCCTTATTCCTGATGGATTTGCATATCATGCAAGATGCTTCCACTTTACCTTGTTTTATTTTTTATTCCCAGTAAAATATTTACTGTCCAAGAGAGACGGAAGTTGAATATTGTTTTCCATGTCCAAATATTCTGTTTTAGAAATGAATGCCCCACTCACATAGAAACAACACTACACACCACAGAGTAGAGAAAGGATACAATACATATCATATCGTCAACACAGAACACCAAAGATATTGTCACTTGGTAATCACGTTCGTTGGAGTTGGAATAGTTTAACGGCCCTTTAACCGCGAGGTCTTGAGAGCAGATAATCACATTTGTGATTTGAGTGCCATAAAGATTACAATTGAGATTGTTGGGAAGAGCGCTGTTATTAATTTGATACACTTGTGCACAGAAACTCTTGCCACCAAGTAGCACCGGTGTTTAATAGACTAAAATATTATATGTTATGTAATCAAAGTTAATAAACTGACACTCCCAAAATTAAAAGTTTTATTTATAAAGCCACATTCTTATTTAAATGAGGACATAACTTATAAGTATTCTCAAAATTATTTTGTATTTACAGATTGAAAATACCTCAAAAATGTATATAAAATACAAAATATAAAATAAAGGGCTTAGTTGAAATAAATTACAAAATACAAAGTGTATTTGAAATATGTCATTCAAATACATGTATTTCAAATACTGCCCAGCCCTGTGTCAGTTTCCTATTCAAATATGAACCACCTACAATATTAACATGTATACGACATACATTTACCGACAATATATTAACCTCTTTTTATGATTCGTGCAATTCATTAGTGGGATACACTCTCCGTTCGCGACCTAACATGTTTGCAATTGAATTGTCTTCCATGAAATCGATATCGACATTACTGTATGTCGCACTAGTTAACATATTTGGATTTCCACATAATTGGAAATGTACATCTTTAGATAATGCTGCTTTAATGAACGTTTCTAAGTCATATAATTAATAAGATCCTACCGGTAACAATCTTGTAGGTTTTTTCACCAATGATAAACATAAATGATTGGTTGTGCATATCAATGTTTGGTATGCTGTTGTAAGTAACGAATTCGATTAGACTTATTTGCCATTCTCCATCTAACTCCAATGCTGGGAAATATACCGCACACAATTGCGATGAATTACCTTTTAATATCAATGTTATTGGCATATTACTAATATGTTTACTATTGCACTTACTTATATATCCTATTTATAGTCAATAAATGTAGACATAAATGTCCACAAGTGATTGAATTGGGTAATTGTTCCATTTTGTAATTGTACCTTAATTGCATGTTTTTAAAATCATTATATATTTCAATTGGAGGACATAAATCACCGAAACTGTCGTAATACAATTATTGATTTATGTTTTTAATTAATACCACCCAATGTGTTCCTACATTTTTTTCGAATCTAAATTAACATTCATTCATTCACGAAGGTTTGGTTTCTTTGGTAAATATCGTCTCTCATATACACGCCTCGGAAATAGGGAATATCAAGTTTCTTTACAAATATGAGAATGTCTTTATTGGTAAGTGCACGTTTTGGAAGACTGTTTAGGACTTTCTGCGTTTTTTTTCCCCATGTTTGGAGTTTCTTCATCCTTGACCGACTTCATATGGTTTCAATTGCCACTTGATTTAACTGCTCTACTAATTGCCGAAACTCCTCCATGGAGCGAGCCTAGATGCTGGAAAAAGGAACGGAATTATTCTCCCTTTCTTGGTTTTTCATTTTATCTTGTGTTTGATGCCCATGTCTGCCTCTTTTCACCTTTGCTCTCATCAATTTATCCACAACCCAAACTCCAAGCTTTTCACCTGTAGATATAGACGGAAATTTCCTTATATTTGCTGCTTTATCGGATAAAATCGTATCTGCTATATGTCTTTGTTTCAAATTTTTTGTTCGATCGTAAACTATGTCGTGTTCTTTACAAGCATTATCCAAAGAGTTTATTCCTTGGTTGTTACGTGCCAGACGTTTTGCAAGTTTAGTTCTGGATCCACAAAAATTGTATTTCGGTAAATGCAATTCAAATGGTAATTTATTAATCAATGTATTCAATACACCGTGCCCTTTTTTGATACGTTTAGTACGAACCTATATATAGTCCCGCATTTATAGTTTTACATCAGTACATTACATAATGTAACATTGTGTAAATGAAGGTTATAAAACCAGATGTACATCTTCCGGTAATTGTAAATACGAAAGAAAATGTAATCAAACAGAAACATGGACTTCTTTGACCTCTAAATATACATTGTATAATAAACTGCCCTTCTTCATTTAGAAAAACTTGTGTTATAATGTCGCTGTTGGAACATCCATATGGTTTTAAGTTTGAAAACATTCATGTGTTTTCTAAAACAATGCAAACAAGCGAAATATTAACAATTAGCGAACATTTTGTCGTTAATCGAAGGAAAAACGACTTTTCCCTTTTACTAATAAAGAAGATATTGTGCTACGAATTGAAGCATTGCCCAATTACATATTTATACTTGACGATCTTTGGTGTGAACTGCAGGGCGAAATTCAGCAATATTTTAATTTTTTGGTAGACATTCAAATGTTGATTATTTTTATCTATCACAAAGTTACGCACGTATTCCAAAGCATAATTTCCACGATAATTCAAATATGATAATTGTGTTTAAAATGGACAATATGAATCTGCAACATATTAACAATAATCATGTTTTGGGTGATATGACATTTACAAAGTTTAAAGATACGTGATGATTATACCAACTCTTACCCTATTATAATGCATATATAGATCTGGATTTGACAGTTTTTTTTTTTACTTCCCGACCAAGAATAATGAGTATTTCAAAGTTTGGACATAGCAGTTTAAAATATAATCATTACAATAGCTGTTTAACGAAAAATCGGTAAGGGAATTCTGAAGTGAACGGACATATATTATGTAATGTGGGTATAGCTGTGAAAGATACTGATGCGGTAAATAAATGTTATGTGGAAGACTTAAACCCCATTATGCTATACATATTTAAATCACAATCTACTGGGATCCAAGAGAAAGTTAGTTATTTTGAATGATAATGTTTATAAAACATGAGTGTAATTGAAAAAATTTTAACCAACATTCAGAATGATTTGCAGAGTAATGAATTTAGAATAGAAGTACTATTAAATGGATTTGCTAAAGACTTCAATGATATGACAAATATAATACTTACAACACAACTTGCAGAATTGGAAGATAATCTAAGAGTTGTAATTAATGAAGTTGTAACCACTACTATTACAAAACAACTTGAAACACAAATTGAAGAAATTATGAAATATATAAGTGATGAATTGATTAATAAAATATTTGGTTTAGTTACCCAAACAGATATGAGAAAACAAAATAATGATTCGGAAACACTAATTAATTATTTTATTAATGATTTCAGAGCAAAAACTTTAACTAAAGTAGACGTTGTTTTAAGTAAACTCGATAAGATTGAAAAAGCGCAAACTGTTCCATTTTACCTAGCAGGTAGTCGACCTACTGCAGCAGTTAGAAAACCAACTACTTAATTTATATATAACTAGTGGGAAGTTAATGTAATATAATCAAAACATGTGATATCTGCTGTAAAAGAGAAATATTTACAAGCCAAACGAGCCTGTATGGAACATGATATTTTTAATGAAGAACTTGTTACGAGTAGAATATATACATTACATTCTGTGTTGAATATGCCTAATGAAACACCTTTGGAAATTAAATTGGAAGAAGAATATTGAAGAAATAAGAAGAAGAGGCAAGACATTTCCCACTTAACACGAAGTTATTTACCTTTAAAACATTCTTCACCTATGCACGATACGACATTTCATTTCAATCATTTTACAGTGAGGGAGAGGTGCGTGTGTCTAGTACACAGTTGGAAATATAAACAGGTGAATTCGTAAATAGGGCATTTTTATTGATTTGTGATGTAATTTTTAGTTATTTTAATGTCAAGGAGTTCTGCCAAAACATTAGTCTATAATGGCAAATAGTGCCTCTGGTTGTTTCCAACACACAGCTTACAAGTCGAAGTAAATGCTATGCTGGACTCATTCCTACAACAACCTCCAGAGTGAATAGACGTGTTTTAAAATCATTTAATGTTGGAAGGTATGTGTAGAACTCAGAGGAAGATGTACGTGTATGTCTAGTATGCTATTGTGTTTGGTTAAAATGTAATTACTTTATATTACTTCGTTAGTAAGTTCGAACGTCTACGCACTGCGATAGATTTTCGACAGAATTTTTTAAATATTATTTGGACCGATAAACTGTCTTTGTAAATAATTTCATACTTGGAATGCGGTAAATCTTTGTCCTTCGTTAATTTTTATTTTATTTCAAACATCTTGTGTTAACTGGAGCTGTTTGCATGGGAAATCTTAATTTGTTTGTTGTTTAAAATTTCTAGTGAAATATTTTGTTAGGCTTTATATAAACCAGTGAATTCGTAAACAGGATATTTTTTATTGATTTGTAAATTTTTGTGTGTCTATTTGCCTGTGCGTTTCGGTGTTGAGAGCTGATGAGGTGCTTAAATTTATAACACCTAACTTGAAAGGGAAATAGGGTACATTTTTGGCTTCATTAGTAAGTTTGTGTAAATGTGCTTCCATCTTGGATATTACAACAGGATTGCTGGAAGGAGGTAAGCTCGCATCACTGTAGGGAAATATTTGTTTCATTTAGTACGTACATCGTAAACATAATTTTTATCCATTTGTCATGCAGTTTTGTGTATTTGTACATATTCACCTCTCTTTTCAATAGCTATTGCCTAACCATTTTTATTTCGCTGAAATTTTTCCCACTTTTTGTGTATATAGAGCTCAGTCAGCTACAATCAACATCCCTCCCGACTCATAGCTTATAAGTCGCCGCAAATCCTACAGCAACCTCCCAATCGAACAGACGTATATTAAAATAATTTAATGTCATAAGGTACATGTTTTCAAATCCGTTGTTAATGTATTTAGGAATAGTGATATTTCATTCAAGTTGTTTGCTTCCATCTTGCACATTAAGTTAAGATATTACATCAGGATTGCTGAGGTATGTAATTCGTTTGAAATTTGTATTTGTGATTCCATGAGAATTCGTGGAAATTGTATTACTAGCATACAGGAAATTATATTCACATCTCTTTTCATTTAATTCATTACGTATTTACTAATACGCCATAACCTCTGTCGCCTGCCAGACAGCGGTCGAAGCAGACATATCTTAGCCCTCAGTCGCCTCACAGGCGGGAAGGAACTCAATAACACAAAAAAATTAATATTACACAATACCTATGTATACCCCTTCCCCAACACAGCCACGCCTCATTAAACGACACACCTCCAAGAGTGAGAACGTAACATGGTGCTCTCCAAAAAAATTAAATGTATTTTATTTTTCATTTAATTTCAAGGTTTTTTCTCCACAAGTGTTACTGAGAGTTTTATTTGTGGGAGAAATTTAAGTGAAGTTTTGAGAGTATTTATTGATGTGTAGGAGGGAATCCTATGACAACTCATATCTATTACACTTTGAGTGAGTGTGTATAATATCGTCCTTCACATAAACACACACAAGTGGTAATAATTTATTTCTTCAAATGCATTATCAGTGTGTGGAAAGTATATTGTATTACAAGTTGTACATGAATATCAGAGTCTTCTCGGCAAAACAGTAAGCTCTCAATTCAAGTCACAAATACACAAGTATTTCTCTCCACAATTAATAAACTAATACTTTTCCCAGTTGGTTTTAACCATAATGCCATGTGTGAGTTCGGTATGGCGAATGCGATAACGCGATGGATTGTTTCGCTCACCTGCAAGTCTACAAACGCGAACACAGCCCTCTCTTTGTTACTATCCATTTCTTATCCAAGCATACCTAAAAGGAGATATAGGGATGTAGCAAAATTGGTAGGTAGAGCACAACAGTATAAGTGGGGGGTGTATTGAACATTTAAGATTCCAAATGACTATTTAACTACAAATATTAGGTACTTGTTCTATGCAGGAGAAGTTATAAATTAAATATCATGATATTAGATCATTCTAATTAAAAATATTATCACGCCACCTTCCTAATAAAACCTGATGGGGAGTCCCCACTTTGTCCATGTTACCGTGCGCTGATTTGGCTGGCAGTTAGCGACGGCTGGACACACGCATCTCCAGACGTTCTCTCGGTCGATGTCCCGATGACAAAAGACGCTGTTCATAAGAGTTATGCTGCCCTAGATCGAGTGCGTCTTTCAAGTGTTCAGCCCCGTTTATTGACCTGTGAAAGGGGTTTCTGCCTTGTCTTTCGCAATGCATTTCGGCAATCACGGCTCGTGTCCTGGGTTAATGTTTGAAGTTGTGGTCAGGCAGGTCGTCCAGCTAAGGCCTGATCGTAGTTCATAACAACTTTGTCCAAGGCAGAAACTATTCTCATCACTGATAACCACTGTTCTCCATTCGTCTCTCCCCCACGCTCTCTCCCGACGATGAGCAGGTGTCAGGGGTGAAAGTGCCAGAGGAACACGAGAATGTAAACCTACCGCAATTGACTGGTTGTTGTTCTTGCAGACACATGGAGGGCCGTGGTGTGTGGTTGCTATTCTGTCAGTCAGGGTGGTCCAAATGATCCTACCCGGGCACTTTTCAGTACGGCGAGGTGGCCCTGGTGGGACTAGGAGGTTGTGGAAACACTCTGTCACCTATCTTCTGCACCGCCGATGGACCAATGACAAGTCACGCCCCAAGTGAGTGGCAGTTCTGCGGAACGTCCAGCCACCCTCTCGGAGATCCACTGTACAGTCACGCTCGAAGTCTCTTAACCTGGTGATCACCGTCCTCCTCCAATAATTGCAGAGACACTCTGTGAAACACACACAATGGAACCACACAGCTAACTGCACTCGTCGTGTTGTTAGACGACCTGCGATAAGACACTATGGCCGATATTCCAGAACACTTTTATAAGGGTTTTGGTACAGCTCAAATCGTACCCAGGCTTTAACCCTTATTTGCAAAACAACTATATTGTGCTAGTGTCCTAATTTTTAGATAATTAAGTAATTCATATTGATGTTCGTCACGCTTCCCGGCTCCGGCAAAACAATATTCGTACTGCACATGCGTAGGTTTAGATTACACAAATGATAAATCACCGAAATCGGAGCGCTAAGAATAAGGCTTTAGCCGTGGCTTAACTAAGGCCTTAGCTGCCATTATAACGTTCTGGAATAATGATAAGGCATTGGTAAGAACTTGAGCTGTGCCAGAACCCTTATAATAGTGTTCTGGAATACCGGCCTAAGTTTCCAGTCACATGTCACAGATTTGGTTCCAAGCAATACGGTGCGGTGGTAAACCACTGAACCCTCTTTCGGTAAGACAAGGGTTCGATTTGCGATCTGGCCATCCCGACTGCCAGAAATCACTCCAGGTGAACTCTGGGATGCTTTTCAGTACAGGGCATGGCCGATTCATTCCCTCGTTCCTGTTTCTGAGAGCAAGTTACTCTGTCTCTAATAACCTCGCTGCCAGACGTTAAGCCGTACGTACCAAGGCTGATTTGGTCATTTGGCACATAAAGCACCTTGCAAAGGTCTCGTATAAAATTATTAAAAAACGGTTCGATGTATTGTAGTTGTGTCTAAACATGCAAAGCATTTAAGAAACATTTCATGTCCAAAGACATGTTTTATGTTCTCATTTCGACTCCAAGAATTATTTTTGAGTGTGAAAATGGCTAAAACGTGCATTTCTAGAATTAGTTTTAGCTGCTAAATTTCCTGTACAGAAAAGGTTATAGGTGTCCGAAAAAAAAAAAAAAAAAGTACTTTCTTCTCAAATTTTCAACTTAGCTTTATGGTGACATAGAAGGCCCCTATTTGCACAAAAATAAAAGGCAATATATACACCTAAAGTTTATTGCACACCCTACAGAGACTCAATGTAAGCACCCTTCGTGACACGACAGATATCGATTCGGTAATCCAGTTCGTCCCATACCTGCAGCCACATGTCATGTGTAACAGCTTCAAAGACATCGGTGATCCGTTTTCTCAGTTCCACCATATCTCTTGGTAATGGTGGGGTGACTAATAACTCTGTCTTTCTCGAAGCCCCACGAATAGTTTGTGCCATCGCTTAGTGCGTTCTTTTCCGGTGGATTAACTCCAAACCGCTACCATCATGAAGTGAGAAGATATCTCAATGACCATCTTCCGCAATGGTGGATGGGTAGCACTGATCGTGACGATGACTCATTACTGAGATGGACTACACGGTCACCAGACATGATGCCATACATCTTCTTGTGGGCTTCGAGAAAGACAGAGTTATTAGTCACCCTACCATTACCAAGAGATCTGGTGGACCCGAGAAAATGGATCACCGATGTCTTTGAAGCTGTTACACATGACATGTGGCTGCGGGTATGGGACGAACTGGATTACCGAATCGATATCTGTCGCGTCACGAAGGGTGCTTACATTGAGTCTCTGTAGGGTGTGCAATAAACTTTGGGTGGATATCGTGCCTCTTTGGGAAACAGGGTCCTTCTATGTCATCATGGAGCTAAGTTAAACATTTGTGAAATATGTAGGTACATACTTTTTAGATACGCCTCATGCGTTTATATTTATTAGTGTATCATAAAAATAATGGGTCACGGCTTTTAGTCACGTTCAGGCGAGTCGCCGACGGAAAGCTTGCACGCTGGGTTGTGGCGTCTTGCGCGTAGAGACGATGAGGCAAGTGGTAAGTGAGAAAGAGAAAGTCTTAGGAGAGTTATGTATCTAGAGCTTGAAATCCGTTGTACAATGTTTTAAATACGTGTATCGTTTTCTTGAACCAAACTGCTTTACGTGCGCCGTGTGTACCGATCCACGAAAAGTAAACACACTTGAAACGAGGTATGAAGATTACTTTCAAGACACCGCGCACATTACAAACACTGTTTCCGAGCTCTCCAACAAACTGCCTTACCGCTGAATGTACGCATTGGAAACACTCGAAACTAGTGTAAAGATAGTGTAGGGACATGTACTGAACTTTACTACACACTTTACATTGCACTAATAAAATTACAGTGTTGCTGCTTAAGTCCTATATTCCCAGCGGTACAACGGGAACAATGCATGCCATTTCAGAACCGTGCATGCAGATGCGCCGGGGTGATAGGTGCGCGGGTCTGTCTCATACTTATCGCTCCCTTGGTTCTATACCTCGCGAAGGGCAAAAAAGATCCAAGATACATAGCATTGAATACATAGCCCCGAGGATTTTTTTTCGCTCTTGAGGCACAGCGATACGGGCGACAATAACATGCGCTACCAGCGCCCCGTGGCCCCTACATGCAAGGCGCTGAACCTGCGTGCACTACTTCCGCTGTTACACTTTCCTGTGTAAATTATATCTGTAACAGTTGGATTTTTATCACACGCTTTGTTGCAATTTTTGACCATTTTCACGATTTGTTTTCTTTTAGGACGAACTTAATATTATAAAAACTAAATTGTATGACGGACTTTGATATTTTTTTTATTTACATTTTCTGGCGAAAAATCGTATTCCCAGGACATTCATTTGTAGAGATACGCACAAACAACGAATGTATAGAAAATATTTACGGATTACATTTCGAGTCCCCGAACGTTCAAAATAGTTGCAAGCAGATGAAACCCTTAAGCAGGTACTGTCCCTTCGATCTTGGATTTATTTTTCGTTTCGCCGTAGCCTACTTTTCAAAACAGATATTTGAAATGAAGGGTGTCTAGCCATAGGGCATGCCAGATTGAGTCCACAATATTTTGCTCATGTTTTTTTTTATCTGTAATAATAAAGCTGAATTAATTATTTATTGTTTTTTAGTGTCCCATGAGAAAATACAGACTGACAGATCGTGTCTCTATTTAAAGAACACTCTTTCGTACAACTTGGTGGGATCACTGCTTCACGCTCTTCTACGCTCTCGCTCTGTGAAATTATCTCCAACGTCCCGCAGACATCTGACGCAAAATCATGTTAATCTAAAATCACGGTCGTAGTTATTGGAAGTAATTATAATATATTCAAAAAATTCATCAATTGTTATAGCACTCCGCAATAATTTACGCATAAAATACTATTATTTTTGTTTTATATATTACCATAATATCGCAGCAAATTGACGAAAAATACGAAACTTTGTCAGGAATCTTTATTTATATTGATTATAAAACGTGTTACGTAAGTTATTTCGTTGACTAAAATAGTTAAAATTATACACTTAAGGGAAAATTCGAAAGCTACTATAACCTTATTCAAACACTGAAACAATGTAAACAAATATGGCGCGTAGTCAGAGAGTGCGAGAGAGCACCAGTGAGTATACAACTTCGTGCCCTCTGTGCTCTAGCTCTTTCGTGCTCTCTCCGATGTAATGAGAAGACCAGAGAGCGTTCTTTATGACGTCATAATGACGTGGTCACGAGAGCTAGAGCATTAGAGAGCGCTCTCTGGGCCAATTGAAACACGGCCTTAGCACATTTAGGTTTCAGGAATCCTGTAAAGTAGTTCTGTATAAAACAATAATGTTTGAATTTTAATATTAAACCTTAACAGTACCTGAATTATAATGATATACAGTATGATTCACGAGGAGTTCCTGCCACTCACGGGGCTTATTCCGTACATCATTTGGACCAAAATATGTGCTATAAATGTGGATCCTAATCCCAATATTTACATAGTAACTTGACAATCAGCCTACCCACCCTACAGTGTAAAGAAGTTTTCAACACCGTTTCAGCATCAATGTGTGGCGTGATGTCCTACACGATCAGGTGATTGGGCCATTTATTTTCCCAGAATGCTTGACTGGAGTGGTGTATCTGCAGTTGTTGCAAGAACTGCCGCTGTTACTCGAGGATATTCCGTTATCGGTGAGACGTCGTATGATCTCCCAGCATGATGGTGCACCTCCTCACCTCCGCCGCACTGTGGTTGAACACTTAAATGTGCGTTTCCCTGAGAGATGTATAGCACGAGATGGCTGTCACCCCTGGTTTCCTCGATCGCCAGATATATCACCACTCGACAGATCTGATATTGTTCACCAAAGGACTGCATGGACAGGTGAGAAACTATGCATGCCGCTACAGATATCAAAGCCAGCCTTGTGCAGCTACGTGGAGCAACACGTGCGGTTCCTAAGCGTGCGGTCAAGTGTATGGAAGTAGACGGAAACATTTTTGAACATCTTTTGTAAGCTTGTTAGACGCAACTGTGATGCTCAGCTGTAAACAATAGGATCAGATATATCCCTGTATTTACTTCTCAAAGGGTTATTATTTTATTCGTCATTTTTCAAATGTTTCGAATTACTCTAAATATTGGTAACAGGACCCACATTTATATGACACATTTTGCTCCAAATGATGTAAGAAATAGGCCGTGCGAGTGGCGGTAACTCCTCGTTAATCAGCCTGTATAAATAAACACAAGACGGCAAGGTTAGCCTACGACCACCTTGAACGGTTCAGTGTTGAATAGCTTGAAAGCAAATACACTAGAGACAAATACCGGGCAGCTCTATACAAATAGCATAGCCATGTGTGCGAAAAAATTTTCTAGTGACAAGAGGTGTTACCATTATTATATTTCTGGAAATATTTAAAAAGTTATTCATTATTATAATTTATCAGTGAATATTTTCCCCTTCTGAAACATTTGGCGTATTGTAAATTAGTCTTTATCGTTTAAGTTTTAAGACATTGTTAAATAAACTTCCCATTAAGGAAAGAAAGTTTCGTCTTCATAGCTACCATGCTGGTAACGAATTATTTATATCAAAAGAATGTTGTAGTAAACACAGGTGCTGCTCTCTGCTGGGTGGAGGTGACAACACTGCCGAATTTTCTCGCAGAAATCGTCAAGCTGTCCGGTATTGATTTCTAGCGTATTTGATGAAACTGTGCGTGAGCACGAGCTGCTGTAACCGTCGCGGCGGCCACTTCTCAGCAAATCGCGGGCCACTGCAACCAGCGCCGAGACACCCACTTCGTGCCGTGACGTGATCTCGGCTGGAGAACAGCCTTCCGGTGCCTGACGTCATCAAGGAGACGAACCGGTCGCCCTGTCCTTGCAGTGCACGTCATCCAGCCCCAACTAAATAGAGTCCAGGAAAAATAATACTTAGCCTATGAGAGTCCAGAAAAAAAAATTGAACCCTACCTCGGCACACCACAGGGCAGAAAAAAATCAAATCAATATAATCTACCACAGTCCAGATAAGATTCGTAACTACCGTAAATAGGTACTGTAAATATACCTATTTCCACATGCCTGTAATTATTTAAACCAGTTTGGAAATTTGACCCTTATTCTCATTAACCCTCATTCCTATTTTAAATATGTCCTATATGTGAAACTTATTTATTCACTTGTATACCATTTATAAAATGTATCACATAGTGTTGGATTAATAAAATATGTTGTGCTCCCTTAGTACATACAAGAAGAAATTTCATTTCTTTCCCATGCTCCTAAATTCGTAGCTCAAAGTCGTCTTTTTTGCTTCCTTCAGTATACAACATAACGGTCAAATAGTAATTCTAACTTCTAATAAATCGTCTTGCACCTTAATTACGCTTATATACAATCAATCATATAACCCTTACCTATTTTTATCTCAATGAATTAAAATATTTCTGAAGCTTCCTTTAAGTATTTCTTACTCAAGCAAAGACTAATCATCAAAATTAACTGCAAAAAATAATGTCACAGACAAATTCAACTTTCCACAGTCCAGAAAAAATCCCCAAAATACTATAGACATGCCTAACACTTTTTGAAAATTAGACATGTTCCTTCCCGATTTACCGAACGTGTACATACACTTCACACCAAAAATTAGCATGCAGCCTCCACAGTAACCACGTAACTGTCGCAGCAAATAAACTCAGAGAGCAAAATCCGGTTACATGCCATCCACTACTATCCATCAAGACTCGAACACTATCACCGGAAAAAATATACTAGTGACCATATTGACCAATCGTTCAATATAACACAAGAAAAACTAATTCATACAAAACAACCATAAAATCCGCCATATTTTAAGCATACCAAGCAAAAATACAGCCCATGTCAAAACATCATGATACAGACAAACCTACCATCCATACTATTTGAAATACAATAATTCAGGCGATAAAAAGTTAATTAGAAGATGAAAACAAATAACAAATGATATTCAAAATGGCAGACATGGAATTGCAGAGCATGTGTATTCAGAAAACAATTTAGTTGAGCAGAAGTGAGTGATCAGGAAATAAGATGACAGTCGGGGGAAGTGAGTAATCAAGAAACTTGATGGTGACGATGATGTAATCTAAAATGGAAGTAATAATGTAATCAAATATGGTGGCCGAAAACAAGATGCCGATGGTGACATAACCGAAGATAGTGGCCAGAAACAAGCTGGCAGTCGGAAACCAGGTGGTGGCCATAAACAAAATGGAGGCCGTTAAAAGTCATGATTAAGATCGTATGACATTATCCAAGATGGTGGTGGTGACATAATAAAAAATGGCGAACACAAAAGTAAAGAAGCCGGTGCCTGGAGGCTGCCCCAGTATGACATTTTCCCCTCTACTCTTGGCCATGCATATTAAAAGCACATGATGTCTGGTCCACAAACGAGTGCACTTTTTTTTTTGGTAGTTCTGAAAGTAGTATTGTGTACTGTTTTTTTCATGATAGAATATTTTATGTTGAAATACTGGGCTGGTTGATAGTCAGCTTAGTGTGTTAACGTAAACATCTGTAGCTGGGGAAAACACTGCTGTATCCATAGAAACAGATGTAAACAGGGCTACCTACAGAACTGTCAAAAAAAGTGCACTCGTTCGTTCGTAAGACAGGCTATAGTAGAGGCAATGTCATAATTGACAGTATAATTTCAGCAACAGCAACAGTAGATGGTAAATGTCGGTTTGGGAGGCAAGGGATTAGGGCTGCTGTTCACGGTTCTGCCGCCATATTGGATCCACCATCTTGTTTCCAGCTGCCAGCTTGTTTCCGATCATTATCTTATTTCTGCCAGCTACCGTGTTTCTGTCCGCTATTTTATTTTCCACTTTTTGCTGTATCGTCATTAATTTTTTCAGGCTCTATCATTCCATCTTGTTTTTCATATTCTACCATTCCATATTGTTTTTCATGCTCTCTCATTCCATCATCGCTGTCTGTCATTCCACCTTGTTTCTTCATGCTCTGCCATTCCATCTTTTCTCTTTCCTTTCTATCTTGTCACCTTTTTCGCTCGCCATCTACATAGTTCCCTCGTCGCCTGCTAGGGGCGCTGGTGTGTGTCCACTATCTTGTTTGCAGTAGTTCCTTTATCGTCTGCTAGGAGATGCTGGTGTGTTTCCGCCATCTTGTTTACAGTTGTTTAATGTTGAGCGACAACCAGGACCGCTGTTATTTGTTTTTCCTCAGAGCTCAAAAAACCATTGTCTACCACAAGAAACCATTCACCTATAATGTGGATTGCCTACCATCCTCCAGTGTCACCAGAATCAATGTCAGTGTCAACTTCGCCATATCGCTGGGAGACTACCACCGAATGTCAACGTCATGCCACATCTGTCATTGCTGCCATCCCCTCCTCCACTGATACTTGTTATTATTACTCCGAGTCTCCCAGGACTGCTATATTTGGGCCGTGTTCAATCACTCAAATATACTGATATGGACGAAGAGGAAAGGCAACGAGCGACATCAATGGCAGAGTGGGTAGCTGCTGTAACAGCATCGCCACCCTCTCCTCCCTCCAGCACGGAAACGAGTATCCAACAGAAACTGGATTATATTGATCACAGATTAGGTGAAAACCACCAGCTTCTAGAAGCATTGTTGACAAACCAACATCTGCTTCTAGACAGCTTGTCAGAGGTGATTCGTTATACAAACAAGATTCGCCAAGATAAGACGGATACTCGTTTCCGCATTGGAGGGATCGAAAACAGTCTCAATTGTAGGTATATAAAAAAACATATCGACAAAGTGATTGGTTAAAAAAAGTGTGTGTTATTTTTATGTGTGTTTTTTGTAAAAAAAAAAAAAAAAAGTATAATTTATTTGAAAAATACATTTCTTTTAATTAAACCGTTTTGCAAGATATTAATTTTTTTTAGGGAGAAACCCGTTGCCTCTGTGCACAGTAAGTATGCCACAATTTCTGCTTTATTACCATTGCTCTTTTTTTTTTCATGTATGTAAGATTACAAAATCGTGTACTGTTATTTATTTTGCACGTCTATTTTTTTTTGTAAAATAGCCACATGCAAGAGATTTCTTTTATCTTAGATTCTTTCAAATTGTTTATGGTTTCCCGTAATTGCAAATAATGACACTTTTATTGGTCTTGGAAACCACTTGCAGGGACTTTTCATTCCCGAACACAAACCCTAACATAATATTTATCAAGACAAGGAACAAACACATTTAAGTAAAAAAATTATTTTCATTAAACTGATTTTAAAAAAATGTTATTTCTTATCAAAACATATACAAACAATAACTATTGTTTTGGGGAGAAGAGGAGTTTCTGTAAGAAGAATATATACAAATTTTTATGAATAAGATACCTTAAAAAATTATTTCCTGTGACTATAACAAAAAATCTTAGAAGAGGACTGGAAATGATATATACACATGCATACTTGCACTATATATATATATATATATATATATATATATATATATATATATATATATATATATATATATATAACAAAAAAAGAATTAATCAGAAAAAAGAATTTATCAATGACTATATAAAAAAGTTCTTATTACATATCTACAACTATATTAAAAAAACATTCTTATTGCTGGTCTATAAAAGCAACGGATAGTCAAATGAAATTTATATAAAAAAAATTCTTACCGTATGTCTACGACGATATGAAAGAAATTCTTATTACTTGTCTATCTCTCAGATATAAAAAAAAACATAAACAATTCTTATTGCATGTTGTCGCTGGTGCCTCAATACCGGACCACAATTCAACCCCAACTCTCCTTTTCTCTATCCTTGCACTTTAAAAAAGGATCAGGTAAAAGGAGCGGGTTATACTAATCACAAAACACAAAATAGCAGAGATATCAAACACAGGATATCAAGATATTTGTGTTAACCTAAAGCTGGGTGCTTCTGTCCAAGTAGGGAAATAGGTACTTAACACTAAAACAGAAAATATAAAATCTTTCCTCACTGTGACTTTTACTCACTCTCCAAAATAACAATTACACAGGCCATATCAGAATGGCAAATATAACAATTTCAACCCAGAAAATTACAAGGTTTTCATTCTTTTAGATCTCACACCAAAACTACCCAAATATACCTTCATGGCTTTACAAAATGCCAAAAAACCACTTTTTATAAAAAAAAAATTTCATTCGTGTATACTCACGTTAGCACAGCAAACAAACAATAAGTATACAGTTTCATTTGCCATACCTTGGTTTACCAAGGTTATGTCCACACTTCTCCGCTTTAAAAACACTGCAAACTAAACCCTACATAAAAATCTTACACAGCCAGAAACGACCTTTACACACTTCTACCTACCTGGAATACATTATATTCCCTGTTCTTTCTTTCTTAATCAGCTGATTTACAGCAAGAGGTCTTAATAACCCAATAACCTAAAACTCGACCTCTAAAATTACTCTCTTTAAAACTTAATTTTAAAACACCAACCTTCCAGGAACACAATACCCAAATATTTAGCTCGTAGCTTGCCTCTTAAAACATTGATAACGACATTCACACATTTTACTTTACAATTTTACACATCTCTTTTACAATGTTATACAATACACCTTGGTATAAACTCAGGGCTTCTTACAATACTTTTAACACGTGACACGGTACGTTAGCCCTAATTTCACAAAAAAATGAACAAAATGAGAAAATGAGTGGTTTCAGGCAGAATATTTTTCATTACAAACCTCACTCTTGAGCAGGGACTCCATTTACTCCACCGACCATCACCACTTCCATCACACAGTCCATCAAACACAAGACCAGCACCCGGGGATGTTCTCCCCCCTCCGGCCCTTATCTCTCTCTCTCTCTCTCTCTCTCTCTCTCTCTCTTACTCTCTCTCTCTCCACACTAAGGCGGGGGTAGTGCACTGACCCACAACACACCCTAAGCAAGCAATTGTGGTGACCCAGCGATATTTTCCCGCGAAGGCACACAAATGTGTCCGCAGTGCCACCACAATGTCATTCAACCTTCGCCACAAAATCAATCCAACATCCAGCAAGGTCGGGCCTGAGGATACTCTCCCCATGAGACACACGAACATGACCAGTTCCTCACACACAACTCCACTCTTCCATTCACACACTCCACACCATCAGTCCTATTCCAAGAGTCCTCATTCACGACTTCAAATACTACCCTGCAAGAAAACACGATGATCCACAATCCTGGTCGACCACGCCAAACTTCCCGCACTATCGCCTCTTCACAACACCCGATTTCCAGTTTCCACTATCCGGCATCCCACTCGTATTATCCTTAATCAGCACCACGCAATCTAACTCAGCGCCACTATTTGCTGAACAAGGCATAATCCCGAGCCCCGGCCTCGTGAAAACCTCAGCAACTCAAGCTTGTGCACTATCGTCACAGCTCCATGTTCCAATTTCATTTTATCTGGTGTCTCCTTCAATCTCCATTGATCAGCACCACAAAACCTCACAATAGAATCAATCAATATGCTGAACAAAGCAATTCCCCATCCCGGCCTTGCAAAATCATCGGAAACACGAGCTGGCACAATCTCTCCTCAATTTACTTTACAGTTCGGAACCTCTTCCAGGAGGCTCCAACTCTCACTACTCCAACATGCACACCACAGTACAGTATAACACTATTCCCGTTCTTACAGTCAGACTCCATTAATTTCATTTCAAAACCCTTTTTGTAGTATCTAAGGGGCATATCACCAAAAACAACTTTTTTGAAACAAAGTCGTAGTCACCTCTTCTTATCCTCATTTAGTGAGTGCGAGACTAAATTGCGCGAAGAGCGAAAAATCGCCAAAACCCCCAGATTTTTTTTTGTAGTCCGAATGGGGCAACTATGGAAATTTTATAAGTTCAACACGCAGTTTCGCAAAGTCCTGACAGCTACCATTTCTCTATCTAAGTTCCGCTTCACTACTTCAGAAATATTCTAAGTCCAAACACCAGCACTACTTCACACTTTTCGCAAAGTTATACCTAACTTTTCTCTCGGCGATCTCGAAACTCTCTTCTAACCAAGGATGGAACCACTCACCTATTGGTAACCTGCTCGCTGACGGGGACGTGTCTTTCAGAGTACCGCGTGAACCCTCCATGCATACCCGAGCAGCTCCCTACCACCGAGCTATTCCCTCCCAAGACCACTTACCAAAGTGCTCTCTATAAGCTCGGCTCGCCCCCTACATGCCTAGCGCGCGCTCTATACGGGGCACTCTTTTAAACTATTGACGAAATTATTGGCGAAGGATTGCTCACAAAACTCCTCATCGACCTCTCTCTGGAACCCATAAACCACTCCTGCCCAGCAGGCAGCCATACCACATAACGTTTCCGTGATGGACTCCCAACAGTCACAATTCTATGACTATATGAAAAAAAAAAACACTCTTATTGCTGGTCATAAGAGCTTCAAAAACCTATAAAAATTATTACTATGCATTGGAATTATCACGAAAAAATATTTATTCATCCCCTGCACACACACACACACACACACACACACACACAGGCTATTACTTCTTTCAAATGCCTTGCCCCAACGCATGTCCTGATAGCGCAGTTAGCTAGGGTGACAACCATGCTGGCGACCACAACGTCCTGCAGTTCAGTCCTGCACCCCTCCACAGGATTTTTTGAGTTCTGCGAAAAAATAAATAACCACTTCTGGCTGTCGCTCAACGACTTAAACTACTGTAAACAAGATGTACACACACCAGCACCTCCTAGCTGACGATGGATAAACTGCTGTAAACAAGATGGTGGACATACCAGCACCCCTAGCAGGCAATGAAGGAACTACTGCAAACAAGATGACGGAAACATACCAGCGCCCCTAGAAGGGAGCGAAGGAACTGCGTAGATGGTGGGCGAAGAAGGCGACAAGAGAAAAACGAAAGAGAAAAGATAGAATGACAGACAGCCAAGACATATTGAGAGAGTATGAAAAAACAACAAGGAATGATAGAGAATAAAAAATGAAACGATAGAGCATGAAAAAACTATATGGAATGATAGAGCACGAAGAGAGAAAACAAATTGGCGGAGGACAGAAACAAGATAGCAGCCACGAACAAGATCGCCGATGGAAACAAGATGGCATATCCAAGATTGTGGTGGATCCGTGGATATGCAGTCCCCAGTGCACGCCCCCAAACCTAAACCTACATTTCCCATCTGCTAACAACAAAAAAAATGCTTAAGGATTTTACCGTCATCTAGTATTCTCGAAAAGTTATGACCCAGATTTCTAAGGCTTGGGAGAACAAGGTACGCGATCACTGCGCAATGTATCACATTAAGCATAGCTAAGTGACCTTTCACATTAGGTATCATTGTCTATTTAATTCACATATTTAAAACCAACTGAAAATGGTAACTTATTTTTAAAGCATTAATAAACATGAATGTGTTACATTTTTTTGTCGCGCATTTTATTTTAAGTTGATTATTAAAATTTTGCCCTGTCAGAAGCATACTACCAAACTCAAAAAGCACGAGAAATTTATAATCAATGATACTACTTTTATATTTTTTACCAGTAAGTATAAATAATGTCGCATTTCCTAAGAAAATATACGAATGTAATAGTTTAAATAGCCATCGAGTCTAGTACCTGAGAAAATGTACCAAACATCGACCCATGCCTTCTAAGGTCACATCTTCTAAAATAAATCTGGAATATTACGTGTGGCAGGAAATTGTAAGTCCAAAATGGTTTGTAATCCTTTAGTTAAGCATTTCATTTGCGTTACGTCCTAAACATTCATTATACTGGTAATCTTAACACACAGAGTGCACACGTTCGCAACGACAGATGCACACATGACACTCCCTAGCACATGTTCACAACGACTACATCTAGAAGCCGAGAGCAGAGAACTTGGAAGACAACAATTAAATTCTCATTCTAGGTTGTTAAAGGCTGTTCATGATAAAGTGAGCACTTTTGAAATCAACCTAAGAAAAAAGTCAATGCTAATAACGTCATATATTTTAACGGGCGCACAGAGTGGCATGCGCCCAGTAAAGTTGGTAACGGTGGAAGGAAAGAAGTTCCATATCTTAACGTCAAATAGAAAGTGTTAGGTAACAATTTATGGTAACTTGAATTATTTCTTTCGCGACCTGTTATTTTTAATGCATCAAAGTGTAAAAATGAGCAGATTTGTAAAGTATTTACTTTTCTAATAATTTCAGAGAGTTTTTTTTTTTTTTCGACGAATGAGTAAAATGATGAATCCCATGACAATGTTAGTTTTACATAAGGCGAAAAAATACACAACGGGAATACAAGTAGATCTTAAGTAGGGCTTTCAAAAGTGCTCATTTTACCGTGAACAGCCTATATTCATTTTCTAAACCTATTAAAAAAAATTGTAATTAATTTCGGAGTTGCTTGCGGTTTCTCTTAAAAAGGACATAGAAATCACTGTAGGTTTGCCAAATACTTTTCGACTTCTCATCATGTATTACTGTGACATTTGGGGGGGGGGGGGGACATACGTATGATGTAAAATATTTCCTTATTTAGTCCAGAAATATAATTTGAAAGTTATACTATCGCGATTACAATATGTAATACAATTGTCGAAACCCACAATACATTCTCCATATCTGTCACACAAACGTGTTTGCAAGTGTGATCACGACATATTCTCTAGGGCATTAGAAGGACCACGGCCTAATTAACGACCATTAGATGGAATGGGGTTTTTTTTCTCCGATGCACGATCAATCGTGCCCAGAAGGCAGATGGTTGGCGAAATGCTTGGTCGAGATCTGGGTCGGAGATCTCGCCGTACTCTCGTAGTCTTCTTTCTTCCTGGCCGCCCACGCACTGATGCACAAGGCTCACGCCCACGCCCATACGCGCACCTACGCTCGCGGACACTCAGCATGACCGAGCGCCCACTCGCACGAACCTCAAGGTTCCTCTTCCGGTGTCGTGTCGTGCGTGCTAGCTACGCCGACCGGTTTGGAGCGCGCTACTTGCGCCCGCTGGAAGAATGCACAGTTGTGTCACGTGGGTGCAGATGTAGGTGGCGGTATGGCTAGGCGGGACATTTTTGACGATCTTTACATGAACCTGCCTGTACCATTTCGCCAACTTTACACGCCAGCTGTCGAATTGGCAGTGCTGGCATGCTTAAAAAAATTTGACTATTTGCCCAGCACGATACTGTCTCAGCTGGAAGCAGTTGGCTTGTAATCAAGGGGGGAGTAGATTTATTACCGGCAGAAAGGCCGCCATATTTAACAACAGAGTAAAAAAAAAAAAAAAAAACAAATATAATAGCACCAGCTGCTATATGTTATGTAGATAAGCATTCCCAGAGTTAATGAGCGGAGCATATTTGGTCCTCGCAAGCAGTAAATATTTTCGACGGTTTATACATTATATGCACGTACCTACCCACTCGTCACCCATTACATTAAACTATGATAAAAAGGGGAGAAATGTCATTATTAGTCGGGTCCGTTGTGAAACTTTAAGAGTGGGATAGACCCCCGCAATTTTTGTGAAATAGTTGTTTGCACGAATACGTGTATCTCGGTAAATAAATGTTCTGCAAATACGACTATTTGTCAGAAAATATCAAAAGCAATTACGTGTATATTTTCCTACTTTTTTACTTTTGTCATATTTAATGTATTCTTGGAGAAAAAAATTCGCGAATCTGGTCAAATATAGCATTTTTAAAGCTTGCCTATGCAGTTTCCTTAAGCGGCAAGAGAAAAGTACAAAGATACGGGCGTAATTTAATCCGTGGTTTTTCATCGCGTGTGATAAAACCCCGCTGTTACAGATCTAATTTGCACAGTGCAGCGTTACGACGGAAACACTGCACGCCTTACGCGTAAGAGCGATGAGGCACTAGGCGTGCGTGTTAGTGTCGCCTGTATCGTTCTCTCGCTTCTTGACTTTGGACGCGGGGTTCCCATGGGGGTCCATCCTACTCTTAATACGTACTATTAAGATTTGAGCTGGTGTAACAGCTGCTGCGGCAGACTTCGCACAAACTGGTACGGTGTCACATGCCAGGCTGCTGTAAACGCGACCCCCAGAATACCTTGTCATCGATAGATTCTGGAAATCAGGCTCGAGAATGACGAAGTCAAGATGGGATAATCGCTTAAAAAATAGTAGATTATTATATTAGTTAATTGCGATCGATTCCTCGATTAATTTCAAACAACTCGATTATTCACAATTTTAAACTGTTTATACTTAAGCAAAACAACGCATTACAGGTCTACATGTTTCACATTTATTAAAAACATAAAATAATGTAATCCCGAAACAACAAATTTTCAAATTTGCACGTACGTAATGTAAATGCAATGTTTACTTTTCTATAAACATTACCTAAATATCATATAACTACTAAACAATTACGCCATTTAAATAATAGGTCATCACAAATAAACACTAAGTCTTTAAAACTACAAGATGTTTTTGAAATAACGTTTGGCACCCATTATATTTGTGAAATCTCTCACTCACTTTTCAAAATAGCATGAATTATTAAAAATAAACAGAAAAATATTTGGTGAGAATAGTTTTCAAGAAATTTATGCAAATATGCAGTATTTGCCATCAATTTTATGCATGGATTATTAAATACAATCGATTATTTTACCGATTATTTATTAGATTAAAAAATTGGGTTTTGCTGTGTTGGGGACACGGCCGTTTGGTTTGCGTAAATACGTCTACGTTGATGCGCTCGGACGCCTTGATATTCATTTTACGTTCCCGGCACTGTTTCACTCGATCATATGAGGTTTTATGAGTATCACTGGATTGATTTTGAGATGCTCTTTCCGACCGTATACGATGTCTGTATTTCGACTTGGCCTTTTGACGAGTATAGGCCGGAATTGTGTTACGTTTTCTTAATTGTTTACATTTCACAATAACCACGCCACAGAAATGTTTTTATACGTGCAATCGATTGATCTTGACGAGAGCTGTCGATTGAAACCTAAACGAGCGTCGTAGCTTCTCCCAGTCAAATGTTATACTACGCGGAATTTATGAGACGCGGCGAAACGAACTCGAAATTGCAACTCCCCTTCACCACCCACCCCGCGCGCGATGCTTCGCAGTTCTCACTCAACCTAACATATTCTTTGAGCGTTTGGAAAAGGAGTGTGGTGAAATTTAATTTTGAATGTAGACGATAGATTCGGAGCTGCAATGCCAAACTGTATCCCCAGATTTAGTTATCGTCGCATTTTCTGGATTGCCTCTCACTAAGGTTGCACATTTAAAGACGTATTCGCGTCAAAAATAATCGTAGTCGATTCATTCGAATGACAAAATTACCCGATTATCCCATCACTTGACTTCCCGCGTCTTATAACTGCGTGATGGCGAGTCCAGGCATCCCGGGCCCAGGTCGGCTGGATGTTCGCCAGCGACCAGAGCATTCCCTCTGACGAATATTAATAGTCTTGGTAGGGGAGGAGCGGAGTGGAAGGGGGAAGGGGGTGTTCTGCTCAAAGGGCTGGTAGTCAGTCTGCGCCAAGCCCGCGATTACCTACACACATGCAAGCTTCCTGTTATTAGCAAACTAAAAATACATAAAAAGCATGTCGCCAGTATACATAAACAATGGAAACCACGGCTGCACGCTCTGTTAATTCCCAAGAATAAGGGCTGGATTTTCGACTTCTTATTTGTAACTATCGAAACAGCGTGTAACAATAACACCCCCGCAGTGCCGCCGAGAGCTAACACAGGTACTATCGGCATGGGAACCTCGGACTCCCTACCCATCTCCTCATGTTTCACCTTTCAACTGGTGGAATGTGGAGTGTTTGAAAATTTCCAAAGACATTGATTCAAAATATTAGATCTATTGGTTTTCACTCAACGTACATTTAAATACTATATTAAGTTTTCCTGGCATTAAACATACTTTTTCACTGCACTGTTTACATCGAGAACTTCAAGTTGGTGGCCGCCGCGACCGAGTGTGTGCACGAATTATTGTACATAAGGTTGTACATAAAACTAAGAGCCACATAATAAAGGATACGTGCCAGTTCGGTTCCGTGAACGCAGATGATATTAGCCCGTTATCAAGTAGTGTAACTAGCTTACATGCATAGACAAGGGCACTGTCAGCGTCAAATAGGTTCGTGAACGAAAGGTAAACGAAACAATGTATTAAACCAAGAGTGTGTCATTCTGTATTGCGTTTTCATTGTGCTCGGAGGGCAATCTTGTGGTAAAATGAGGCACTATACAGTAAGAACATGGTGCAAACACATAAGTTGGGCCCGTTTTTAAAGGGACGAATCATCGGACTCCTGTAAACGGGTGAGACACAAATTCAAGTTACATTAACCATGAATAGATCACAATGTGTGATTTCCAGGCTTTGGCCGAAGTTCCGAGACACGTACTCTAAATTCGAATCCGTGAAAAACCACTGATTCGCAGTGAAATTCAACTACTCGAATCAGTGAAAATGGCTCCACTTAGAATCAGTGGAAAACCACGTATTGTTTCAGTGAAAAAATTTACTGATTGAATTAGTGATGTGAAAAAATTTCACTGATTAAATAAGTGACAGCCAACTGCAGCGGCGAATTAAATATTTTTATTCAATTATAATTACGAGAGATAAACATATTTATGGTAGTTTACTATTTTATATTGCGCAATTTACACTAATTTATAAAAGTGAACAACTCCTGCAGGTGGCAGGGATTGAACTCGCATCCCCTTTCCTATTATTTTTCAAACCATTATCTAATCATCTTACATGCTGTTTAACTAATCTATCAGACAAAAAACTAATCACTGACAATGCCTGCAAGACAAATGTCCTCTGAGTTTGCAGCTGCATTTCAGCAAGCTGTGAACAGGAGACTCTGGGCAGCTGGTCTCTTTACCAGTCATCCAGTAGTGTGTGTCCAGCTTAAAATAATGCACAGAAGAACCCGTTTACAGCTAAGTCAGTAGCATCTAAATTGGATCCTCAATTAATGGAGGAATGTGCTCTTCACAGATGAGTTCAGATTCAGGAAGTAAAACGATTCCCATCGCACATTCGCCTGGAGAGAACCTGGATCACGAATAAGTCCCAGAAATATTGTGAAAAGGGGCCAGTTTGGTGGAATAATGGCGTGGGCAGGCATCGTCTTCGATGGACGTATGGTGCTGCGCATCTTTGTTGGAGGTACTCTTATTGCACAGAAGTACAGAGACTAGATACTGTAACGGAATATGAGACTATTCAGAGACGCAGTCGGGAGAGGCTTCATTTTTATGGACTACAATGCACGCACTCATCGAACTAACCTGGTGGATGAATATCTTGAAGATGAAGATATCCACCACAGCCAGCGAGCTTTCCAGGCATTAATCCTTTAGTGCAAGCCTAGGATGGGAGAGACGACTCGCAGCCCACTAATAAAGAAGATGTTGCACCTCCGAATTAAGCATTATCCTATTCCGTATTTATATTTAACGATGTTTGGTGCGAACCGCAGGGTGAAATTCAACAGTATTTTAATTTTGGTAGACATTCAAACGTCGAATGTTTTTATCTATTACAAAGTTCGTGCATATTCCAAAAAAAAACTTGCGCGATAATGCAAATATGTTACTTTTATTTCAAATGAACAGTATGAATCCACAACATATTTACAATGATCATGTTTTGGGCGATATGACATTTACAAAGTTTAAAGATGTGTTTTAACTGTTGGAAAAACAAGTATGCTTTTCTGGTAATTATACCACCACTTCCCCTATATAAATGGAGATATAGATGCGGTTTTGACAGTTTTTTACTTCCCGACCAAGAATAATGAGTATTTCAAAGTTTGGACATAGCGATATAAAATGCAATCATTACATCTACCGATATGCAACAGAAATTAATAGAGTTAATCGATGGGAAAGATAACGTTTATAAGAACAGGAGTGTAATTGCAAACATTTTAACCAATATTCTGAATGAGTTTCAGCATAATGAACTTAGAATGGAAGAATGTTTAAATGGGTTAGCTAAGGACTTCAGCATTATGTTAAACACAATTCTTACAATGCAACTTACAGAACTGCAAAATAAACTAAGAGCTCTAATTAACGAAGTGGTATCTGCTACTATTACAAAACAAACTGAAACACAAATGGAAGATATGGCATAAATATAAGTGTTGAATTGATTAGTAAAACATCTGGTTTAGTTATGCAAACAGATCTGAGAAAAATAATGATTAAGAAACACTAATAAATTATTTTATTAATGGCTTGAGAGCTAAAACTGTGAGTAAATTAGATGCAGTTTTAAGTAAACTCGATAAGAATGAAAAGGTGCAGGCTGCTCGATCTAGTGTTACTGCTAGAAAACCATAGCATTAGCTTATATATAAAACTGAAATGTTAGTATAACGTAATTAAATAAATTTCTTGATTCCACTTCGGAATTACATAATGTTATATCTGCTGTAAAGGAGAAATATTTACAAGCTAAACGAGCACAACTGGAATGGGATGGTTTAAACAAAGAAATATTTAAACCTGTAACGAGTAGAATGGATACATTACATTCTGTGTTGAATACGTCTAATGAAACACCATTAGAAATTACATTGCAAGAACCTTTAAAGAAGAAAAAGCAAACCCTTTCTTAGTTAACATGACGTTATTTAGCTTTAAACTATTCTTCACCTACATGTTATAGAATATTCGGTGTATATCGACATGGAAACATATGTTTTTTGGGAGATTCAGTAATGATTTTTTCTGAGAATATAATTAAAATAGGTGATTATGTAACTGATGTCAGTGAAGGATTGTTTGAATTATTATTTAAAAATATTCCAAATGGATACTTCGACACCGATTTGGATAAATATAAGGAACTTATCCGAAGTATGAATGCAAATAATAGTTCAGGAGATGGAAACCACCTGAAATTACATTTATTAAGTGATATTTCTGGAAGTGGAATATATAAAGATGAAGTTGACGATTGTTTTCTCCTGCAAATTCGAACAATTTTAATAAATTGATGAACAGATTAAAACTTCTCATTGCATCGAGAGAATTGGGAAATGATTCACATATGAACGAAATTGTTTCTATTATTGAAGAGCTGACTGACGAAGATTATATTACTAATGAAATTCAGTAAGACTGCTCAAGAAATTCATACCCCTGCAAGGATAGGATTTCTCAGAAGAAGAGTTATTACTTGTGGTTTAAGGGGGGAGTATACTTGCTATCTTGGATTTACATATTTTCCTCATTAACTTAATTTTCGGAGTCAATATTTAAAAACCAAGCAAGTCATGACAGACATAGGGAACATTTTAACAGTTATTTCTAAATCCTAGTTATTTTTCTTTCGTGATTAGTGTCACATCTGTAACCATAATCAAACACTATCTAATTATTTAATCATTTCAGTCCCACATGGGAAAATACAGGTATATTCGAAACCCTACGAATTAAAGAAAAATTGTTAAGTAGTCATCCATGTCATGTATAGCTTTGATTTTTTATTTCTTGTCATATATTTTTATTACTAAAATTTGTAAGAAAATTCGAAGATGGAGTGGATACTACTCCCTTAAATGATCTTTTTCAAGCCAATTTGTGTGAAATGATATTGCTTTCGAAATAAAGTAATGGATACAAGTCTATTTTAACTGTAAAATACTTTTATTCAAAATATGATTGGGATATACCTGTGAAGAACAAGACTGGAAAACAAGTTACCACTGCAATGAAAACCATTTTGGAATTAAGAATGCTAAAATTGCTTCAAACTGATAAAGGGATGAGTTCTCAAATGGGTCTTTTCAGAAACTAATGGCTGAATATGAATTATGTAAGACATTCTGAAATTAAAGCATTTGTATCTGAGAGGTTCAACAAGAGCATGAAACAGCTAATATACAAACATTTCACATCAAAGGCGACTTACAATTGGGTGGATGTTTTGCCTGAAATACATAGATTTTTTGCCTGAATACATAGATTTTATAAATCGAGATATCACCGAACTATCAAGATGGTACCCGAAAAGGTTACAGAAAATATATTGATGAAAACTGTATATAATAATGCTAAAGTAGTCGATGAGAGAAAGCAAAAGTTCAAAGTTGGCCAATATTTACGAATCTCTAGGCTGAGAGGTGTATTTGAGAAAAAATATAGTACTAATTGGTCGTACGAAATATTTAAAATTATTTCAGTTAGACAGTTATTTCCTAGAGTATGTTACCTCGAAACCTTTGATGGACAGCCTATTTAATGCAGTTTTTATGAACATGAATTACAGAAAGTTGCATCTCCAAATTAATATTTAGTTGATAAAATCATTAAAAGGGAGAAACATGGCTCCTTAGTCTGCTGGAAAGGTTTCTAAAAAGTGCAAGATTCGTGCATGAAGAATCAAGATCTTAAAAGATTGTAAGACAATATATGTAAAATTATGATAATCAATAAAATAATGAAACATAATTGATGTTTTTCATTTAAATAACATATCGATATTGATGGGGTTTGGATGTACAAATATTGTGTATTTAGTTTATTATACTTATCATACAATCATTCTGCTTGTTGGATTGGATTACCATTTGATTAGATTTGTGATGCAATTCGCATTTCGGCAGTAATCCATTACAATTGATAAGTAATCAAATTTGTGGCATTTGATTCCTTTTAATGTTATATTTCTTGGAAATGGGATAAAGTTTCACAGAATTTTGCAGTTTAAAGACTTTTGGAATGTGAATATTCATGTTTAGAAGATAATTTTATACTTTTTTGGGGTGATTTATTTCTTAAGTTGTATTCACTAGGAAGAAGCATTAGGATGCAAGATTCGAAATGTTTTTCAAATGGTCTACATAACAAAGGGGTGAAAGTTCATGATGCTGTCTATAGAGGATGAAGAGAGAGAGAGAGAGAGAGAGAGAGAGAGGGGGAGGGGGCTGACAGCAAGTGAGATAGGGAGGAACTTAGTTGGGCAGTTGTTCTTGACCATGCAAGGGGGTTGGATGTCCTATACAGAGCTCCGATCCTACCCTACCCTTTGTAAGATATAATGCGATAGGACCCATAATAATATTTGTGCATTTTAATATAATAATTAGGTTTTTATTAAACATGGACTTTCGGGAAACTTGCATGTGACTTTGAAGCTAACCTACATCTGGATAATTATACAGATGTGCCATCGTGATTGTTGCTAGGCTTCGATGAAAGTTGTGTTAAAAAATATTTATTTTAAATACGTTTCTCACGCTAGGAAAAACATGCGGAGTGGAATTCGCCTGTGTACGACATGTGATGAGCTAATGTCTTGAAGAAGGTATGCTCAAATTGTTTTTCTGCATTGTTAATTTATATATCTCATTGATTTATAACACCTAGATTGGTAGGGTATTAATATAAAGTTGTACATTTTTTTAATAAGTCACCATGGTTAATTACTTTGTTTTAGATAAAATTCAGAATGTGTCATTCTTGTGTGCAAATTGTTTCCTTCATAAGTTAGTTTGTGCTTTCTTTGGCATAACTGAAATTAGTTTTGGGAAATATTTGCATTTTGTAAACATTCAAAACGTTTGTATGCTCCATTTGTAGGCAGGATAAATAATTTTCATTGCTTTGCAAGTTTCAATTTTGGACTTGTGCATTTTTAATAAGTGACCTTTGTTAATTACTTTGTTGTAGTTGTACTTCAGAATGTGTCATTCTTGTGTTTAGGACTAGTGTGGTTTAATTCAAGTTGTTTGGTTCCATGTTGGACATTTCATTATGAGTTAGGATATTAATATATTTTTTCCGACTCTTTTTAGTTTTACTTTATGACACCAGGATTTCTGGGGTGGTAAGTGAATTTTAATTTTGACATGAAAATAGGGCAAGTTGGCTGTAATTCGTGTGGTTATGTGGATTTGGGATAATTTGTTTGTAATTATATATGTTCTCTTTGCAATTCCTTAGTATTTGATTCGATGAGTGGTTTTGGTTAGCACTTGATTCGTGTAATTTATTCTGGTGGTTGAGATATATAATATTGGCAGGGAATTAGTTTTTGGGAGATCTTCATATTTTTTTAACGTTCAAAAAGTTTGTGGTTAATTTGTTACCAGTTGTTTGCATGTGCATCGCAATCGGGGTAAGTCATTTTAAATTATTTGTAATAATTTATTTGTGATGTGTTCTTTAAAAAATATTTTTTTTAATGTTTGGTGCTTATTCGATTTCTCCAAAATACTATACTACGTTATTCTAAAGCATTCATTTATTACAATTCTCTAATTACGTATTTCCGACCTCTGCCGTTTCACATATCTAGAACTCAGTCTACAATCAGACACTGGTCAAAGTGGATGTATCTTGGTGCTACTCCTCCAACAACCTCAAGTCACATGTCAGATGGGAAACGGGAAGGAACTCATATGCCCTGCTCTCCCCCTCCTCAATAAAATAAAAAAATAATATTGCACAATTTGTAGATATATACGCCTTCCCCAAAACCTCACACCTCATCGGCTGCCAGGCGTCTAAAGGTGAACATCGATGTTGCCACTCTCCAAAAAATAAAAATAAGAAAGGACCCTTATCGTGAATACTAAATATATAAAATAACACAATAATTTAAAAAATATATTTTTAAATTTAATTAATCAATCAATCAATAAAATTTCATCCGATTCATTTCTTCCGATTAAGATATTCAAATTTTTTGATCGGATTAATTACTGGATTAAATACCGGATTAATCGTATTTGCGACCAACCTGCTCCAACATATGTCATTTGACTAGTGAGCCAGAACCCCCACGTTCCTACTACTACTCGTGGATAATTCAAACTCTAATAATTGTTGTTTTGTGCCAGTGCGTAATTGATTACTAGTGCAGCATGCACGTTTGCTCCTACAATCACTTTCAGAGCTCCTTCCACGCACCGCTAAAATATTATGTAAAAATAACAAATGAAAAACCCACGAACGATTTAAAACGAATATTAAAAATCTGCACTATTACTATGACGTGCAAAAAAAAGAGGGGTGGAGGTGGATCGAGTATAAGGCAATCCTTTCAGATTTAGTGTCGCCCTTATCGCTCCCTCGCTTTTTGACCTTGAACGTAGGTACGTAGGACCCTTAGGCCGTGTGCACACGTGCGGACACAGACCGCGGCGGTACCGCAGCTACGTGTGCACTGGTACATATAAGCCAAGCCCTTGTGGCTAGCACGCACGCCTAGCGCCTCATCGCTCCTACGCGCATGGCGTGCAGTGTTTCTGACCTAACCCTTTACTGTGTAAACTAGATCTGTAACTGTGGGGTTTTATTACACGCGATGAACGTACACAGATAAAACTACCTGCGTATAATCGTACTTTTCTCTTACGGCTAAAAGAAACTTCATAGGGAAGCTTTGAAATGCGATATTTGACCACTTTCACGATTTTTTCTCCATTAATACACTTAATATGATAAAAGTAAAAAAAAAAGCGACAATTGTTGCAATATCTTTGTTTCTTTCATTATATTTTTTTTATCCTTTCTGGCAAAACTTTGTATTTCCAGAACATTTATTTATCGAGACACGCGTTTACGCGCAAACAACGATTTCACATAAAACGTTTCAGTACATAGGACCCTTAACAGAAACCTTAAGCAGTGTGCATAGAATATGAACCAATGTTTTCAAGGGGTCGTGTGCGTTCTTGGCTTGACTTAAGATATCGTTATATTTTATATCTTAAGTACAAGTCAAGACGAAGTAGCTAATCAGAGCCCAGTGACATTTGTTGTTGGTGGGAAACTGTATTTACATCTTGGATTTAGGTAATGCCTTATTGTGAAATCGTATTCAATTAATTATTTTAATCGCGAGAGAGTGTTCTCTTAATTTAAATAACAGTTCATGGTAATGTTTTATTTCTTGGAAGAGGTTATTGAATTCGCTTTAATTAAGGTTTTCAAATTTACTGACGTAATTGCCCAATGTTGGCATCGGCTTCCCCTTCTATAAGATATCACGAGTTTTTCAAAACGATTAAACAAGCAGTAACCACAAATAATTAAGTACATGTTAATAATCTTCAGTCTTGTCCATTTTTCCAGGTTATGTCGGCTGCTTTCGTCCCCTACGATTCTGATTGGCTAGACTTAACAGTTGCTAGGTGAATCATAAACTGCAAAACTTTTGACTCGGTAAGTACACAGAAAATAAATACAATTCTTAATTCTACAGTCTTTAATCGTTAACCCACCCTTAGAGCTCACACGCTTTGGGGCCTGGAATGTAAAATCTGGCGTATGAATGAGACATTTACATACGTTCCTTAACTCTTCCCAAGTTTCAGTCGACCGGCGCATATGAATAAAGGAATCTGGACTAGAAAAGTGTTAATTTTACATACGACGATACAAAAATGAGAAGGGGGTGGGGTAAAAAAGTATATCCTAATCAGGGCTTTCAAATGTGCTCCGTAAACCAATTTTTGAAGGTATCGATGAATTAAGTAAAATACCGTTAAAATTTTGCCACCGGGCATGTTTAACCATGTAGCAACACAGCTTTCTCGATTCCCGTTCGGAAGATCGTGGGTTCAATCCCGGTCGATTATACTTAGAGCGTTTTCCATTCTCATTTCAGGTAAACGTTCATGTGCATTTTTCACACTTTCTTTACCACGACAGAGGTGATTTGTTTCCGGCTCATTAGATGATGTTGGTCATTAGTTAGGAAACATTCGAATAAAAAATTTCCCGGCAGAATCGACTGCACTGCTAAGACAAGGAACAACAGCGGCCGGTTAAGGGGGTGGTGCCTGGGCTGAAAGAGTGAGTGGAGAGAATTGAGCGGCTCTTAACAGCGAGGTCTTGTGAGCCGTTCAAGCTGATTAAGGTGAGTATAGAGCGGCGCTGGAATGAAGGCATTGTCGGAATTCGCCTGAAGTACATACTTGTGCTTACTTGCCCCCGGAAGTGACGTCTTAAGTGGTCCGAATTGCAAGTGAAGTATGCAAGTATACAAGTAAACTAAGTAGTATACTTCTCACATACTTGCGTAATATGTGATGCAATTTTAAGAAGTAATCTGTAGGTTACAATTGATTTTCGACTTAGTTATTTTATTTAAAGTTTAATAGGGCAACATTACTACTGCGTAGACATAGAATTTTGAACTGAGTAAATAATTATCGCAAGTTTCACCTTTAAAAAAGATCTAAGCAATAAATTCGTATTAGGCCTACCTTCCTAACCTACAAAAGCTAAGATAAAAAAAATGCAATCCAAAATGCAATTTCATACAATAATGGAATACAATAAATGTTAATGTAAATCACATTGAAATATTATTTAATACTTTATTTAACCCCTAAAACCTTTGGCAATTATCGAATTCTTAGTCGGAATACATGCACATTAAAAGTGGTCAGCTGGCTAATAACTGACATCGAAGCCAATAAGACTACCTGTTCGAATTCATCAAGTTTGGTGCCAAGGGTAAGTGAAGTATGCAAGGATGCAAGTACGCAAGTATATACCTGAATTCGTACACGGCCGAAGGGGCGGGGGAAACGGGAGATCCCCGAGAAAACCCGCCGATCAGAGGCATCGTCTGGCACGATCCCAGATGCGAAAATCCGGTAATCCGGCCGGGGATTGAGCCCAGTTCGCCTTAGTGGGAGGCGAGTAGGCTAACCGCTCAGCCGCCGCGGCCCCGGGGTGGGCAGAGTCGGCTGCTGCATGTGTTTGACTGTCAGATAAGAAGTAGCGATGGTTTAATTACTTTTCTGCCCGCGAAACGGCACCGCGAGCTTATGGAAGCTTCCACAGAGCTACAGTACGTTTGCGTCTAGCTAGCATTAACGAAATCACAGTCAATTGTTGCAATATCTTTGTTTCTTTCATTATATTCTTTACATTTCATTGTAAATCTAGAGAAACTCTGTCTCAGCTACGAAATATGCTTTGTACAGTTGTGTGGCGGGGAAAATATTATCTTAATAGGACAGGGTACGTCAAACAATTTTTTTTTTTTTTATCAAATTGACGAAACGAACACAGACTTCGTTATATTCGTGAGTCAGAGCTCAGCTCAGGTGAAATAATACGTAGCTCAGCTCAGGCGCAAGAATACGTCGTTAAATCAGCAACACTGGCGCTAATTTAGAATTGTCAAACGTGGCTTGCGTAACTATGATAAAAATGGCGTGTGTACGATGACTGCCCACTCGGCAAAGATGGCGGAGATGTGGTCTACTTATCAGGCGCTCCTGGTACAATGAAATTCCCAACAATTTCAAATTTTTGGGTGGAACTAGTGAACCGAAAACTACCATCGATATTGGCATGCGAAGTTCACGTTATTTTCTGACAACTGGTTATACTAAAAAAATGTTATATACTTCTCTGACGTCTGTGATTTAGCTTATAATCATGGTAGTTTTCCCGGAAGGCCTCACGAACCAATAATAACACCTTATCGGCAGGATGGCCAATCTCTTGTGTCGCTATCGCACAGACGAATGGCGTCGTGTGAGGGGATCTGCCAATGAACTCACCGATCATTCTCAGGTGTATATTGAGCATTGAAGTCTAGTTTGTCCCAAAATAATAATTTGGATTTTGCATTTCTGTACCATGAGATATAGTCTAACAATAAGTACAATTAAATAGTAGTTTATAAATATTTCTAAATATTGTGCTAACCTGGAGAGCGCCCTTGTAATTATATTTCATACATTTTACCATTTAAATCATTGCTATGTAACTTCTCAAATCGGAAGAGAAACACAAGCGTGTGCCCATGACAGATTGCCACTACATTCGTCTCAAAATAATACAATACCAGTACGTATAATATAGTCGCTAAAACCGTCTGATAACAGCGAAAACCATATTTGACAGACCACACTATGGTTAGCATTCACAGATCATTAGCACACTGACAGGTGATTCAAAGTTTTCGATAGACGATATTAATTTGATTACAAGTTCCGCGTAACAATGTTTATATACCGAGTGATTCACGAGGAGTTACCGCCACTCACAGGGCATATTCCTTACATCATTTGGAGCAAAAGTTTTTCATATAAATGAGGGTCCTATTTCCAATATTTGCAGAGCAATTCGGAATATATATATATATATATATATATATATATATATATATATATATATATATATATAAACCAATAAAATAATAGCCCTCTCAGAAGTAAATACAAGGATATATTATCAGATCCTATTGTTTACAGTTGAGCATTACAATTGCGTCTAACAAGCTTACGAAAGATGTTCAGAAATGTTTCCGTCTACTTCCATACACTTGACCGCACGCTTATGCACCGCACGTGTTGCTCCACGCAGCTGCACACGTCTGTCTTTGATTTCTGTAGCAGCATGCATGATACGCGCTAGTAGTTCTTCACTTGTTCGTGCAGTCCTTTGGCAAACATAATATCATCCATCCATCCCCATATGCAATAATCTAGTGGTGATATATCTGGCGATCGAGGAGGCCAGTGGTGACAGCCATCTCGTGCTATACATCTCTCTCAGGGAAACGCACATTAACGTGTTCAACCACAGCTCGGTGGAGTTGAGGAGGTGCACCATCATGCTGGGAGATCATACAACGTCTCGCCGATAACAGAATATACTCGAGTAACAGCAGCAGTTCTTGCAACAACTGCAGATACACCACACCAGTCAAGCATTCTAGGAGGCCCAATCAGGTGATCGTGTAGGACACCACGCAACATATTAAGGCTGAAACGGTGTTAAAAACTCCTTTCCACTGTAGGATGGGTGTGCTGATTGTCGAATTACTCTGTAAATATTGGGAATGGGTCCCTCATTTATTTGACATATTTTGCTCCAAATGATGTAAGGAATAAGCCCTGTGAGTGGCGGTAACTCCTCGTGAATCATTCTGTATGAATGTAAATTCTGCAGTTCCCTGTCAAACGTATTATGTGGTAATTATCTACTTTTCCTGGCAATGCAAATAAAATTTATTTTAGAAACAAGCAACTAAGTGAGTGTAAAGAGATTTGGGCTGCTTTTAACATCGAAGGCTTGAGAGGTATGGAGCAGCGCCGGAATGAAAGAGCGGGAGAAAAATGATATCCCTGAGAGAACCCGCCGATCAGTGGCATCGTCCAGCACAATTCCTACGCGAGAAAATCCAGGAGCGACCTGCCGGGAATCGAGCCCTGTTCGCCTAGGTAGGAGGCGAGTAGTCTAACCACTACACCACCGCGACCACTTAAAACATATATTTGAAACTGTCACTATTCGATTAAAATTTTTGTTGTTACGCGCGTTGCCGGTATATGGAAGAAGACGCTTTCTGTATTGTACACGATTCGTATGCACAAAAAGTGTTCTTGTATTATAAGCAGCGGTTCATTCGTGTTTTCCCATTACTGACTGTTAGGGTGTGCTATGTGTTAGTTAAACCGAAAACTTGGTGTCTTGAGTAACATATAGTACTAAATACTTGTTTACAAACAATCTTTGGTCTAAAGACTCGCAATCTTCTATCAGTTTAACTGGCTACGTTTTGACGACCTTGACTATAAACGACTGTTGAATCGATTGACACGTGCCCGATTTTGTTAGCACAATCTATGACGTACTTTTGTAATTTGCGTTTTACATTTTGTCAACTTCGAAGCGTACAAATTACCAAATACAAATAACTAAATCGCCGCCAGTTCTTCTGGTTTTGAATGTAAAATACGTATACGAAATAAACGAATATGTTTGGCTCAGGAAATAACAATTTGAAGGAAGATGTCGAAATATTCATAATCTAATGTATTGTTTATACAATATTCTGTAATAAAAACTAAACAGAAAATATTCGTTGGTAAAAAAGCGAACTTGCCCTTAGTTTACGAGAGAAAGACATCAAAATAGATAAAATACCTTTATTTCACGTTAAGCACAGCTTACAGCAACTGCATACAAAACGACGAAACTTCATTACAGATGTTCGAAGTTAGCTGTACCCACAGAGCAAGTAAAGAGACAAGAGCGGACACTTCCATGTTGTAACGATCTTCTTATTTTGAAGACTTGTTTTTTGTTGAAGTCTGGTGGGTGGGTGGTAGGTACCTGGATTAATACCAACAGCAAACACGCATTACGAAAAATAAACACCTAAAAACAAAAATTAATAGTTCTTAAATGATTATTTTGTAATAAACACGTTTCACTGAAGTAGTTATAATAATCACGCTGTATTTAATGTTTAATAAAATAGCTTATTTACAAAAACGAAAATTCTATTTTTTTTTTTCATGCTATTGCTGAGTAGCATTTTACAGTATGTTTACAGCTTGCATTATTCTTGAGAGGTTCTAGAACGAAGTTTTGAAATTTCTTTATTAGAACCTACTTGACTAACACCATTTAGTTGCCGAATGCTGTTTTCGGCAATAATTAAATCTATACCTGTACTGTTTGTGTTAGCTCTGTGTTTGAAATATTTACGTTACCTCCAAATGTGACCAACAGAATAGAATAAATTTTGCACAAGCAGTGCAAAAAGCGATTAAATATTTCTAATCGTTTTGGTAGGCTATTTAATCAGCACCTGAAATACATGTAGGTAAAATCAGTATGTTAGAGATACAAAACACTCATAGTTTTGACTCAAAACAGATCTGTTCCATAAAATCATTAATTCTAGTTATAAAATGCCTATGTGGGTATTTCCACAGGCACTAACTTCCAATAACGCGATTGTAAGCCCTATCTAGTGTCTCCCCCCTGGCTCTGCCCACAGCAATGCACTTTTCCGCAAGTTAGATGCATGCAACATGCACGGAGATTGGCCGCCAGATGCACCCATAATCATTGCCATATCCCAGTACCCACTGCATGTGAACTACATGGCCTCTTTGGCTCTACTGAGCTCGGCTCGTTCGACCGACACATTATTTGTAGCATAGACACATCACCCCACCTTTATCTAATTGGGATACCATTTTTTGCTACAGTGGTTTCTTGACCTTTCATATCATTTTTCTCATAAACGAAGGGCCTTATGCATTTTTACCAAGTAGCATTTCCTTCTTAGTTTTGATCTCAGATTCGTGTGGTGCAGTCCGTATCCACGAATTACCTGACATCCTATATATTTTCATTATAGTATTATAGTTTATAACAGTTTGATGTCTTGTTTATTTAATTTTTACGGTGTTAAAAGTTAAGCACTGTCTGAACGTGGTTTTATGAAGATAAGTGGTTTATGCCTAGTATCAGCCGAGTAATGGCGAACAACATGCAGCAGCATTGCATGGTAAACAGTTGACTGTCGCAGCGTTACAACTAAAAACCTTACAAAATTAAAAATACAGAAATTTCGAAAGCGAAAGCCAGGACAATTGGGATACGGCCTGAGCGTCTGGCAACCATACAGGCGCGTGCAGAGGTGCCCTTTGGCGGTGGGCGGTGTAGAATCACGGCGACCAGGCATGCACATGCATTTGGCGCGCCTCCCGCCTTCCCCGGTGTCTCAATCACGACGTAAAGGCTGTTCTCGATAAAGTGAGCACTTGTGAAATAATCCTTGGAAAAAAAGTCACCGCCCCTGAACGCATATATTTTAATGGGCGCACTGAGTGACATTTGCCCAGTAAAGTTGGTAACGATGGATGGAAAGTAGCCCTATATCTCAACGTCGAATAAAAAGTATTAGGTAACCAATTGTACTAACGTAAATTATTTCTTTTGCTTTGTGTTTTTTTAATGCATCAAAATGTGAAAATGAGCAGATTTGTATAATATTTATTTTCCTAAAAAATGTCACGGTTTTACTTCACCGACGCATGAATAAAATGATGAGGCAGGGGCGTATCCAGATTTTTTTTGGGGGGGGGGGGGGCTGATGAGTATTAATATTGTCACAACGTTCACTAGTCGCAGTGGAAGGATAGAAAATGAAAGGAGGATATAAACTATTTATGCAAACTAGCTCACATTAAGAACTACGTTCTTGGCTATTTTTTTCCCCCGTTCATTCAGAAAACGAAGTTTTGATGTATAATATCTAATCATATGTGTGGTTAATAACAAATAAATAAATATAATGATCGCCATTCTAATATACAGGGTATAAAAATGTGTCACGTGGGTAATAACAAATATATAACGCCCCTGTGACGATGCCCAGGGCAATGCTAATTTTACATAAGGCGAAAAAATACGTAATGTGCGAACAAGTAGATCTTAAGCAGGACTTTCAAAAGTGCTCACTTTACCTTGAACAACCTATAGGCATGTTACACAACAGCTTCAGGGGTGACAGGGAAGAGCCGGGCCGACGCCAGGCCCCTACAGCTCGTTAGAAGAAGGGGGAGGGGAATCCGCTTCGATGGCGCAACGTCGCATTTTCTCCAACATGGCCGGCCGGCGTGACTCAGCACAGCCGCTCTCTTCTCACACCCCTCCCCCCCCCCCCCCTGATCTTACGACGAAGCGGGAACGCCACAGGCCGCTAAAAATACGACTGCAGGTCGTGAGGGCGGGCGGACCTCTAGACGCTCGGGGCAGCGGTGGAATGCGGCTGGGGTTTGCGGCGTGAAGCTTCGTTTACACCGGAGCAAACAGAAGAGAACTCGTGCGAACGAGCACTAAGCCGCGTTTACACCGACTGTCAACAACAAATGTTTATAACTTTAAAGGCCGTTTACGATATAAAGTGAGCACTTTAGAAATGAACCTTAGAAAAATTCACTGTCCCTGCCTGCATATATTTTAATGGGCACTCTGATATCCGCCCAGTAAAGTTGGTAACGATGGATAGAAAGTAGCTCCATATCTTGACGTCGAATAAAAAGTGTTCTTAACCATTCTTGTGATAACTTAAAACTATTTATTTCGCTCTCTGTTTTTGTAATGCATAGAAGTGTGAAAGTGAGCACATTTGTAAAGTATTTACTTTCTTAATAATGCCTCAGTTTCATTTGGCCGACGTATGAATAAAGTACTGAGGCCCATAGCAATGTTAGTTTTACATAAGGAGGAGGAATACACAACGCGTATACCTTAAGCAGGGCTTTCAAAAGTGCTCATTTTACAATGAACAACCTACACTACATGTTTGTTAGTAACAGATGTAGGCAACAAATGTTGGTAACATGACACCAGTTAGACATTTGCTTTTGTTTGTAACATTGTGGCCGCATAACCTCAGTTGGCTGCAAGATAGCAAGTGTGGAGGACGTACTCACTGCGGCAGCATGTGTAATTTTGGCGAAAGAGAGAAGACAATGAATGTTCTGGGTGAGACCTTCTCTGTGGACAAGAGCTAGATAGATATAAATGAAGTGACATGTTACGTGACTTGAATGATGATGACGTTATTTTTTGTCAGGCGAACTAAGGTGTGATGGAAGCTTTTAAAACTTTTTGAGAGTTGCCAGTTGTGACCGAGTTTTTTATATCAGTGATATGACATAGAATTGGCAAACAAGGTGCTAATTAGAGAAAAGCTATTCCAGTTAATGAAAAGCTTGCAGTGACCTTGCGTTTTATAGCGACTGGAGAGACACACACAAGCTAGTTACTTGTTAACAATTTCAAAAGCAGCAATGTCATTGTTTGTACCAGAAGTGTGCGAGGCTTTGATCGATTTGCCGAACGAGAATATACAACTAACTAATCGTTTTAAAGCTATTCTTCAAATATGAATATAAATATAGTTCAGCCTTGAGTACACTGGTGGAATAAATGGTAAAAATACTCGTCCGAGTCTGCAGGTGTGCCAACACTCTACGCTGACAATATTACCAAAGCTGTAAACTTGGCCGAGCACTGACGTTTACTCCACACACTTGTAAACAAGTATTTTTTTATACAAGGTTATTGATAGGTCGACTATGCATGGTTGTAAATAAATACCAGGGCTGTTCCACAGCATGCAGAAGTATTTCATTCTGAAGAAGAGATTAATTGGCAAATACATAAAAACATCATATTATAGAATGCGTGTTCAATAAACTATGTGAATCGTTCAATTCAATGTAGTAAAGGCCGTTCACGATAAAATAAGCACTTTTGAAATCAACCTTAGAAAAAAGTGACCGCTTCTGCCTGCATATATTTTATAGGGTGCACTGAGTGACATGCGCTCAGTAAAGTTGGGAACGATGGAGTGAAAGTATTTACATATCGTAACGTCGAATAAAAAGTGTTAGGTAACCATTTTTGATAACTTAAATTATTTCCTTCGCTTTCTGTTTTTTATATGCATTGAAGAGTAAAAATGAGTAGATTAGTCAAATATTTTATTTTCTAATAATTTCACTGTTTCAATAGACCGGCACATGAAAAGAGTGGTGAGGCCCATGATAATGTTAATTTTACATAAGGCGAAAGAATACACAAGGTACATACAAGTAGATCTTAAGCATGTCTTCCGATAGTGCTTATTTTACCGTGAACAGCCTATTTCTCTCGTTATTTAACACTTTGCTGTCTTCCTTTTCATCCCGCAAACCCATATCCTCAACAAAACCGAGAGAGCTCACATTCGGGAATAACTCGCCTGTAGAATCTCCACATACTGTAGGTTCTCGCTTATGGGAGCTTAATGACGATGCACTACAAGGCCTCGGAGTTGAACAAGACGGCACATTACTGTTCGGATGGTTAGTGAATGAGAACATTTCCAACTCAAATTCAATTTGGTTTATTCGGTGCTTTGCAATAATCTGACTACGCACATCTGTTATTTTACAGAACTGGCAAGCGATATTCTCGCCAAATACATCGAAGCCATCTCTTTTATTCATGTTACTACCTAATTGTTTCATGACTGAATAAGCCTCTTCGGCCATAGGGTTGTACTTCCGTTTACTCGTTCGCTTTAGGACTGGGGGACGGGTTCTAGATCAAAGGGGATGCCACTTGTTTTTATATTAAAGAGATAAATTGATTGAAAGGGTTAATTAAATGGATTGAAAGGGTTAATTGGATAGAAGAGGTTAAATGTATTGAAAGGGTTAATTTTTAATCATTGAATCCGATCAAAAATTTTAATCCGATTTTTTTTAAATTATCCGAATTTTTTTGTGTGTCTGGTGTAAGAGTGTGCTGAGACAAATTTATTATTTTCTTTTTCTTTCATTTTGTGGGTTGGGGAGCGGCTCTGGTACGTCCTCGCCCTCGGAGCTCTGGCACTCGGATGAGGTGTGGCGTGTTGGGGATAGTGTGTGTGTGTGTGTGTGTGTGTGTGTGTGTGTGTGTGTGTGTGTGTGTGTGTGTGTGTGTGTGTGTGTGTGTGCGCGTGCGTGCGTGCGTGTGTGTGTGTGTGTGTGTGTGTATGGTGAGTTTTGTGCAAGAGTAGCATAAATGTTAATTTTTTGGGTTGGTAGTGATATTGTTCGTAGATAGTGTTGGGAGATAGGCGACTTTGAAAAATATTATTATTCTGAATGAATAACATTACTGACATAATACACAAAATATATTTCAAACGAGTTCTATGTATGAATAAATAACACAAGAGAGAATTTTAACTACATAAATAACCTGGTGTCGACAAGTGCTAAACTATCACAATTATGTTAGTCTCCAGTACGAAATTAATTTGTTAACGAAGCAAAAATGTCCCTATAAATGAAACGGCTAACAAACCCAATAACAAAGTATTTGAAAAATTACAGTATTTGATGCCTCTCACACGTACCTGACATGATTTTAAGATACATATATCCACTTGTGAGACTGGTGAGGAACTTTTGAAATGGAATCCTTACGTAAAACGACGATTATTAAAAAAGAAATTAATTTATTAACACACGTAAAAAAGAAAATGTTTAATATTCTTCCATTCGCTCGGGAGGTCACTGCAGCACTGAGTTGGATATAGCACTGACGTCAACTTGTAAGCTGAACGAGGTGTTGAGAGCAAACATAACCTGTATCGGCCTACGTTTGGTTATAGACTGAGGTGAAAAACTCGGAAATGAACTAAAGTACAAAACGAATGTTTCCAAATAAACTAAACGGCTAACGAACACAAGTACTTGACAATTACTAAACGAATTATGGAACCCAGCTATCCTGTTTTTTTTTTAATACATGAAATTGCACCAGCAGCTCTCCCAAAACACATCCATCTGCCTGGGAGGCTGGTGAATGAATTACTGTAGTATATGACATGCACTGGCTGATAAGCTGTGGAGCGCGGCCGATAGGCAACTGAGTTGAAATTTACTACAAAATCTCTGAATACACTACGCCCTACAACAGACAGCGAAATGATAATTTTTATTAAAATTTACCCATATTTTTAACGAAAGTTTCAATACTGAAAAAGGAGAATTCATGTTTGTGAAATAGTTGGATTTTATTTTTTTAAAAATTTCTATTTCGTTTTCTGAGTTTGTGTAAAGTATGATTATGTTTTACCATCAGACATCTTCTTGTTGAATCTTCAAATGCGGCAGTAGTTATCTGTTTTTATGTCACAAAAATATTTTTATTTCAAAGTTCGCTGGAGTATGCTGCTGTTTGCTGTAGAGTTGTGGGGCAGCAGGAAAACGTTTTTGGACCTGTGGTGTGTTACTAAGAGGTCTTTCTACCTGCCTCTGAAAAAGGCATTTGTGTCACTTAACTCCCGGTTTTGTTATGTCCCTAGCGTTCTTCAACTTGACCAGCAGGCCGACAGAGGTTTCCTGAAGATACTAGTCTGTTCCTTCTCCTTTCGTTTCAAATTCATTCATTCTGATATGTTCGATTATCTCCAAAATTTGTGTAATTTCCCCCTTAAAAGTTTGTTTTTATTAAATTTTAATTTTAATTATAGTTTTTAATGTATAATATTTTTTCTCTCTCATCAAGAACGAAACAAGTAACTTGAATTCTTTTTGTGCAACTGAGCACAGAGCTATCCTACTACTTGATTTTAAATACAAACCAACAACCTACCATCAACGACACTCGCCTACTTTTTTCATGCTTACCATTTTATTCATTTAAAAATTAAGAGATTAATATCCAGTCATATACAAGTACTTCATCTACAGACACATCCCATCTCCAATCATTGACAAGAGATACAAGGACATGAGGAATTAACTAATAAATACAAGTCATATTATTCCATTTTAACGCAGATAATTTTTTATTCAAAATACTTTTTCCAAAAAATTATCCTTAAAGTAAATATTTACGATGTTCATGCAAAATAATCTTAAATCTAACATTTATTTCAATAAGTTTTTAACAAATAAATATATACAAAAAACATTTTTCTCTACTTTAAAACAAACATGAAAATAATCAAATATAAAATAAACATATTTAAGAACTAATTCACCAAACATATTTTTCAATGATATTATAACGAGATATTTCATTAATGCCATTTTAAGAACAACAATAACTATATTTACAATCTTCTGCAATAAAGCTGGGTACATCAACAAACATTTTCTAAGTTATGTACATCTTAATACTATTTCAGTTTACTACTACTACTACAATCCAAAATCTTCTTACAAAGATTACATAATAAATCAAAAGAACAAAAAATGTATATACAATAAATTATTAACAAATTATTTACAAATATAGTACATTATTGTGGTGGGCATCCTTTTCTTATCTATTTACAGTGACTATTTACATAATGATGCACATTTAAGGCATTCATTGGTCCCATCCAGAATATTTTTCAGACACCTACACACGCCAACAACTGGGTACAACACACATTCACACGCACACAGTTTAAAGTAGATGTTTTGTCACACTGTGTCTTTTTCTTTTTATTACTTTGTAAAATGTATCAAATACAGTTGTATCATTGATACTGTAGTTTGACATGCCTTACAGGTAGGCAAACAGGGAGCAGCAGCATTGGTGATGATGTAACAGGTGTTGCAAAAAGTTGTAGATATTAGTAGACATAGACAATTGTAGACGTAGACAATTGTAGGTGTTGCAGAGAATTGTAGATGTTGTAGACAATTGTAGATGTTATAGACAATTGTAGATATATGTGAAGTTGGTTGTGGAATAGGAGGTGCGTGTGGTGGTAGCAGATGGACATCATTGGTGGTGTGGTGTTGGCAGTTGTGGTGCCGTAGGTAAGCTGTATTTATTGTGGTGCCGTAACTATTGTAGGGAGAAAAAAAAATTTACTTAGGTATTCTGTAGTGACCCCAAGGTAAGGTTGGTATTCCATCTGCCTCAATGTACCGCTTATCATCCATACCTGACAACACTACTTTTGGTACACATTCGGTGTAGACTTCATGAGCATGCAAACGAAACTGATATTGAGTCCCCAAAAACCTTGTGCAATTTTCGAGGCAATCTCGATAATCCTCGTACCTGAGTAATTGTAACAGGTTAGGTTTTACACCCTTCACCTTACGTATAAATTGTTCATCGCAATGTATGTGCAAAGCTTAGGACATAAACCCACCACAAAGTGTGTGATGATGCGACAAGCACATTCATCTTTCATCACACCGTTACAGCCTTTGTTCTCATGAAGGAATCCTTGCGAGTTATCGAGCGCATAGTTAGATGTATCAAACTGTGTCTTTAATTCTGGGATAATTACTTTATAAATGTCCTCACAAGAATAAGAATATACTAAGGAATCGGTGTCACATTAGAGGAGGTGCAAGGCTGGCGGGAGAAATTTTGTACGCATATACTTATAATGGAATTCGTAGAGGGATAATTTATAAATATCAAGAATGGCAACACCAGTGTACAAAGGTTTGTTGAATGCAACAGAACTCTTTTACATCTCGATAAGGACCAAGTTTTCATCGATAATCTGTCTTGCCTGGAATGTAAGACATCCTATCAACTCTGCAGGCCCGTAGATCGTGTCATACCTCGAAACGACTCTTATGTCCCTTTCTTTGCAAACATTCTGCAACAAGGTTTTTCAATAAACTGAATTAATCATCAGTTTAAAAAACGATTTTTCGAATTTGTTCGCAGTCTGGGCTCGTTTCTCAATGTTAAACTCGGTGTATGGAGGCATCGAAGCCTTCTTCTCAAAGCGCAAAATGCGATGTACAGAGTCAAGTGTGGCTCCATATATCAAGTACTGCCTCAGTGTTTCCTTATGTATAACATATTTCTTTCGCAGCGCGAGTGTCACAAGAAGTTTCTCATGCGAGCCGTTCGGGGGGATGTCATTTTCTGGGACCAGAGGCAGATCAGATAGTGCACCATGACACTCTTCCGCAAAAGAGAGATCCACTTCCGTGAAAAAGCAAGTGTTAACGCCATTCACCGTGTTCGAAAAATCCCATGTTGAAAACATGTCAGCCTCAACCCACTCAAAATTTGCCAATTGGAAGCTTGAATCGCATCATGTGACTGTACAGCCTGTTGACGTAGAAATAGCACATATATTTCGATGCCACACTGGGATCATAGTCCTCACCCATGTAAATATTGTTGGCTTCAGCACGTCTTTTTGAAACCTGGGTATGCTGCCCCTAACCCCGCGTTCTACAAAAAGATACATGTCTGGGTCAGTCAACAGCTCTAGCCGTGCATGTGTCATTGATAATAAAGCGCCCCATGAAAGAGACGGAGCTGTGACATACATGGCAGAGTCAAGATCATAATGAGCCTAACATATGGTTCTGAAATTCTCAAATACATCTGCCAGCAAATAAGTGTCCACATGTAAGTAGTGAATGGCATACTGCAGCAAGTTAATGCAGTTGAACGCATCCCATGTGGCTTGGGTGTGAGCGTAATCCTCATCAATAATACCTTCGCCTATCATCACATTATGAAATGCATCCTTTGGTGGGAGTGACTTGCACATCAGACTGTCTGGCGACTTAACAATCTCATAAGGAAAAACTCCCTTCCTTTTTGCCAATTAGAATTGGGTGTTGTCTGGAAACATCGAGAAGGTGTTACACAATTGTGCAGGTTGTAAATTACCTGCCAAAGTTTCCAGAGAGGTGCTCATGAATTGGAATGAATTAATAAATCGTAACTTAAAATATTGCACTTTTCCATTGAAATCAATCCCGTTGGGAATTTGTTTGGTAATGCATTTGTATTTTTCAAGGGTCATTCCAATCACTTGAATTTTACCTGGGTTTTCGATTCCCACAGTTCTATCGGGCTGTGGTACGTGATGTTCAGCCAATGGCTTTATGAGAAAGTGAGCATCATAGTTTTGCAGGTTATGAAAAACAGCGACAAGTTGTCTTTTGGGCAGTCTGAAATTCAAGTTGAATTTATTATGATTGTGACATCTGATTTCAATTATCAGATGGTCATTATCGACTACAAAATCATCTGTACAGAGCTTTTCCTTTCAAATGTGACAATTTTTTTGAATTGCCAACCTAGCTTCATCAGCAGGGGTTTTTGGCTTCATCGGAAGAATCATGCTGTAGGTTCCTGCAACCCACTTTGAAAGTTCAACCATTTTATCAACTAATTGGTACATGCAATCAGCACCCACAAACTCAAAATAGTTAGATAAACTTGGATTGTATGAGCAGACCAACAAAATGCTACAAGCATATGGAACATGTTGGTTGATGATAGTTTTATTACTCATTTCATCAATAGGTAATATAGTGGACATGGGTTTCAGGCAACTTTCAATGCTGCAATAGGTGACGAAACCCAATCTCTGCTGTTGGCTGTAATCTTTGAATTCCAAGAACTTGTCATTCCCTGTGGGGAAAGTACTGCGAACAGTCTTTTGTTGCTGGCAAAGAATACTATGACTTCCGAGTTTCTCCTCAGTTCTGAAATACCAAAGGCAATGCTCACAAACAAATTTCCTGTTTTTCTCCTTACTCAGCTGACTACCAACCAGCTTTGACAAATTTCTAGTACAGACAAAATGCAAATGAGCTGCATTTCCACTCGCACGAATCGCCAAATATTGGCATATTTGTCATGATGTACACAAGAAATATGCATGGGTACTACAACCCCACCATTTTCGCAAGATTCGTCAATTAAATTGCTATCTTTGTCCACCACACAGTAGACATTGATAGAAATAGAATTGTTCTCCTCGAACTTGCGAATATCCTGTATGACTACAGATGTCTACAGACCTTTAGTATTCAAAACCTCGTGAGGATTTGGATATGAAGCAATTATACAAACATTTTGTGTGGCAGGAAACAAAGAAGCTAATATGGCGTAGTAGAAACACATTCACTCCTGACAGTGTACATCGACACAAGCCTTCCTATCAGCAATAAACTTAGGTAGTTTAGTGTGCTCAGCACCGACAGTGAACGACCGGTATAGAGACATATGTGCATTCATGTATGTCAATATTTGCAGACTCCAGCCAGATCCACATACACTAAACTCCTCAAGCATGTTTGTGAGATAAGGGATGATGTCATCATCACATCAGATGAGTGTAGGACAGGGAGGGCTTTGCTTTGAAAATAGAAGGTTTCTGTAGCCCCTTCCTCCACTGTGAGAGATTTCAAGCACCTAACCTACTTTGGTAACCGAAAATCTAACTGGTTGGGGTAATGCCATTATTATGTTTAATAAAGGGACTTTGCACCTCTGGAGAAAAAAGAGAAAAATCAGCATCACTGTTAAGCCTATTGTTAAGTTTCCGCACATCATTTAGTCTTCCCGCGAATGCTGTAGCCATGAGATCATATGTCAGGTCTGGCAAAGCTTCCACTGAAGCCAGGGAATCGGAAAATGAATTATTTTCCGGCTCCCTTGGCAAAATATATCTAATCGACTTGAAAGTTGGTTGTGGAACGGATGGAGCACTGTCCAAATCACAAGAATTTTCAGAGTCTGATAGAAGTAAGTCATCATTCAAAAGATCAACCTTGTGATGTTTGGGGGAAGTGGACATGTTTTGGCCATTTGTTGATGACAATCTCTCTGTAAGTGAATTCGTGCTCGAATCACTTAAGTAGAGATCATCCTTCAAAAGATTAACTTGTGTCTGCTTAGGCGAAGGAACACTGTCTCGACAGATAGCTGTAGACTTTCTTTCTGTCTACGATTCAGAATCTGAATCGCTTACGTAAAGATCTTCAAGCAAACTGTCAACACATTGCTGCTTACGCTCACCCATTTTAACTAAGTAATAGTTTCTTTAGATTAGTTTCCCCGATGTAGCTGTTACAACACCACAATAAATTAAACAGAAGTGTCTCGTCATTCCGAAAACAGAGAAAAGTAAGCCTACTTTACTTCCTCACCACCCACAGCATAGTTGAAATTAATATTACAATACTAATATAAAGGAATGTATTATTCTATATAAATAAAAAATTTTCAGGGAAGTTCTGTTTATTTGGCAAACGTAGTCGGCTATAGCGAGTGTTTTTACTTAAGATACGGGGAAGAAGACTGTACAAAGCCTCGTGGACAAACCTAGGCAGCAGACGGTCAAGAATTGAGTGCATGAGGGAGCGGGCGAAGGGCAGGTATTAAGAGCTGATGAGGGTGATGGACGTTACACTTTTTATAATATCCTTCTGCATTTTTCCAAGCACATATACTGGATAGTCTTCGGGGAGCATATCATTCACATATTGGAAATGCTCTTTGTAAGATATGACACCAGAATCCCATTTTAAGTCATGTTTCTCATTATTCTGTTCACGAAACATCATTTTAACTTGAGGTTTTAAAGTATGCCAAGGTCTGGGAGGTTTAAAGCATAAAACTTTAGAGTCATTAGCATTGGTTGCATAAGAACTAGCAAGCTCCTTAATTACAAATGAGTTGTCATGATAGTTTTTGAAACATTGCGCATAGCACATCATTTTTGTACACTCAAATTATACATTATGCACAAAAAGTCTCTCAACTCATTTTATTTATAAGATCACTATCCTCGCCTCAGAATCCACTTCATCGACTCCGGATGAGTCCATTACCATATCTGGAATAATTCTAGCTTCAAGTAGCTGTTCCAGTCTTCACAACATACAATCCCTCCGCATATGTGTCCCGCAAAAGTAATTATAAATTCTTTTGGAAGCACAATTGGGAACAGTCTAAACTCAATAACGTTTTCACTGTCCCATATGCTAAAGTTGTATTGAATACTTCATCACATTCCCCATTACAATTGTCACAGCAGTGACCTTGATGCATTGTACCTGTTGCGGGCTGATGCAGTGTTGTATCCTCTATAGATACTGTGATGTAGATCTAGATGATGTAGTGGGCGTCTGGAGTTGTAGTGGACATCTAATCTTAATGTAGATGTGATGGATGCCTGACGTCGTTCTCTGGGTGGATGCCTGTCATTGTCGTAGACATCTATCATTATAGTAAACATCTAAGTTTCACTACTGCTAATGCAATGCACACACATGCATACACACACGAGGTGAGCTTGGCAGTTGACGACTTAATACTGAGAAAAAGTTAATTTATTCCTCCTTATATAGTAAACACATTCAAAATGTTTTCCCTTTAAATTTGCTTCAATTTGGCCTTTTAGGAAAACCAGTCTAAATATCATGAAATTTAACCGATTTTTAGCTTCGATATCAGTCATTTCAAGGTGAATACATGCTATTTCAGTAATATCACATAGAAAAAGCAATATTTTTTAATAAGTTTAAATATATACACATTTAAGAGTAGAAATTCTTGGCTAGGAAAATTACAGAGATATCTACATGTGAAATATTTAAAAACAGATGGAATATGTATGATTTCTCTGCTATATGAAGAAATATTTAAAAACAGATCATAGTTGTGAAAATATTTACTTGTGTATTGCTTAAATCGAAAGATGCATGTTTTTCATTACTTTAAAAAAAATTAACTAGTAAAAATATGTCTTACAGTTAGTTATAATCTGCTGGAAAATGGGATAAAGTTTACTGGATTAAAATATAAAGTTTTGCTGGAATGTTAAATATGGGGATTTGATTGTGAGGATTACAATATAGGGTAATATTTAGCTTCAAAAATATAAATTTCATCAGTGGTAGTTGTGAAATTTTATTTCGCTGGGAATACACCAGGCTCTGGCTTTGGGAGAAAGTTTTTCTTCTCGGTTCAGTGTTCGAGCGAAAGTAACAATTTGTTAGGAAGAGGGTGGAGGGGAAATAGCCAAGTCAATTCAAAATCCGCTAGCTCGAGGGATGGAGCCTTCCCGACGTGATGCATAAAAGATTCGCTTTGTCCTTGAGGGAAGCCTCCGTTCCTAGCCAAGCAGCTATCGTCTTGGAAACACGTGCTCTGGGCTGGTGGTAAAGGAGGAGGGCGGGGTTCTCGATATATCCAAAAAATGCATTCCGGGGAGGAGTTGGGGAACCTTGAATCCACAGCGTGGGCAGGGTGCTTGGACCAGGGAGTTCTCCAGCCAGCAGAAAACGCGCTCTGGGCTGGTGTAGGGGGAGGGGGTAGGGTATGTGTCCTTGTGCAGGTTTTGCAGATCGCGGTGTTAGATCGATAGCAGGAGTGGATGGTCTTGGAAAGGACATCTCTCCAGCCAGCAGAAAACACAATCTGTGGTGTTGTAGAGGGAGGAGGTCGGGGGTGCATAGCCGTGGATAGTGTCGTCCTCCGAAAATGTGTTCTGACCTTGAGGGGACCATGGGCAGGTTTTGCAAGGCTCTGCGTTGAATTGATAGCGAGGTTGCGTGGCCTTGGAGAAGAACTGTCTTTTCAGACGAAACTGAGTTTTGGCCTGGAGGGGTGGGGGATGGCAGCTGCAGGCAGGACCAATGCGAACAATTATCGTGGGTTGGCACCATATTAGTTTCACGCCAAGCCTCACTCTGGATAGATGCACTACTGAGCACTCCTCTAAACCATCTATTCACCAGACACAGCACCCATCAGGCTTCAAAGAGTGTAGGCATATCATACATATGCCAGAGTGCTATCCGTTATTCTCGTTAAGCGATATTATTTACACATTTTAGTATAAAAATATGTACAAGTTTTCTTAATTTATCTGCAATAAATTATTTTTGTTTTAAGCTGACATAGTATGTTTATCAAGTAAATCTTGTTTCTGAGCTCGGTCGACGAAACTTGGTAGCATTTTCAACTATCATTTTGGTAACTAGTGCCGTGAATTTCATAGACTTTATGAAAAATTTTTAGTAAGCACATTATTTAAAATTAATTTCTCTTCGACCAAGTTTACAAATTAAAAATAATACATAATATGTTTCTATAAAGTGTTGCACAATTATGCTTTATGTGATTAAATCATCCGAATCTCCCTACGCTTCGACGGAAATTTGTGTAAAAGTGAATTATTCTGAAAATAGTTCAATTTAATTTTCCCAGGGGAGTGAGATTGTGAATTTCATTAACATTTAAAATTTCAACTCAGTTGCCTACTGGCCGCCCACCACGTATATAACAGCTTATAACTTGGCGCACATCATAGACTGCAGTCATACATTCACCAGTCACCCAGGCAGACAGATGTGTTTTGGGAGAACTCCTGGTGTGATTTTGTTTATTTAAAAAACAGGATGGCTGGGTTTCGTAATTCGTTTAGTGATTGTCGTGTACTTGTGTTTGTTTGCCATTTAATTATTTGGAAACGTTCGTTTTGTATTTTTGTTCATTTCCGAATTTTTCACCTCAGTCTATAATCAAATGTAGGCCGACACAGGTTATATTTGCTCTCAACACCTCTTTCAGCATATAAGTTAACTTAAGTGCTATATCCAACTCAGTGCTACAGCGAACTTCCAAGCGAATGGACGTATATTAAATGTTTTCTTTTTTATGAATATCAATAAATTAATTTCCTTTTTAATAATCATCGTTAACGTATGGATTCCGTTTCAAAAGATCTTCACAAGACTCACAGGTGGACGGACATGTTTTAAAATCATGTTAGGTACATATGAGAGGCGTCAAGTACTGTAAATTTTCAAATACCTTGCTATTGTGTTTGTTAGCCTTTTAATTTAAAGGGACATTTTTGCTTCATTAATTAATTTCATACTGGAGATTCACATAATTGTGATTGTTTAGCTCTTGTTGACACCAGGTTATTCACATAGTTAAAATTCTCTCTTGTGTTGTTTAAAAATACATAGAACTCGTTTGAAATATATTTCATGTATTACATCAGCGCTGTTATTCACCTGGAATAATATTAGTTTCCAAGTTATCTATCATCCAACACCATCTACGAGCAATATCACTACCAACCCAAAAAATTATCACTTATGCCACTCTTGCACAAAACTCGCCATATGTGGTGAGTATATATATATACATACACACACACACACACCCTTTCCCAAACACGCCACACCTCATCCGAGTGCCAGAGCTCCAAGGGTGAGGATGTACCAGACCCACAAAAAGAAAGAAATACAATAATACATTTGTCCCTTAGCACACTCTTACACCAAACACACAAATCTGAATTAAAATTAACCCTTTCAATCCATTTAACCATTTCTATCCATTTAACCCTTTCTATCTATTTAATTAACAATTTCGATAAATTTAGTTAGCCCTTTCAATCCATTTAACCCTTTCTATCGATTTAATTAACAATTTCGATCAATTTAGTTAACCCTTTCAATTAATTTAACCCTTTGATATCAAAGCAGGTGGCATCCTCTTTGATCTAGGACCCGTGCGCCCCTACTACTATGGGGGGAAAAAAAGGGGGGGGCCCTTCCCAGACATCCAGGCAGCCAGTCTGAACGATTTTCTGAACTTGTTCACTGTCTGGGTTTTCTTTTGGTGTATCCGCCTGAAAACAAAGTCGTAATACGTGACTTGTAACCAAACACACGCATACATATATACATATACACACGCGTGCGCACGCATGTGAGTATAATATAGTAATGTGTATATTATATACAAATAGGTATGCAGTATACGTGCATTGACAGCAGCGCTTGTAATTTCGTAAATTAAACATTTGTTTTTATTGCACTCTACATATATGTAGCTGTTAAGCATATGTTTTTGTTTTCAGGTAATGTCGACAAAAGAAGAGTGGTTGCATGACGCCGTTGAATACAGATGGGGCAAAAAGAACTCCCCGGTTTTCGAGGGGCTTGGTGGGGGTTTGGGTGGAGATACAGTAGCGGGGAGGATGGAATTAGACAGTTGTGGTCATGCAGTTTTCAGTTTACATCATGGCTTGGTAGGGGAGAACCTCGCGCTTTTGCTGTCGAGGAGTTAATTAGAAATAGCGGTTGACCGATAACAACGCAGTGTGCGTTTCGCATCCGCTTCGCGCCGTTCGGTCGTTGTAATCCTGTTACCGATATAAAAAAAATCACAATTGTCGAACTTCAGACAAACAGTTTCTGCATTGAAAAGGATATCTCCTGGACGACATGGGACCATAACAGGACAGGCAGATGTGGCCGCTGTAAGAGCTTCCTTTTTCAACTATCTCCACCGTCCTCGTCCTGTGGGAAAACACGAAGTTACGCTACAGTTATCAAGTCGAAGTTTACTGAGAAGCCTGCACAGAGATCTCAGAATGTACCCCCACAAAATTATTATGATTGCACAATAACTGAGTGAAAGAGATTTCGAAACTCGTGCAACTTTGTGTCGGGATCTTCTTCAGAACATTCCACTCACAGATGTTTTGCTCTTTAGTGACGAGGCGCACTTCCACCTTTCGGGCACAGTCAAACATAATTTCCGTTACTGGTTTCAAGTCAACGCTCGAGAACTTAACCAACGACCACGCCATGTCCCTAAGGTTTTTCTAATTTTTGAGTGTGGGATCCGCACCTTTTAAAAGAGGATGGCATAACAGTAACCGCGACCTCCGATCGGTATTGTGAAATGCCAGACGAATTTCTCCGGGCCTAAATTTGGTGATCTCTCCGCTGAACATGGATAGGAAAATGGTGCAACAGCCCACGCGTCTCATCGTTCTCTTGGCATTTTGATTTTTCTGTGGGGCTAACTGGAATCTCAGGTGTGCCAACGCTGTCCCCGCACACTGCCATTCCGCCCGAAATTATCCGCAGTGTAATGGAAAACTACCGGGAAAGGTTCAGTTAGTGTATCAACAATGGAAGCCTCCAGTCACTGATAAGAACTTTAAAATGTGTCGATGTAAAACTGCACTTTGTGTACTAATTTTGAATAACAGGTTTTTTTCCCTTGGATCTTGCTTGGTTTGGCTTTTATTAGCTTCTCAAATCGGGGAGTTCTTTCTGCCCTATCCTGTATTATCGTCTGTGAAACTTCCCCCATTGCATTGGGAGCATGGGTGGGAAGCATGTGATGCTACAAGTGCCTATACATACCAGAAGCGATTACTTTAATTACAAGTGATTTTTCAGCATAGCCTTGATAGCCATTGTCGATGCTAATTATTGCTTCACGTATGGTTCGATTGGATGTCAAGGACGATTATCAAATGATGGAGTACTTGCTCAGAGCACCTTAAAACTGCCGCTGGAAAACTCCAGTTTGAACATTCCGAACAACAGTTGTTTGCCTGGAAGAAATTTTCCTGTTCCCTACGTATTGTTAGCTGATGATGCCTTTCCCTTACAGCCATTTATTATGGAACCATGTCCACGTCTTCACGAGAAGGGCAGCCATTAATGAATTTACAATTATAGACACTGCAGAGCACGCAGGGTTGTTGAACATGTTTCGGCTTATTGTCTGTGGTGTTCAGAGTCCTTCGAAAACCACTCTTACTCGGGCCTGTACGAATCTACACAACTTTCTACGACGAAATAAATCGTCATGTGCATCATACACACCTGCAGGAACATTTGACTATGAAGACAGTACATCGGCAACATTAGTCCCTGGTCAGTGGCGAGTAGATAGCGTGCCGACAGGAACACTACTTTGTTTAAAACGATTACCAAAGAAATGTTCCCAGCTTGCAAAACAAACCCGGGAGGAATTCAGTGCTTATTTCAACAGTTTTGAAGGCTCGGCCGGTTCCATGACACATAGACTACTAAGAAAAAAAATAAAGCTTTGCGGTGGTGTATCTAAGAGTGGTTTTCGTACGTTGTTTTTAATAAACTTTGTTTTGTATTTGAGCATTTTACCTGGTGCCTTAAAAAGGTGTATGCCTATTTACCGAAATAGGCCTGCATTTGTCTCCCACGGTGCTTATTGTATACAAACCTACTTTCATACATGTAAACCATCGCCAGATATGGCATTTTTCATTTTTCTTTTGTCGTTCAGAAACTGCAGTGAATCTAACGCAAACCACTTACTTTTTACGGAATCTACTCCTGATCCACTTTTCCCTATTTTAAACTCTCTCGGCATCGGCTAATCAACATCTTCATTTTATTCTGCACTTCTATCTTGCTATGTGCATTTCGCGGGCAATTTCTCCCCAATCGCTGTTCTTAAGATTTCTATCTTTGAATTGCGTATACGTTTGGTCCCAAAGAACAGTCTTTTCACGAAACAGCTCGATTAGGTTAATCACCTTATCCTTCAACCATTCCACTTCACTTGACATATTTTCCATTTGAACTGGAAAGGAAATTGCACACTGTACTGAACTACAAACACCACCATGTACCTACGAGTGTTGGCCCGCGGCAGGGAGTGGAGGGGGGAATGCTACCAACATCGAAGAGGCGCGGTAACACGTGTTGCTAACAAATGTTATCAACATTCTTTGCACTTTACTGACTTACAGTGGGTAACATGTTACTAACATGAAATTTATGTAGCTAACACAGCTTGTTAGCAGCAAATACAGAAGCGTTTTCCAAGATGTTACTAACTAGCAACACGTGTTGCTAACACCTGTGTAAACGCGGCTTTAGCGAACCATACGTACAGGTTCGCTACCACACGCTCCTGTCTGATTCGGAGCTGGCCGCCCTGGTGTAAACGAGGCGCGAACACCGAACAAGAACTAACACACGTATCCGTTGGTGCTTCGATGAAAGGCCGACAACGAACGGATCACCAGAGAATGCGAACCGAACCTGAACGAATGCATACAAAAGGGTGCTTGTTCACTGCTCTTACAGCGTTTGCACCCGTGCGAATACTCGGTTCGTTGCGGCTCGTTCGCACGTGTTCGCTTCTCTTTGCTACCGTGTAAAACGTGTACGGGGGGGGGGGGGTTGCAGGGGGTTATAGAGGCATGGGACGCGTCGACTTTCGGGCGCCGCCCAGCCTGCCGGAAGTCCACATGTCCCCTCTGAGACTCGGCTGTTACAAGCACGCCATTTCCGATCCAAATTCACCGCGTTGCGGGTTTTCCTCCCGGTACACGATGTCTCCAATTCCGTAATGCCGGAATCCATAACCCCGACCAGCAAGACACCGCAAGCACGACACGACGCTTGAAACTAAACAACCAATGAAATACAAAATGGAACTGACGTAAGTCCGACAATTCTGTCGTACGACCAGCAGGTTAGGATTAGAAAATTATTTATATTCTTCGTCGTGTCGTGCGGCACGACGCACCCTGAACACAATCTTGTAAACTGAAATTGTATGATAAGCTTTCCCTAAAATGGGAAATACGTAGCTTAAAAGAAAACAAATTATAAAAATTATTGTACTTAACTGTTATAAATGATAATTTTACCTTTGTATGCATTAGCTATAAAACTTTGTCACCATCAGGTATTCCAAATTTCCCGTCTGCCCACCGCCTTTGAAACTAGCGTAGTTAATCAGCGACTTCTAAATGGATCCGAAAAATTCTACTCTGTCGCGTCAGTAAATTGTCGGGTTGTAAATTTGAACAGTCACATTGAAAATGGTGGTTGTGGTTTTTGTCGTGTCGTGCTGTGCTTGTTGGGGCTATGTGATTCCGGTATAACACACACTTGTACAGAACTCACTACTATGGCCTTTCTGCTAATTCCAGATGCTCCGCCGATAAGGCTCATTTTGCCATGAAGCGCCGTCATGCGATATGTCGTCCACTAGAAAAGGGGCTTGAGAGGTCAAATCCAGCAAAAGTTACAATATTCTACAATGAATACTACAATATACAGTGGCCGGCAGATGTTTAAGTATGTCTCAAGAGGGGGAAGACGATGGACAAACATCGCAAGGGGGAAAGAGATGCACGCGCAGCTCTGGACATACTATCAGCTATCTCACAAACATCAAGTGGTGCATTCCTTCCGCTGTTACCGAAGACTGAAGACGTGATGTTTGTGGGATAGCAGATATGCTGCCGGACCGTTCTGTTGTCGCGCTGTTACAGACCGGTTCGTGGCGGGCTACGCACCAGAGTGTATGAGGCGACTCGCACCCCGCCACCTCTACTATTCTTTCCAACTCTACTAACCAAGAGCATGTTCCCAAACACTCTGTCTCCTGTAGCATTCTATTTAATTTAATTTAATTTGATTCATGCAATAATTTTGAATTTTCTTCTCTGTCGCAAGGATTTTTGCGTCTCTCTTGACAGTTTTTCTCTTGCTCTTCCTAGTTAAGACTAGCTCTAAGTACACTTAGGGAGGTAGTGATGGCCCCAAAGTGCAGGCCATGGCTGTCCAATCCCTCTTTGCCGCGATGCATGTCTCCTTGCATGATTTTCCTTGTAGGCGTAAGGGATTAACCCTGAGATGCAATAAAGTCCCGCCCTACCTTCGGGCCCTAACTTCACATAGCACTTAGATTAAGGTAGAGATGAAAAAAATAGGCAACTCGCGTGCCCAGACGTCTGTTGGGCACTGTACACGCTTGTTCAAGAGCATTTCCTGAGAATTCCACATAATTCTCGGTAGCCGTGCCCGCTAAGACGTTATGTTCACATAGCGAGGAGGCTGGAACGGTCCAGTCCCTGGGATTATTCAATTTCGTTTTCCTACTAGGGGTCGGGGTGACTGAGCGGTTAGACTGCTCGCCTCCCGCCAAGCCAGTTCGCTCCCGAATTTTCGCACGTGGGCATCGTGCCGAACGATGCCGCTGGTCGGCGGGTTTTCTCGGGGGTCTCCCGTTTCTCCCGCCTTTGCATTCCGGCGCTGTTCCGTTCTCACCTCATTTCACCCTCATCAGCTCTAAAGACCTCGTTAAGAGCTGCCAAAATCTCCTATCTCAATTCAATTTCGAGCACTGAGTAACAAAGTAGTTCAAGGCACATTATTAATCATATAATTCTTCCTGCATAACCATGTGACGTAAGCCCAAACAATAATATTAAGGGAGTTCAAGGGTATCAAATTTATATTCTAATATTTTTAGCATATTAATTCTATTTCGTTGTTATATAAAATAATAGCCTGAAAAAGTATGAAAATTGAGAACAAATATTCAAAAACGATTGAAACACGCCTTTTTTCATACATTTTAAAACGGGTCAAAATTAATACGTTAGTATATACTTCAAAATACTTTATACCGGGTCACATGACCACTGTAGCAACGTCAACAGATCCGTCTGTTTCCTGCGATTCGCATGGTCTTGTGTGGAAGAAGAGACGATGTCTTCTAATCCAGCGACCACAACAACCGAGATCCGCATTGGCGTGCACACAGCAATCTATAAAAATAACACGTGATATTTATTATAGACCCACGTGACGTAAAAGTAACTAGGAATTTATGTTTGTCGGCGCAACACTAGTTTACATTTTAGTTTAGATTTGGAACCAACGAGTTGGTCGCACTGTTTTAGTTTACGCGAAATGTGAACGCAGATACTCAATTATGCCGCCGCGGACATATGGATTAAATATTAGCTAACAATGTTCAAAAGTTGGGAAAATTTTCATGTTTGCTGTATGTATTTTATATATTAATCTTTGCGTGTCCTAATAAATTGAAGTTGTAACGAACTGCTACTCAGTGTCATAACCAAGAGCACGTACTGTACGTGTATCTTTTGCGTGGAAGTAAAAATCACAGTAGTTGTGTTTTGGGGATGTACAAACAATAGAAGCTAACTCACTTGCCTAAATGAGATCATCCATATTAAAATAAGTTTCTAAGAGCTACTTCAAGAAATTTTTGAAACCACACTATAAAATGATTTTGCGATTTTTAAAATTTGCTTAAAAGACCATTTTTGTATGTTTTTGATTTGCACAGCCTACAATTTTTTTTTTGTAAAATAAATTTTGATAATAGTACCTTAAAAAAATTAAAATCCTCGATTAGTATGGTGGATTTGTGTTACGTGTGTGGTATGGTGTGGGTCAAAATGACCCAAATATTGAAATAATTTTTTTTAGTAAAATAATAATGTAAAAGTTATAGATTGTATTGGATATCATTTATTAGCTATAATCTTATATTTATAACTTAATATTGACACAAAATCCTTTAATTCCTAAAAGAAAAAAAATGGTTTTATTGATACATTTGTATTACATGGATGGAAAACAACCTTTCAATCACCTTAAAGTTTTATTGTCCTGACACAAAGCATTTATGTTCACAGTGGGGCGTCGTCTTGTTCATCACACATCACTTTGGATCACAGTTTTTGCAGTATTTCACACTACAGCTTCCACAAATCGGCCGCTGACACTCTGTACATGACTCTTTTGTTTTTATGTCCATCTTGGAACGGCAGATATAGCACCGTCTTCTTTTCCTGGCTGGAATGGGTTCATTGTTGCTCTTTGGTGGCATCGGTACATCAACAATTCGGCAGATAACCTGTCGAAGTTCTAGCGGCAATCGAGCATTGTACATACGACGCAACATGTTTGTCTTGATAAGTTGTAGCCCCAAGTTTTTCAAATAAAGAACACTTTTTCACAGTTTTCCGGATGCATTTAAGTGTGGATGATGAAACTGTTGACCCCTGCTATATCCAACATAGCATAAAAAACAGTCATTGGCCATTGCCGGGCACGTCTTCCTACCGAGTAACAGGCACATTTCTGATCGAGACTGTCAGCTTCGCCTTTGGTACTTGTAAAATTCAATGATGTCTGGTTTCCCAGAATCATTGGTTTCAGCATTATGGTGCATGCTAGAAAGCAACAGATCACATTTGTTGTGTTTTGGAGCATGTGACAACAAAGTAATGTCCTTGGTATGTACATAGATAAGATCCTTCTGTGTGTGTATTCTACTGGCTTGAAATTGTGATGGGATCTCTCTTTTATTCTTCCTGAGCATGCCTACATAAGTGAGACACTTTTTTTTTTTTTTTTTTTTTTCCCCCTGGACAGATGTAAATCAGTTTTCTGCTATGATGTTCCGGTTGGAGACAAAAAGAGGAGCTCAGAGTCTCAAAACAGCCTGGGTTGGCTTAGAAAATTGCTTCATCTCTTCATCAACTCCAAGTCCATCTGAATCCTTTCTGACATACATGTAACTGTTATGAAAGTATTTGGTTTGTGCATCTGCTAAGATCATAACTTTTATTCCATACTTTTTGGGTTTACTTGCCATATACATTCTGAATTTACAGTTTCCTCTGAAACCAACCAACATTTCGTTGATACAGACATAACTGCCAATTGTGAAAGAAGCCTGGGAATTCTTTACAAGTTCATTGAAGACACAAGAAATGGCAGCTAAAGGATCGTTTTCCCTGCGAATTTCACGGTCAAGTGCATTGTCAAACCTCATAACACTCAAGAGAAAGAGACACCCCTTCAGACACTATGTCGCACGAAAAACGTCTCGACCAATCCCGTCACTTGCAAACAGTGAAGTTGCATCGTCATGCCCAAATTTGAATGCTCCACTAAGATAACAGAGACCTAGAGTTGCCTTGAGTTCAACCATATCCATTTGTCTAACTAGATATCTCATATCTTCTGACCAGCGGCTTTGAACATACTGTATTTTCTCATTGGTGCGTTGAAGGATTTCGTCTAACATGTTTTGACTAGACACATGACCAAGCACTTTCTTCATTAAAATTTTAATCAAGCTTCTTTGCTTCGCCTATAGTACCAGGGAATTTTCGTACAAGATTGTGAGCAGGTGTCCTGACACGGGACGCTGTGGGGGATTGGCTGACCATTTGAAAGGGCGACTGCCTCTGCAATAGAAAAATCGAACATTGTTAGCAATGTTCAGTCCACCACTTCCTCCTTCATCTTCAGATTGTTCACGGTGCGTGCCGTGTTCACTATCTTCTTGACTGTACTCGCACTCGGAAATATCACTTTCAACATCATCAAACTGCTCATCTCCTTCAGTAAATGTCTTTTTACTTGATGTACCAGCCATAGTTGGTCAAAAATTCCAAGCAAACTATCAGACTATGTTTTCTTACAAAATAAAAACAAATCACAAAAATAAAACACATGAAAATGGATGAAAATTCCCACTTTATAAGAAAAATGTATCATAGACAGTATGGTACGGGTCTAACTGACCCAGACACTCAATAACTACCTGACCACTCAGCCCACAGCTCACTTAACAACTGGCCCTGAAACATGAAGGGAACCAAAACAGTTACTGAAAAGCGGAGCACTCTAGCGGGAAAAATGTGAACTGTACGAAGTAAAGTATATGCACAGCAGCTATCTGACCCGCACCATACCAGTTAAGGGTTAAGACATATCCTTTTAGTCACTCGTTTATTTTAATGTATGTCCCAAAAAACACTAAAATTGTGATTTTGATATGCCACGATGCTAAACATGTGCAGGGTATTTTTTTTTCTGTGCGAAGAAAGAGTTCCTGCAATTTACGTCTACAAATTGGTCGTAATTTGTACAGATATAAAATAATGAATATTTTGAAGACAAGCTACATTACAGAAACTATAATCTATTTGCAGTTTCTTTAAACATTTTTTATCGAACCATTAAAACATCATCCCTTATATATCTTGTTCGGTTGTTTTCTAAATATGCCAAGTATCACAAATTAACATAAAAGTACTTTATGTTTAGTTCAAATGAAATTTACTTATATTCTAAGTATAAATTATAGTATTTTATTTGTTATTGATATAAATAAAACTGGGATAAAATAAAAGTAGTATAAAATTGGGAGTTCTGCCGCACCAGGTTGCAGGCTGTGGACCCCATTGACCCTAATTAGCATAAATTCAGGCTGCAGGCTGTGGAGCCAGGACCACCAAATTTCCCTTTTTTCCCCTTTTCCCCGTCCAAAATGGTCGATTTCATGTACAAAAACGCAATTTTTCCCCTTTTTCCTTAAAAAAATTCCCGAATTTCCATCCCGCCACAGGCGACCATCTTGGCAGCCAGTGCTGATAAGCATAATCTGGACAGTTTGGCCTTTGTGGCAGAGGTTTGCCCAATGTGGCTGAATCGGTCGGAGCTTCTTTCAAATTCGGAGCTTCTCAAATTCCTATCATTCCTGGTGGCCATCTTGGTATCGAAGACCTATGTCTACCCAGGACAATTGGCGACCAGCTGAGTATGTCGACCATTGTGGCGGCCAGCACTGAACCCTTTAAGTCATAGTTGTCAAATTCATAACATATGCATTCAGCCCGACTAGGAGAAGGGTCGCGGGGTAAAATATGCCCCATGTCAACTTATAAGCATAGTTGGCTGAAATTTCCGAACCCTTTAAGTCATAGTTGTCAAATTCATAACATAGGCATTCAGCCCGACTAGGAGAAGGGTCTCGGGGTAAAATATGCCCCATGTCAACTTATAAGCATAGTTGGCTGAAATTTCCGAGCCTTTTATGTTATAGTTGTCAAATTCATAACATAGGCATCAACCACGACTAATAAAAGGGTCGTGGGGTCAAGGATGGTCGATGTCAACTTATAAGAAAAGTTGGCTATAGATTCCGAACTGTTTATAAGTTATAGTTGTCAAATTCATAACATAGGCACCCAGCCTGACTAAGAGAAGGGCCGCGTGGTCAAATATGCCCCATGTCAACTTATAAGCAAAGGTGGCTGTAATTTCCAAACCATTTAAGTTATAGTTGTCAAATTCATAACATAGACATCATCCATGACTAGGAGATGGGTCGCAGGATAAGGTATGGCCTATATCATGTACAAGCCTAGTTGGGTAAAATTTCCAAACCATTTGAGTTACAGTTGGTAAATTTTAACATAGACATCTGCCACGACTGGAAGAGGGGTCGCAGGGACAATTATGCCCTATGCCAACTTATAAGCATAGTTGGCTGTAATTTCCGAATCGTTTGAATAGTAATCGCTAAATTCATAACATAGACATCAACCACGACTATGATAGATGGCTGTAATTGATTAAGTGTTTGAGATACAACTACCAAAATCATAATACATGCATAACCTTCCCTCCCCCATGACAAGAAGGGACATACGGACATATTTCGGCCTGCATGTCTCCCCATTCAAACTCACCTCTGTCTCTCCTGTCCCCTCGACTCAACCACATGGCCACACACACACACTTACTCGCACACTCCCCTCCTCGGCACCTCGACCAGCGACATTCCACTCATTCTCGCTCTCTCTCTCTCTCTCCCTCTCTCTCTCTCTATCCCTTGTCCTAAAACTCCGCCTGCCTATATCACCCCCTGACCATACATACTCGCACACTAACCACCGCCCGGCCAGAAACTCGCTGCACGCCGACCCCTGAGCACTCGTGTAACAGAGAGCAGACACCCTTTCCGATCCTCGTGCTCAGGATTACCATCTGCATGTAATCAAGTACAACCTATGTCTACAACCCTGTGTCCCCAGCATGAGGCCAAGTGAGGCAGAATGTGCTGTTTGGTATACAAGTACACTGCCTCTTACAGCGGCCTGTTAGACATTACAGAATACAAATTCGACTCACACACCATGTCGCTGGTGTCCATGTTGTGACTGACCGACAAAACACCACCCACTCACCTATGTCCTCGGCATCCGACCGCGATCAAGGCCACATCACCACTGACCATCCGCAAGGATCTGCACCATGAAGCCACCCCACCATCAGGCAACCCTCTTGGCTGTCAAATGGATAAAATTATCATCCCCAACGACGAGAGGGGTCGCAGGAGCAAGTATGCCATATAAGCATAGTTGGCTGTACGTACCAAACTACATAAGACATAGCTGTCAAATGCATAACATAGGCATCGTGTAGATTATTTTCCTTACTAGCATGCTATTACTACAAGTCGTCCTAGGCAGCCAACATCATGCAGCCCCACTGACTGCCAAACATACACAGACCTTCAATATATGTACTCACTTCCAGACATCGGTCAGTACAATGGCTGTCACTAGTTAGCTGTGTACCGAAACATCGCTTTATGTATGTATGTAAAGATACGCTTTCGCTTTGCATGTGTCGGCATGTCATTACCAGCAGATTTGAAGGTCACAGTGTCGTTCTCAATATCCTGAGTAGCATCTTCTTTATTTATTACTCTTCATGTTGGCTGTGCAGGTGTGTTCATCACAACTTCTGATGATCTGTATGTTTCATGTTCTGCAACACTCGTAGTTTCTTCTTCACACTCCAGTTTGGAGCACCATGGCGGTCCATGTAATGATATGGGTGTACATGTCAAATCAGCATGAAGACTGGACTTGTTGTGCCTTCTCGTTTCAAGCAAAGGTATGGTTACTTTACACGTATCAGCATGTCTCTTTAGATTATCATCTCTACCAAATGACACACCTCGTATATCGCATGTGTCTGTTCTAGAGGTTGATACTTTTGTACAGTCGCTCTGTTTATGACGACGAGCATTGCAACGTTTACTGGAGAACTTGTCACAGTAACTGCATTGTTTACTATGCAATTGATGATCGATTGGGGAAGTGTAACATGTAGTTGTATTCGATTGCATCCTTTTCAAGCATATGTATGAACACAAACACACATGTACTACTACTACTACTACTACATAGTTCTGAGTCCTCACTGATGACTCCTCGATGCTGCATACTCACTGATGATTCCTTGCAGTACCAATGTCGTTCAAGTAGTTTAGCAACTGTGTGTGAAAGTCTGTTGATGGAGTCATTTATACCTCTCCTTCTAATGGCTGAAGACGAAGCTATGTTGTCATCTTCTCCATAGCGAGGGAAGATTGGTATGTGTATATTTGTGAAGTGGGCTGTACCCACTAGTTCTCAACTCTAGAGCATTTACCGAAGCCAGGGTCCAACCCGAACACTTGACCCCTATTTATTCTTCCTTTTAACATTAATTGCATATACTATCGACAATCGTGTCTTCTGCTGCAGATATTCATCGTCGTGAGGCTCTGGTTTTATATAGCTACAGTCCAGACGATATATAATTTTTGACAGGACCATTTTGTTCTACCTTATCGATAAGTTGGTTAATTATATTAGGGCTCATAGTTGTCAGGAAAGAGCAAACATTGTGTGGTGTAGTTGACATATTCGGTGCAACCAAATCTTTCAAGAGTCTCTGAATGCAGATCGCTTCAGGAAAAAGTCATTATCTTTAACCTTCATAAATGGTGAATAATACTTAGGTTGTTTATCAGTGGTCTCTCCTTTACAAAGTTTCAAATGACTACTTAAATCCTCATCATGTGCTTACATTCTTCTTCACTTATCGCATTGATATGCCCTGCCATTGGCGCTCCTCACACAAGTACTGTCTTCATGTTTCCTCGCATCATATACAGTTATAATTGTCTTGTCACGATAGTTGCATGGATGTCTTGGTGGAAGCAAAGAACTAGCTTTGAAATTTGTAGATGAACCTGCATGTTTTATTGCTAATATTCACCTGGCAGGCGGTGCAGGGAGGCCTTTATAGGTTGCAAGATGTCGTCTCAAGTTTCCATATCGGACAAACTGTGATGTGCACTGTTCACATTTGAACATAGTATGGTCTGGATTCTGTTGATGATAACCAGTTTCATGTTCTCTGCAGTTGGTTATTGTAGAAAAGGTCTTCTTACAGTAGCAGCACAAATAATTTACCTGTTCCATTATCGAATATGAACAAATTATCCGCAGCCGATGTTCTCTCTATGAGGTCTGAACAGCGAATGAGCTGACCTGCCTATTCCAACCTATTTTATACCACATTGTCATGACAACCTGACGAGGGTACTATTAATATCAGTATGAGAGCAAGGATTTTTTTGTAACTTACAAAGTTTCCAATGCAGTGCTGTTGCAGTACTTCATACCTACTTACATCGTTTGTTGTGACTCACACAGTTTCGAATGTCTTTGTAAAGTGTCAACACACACACACATTCTTCGACAGTTATCACATTGATATGACATATGAATGATACTCTTCTTACATGAACTTTGTGCATGGCTTTGTATCGTATACATATGTAAATGTCTTGTTACAATATTTGCATGGATGTAGTGGTGGTACAAAAGAACTGTTCTATGATGAATCCTTACATTGGATTGGTAATATCTTCAGAAACTGCTCGACAGATGTTGCAGCACGACCCTTGCATGTTGCACAATGTCTTTTCAAGTGACTTCGATGTCCAAATTGACATTTACACTTTCCACATCCGAACATAATATGACCTACATTCTGGTAACAACTAGCTTCATGTTGTCTGCAGAAGTTTTTGTTAGAAAATACCTTTTTACAGTATCGATACGAATAACTTTCCTGTTCCATCAATGAATAAGATCACGTTATCCATATACGATGTTTACTCTTCGACGTCTCGATGACAACTGAGCAGGCCAACCCTATACTAAAATCATATTGATAATTTATCTGTTACTGTGAGATTCATGTCTATCTCCAACCATAACCAGGATGAGGAACTGTGAGAGTGCACCCTGCCAGAACATATCTACCACTACATTACACCAAGGGCTCTCAGGGACAGATTTAAAACTGTTTAGGTGACTGTTAGCCGAACCTGCAACGGAACTACGACGATGATCCGGTCAACTGCTCCAGGTACACATCTCTTTCTGTCCTTGATGAGTTCCTAAGGGAAGGAATAAGTGTTGGATGCTCCTTCAACACTCTTCCGATGTGCATTGCACCAACCACTGAAATGCGGTGTGTCCATAACAGTAGTACATCCTTACAAACATTCTGTACACAAGAGACAGTCGTGTATGTCTTCATCCTGTTGTAGATATGTGGGTAGATATTTGTAGACATATCATATTTCATGTCGATCATATGACAGAAGGAATATTTTAGAAAAGTATGCAAACTCGGTTTCTTTGTCGAGTGCTCCAAGTTAGTTATGCTTACCATATGCCACAATAGCTGATATAATCTTCTGACCACTAGAAAAACATGCCATCATTTTCACTGTGTTCCATGACAAGATTTTGGTGTAGCTAAGGTACAAACTGCTGACCTGAAATGATACACTCTCAGGTCTGTCCGAGTTCAAATGACTGACTAACTGAATGAACGAGAGTTCATGTGACCGCGTATATACACTCGTTTTATGCACACACACATACACACAACATCCTTATCTAACACTAGTAACATACCAACAAGGAAGCGGAGACTGGAAAGTGAGTGTGCAAGCTGGTATCTGTAGGGGCCTGAGTTCGCGACTGGCCACAGCTGCAGGGTCGCCAGAGTATGACTGTGGTTACTTGGAAAGGCTTGGTACATGCATGGAATGTTCGAGCATAGGCAGGGCCAATGGAGTATGACTGTCTGTAATTGCGAAGTCTCAGTACATGAGTATAGGCAAGAGACAGAGTATGACATAAATTACGAACATGGCATGTTAGTTTGCGATATCTCGACTGCTGGCTGTGAAGTTGGCGCCTTTACACTTGTGCACGATCAACTTAGTCTTCCTTCGAAAACTTCCTGCTGTGTGCATACAAGGTACACACACTTCGCTTGCATCATATCGTTAGGGCTTCTAGATGTTGTCTCTTCATAACGTTTTTGGCAGTGGGACCTTCCTCCCCCCTCCGATGAACGATTGTCTGCTGGCGAACATATAATCGGTAAAGTATTGCGTGTACGGAAAAGCTGGGCGGTCATTGCTTCCAGTAAGTTCACGACGATAATATGTGCTCGTGCCCTGCAGGTATTCTGAAACAGCTACACTCGTTAAGGTGAAACCTCTTCTCTGCATCTTCTATAAGCAAAGTACATACATAGTTGATGTGTGTGTGTGTGTGTGAATGTGGGTGTTGTGCTACCTCCCTACTTGTTTCGAGTCTTGGGTTGTCACAGTGTGTGTACATGACCTATGACAGCAGGTATGATGATGTGCTCGTTACTAGTCATTGTGTTCATAACTATTTTTTTTTCCTTTCGTGCATTCGAGCCAGCGAAACTTGACTGTGGATAGCAAGCAGCTGTCTGTAGGGACCTGGGTTCGAGACTATCGGTAAACATGTCATCACAGTTATCATAGTGAAGCAGCTGAACATGTAATGCTGGATGAAAACCGCCTAAGTGCATGCATTAAAGGTTCGGGACGGATCGACTGCTTGCAGTTTCAAAGGCTTAGTATATTATGTAAGTACATGCATTGAAGTTTCAGGCAGGGTCGACAGAGTATGACTGCTTGTAATTGCAAAGGCTTGGTACATGCATTGAAAGTTTGGGCATGGCTCGCTGAGTATAGCTTCCTGTAAGTGTGAAAAGACTTGGTCGGTAAAGTCGTCAGAGTATGGCTGTATGTAATTGCAACAGTTCAGTACACGAGTGCAGGTCGGGGACAGAGTATGACTGTCATGGTCGCTACATGCTCGTCTTTATGACCAGTGGAACCGACGATGAACGATTGTGTGCAAACGTCTCAACATACACTCTCAACAGGAATCGAACATTCGATACCTTATTTTTTCAAGTATCATACACCATCGTCGTCAGACTACATGCAATAGTTACTTTCAAGTACGTGCATTTTGCCACAGAGTGGTTGTAATGTACCTTCTTAATTGGTATTTTGTACTGTACAGAGAAAGATAGAGCGATCATTGTGCTCAGAGCTTCCAGTTAGTTCACAATGCGACCAACAGTAATCCTGCTCTACAAACAGAGTACATACGTAGTTGCAATGTTTGTGATATTTTTTTTATCATCATGTCTAACTAGATTGGACTCAGTTGTCCATAATCGTCGATGGTTGAGTATGTGATGTACATTGTAGTCTAGATGCACGACAAGTGCAGCTCGCTCCACAGTTTATGTTCGGGGGGGGGGGGGGTACAGACTAGCTGTGAGCATTGCAGGTTCAGTACGTGCATGCAGGTTGGAGTATGATTGTTGTACATTGAAGGTTCGAAACGGTGTATGACAGACTGTAATTACAAGCTTCGGTACACAAGTGTGTAGGTCGCGGTCTGGTCGTGGGTAATGGTTTCATTTCAGTCGGTTGATAAGGGGGTTGTTTGACCAGAGTGGTCTCGCATCATTTACATTGTATGTGTGTGTGTGGCTTGTATTACAGGGAAGGGTGACCCATCCCTGACCCCTCCCTGGCTCCTCCCTGTTATTATTATTACCTGCTTCGGTACACGAGTGAAGGTTGGAGATACTGGTGAGTGTGTAGGCTCATGTTATAATTTTTGCTAGTTGTATCTCATACAGCGAACTATGTGACATCACCGTCTGTAATTGCAAAAAAAAAAATTGCATAATGGTAGGTACATGAGTGCAGGCCAGACACAGAGTATGACTGTCATGCTAGTTTCTTCATGGGCAGTGGGACCGACGAATGTGTGCATGTGGTCTCAACGGGAATCAAACCTAGGATACCATATTTATCGAGTAGGGTACAGAAATAAAAATACAAAAATAGTGTCAGGTGCAGGGATTCGAACTAACGCTCCGACGAACGATTCTCTGCTGGCGAACATATAATTAGTAATGTATTATGTGTACAGAAAGGCAGGCAGTCATTTCTTCCAGTAAGTTCGTGACAATGATATGTGCTTGTGCCCTGCAGGTCTTCTGAAACAGCTACACTCGTTAAGGTAAAACTTCTGCTCTGCACCATCTATGAGCAGAGTTCATACATAGTTGACATGTGTGTGTATTTGTGTGTGTGTACATGGTTGTGTAGATTGGTGTGTGTTTGAAGTTAATGATTTAATACAATTCCCCATTAAGCAAAAGCCTCTACCTTTCGATTATTCACATTTCCCAATAATAGTAATTTTGTGACATTTCTCAAGTAATAACCATTGATCTAATTAATTTTACCAATAAGGCATTCGAATCCCTACCAGAAGTGCTTAATAATCTATGACTTAATCAACTATGCTACCGAAGTACCCTATCTTACAGCACTTTAATATGCTCACTTTAAAATATTAAAAAAGTTTCAAACCAATTAAAACAGATAATATTTAAAAAAAAAGTTAACACTGAATTAAATTTAAATGACAGAAGAAAGCTTACTTTAAAATAGATAAACATAAAGGCACCGTTAAACTCTAATAAGATGGTAAGGTTCACGAGAATAAAGAAAATATTAAAGTGTATGACTGTTTAACCTGTAGAAAGGAATAAAGTGTAGAATATATTAAAGGTTAGAAAATGTTAGAGTTTGAAGGGGGCCACGATGGTTGAGTGATTAGTACGCTCGCCTCCCACAAGGCAAACCAGGTTCAATCTCCGGCAGGGTCACCAGATTTTCGCAAGTGGAAATCATGCCGGATGACGCCATTGGTTGGCAGGTTTTCTCGGTATCTCCAGTTTCCCCTCCCCTTCATTCCGGCACAGCTACATACTTCAATCACCCTCATTGGCTCGCAAGACCTCGCTGTTAAGAGCCGCCCAAATATCTTCACTCACTCACTTAGAGTTCACAGGTTAGGAAAAGTAAACAAAATTTCAAATACTCTGTTTGAACTTGTTCTCAGTGTCAATCCACTCACTGTTTGCTATAGAGATCCCATCCTGTTGGCTCTGTGAGCCATGGTGCACGCTAACTGAGATCCCTGGTAAACCTCTAGGGTGTATGGGTATAGGTGAAAGTGTATGTGTGTGTGCAGACACATTAGCTCTTCCATATCTAATGGGTTGCGAAGCGCTGGCTGATGGGATAATACATCTCACTTTCTCTCTGACGAGACTGTATGCGTACTTGCATGAGTAAATGCAATTCCCCCTCCCTAACCCACTTGTGTTATTTACTGCATGAAATATTAAGTATATTGCTTGGGAATCGAAACCAGTAAACCAAAAAATAACACTTCATTAATTGATTTAAGTAGCAATACAACCTAAATATGAATTTCTATGTTAAATTAAAAAATAAAATAATATTAGGGGTTAAAGGGTTAAGTTCTCAAAGGGTTAAGGAAGGGTTAAGTGCTCAGAGGGTTAAGTGTTAAAAGGATTACGTGCTCAAAGGGTTAGGGCCCTAAATGGTTAAGTGTATAAAGGGTTAAATGACCGAAGGGTTGAGTACCTAAAGGGTTAAGTGAGCAAAGGGTTAAGTGAGCGAAGGGTTAAGTGGTCAAAAGCTATGCTTATACGTTTGTGTGTTGATGCAGACATACCGGTACTACACTTTAAACATGTACTGCAGTAAGGCATCTGTTGTGTTGTATTTCATGTTTGGAGTGATTACATAATCAATATAAAAATAAAAGGGCTTAATGCACATTCGACCCAATTACTCTTACCTACATGGGGGTGATGTGTATTTTATGAATTTGATGATTGTGGTTCTGGTAGATGGGAAATTAAGAGTAAATATGTTTATAAACGGACTTAACTCGTAACTAACATTGACAAAAAGGCCTCAGAGCTTAAATAATCTTATCATTATGATGGATGTCTGGTACAACATCTAATTTATGAATTTGATGATCATAGCATCAACGGTTAGGAAATTATGAGTACATTTACTAAAGGGCTTAAATGCATGATTGGCCTTGTAAGAAAGGCTTTAGGACCTAAATAACCTTACCATTATGTTGTGTGTCGGGTATTATGTCTATGTTCCGAATTAGATGAGCATAGCATTAATGGTTCGGAACTATGACTATATTTATAAAAGGACTTAAACACATAATTGAGCTTGGCAGAAATGTCTAAGGGCCCAAATGATCTTACAGTTATGTTCTGTGTTGGGTATGATGTCTATATTATGAATTTGATGACCCTAGCATCAATGGTTCGGAAATTATGACTATATTTATAAAAGGGCTTAAATGAATAATTTACCTTGGCAGAAATGTCTTAGGGCCTAAATGACCTTACCATTATGTTGTATGTTGGGTATGATGTCTATATTATGAATTTGATGACCATAGCATCAATGGTTTGGAAATTATGATTATGTTTATAAAAGGGCTTAAAAGCATACTTGGTCTTGTCAAAAAGGGTTTAGGACCTAAATGAACATACTATCATATGGGATCTTGGGTATAATGTCTATGTTATGAATTTGATCCCTATAGCTCCAACAGTTTGGAAATCATGACTACATATATAAAAGGTGTTAAACATATATTTGACCTTGGCAGAAAGGTCTTAGGGCCTAAAAAACCTTACTATTATGTTGTATGTTGTTATGATACCTATATTATGAATTTTATGACCATAGCATCAATGGTTCGGAAACTATGTCTATATTTATAAAAGGTTTTAAACACATAATTGAACTTGGCAGTAAGGTCTTAGAGTCTAAATGACCTTATGCCATTATGTTGTATGTCGGGTATGATGTATACGTTATGAATTTGATCCCTATAGCATGTACGGTTCGGAAATTATGAGCACATTTACAAAAGGGCTTAAATGCATAATTGACCTTTTCAGAAAGGTCATAAGGCAAAATGGGCTGTTGTTAGGTAAGCGATGTGTTGTATTTGATTCTCAGAGTGGCTACATAATTATTATTTTTAAAAATAATAATGATTGCTTGCAAATTTACTAAAATTCAAGATGATGCCGGTTATGTTTGTTTTGCAAAAAATTAATAAATATTTTTTTTTATTTAAACCCATAACTTTTCTTTACAAAATTATGATTGTTCATAAACGATATTTGCATTATCATGTGGTAGAAAACCGCCTTGAATATAAGAATATACATACACAGTTGGTTCTTTTTTTATATAAACATCATTAAAAACTTCATTCTAACTAATGTTCTGGTGGCTCAATCAACTAGAGTGTCAGTTTTCTAACCCAATGGTGGTTGGATCGAAACTGCACACCTCCGCAGCTTTTTATACTGTTTTAACCCATAACACTTCTGCATATAGCATGTATAACATTGCCTCAGCCTCCAGCTGACATCAGGGCTCCTAGCAGCAGATGCTGACATCAAACGACACCAGCATTCCTGGTGGTCAACTCTACAACTAATATGGCAGCTGATGGCTACAGCAGCGCTGCCTAGCCGTCAAGTTTGGAACTGAACACAGTCTTCCTCGCTGGGAAGTATAGTTGGAAGGGGGAGGGGGTGTGGGGGAGTGGTAAGCAATCATATGACAGCAGGCAGGAGGTGTGGGGAGGGTGTTTTCCATATCTGAGAAGAGTCTGGAATCTCACAGCAGGGACCCAACTAATTCCAGAAGTAATCACAACACAGCTCAGGTAGGAGTGGGTGTGTAGGTATGTGAAGGGGTGGAGCAGCTGAATCTAAATATGGAGGAGGAAGAGGAGGAGGAGCAGATTGTGGTCCTATGTGGTGGTAAGTGCGGTGTTAAGTTTTAAGTACGATGTTAAGTTTTAAGTGTGGTGTTCAGTCTTAAGTGCAGAGCAGTGAGGAGCGCATGAGGAGCAGTGAGGATTTAATGAGAAGCAGTAAGGTGCTATTGAGGAGCAGTGAGGAGCTAGGTTAATCTTATGGCACTACGTCCGTCCTTCCATCCACCCATCAACATGTCTCTCGCCTAGTGTTCCAGAAATGGGTCGCGTGCTCTACTAACATGCCAGTACACCTTGATGATTCTAACACCGCAGTGGTACCTTTATATGTGTGTAAAACGTACATATAGCTGTACCTAAATAACATCAACAAACTAAGGCTTATTTAGATCCCATATCAAACAACATTAAAACCTTACACACAAGAAAACAAGACTATATATAAATAACTTATAAAAACATTTAACATAAGTGTTCCTTCCATTTCAAATATTAATGCAATATTTACTATAAACTCAACTTTTTCATTTAAACACTTTTGTAAGTGAATAAAATTTACAAAAACGTTAAATTTCCGATACCATTTTAGATAATATGGACCTTTATGAGAACTATATTTACAGTTTGTTTTCATAGCAGTGCCAGTTTTATTTACACCAATATTATGTCAACCGTGGACTTAAGATGAGGTAAACCGCTTATTCGTCATCTGCGCATGTACCTAACATTGACCTACCCCAACTGTCAAAGTCACATGGTCAACAGTGATGAAAGTGTTCACTTACATCCTAATTTTTTAATTTTAAGCACTATTATACTAATAAAATATTTACCAGTTTGAATGTAATAAAAAATTATTACAAATTGATTAGAGGAAGTATAAAACATCTCAAAAGCATTTGTTTACTAAACTGTGTTCTAACCTCAAACCCAATCCACACCATTTTTGCTAGACGTGTAGGCAGAAAAGCAGTTCAATGTTGGGGCACGGATAGTGGTTGTGCGCAGCCAGCGAGATCAGTCTACCTCATCTTTAGTCTACGATCTCAACTGACCGCTGTGAACAATACTTTTCCGATTGCCAGCTGCCAACAGTGGACTGTACAGCTAATTTGAAATTTCAACACTTCCCCAAAATATAATTACACGTTATTTTGATTATGTTAAGTTATCCTTCGGCATACATTCCTGCAGTTGATAACTTACGCGTAAAGCATCTGACAACGAACTTCTGCATGTTTCGAACTCTTGTGACATTCTGAGTTACGTATAAAACTGCATTTTTAAACGTAAAGCGAACATATTTTTTACTCACTGCGTATTCCAGCACGTTAATTTTTATTCAAGCTTTCTTACACTTTTAAAATACAACGTGCCGCATAAACAAAATATTTTGGCTGTTTCACATATACCAACTGTTTCATCGTAGTCAGCTACACTCTTTGGTAAATATGTAGCATTCATAGAAATATAAACTTGAAGCAAAAAGTAGTCTAACGTGCGTTCATTCTAAACCACTAATCCCAAAGATGTTTATTTTACTATCGGCTGGAGAATTAGCGGATTTCAATGATTCGTTTACTGACATAGCTGCTTTCTTCTAGTTTTCAGCCTCTTCAATTACATCAGTTAGATTAAAGCAGTCAGACAATGATACCTATCTCCTGTGAAGTTAGTTACGTAACTGCTGCCTCTTTATCAGCTGATAATGAAGAATACAATTCGAAGTTATATTTTCTTTCATAGTATTTAATAAGAGAACTTTTGCTACAATTCTCATTTGATTTGTATTTTCTAAAGCTTGTTCCAAACATTTTTGTAAATTTCAGAAAATAAATCATTACAGAACTATACAAAATGGGATTTTACCTTCAACTAATTATTGGCAAAATCTGTTCAAAATAAGTTCTCAATAGAAATGAACGGTGTTCATTCTTTTTGCGCAAATTCTAGTTGACAAACATTTTTTTAATGAAATATAGAATGACAACTTTCAACCAGGGTTCGAGTTTAAAACTTCTGACATCACAATTTGTTTATGTGTTTTTGGCACAGTCATTCGAAATTTAATTCCTGACTTCTCAATAATTTTTCGTATCTCTGAATTGTCCAGATTTTCCATTGCCTGTTTACTGCTTTACTACTGAGTGTTTTCAACGTCTGCCAACACTGCTTCATGATCTTCAAATGATCTCTGTGGAACAGAAGAAAAATTTTGATTCACTCAAATAATATGCCTTGACAGTAAGCAGACCTACGTAAATCCTGTCAGATGAGATATATTCTTCTTATTTTGTTAACAACACTTGTTTTTAAACACCAATCTCTGAATTATCACATGATTCCCGTTCTAGAAAGAATATTTGGGCTTTTATATTGTGTTACTGATACATTATCTGATGCCATACATGCACCGTGTTAGCTTCTGATACCGTTCATACTTCTGCTGAGATTATATCGAATGAAAGCACGCATGAGTACGTGAAACAGCATGTTTGAAGTCATTTACCCATTCGCACCAAATTCGTTACCTCATTTCAATGAAATGGAAACGAAACTTACAAGTGGAATTCGCCAGCAACATCGCCTACACTCTGGCACGTATTACATAAGAAAACGATCTTTTGCAGTTTGCCATCCACGCATTGCACAAATGACGTTATTTTACTCTCCACCCAGGTGGGTTTTATTAATTATAAACACTCCAGAGCAGTAATATTGTAATATGCCTAGAATATCCCTATACGATCCATATATGCAATTAGTGCTTTCATTGCTTTCATTCTCATAGAAATGTAATTCTATCTGCTTCTTTTCTGATTCGCTAGAGCCGTTTTCTGACGCAGTCATGTGTTATGAGCTCCACTCGCTGCCAGAGTGCAGTTTCATGCAAATCCACCCCACCTCAACAAAATTTTTGACATTATTTTTTTATTACGCACTGTGCATTCCAAGTTTTTGTTGAAAACCACATTATACATACAGATGAAATTTCACTATCATTCTTTTTCGATAATCTCATTTCCTTGAGATAAAATATATAGGTAATGATGTATACAATAAGATGTCCTCTCGAACATACTTTCATATATACCTGAAAACAAAGTAAACACCCAGCAAAGTAAAATGGTTCTGTTATAATATATTTGGTTTTGTTTATCTCGTGAGATACTTCAAACGAGACCCGAAATCATCACTTGTTTCATTAGTGTACGTATTTCAAAAACTTGTCCGATGACGCTCAAGATGATAACCATAATCTTGTTAGCACACGTATATAATATTTTCCAAGATATTTTCCGGAGTAAAGTAGCTCGTAGTTATTCGTGATGCTGATAAAAATCATATATAGTGTTGTATCACTTTTTTATACGAACCATCTCCTTAAATGTCTTGCTTTTATTAGCTATAATTACACTTTCTTTATTTCATCACTATGGGTGGGCGTGCGTGCGCGCATGTATGTGTGGGTCTCAATACATGAACATGACGATACACTAAAGTACTCGCTCTGGCTCTACCAGGACATAAATTTCTCATGAGATTTTTTTTAAATATTTTTTTCGAAAATGAAAATTAATAAGATAATTATTTTTGATTTGGTTTCTGCACGAATCGGAGAAGAGGTATCTGGCACAACTTCCCTTAAAACTAATTATAAAATTAATAAAAATGCAGTTTCTTTACTGGTTACCTAGACAATCTATTTGAGTTAAAAATAATTTTGCGCAAGGTAGTTCTATACACCACTGGTTGACTAATTAAATATCAGTATAGGCCGTTCACGGTAAAGTGAGCACTTTTTGAAGCTATTTCATCAGACATAATAACTAATAAATACATTTCATTGTGGCCTCAGACTGTTGGTTTTGAGTATGATAAATGTATACACTGTGTTTATTACTCACGTGTCAGGGTTTACATTAACAAGTGGGGGGAGTATATAAATTAGCTGAAAGAAAAAAGTAACTATATCTTCAAAAGTGTTCACTTTACCGTGAACGGCCTATACCAAACTTCAATATTCAGTGAACTCGAAAGTGTGTTAGTAATACATCTTTTTTTAAAGTCAAATAAATGATAATAGCGGTATCTGCCATTTTACTCCTCTATTGCTTAGTATAAAGTTTGTTTCAATAATCTCCAAATAGATAGTTTAAAAAAAAATTAAACTTATAAAACCAATATGCTTGTACGAGTCAAGTGATGGATTTGAAGATAAATGACACAATTCCACTTTTGCAGTCTGTAGTGTATTAGAGTTGGTTTGAGAGATTTGGGCGGCTCTTTACAACGAGATTTTGAGAGCCAGCGAGGATTAAAAGAGGAGGGAATATAGCAGCGCCGGAATGCAAGGGCGGGGTAAACGGGAGATCACCGAGAAAACCCACCGATCAGCAAAATCGCCGGGCATTATTCCCACTTGCGAAAATCCGAGAGTGATCCGGCAGGGAATTGAACCCGGTTCGCCTTCGTAGAAGGTGAGCAGTCTAACCGCTTAGCTACCGTAGCCCCTAGCTGAGTATGATAGTCAATTTTCAGTAAGTAAAAGTTGAATGAAATTATCCAAAAATGTAACATTTACCACAGTTGGGGAACTTTAGCTCTCCATGTTTTATGTCAACCTGTTAGAGAGTCAAGATTTTTTTTTCTAGACTACGATGATAGTTTATGGCTTCGTGACATAATGTTAGTGAAAAATCTATAAAAATATCAAGTCAATTGACAAATAATATTCATAATTAATTTTTAGCGTAAATATGAACATTTTAACTTCAGATATTCACTCGTGCAAACACCAAAAAGTTGTTTTTACACGAACTTCGGTTTTATATAGTTTCTTGAAGTCCCAAGAGTGACGTTTCGCAGTTTCTTTGAACTCCTGCACTTAGTTGACCTGCGGCAAGAGTTTAACTTCCAAATATTTAAACTTAACCAGAAAATACTAAAATTGAAACACGGGGGAACCACATACATTTCCAAGAATCCATTCTTGATGACATTTTAATGACATGGACAATTATTTCGAGCTCTGACCCAACACGCTAGTTTTATTCAGGTTTTGTGATTTATGCAAAAGCATATTTAAATTAAAAATTTATATAGGTCCTTTAATTTATTTGAAAAGTAATTGTTATAATATTATGTTATGCCTCAATAAAAAAAAATGATGAGCTATGGCAAAAATTTATAAAATAATTTTAGTTTCTGGAGTACCCTTAAATAAACGAATTAATTAATGTGCTTCAGATTATTTTTTGCGAGCTTTTTTGTCGGGTGTGATTCCCCCTCAGTAAGTTCATCGTTTCCGTCTTACGTTCCTAGCCATAAGTTTGGAGCGAGGAGCGGAGAACGCGTAGGAAGAACATTACGTCATTTCGAGTGGGAGCACGCACAGTATTACAGTTTTCTGGCAACCCATTTTTTTCCCGTCAACCGTCACACTTTCGTGTTTCTCAGTAGTTCACCCAAAGGTGAAGGTTAACTCGTCCTATGTACAATATGAAAAATCGGAACCGAAATTTCGACTACGCTAATCTGTCATGATGTAATGGAAGTGAGACATAAACCTCGACACTTTCCGAAATCCCTGCTTAGTTTAACACGGTGCGCTCCATTTCGCATCAAGAAAATATCACAACTGGCATGGACCCAATGTCCAGTGTTCATACATATTTGAGGCAATAATGTCAAATTACTGTAAACATAAATGTGATATTATTACGATTGTTCGTACTGTAGTATGTTCAAAATTAGAAGGGAAATTTTTTATTGATAACATAGGTTAACATTCGGGCCTGATAGCATATTATCACATAGAACTGTATTACATAACTAAACATGTCATAATACTGCGGGTATGCCAGTCATTAGCTACATAAAAATCTATGCAAGCAATTGCAAGCAGGTGTTTATATATATATATATATATATATATATATATATATAACATCTGGTAATTTGTAAGTATTTTTGTGTGCTTGTTTTGTTAATTTTAGTTAGTATAAGCTAGTAATTTATTGAAATTTATTATGCTTTTAAAGTTATTATAGCGGGGTGTGTAAAATGATAATCAGGATGATCTCTACATGCTAGAGAAAATTTCGTGTTTCCCATATTATTTATTGTTGATGCAGGAACGTTTGCGTTAATCTCTATGAACTTGGAGGTGTGTTGCAAATTTAAAGAGGCGACACTTCTAATGACAAATTTCGTTTTGATTAGCTTTTTTTTTTGTTACCAATATTATCATTCGTGTTCGGAAGGGCAAAAGAATGTTGAGGAGTCGGCCAATCTGACATTGAAAAGTTGATAAACGGACACCGATGGAGGATCATCGTCATCTCTAGGCGGTATTCCATACAAGGTTCTATATGGTCGTATATCTAATTAAAGGTCAATCAAAAGTTAATTTTATAATTTTCTGGAATTGAATACATTTTCTTTCCTCTAACTATGTTAGATAAATTATTATTTTTAATCTAATATCCAACAAGTTGTGAAGTCTCATAATTGTTATTTAGTAAAAATGTAGCTTTTGAATATGGCTTGGATTGTGAATCATTTGTCTAAACACTTATGTACACTTGTCTTGTAAATTTTAAGAAATGTTTTCAATATATTCTGCTATTTCTAGCATTGTCGTTGTAATTTTACTTTGTATTTTAGGTTATTAATTATGTCTTTATTTTTGCATGCTAGTTGTAGATCTCTACCTTTTGTTCTATTGGCGATCTCTATGTCTAGTTTACGTGGGGAAGTATTACCTACACTTTAATGAGGAATTGATTTTCTCACTATTAAAAGGTTCCGAAGTTAGCCGGGGCAAAAATATATGGTAAAACTAAACTTGTGACTTTTGGGAAGTGAAACTTAAAATTCTCCCTTCTCCATAACTACACACACACACACACAGATATATATATATATATATATATATATATATATATATATATATATATATATATATATATATATATATATACACACACACACATACACACACGCCGGGTTTACTCGATAACATGATGATAAACATCATACTGGGGTATATGAGTACAGATGGAGCATATTTCATCCAGGAACGAATTGTCTAACGTCCATAGTTAACCCGCTAATAGCAGTGGCAATGGCCAGGGGCGGGTATACAACGTAGAGTACTTGACGATGCCACCAGCCTTTGCGCAGTTCTGCGCGCCTGATAACATCACTCAGTACCGCATGATCTCAGTCTCAGTGGTGCTAAGTATCTCCAGTTCCTGAGAACTTGTTACTGGAATACTTGGAGGATGTTCTATAATAGGTGCTCGTGAGGTGATGTGGTTGCAGCGGGATAGAGCCCCACCTAACTTAGCCATTGCTGTTCGCTCGCACCTCAACGTGCACTCTCTTAACAGGTAGATACGTAGGTAGGGGAGTCCCCAGTATCGCCACCACTCTCACCTGACATCACACCGCCTAACTTCTGACTGTGAGACCACTTCAAACCGATGGTGTATGCCACATCACTTGACATGAGGGATGAGATTGTGACGCAGATACGGAGAGAAGTTTGACACCATCACTACCACTACCACTACATTTGCAATGTGCGTCGCAACATGCTTCAGCGCTGCACTGTCTGTGTGGCCAACAGTTGCCGACACTTTGAACAGACACTGTAAGCCCCATGCCTTCTGCCCTAATGTGTAAGTAAATTGTCTTTTCATTGCCCTGCCTGGAGCATAATTAGTGTGGTTGCACATTGCCACTATCATTGTGGGTTGACTATGGACGATAGATAATTCATTACTGGACGAAATATGCTCAATTTGTGCTCATCTACCCCACTCTGGTCTTTATTATAATTGTCTCGACTACACCTGATATATGTGGCCTTACCGAAATTAGTGACTTTCTCTAAGCAGTAAAAATGCTTATGCTTGGCGCATATTATTGCTTTCGCGATTTCATGCAGGAGTAGAACGTTTGTGGCTCAACTACTATTACGCATACACGAGATTTCTGTAAACGCCTAAAATTAATTAATTAATTTGTTTATTGATGTTAACTGGAGAGAAGATGACAAGAGTAGCCTAACTACCGGATCGCAGTAGTTATTATTACACAGTTCAAAGAGAATGATAGCATGATGTATACAACATCACCCTTCAGGTTGTGACTGCGGTGCTGAGAGGAAAACAGAGTAGTATCTCACGTAAGAATGCCCTTTGTGACGTTTAAAATGCGAGTCGAAGGATCTATTCACAGGTGACACTAACATATTATTTTATAATCGTATGTGAAAACGTATACATTTAGAGAATTTTTATGTAAATGACATTTCCTTACAAGGAATAAATAAATAACTGCATGTTTCAGTGCACACACACATACACATAAGTAATAAATCCTATTTCCCGAATATCTTGCTACTATAGTAGCAAGATGTTGTTTTAAAATTTCAGTTGAATAAGCAAAACAGCGCCATAAGTCCTGCGTGCACAACTTGTGCATCACGAAAGCGAACGGGACTGGAACGCTATACGAGGAGCTCCTGCACACAGGACACTATAGACTCGAGTGAGTGAAGATATCTGGGCAGCTCTTGACATCGAGGTATTGAGAGCCGACGAGGGTGAGGCGATGTGGGGATGGGGCAGCGCCGGAATGCAAGGACGGGAGAAACGGGGGATCTCCGAGAAAACCCAACGACCAGCAACATCGTCCTGCATGATTCCCACATGCGAAAATCCGAGGGTGGCCCCGCTGGGGATCGAACCCGGTTCGCCTTAGTGGGAGACGAGTAGTCCAACCACTACACTACCGCGGCCCCATAAACTCGAGGTACACGGGCGCAGTTAGTGATAGCTTGTTAGTGCACGTGTGTCATACTACATGGACAATGGGAAATTAGGAATTGAGCAGTAAAGGCTGGCAGAAGTGTTCGCATTATATTTCCCGCATGGCGTGCCAGTTCCGTTCGCTTTCGTTGTAGTGCAAGTAAGTACGTAAAGATGCAGACTCCCGGCGCTGCTTTGATAATTTAAATTCAAATTTAAAACAAGATGTCATTGATATAACTAATAACACTACTTTCTTCAACATGGGCGCAATCAATTTTTTAATAAGTTATTAAAAGCTGAGTTGGTAGACATGATTTGTCTTCACTTTAAAAGCAATTACATTAGAAATGAAACCAGACATGTATGCAACATTAGCGAGACAATTACAAATACATACGTGCCTTACCTGGGACTTGAACCCAGAAAGCTTCGTAAAATTTGCTAACGTGCAATGCACTGCATTATGGAGGTCGGATTCGGAGCATTACCTTAGGATTTAATCAGTCAAATGTTTCAAATTATAGGATTTACTCAACTAAAATTTTTAGAGGGCCGTCATTTTTAAATAAGTGACTGAGCCACTTAAAAGATGTAAGTTTATATGGCCTACCATAGCACTACTTGTGTGAGGAATTTGGCAGCAATCGGTTGTTTGATACCTGAGGTATGCCATAAAAAACATTATTTTCTTATTTGATGCTATCGTAGACAAATTACAAATTCCAAAAAAAAAAAAAAAAAAAAAAAGGATGTATATATGATGCTTCTAGTGTGTGACGTCTACATACAAAATCTGGTTGAATTTGGTTAAATTGTTTGATATATGTGACAAAGTTACCTAAATTATTTATGATACCGCCATTTTTAACATCGTTGTCTGGCCTATTTAAATCATGAAAGTTTACATGGGCTTCTGTAGAGCTTATAATGTATACAATTTGTTACAAATTAGTTGAAATGTTCCAGTGTAACATTTAAAGGGGATCTGTTGATTGGTCTTCGAGAATGGCATAAAAGTTTCATAATTTTAATATGGCGATCTTCGCAAATGGAAGACACAAAAGTAATGTAGTGGCATATTCAATGATTATATACTGCCAATATACATAGTTACGTCAAAATAGATTACATAACTTCGTAGATATAGCAGAGAAAAATAAAATAATTTTATAGCCACTATTCTGAAAATAAGTGTTTTATACGTTTAAAAAATACTAATATTAATATGGTCTAACACAACAGAACGTCTTCGCCAAATTTTGTAAGAATGTGCTGATAGTTTCCCGAAACATGAGATAAAATCTTAATTTTTATTGGTGGGGCTGTCATACAAAATGGCTGATAAATGAGACTCTTCATAGATATATTTGATGTTTGTAATAGGCACTGCAGCATACAAACTTCAGTTGGAATTTGTTTCGTTTATAAAATATACTGAGCTTAAATATTTGTATAGCCATCATTATAAAAACAAGTGTCTGAACTACTTAAAACATACCAGTTTACACCACCTGCTGCAGGAATATTTGTTCGTCAAATATGGTAAGAATCTGTCTATTTTTTCTCGGTATATGGCCTTAAAACATTATTTATTCGCATGTTGCTATCTTACAAAATGGAGGACAAAATCTGTTTCATGTAGATACAGTTGATCGTTGTAATACCTACTGTCAGTATACAAAGTTAAGTTGGAACTGATTATATAATTTCGACGATATATAACATTCTGAGGTTAAATGGCTATGTGGCCGCCATTTGAAAAAAAGTGTCTGACATACTAAAACGTACCACCTAAGTTCACCTGCCTCAATGCTACTTCTTTGCCAAATTTTGTAGGAATCGGTCAATTGTTTCCTGAGATATGACATGAAAACCTTATTTATTCGCATGGTGCTATCATACAAAATGGCGGACAAAATATGTTCGGTGTAGATACAGCTCTTAGATGTAATATCTACAGCAAAAATACAAAGTTATGTTGGAATTGATTGCGTAATTTCGACGATATATAACATTCAAAGCTAAAATCTGTATCAGTACCACTTGTTTGCCAAATTTGGTGTATATGATGCTCATAACAGATACTTCCAGTAGACAAAATATGGTTGAAATCATTTAAATGGTATAGCAGATATACAAAATAAATCTAAAAAAGATTATATTGCCGCCTTTTTGAAAGTAAGTACCAAATAAAGTTCAACCATTTTTATGCTTACTTGACCTATCACTTTCTTGTCCAATTGGGTGAGAATCGGTTTAATTGTTTTTGAGATATAACGAAAAAACGTTATTTATTTATTTGGTGCTATTTTTCAAAATGGAATACTAACAACAATATTCATTTCAAAATGTAATGCTTACACAATGCTCTACAGGAATACAAAATTTGGTAACAATCGGTTGAATGGTTCCCGGGGTATGACAAATCATCTCAAATTCTAAAATGGTCGCCATTTTGAAAGTAAGTGCCCGGTGTGATCAGAAACTATAGAAGTCAGGTGTCCTTACTAAATACTGCATGTGTATTAAGTTTGGTGTAATTCGGTCAACGCGTTCAAAAATTGAAATGGGCAAACACACACGCACAGACACCTACCCATACACACAGAAACACACACTCAGACAGGAACGTGATCTCATAATACTTTCTTACCTTCGGAAAGTAGGTTAAAAACACCTTTTATTTATAGGATTTGTAAACAAAATCGACAAACTCCTCACGAAAATGAACATCGACAATATATTAAGTATAGTCTATTCGTAGTTTCTTCAATCTTTTTAAATCAAACCTTAGGAAAATCACCCCATGTATGACGAGTTTGGCTGTTTCACAAATATGTTACGTATTACGAGCGTTTTGTGATAGTGTTAACCTAGGGTATTTTTAATTAGTTAAATTTAACTTCTAATTATTTTCTGCCTACAAACATCTAATTTATAATTAATATGAAGGAAAACGGAGAGAAAAAGTGTGTGTTGGTAATGCCTAGTAAGAAATAGTTAATATGCAAGATATTACTAAACTGAGTGCGCACGAATGCGGTACGTTGTCCCTTATGTATAGCACTGTATACTTAGTTATATGCTTTGTTTGTATGAGGCGGAAGAATATCGTGGTAGCAAAACTTAAACAGGTCTTCAGAAAATATGAATGAATTATACTCTTTTCCCGTAAGATATATTTAAGAGAGCTATGCACATCCACAAAATTCTAATATTAAAATGCATAAATGTGTTTTGTGTGTTTCTTACCTGTCAAACAATAATGTTCTGTGTTGAGAGTTAAGTATGGATTTCTCAGAGAAATGTTCACCTGAGAGTGTTTCCAACAAGATTGCCTTTTTGGTTCATTTGGACGAAGTGATTAATAATATTTCTTATAAAATCGCGTACATATTAGGGTAACAAAGTTCCATCCAAAAATGAGATGACATGAAGGGATGTTATATTAATAACCGCTTTTAAGACGAAAAAGATCTCCGTTCTACAAAAAACTATTCATTGATTTGTTGCTCAATTGCACGTAGTTTTCGATATTCTTAACAAAAAGCAAATTAAAAATTCGATTTTTGCGGGAGCATAACAGTCTTAATAATCACAAAAGGCAAAAGTGATACATGTTGTATCGTTTTATCGTTAAAAAACTGCCGATATATATAAGTGGGTATATATAAATATAAATATATATTTGTGTAGGTGTGTGTGTTGTAATACCTCCTTTCTCGGTTCGTGTCTCGGGTTGTCACTGTGTGTGTGTGTGTGTGTGACCTATGACTGCAGGTATTTGTGATGAACAGACATTGCACGATGTGCTCATTACTAGTCGTTTTGTTTACAACTATTTTTTTCCTTTCGTGCATTCTAGCAAGCGAAACTCGATTGTGGAGAGCAAGCAGCTGTCTGTAGGGACCTGAGTTCGAGACTTATCACTATTGGTAAACATGTCATGCTGGATGGAAACCGTCTAAGTGCATGCATTAAATGTTCGGGAAGGGTCGACTGTTTGTAATTTCAAAGGCTTGGTATATTATGTAAGTACATGCATTGAAGGTTTGGGCAGGGCTGGCTGAGTATGGCTTCCTGCAAGTGTGAAAAGGCTCGGTCGGTACACGAGTGCAGATAAAATCGACAGAGTATGACTGACTGTAATTGCAATGGTTCGGTACACGAGTGCAGGTCGTGGAAGGAGTATGACTTTCATGGTCGCTGCATGCTCGTCTTCATGATCAGTGGGACTGACGACGAACGAATGTTTGCAGACGTGTCAGCATACACTTTCAACGGGAATCGAACCTTCGATACCTTATTTATTCGAGTATGGTACAGAAACAAAAATACAAAAAATGTGTCAGGTGCGGGGATTCGATCCCATGCTCCCTTTAGATGGAACAAGACCTTATATCAGGCACCGTAGGCTGCTCGACCAACCTGACAATTTGTATTAGTGATGGGCTTGCATGACTTTTGTCGAATGTCATACAGCGTATGGCCTTGTCTAGCAGTCGCTTGTGCACTCTAGCAGACGACATGACAAAGCACACAAAACGATGAATCTTTACGGGAATCTAATCTACGATATCTCGAGGATGTTTCAGGGTGCATGCATTGGTTCCTTTCAATAGTATATCGGTAAGTACAATGTCAAGGGTGAGGTGGTGGGGATGTAGTACTTGCTCGCTATCTATCGTGCACGGACAGGCAGGACTGATCATTGTGGTCTCCGCTTCCAGAGAAGTCACTTCGACGACGAAGACGACGACGACGAGATGCAATTGTGGTCTACAAGTATTCATTGCTACACCATTTAAGGCAGGGGTTACTTCGTTTCGTAATAGGAAGCTTATCGTTCTAGCATGAGTTGTTGAATGTGTGGGGACTCGGCTGTGTATTCATTTAGAGTGACATCTCATTTCATACATACGTATATACATCGATGTTTTGGTACACGCCTCACGAGTGCACGGCCGGTAGTACTGACCGACTATCTGGAAGTAAGTATACACATTGAAGGTCAGTGGGACTGCAAGATGGTGGCCGCCTAGTACGACTTGTAGTGGTAGCATGATAGTAAGGAAAATAACCTAGGTGATGCCTATGATACACATTTGACAACTATATCTTATGTAGTTCGGTACGTACAGCCAACTATGCTTATATGGTATACTTGCTCCTGCGACCCTCTCGTCGTTGGGAATGATATTGTTATGGATTCGACAGCCAAGATGGTTACCTGGCGGTGGGGTGGCTTCATGGTGCAGACCCTTATGGAAGGTCAGTGGTGATGTGGCCTTCATCGCGGTCGGATACGAAGGACATCGGTGAGTGGGTGGCGTTTTTGTGGTCAGTCACAACATGGATGCCAGCAACATGGTGTGTGAGTCGAATTTGTATTTTATAATGTCTAGCAGGCCACTGGAGGAGGCAGTGTACTTGTATACCAAATAGGACATGTTGGCTAACCTGACCTCATGCTGGGGACACAGAGACATAAGCATAGGTCGTACTTGATCACATTCGGTTGGTAATCCTGAACGGGAGGGTCGGAAAGGGTTCTGCTCTCTGTTACATGAGTGCTCGGGGGTAGGCACGCAGCGAGTCGCTGGCCGAGCAGTAGCGAGGGTGCGAGGATGTATGGTCAGGGGGTGATGTAGGCAGGTGGAGGGGAAGGACAAGCAATAAAGAGAGAGCCCGAGAACGAGTGTAATGTCGCTGGTCGAGGTGCTGAGGGAAGATCTCCTGAGAAAGTGTGTATGTGTGTGTGTGGCCAGGCGGTGGTGCTGAGGGGGCAGGAGAGACAGAGGCGAGTATGAACGGGGAGACATGCAGGCCGATATATGTCCGCACGTCCCTTCTTGCCATGGGGGGGGGGGGTTATGCATGTATTATGATTTTGGTAGTTGTATCTCAAACTCTTCGCCAATTACAGCCATCTATCATAGTCGTGGTTGATGTCTATGTTATGAATTTGGCGACTATAATTCAAAAGGTTCGGAAATTACAGCCAACTATGCTCATAAGTTGGTATGGGGCATACTTGTCCCTGCGACCCCTCTCCTAGTCGTGGCAGATGTCTATGTTATGAATTTGCCAACTATAACTCAAACGGTTCGGAAATTACATGCACCTATGCTTATACACTGACATATGCATACTTGACCCCATGACCCTTCTCCTAGTCGTGGATGATGCCTATGTTATGAATTTGACAACTATAACTTAGATGGTTAGGAAATTACAGCCAACTATGCTTATAAGTTGTCATAGGGCATACTTGACGCCGCGAAACTTCTAGTCGTGGTTGATGTCTATGATATGAATTTGACAACTATAACTTCAATGGTTCGGATATTACAGCCACCTATGCTTATAAGTTGACATGGAGCATATTTGACCACATGACCCTTTTTCTAGTCGGGGTAGATACCTATGTTATGAATTTGACAACTGTATCTTAAACGATTCGGAACTTATAGCCAACTATGCTTATAAGTTGACATCGGCCATAATTGACCCGTGTCTACCCGTACTAGTCGTGGTTGATGCCTATGTTATGAATTTGACAACTATAATGTAAAAGGTTCGAAAAGTACAGCCAACTATGCTCATAAGTTGACATGGGGCATATTTGACCCTGTGGCCCTTCTCTTAGTCGTGGTGAATGCCTATGTTATGAATATGACAACTATAACTTAAACGGTTCGGAAATTATTGCTAACTATTCTTATAAGTGTTATGCACTGACACACACAGACTTAAGGAGGCAGCAGTGTTACACGAGATCTGATTATTCGTGATGCCTTGATGCCCCACTGCCGCCGCCGGCGAGACGCTGGCCGCCAAAATGGTCGACATCCTCAGCTGGTTGCCAATTTTCCTGGGTAGACATAGGTCGTCGATACCAAAATGGTCGCCGGGAATGATAGGAATTTGAGAAGTTCCGAATTTGAGAGAAGCTCCGACCGATTCAGACACATTGTGCAAACCTCCGCCACAAAGGGGCAAACTGCCCGGATTATTCTGCACTGGCTACCAAGATGGCCGCCGGCGGCGGGATGGAAATTCGGGAAATTTTGAGGGGAAAAAGAAAAAAAAATTGCGTTTTTGTAAGCGAAATCGGCCATCTTGGACGGGAAAAAGGGAAAAAAAGGGAAATTTGGTAGTTCTGACTTCACAACCTGCAGCCTGAATGTATGCTAATTAGGGTCCACGGGGTCCACAGTCTGAAGCCTGGTGCGGAAGAACTCCCATTTTTATACTACTAATAAGTGTGTTTGTATTGCCTGGTAATAAATTATTCATATGCAAAAGAACCTTACACTGAATGCACACGAACCCAGAGCGTTGTCCCTTTGGTGTAATTTTGTGAACTTGGTTAAGCTTCTTTTTTTTTATGAGGTGAAGGAATATCTCGGAGGAAGTAACCGCCCATACCAGAAGTTGGGTAAAGGCTGTTCACGGTAAAGTGAGCACTTTTGTGGCCCTAGTTACATTTTCCTTTCAGCCATTTTTTATCCTTTAACAACCTTTTTAAATTTGCCTTGTAAATAATCAACACAGTGTGTATATTCCACAGCACTTGGAATTTAATGTCTAGGGATAAAATAAAGAATATTTATTGGCTATTATTACAAATTCGGGGACTTCCAAAAGTGCTCATTTTACCGTGAACAGCCTATATCTGGTGTTAAGTGGGCTGGGGTTACATCTTGGCGTGTGAGTCTTCTCTATGCCAGCACATAGCGGTGCCAACGTGCGACGTTAATTAACGCTAATCAGGTGTGATGGTTTAGAAGGCTCGAGCTACCCGCTGACCTCGCGTCGCCCTAGCTGCGAGTATTACATCTCACGCGGCTGGAAGTGCAGTAACAAGAACGGGTGCATGTGCGACGTACACTGCTGGCAACAAATACCGAGTCGTTTATTCCCAACATGCCATCGGAATACAACATGCCACAAATGTAACACACGAAGAGTAAGTAAAAACCACTCAATACGAGTGTACGACGACACAAAAGTTGCCGCTGTATATTCACAAGAGCATGTATTATAGGACTTGGCAGTAATTAAGCTTACTGTTGACAAGTTTTTAGGCATTTCTACGTGTATTGTAATGGTCCCATGTGGGGGCCATACAATCTAAGTGTGGGAAGCTTGCTCAGATGAATATAGCACGTTATTATCTGCTACGTCGTGTATTTAAAATAGATCAACGAACATCGTTTACAGTACAGTATGTTAAACAATACTCTTTACATTAGGTTACATTAACTACCGTGTTTTACGTCGGGGGAGCTCAATATTTAATTTACTATTTAGTTTCAAGTATTTATAGTTTAGGTATTACTTTAAGCCTCGCACAAATATTTACGTAACATCTGTACGAAGCCTGTTGGAACTATTGGAAAGTCTTCACCGTAATGATGCGGAAGGCTGATCATCGTTGCGTTACGGCAGCTAGAACTCCTATCTTCGTCCCACCTTGGCTCGTCGGCGGCTGGCTGTGATAAGACCGCTCTCGTTGCCCTGCAGGCCTGTTTGCAAAGGAATTTTCTTTAATGTATGTATGTTTCACAAAAAAAAAATTACCGACATACTGCCTGAAAATACAGCCAGTGGCCGATCCCTTCCCTTTTGCTGCTTCTCTAAGTAACTTGCATTTTTCTATGACGTCGCTGTCGTGTTACGTTGAGCTATACCTACTCTATCTACCTACATGTCGATTCACTTCCTTATCAAATCAGGAATCTTTCAGCTGCGTAAATTTCCTTGCTAGGGGTTCTGTTGTCCTCCCGCCTTCATTCTGGCGGAACCCTTAAGATCCACCTCGCACCACAGATCCTGCAATTCCGAGACGTGCTCTGAAGTCGTAACGCTCAGATGCTGAGAACAAGTCTTACTGTAGGCTGGTCACAGTAAAAAGAGCACTTTTGAAAGCCCTTGTATGCACGTTGTGTAACCATCCGCCTTATGTAGAATTAACGTTAACATGCGCCTCATCACTTTAGTCATCGTCCGTCAAATGAAACTGTGAAATTATTAAGAAAGTAAATCTTTACAAATCTGCATTAAAAACAGAAAGCGAAATAAATATTTGTTAAGTTATCACAAATGGTTACCTAACATTTTGTATTCTACGTTAAGATATGGAACTACTTTCTCTCCATCGTTACCAACGTTACTGGGCGAATGTCACTCAGTGTGCCCATTAAAATATATGTAGGTAGGGGCAGTGATTTTTTTGTAAGGTTCATTTCTAAAGTGCTCGCTTTATCGTGAACAGCCTGCCTTTTTATGCTTGCCAGCTTGAGCACTGTTTCCCCGGCTTCGGCGCGTGCCGCGTTCACAGTCCAGACGTCGTTGAGAAGGCCGCGACCTACGTAGCTGCACGTGGCCGTGCATGCCCGCATTTGGCGGCAGGTTGCGCCGCTGGTAGTCTGGAGCTGGAGCTGGAGCTGGAGGCAGCCGCGGCGGCGACACCTGTGACGTCATCGCACGTGTCCTTGGCTCGCGCGGGGACTAATAAGGCAGTGTCGCTGCCGCTGCCAGCCTGCTGGCCGCGCTCATCCTGTCCGTTGCGCTGCAAAGCCCGCCATCATACTATCCAATTTGTCCTTCAACTATATTTGACAATAAAATTCGAGGACAAAATACGGCCATAAAATTTTTCCTTCCCGCAAATTTCATGAAATAATCTTGAATTTGTTTGAAAACCTCACACTGTCAAATTTTTTAATTGGGAGAATCTAATTTGAAACGTTATTTAAAAATAATTTTCATAGTGAGATATTGCTTTTGTTTTTCCATGCGGTCCATTACAGGAAGAAATATAACTAATATTGTAATTTATTTTCGTTTCTTTACTAAATTAAAATTTTATTTATATGATGTGTTTCCTGCACAATTAAATAAATGCTTCTTAGTTCGTAATATTGTGTGCAATATTCACTTAAAATAGCATTCATCCCCAGACAGGTAAATTATTTATCTTCATTACTTACTTCGTTTCCAGCAATATTGTTCGTTATTTTAAGTTTCTTAACGTCTGTTTTTGTCGTGCACGATTCTCATTGATTGAGACCGTCAAACAAGTATATTTTAGAACCGGTCCAGTTTTCAAAAAAGGTGATGGAAACTGAAGCGAACCAACTTTTTCAGACAAAAATGGCGGCGTTTATGACGTTTCAATGACGTCATAACTGTCCAACTTTATTTTACCAAACTTATTGGAATCAGTTTGATGGAAAACTTTGACAGTGTGACAGGGTCTTAACGCATGTACGGTTCTTGTCCCGCTCGACCTTGCCAGCCTGAGAAACTACTCTTAAAAGCTGTTCACGGTAAAGTGAGCACTTTTTAAGATCATCCCAGCAGGCTTTAACCACAAATAAATATATCTTATTGCAGCATCAGGCATTAAATTTTGAGGGTGGTGGTATGTATACACTGTGTTTATTCGTCACAAAGCAATGTTTATACTAAAAAGCAGCAGGAAGATGGAAATAGGATGCAAAGAAAAATTTAGAAGGGCCTTAAAAAGTGTTCGCTTTACCGTGAATAGTCTATACAAAAAATCGGGTGTCGGGAACACGGGCGTGGTTTATACGTGAATACGTCTGCGTTGGGGGGTAATATATTCTTTGGGGTATGCGAATGAGTACTGAAATGTATACTTGGTATTTATGGCTTAAATCCGCCATACACTAGAGACTAATACAGGAGATCTCTATATAAATAGCATAGGAGAGTGTGCGAGAAAAAAAAAGCCGAGTGGCAGGAGGTGTAACAATGATTAGTTTTACAGAAATATTTAAAAATTTATGTCTATAATTTGTTAGAAAATATTTAATTTTTTTTTTTAACATTTCACAGATTATGAATTAATTTTCGTCGTCTAATGTCTGGGCATTGTTAAATAAATTTTCCACGGATAAAAGAAATTTTCTTCCTCATATTCACCATGTTGGTATTGTAACTTTACTATAGGCTGTTCACGGTAAAATGAGCACTTTTGAAAGCCCTGCTAAAGATCTACTTTTACGCACATTGTGTATTCTCCCGCCTTACATAGAATTAACACTGACGTGGGCCTCATCACTATATTAATGCATTGGTCAAGTGAAATTTCGAAATTATTAGAAAAGTAAATAGTTCACATATCTGCTCATTTTTACACTTCGATGCATTAAAAAAAAAAACCCCCAACGCGAAATGAATAATTTTTTAGTTATCACAGAAGGTTACCCAACACTGTTTATTCGACGTTAATATATGGAACTACGTTCCCTCCATCATTACCAACTTTACTGTGTGCATGCCACTCAGTGAGCCCGTTAAAATATATGCAGGTATGAGCAGTGATATTTTTCTAAGGTGGATTTCTAAAGTGCCCACTTTATTGTGAACAGCCTCTATCATTGGAATGTACTATGTACTATTAAACAGAGGTGCTACTCTCTGCCGGCTGGAGGCAATAAGACATCTGGATTTTCCGCCAAAAATGTAAAGCGTATTTTCCGGCAGGTCTAGACGATATCTTTCGTTTGGCACCAAAATCAGCGCGCTGGCACATCGGAGTCGCGAGATACGATGCTTGGAAATGTTCGCACGGATCTAAATTGCCGCCAGACGTCAAGGTCTCTCGACCACACGTCGCGCACGGCCGGCACCAACTCAAGATTCTACTCGTATCGTAGTCGTATACCCGACGTAACTATACCACATTCATTTCAATCGTGTTATTATTAACGAAGTTATAGTATCAGGACGGACCAACCTACTATAGGCTGTTCACGATCAAATGAGCACTTTTGAAAGCCGTGCTTGAGATTTATTTGTACGTACGTTCTGTATTCCTCCGACATATGTAAAATCAACATTGCCATGGGCCTCGTCACTTTATTCATGCGCCGGTCATGTGAAACTGTGGAATTATTATAAAAGTAAATAGTTTACAAGTCTGCTCATTTTTACACCTCAATGCATTAAAAACAAAAATGGAAAGTGAAAAAATAATTTAAAATATCACAAATGGTTACCGAACACTTTATTCGACGTTCAAGATATGGAACTACTTCCCTTCCAACTTTACTGGGCGCATGCCACTTAGTGAGACCGTTACAATGTATGCCAGACAGGAGCAGTGACATTTTTCTAAGGTTGAATTCAGAAGTGCTCACTTTAGCGTGAACAGCCTTTAACGTCATTACACCGCCGTTTCCGCCATGTTACCCCGTGGGTCGGTCTGATTTTAAAGCGTATTCAATTCATAAACTTGTCTGGCAGTAAGACTAACTGCACACATCAACATATTGTTACAATTTCTCAGAGTCAGTGAGCTTAGGCAGTTAATTTTCTATTTTATTTACGAACACTACAAACAAAATACTCTCGACTTATAGCTCACAATAAATGTCTATCGCGTGCCATTTACAATTAATTATATTTAATCACTACAATTTAAAACCAACTCAAAGACATTAATGTAATGAAATAACTAAAATCAATCCCAATAACAGTGTATCAGTACCAATTGAATTATTTCACAAATTACATGCCCATAGTTGACAGTTCCAGTACGTATTACGTGTCCATACAGTCCCACCTTAGTTCAGTCCAGATTCCACCAGGGAACCACACATAACTTATAAAACCACAATTTAGAACAGCGATAACTTAGAATTCTTGAAAAAATCCACACAAGTTAGAACTATCATAAATTATAACTGTCATTACTAATAAATTCATAAATTAGAAATGCCATAACTTAGAACAATTACAACTTAGAAAGCCATAACTTAGAACTATCAGAACTTGGAAACACAACTTAGAAACACACAACTTTGAATCGCATAACTTAGAAACATCGTAAATTAGAAAATCATAACTTAGAACAATCACACCTTAGAAACACATAACTTAGAACCACATAACTTAGAAACATATTAACTTAGAAAGTCATAACTTAGAACGATCACAACTTAGAAACACACAACTTAGAACTGTCATAAGTTAGAAACACATAACTTAGAAAGTTCACTGCTTAGAACCAAACAACTTAGAGCAGGCATAACTTAGAAATTCTAACCTATGTGTTTCTAAGTTAGCTATTTCTAAGTTATGACAGCACCCCATTCCACCAGTTCGAAATGTTCTAGAGATCTCTGAGCGCCCTCACGCACAGTTTGCAGTCTACTTGTCAGGTATCACGCCCTTTCGTCCGTCCACACCACAAATACCTCGCCTGCTGTAGTCTTGTACCCTACGCCGTCGTACGTCCTCTTAGCCGATGTCCCTCGCAGCACCAGCCTCACTTGATTACCTCACTTCAGCCAAATGGCTATAAGATAACTTTATTCCTGTTGCTTGTAGATAAAAGAATAGTTAATCTATATATTTCACGAATACTCCTATTGTAGTCATCAAACCATCAACATATTCAGATATTTTAATTATTTTTATTTTAAAAGTTGAAATATCACATATGTTAACATCAAAAGGCTTAATGTTATCTATTTTTTGAGATCCCTTAATAACAATCACAGTATCGCCAGGTAAATTGGGATTAACAGTAATTATTTTATAAGCATTACAATCCATCAAATTAACAAGTGTACCACAATAACTCAAAACAGATTTGTTTAAAATTTGCAATTTAACAGCTATTTCTTTAAAAAAAATATATTTTATTGACTGCATCTTTTCCATCTACAGGATCAGCCATATCATTCATTATACGATTCTGAAGAGAAACATACTCTGTTGTATAAACAAAACCTTTGCTAAGTTGAGCTTGTAAAGCGGTAAAAATTCAATTGTATTTCGATTCTACATATTGCTGTGACCTCTCCTGAGGGTGTAGGCCACACTTTAACTAGGGCGATCAAGGTAACTCAAGGATAAAGCACTCGTATACAAAATACTGCATTTATTAATAACTAGTCAAGTACAAGCAAGCCTCAAGTAGGCTCTTCAATCTCCGCCAAGGATATTTACAAGACTATAGCAAATAGCAAGTATACGTCGCCGTTTCACTTCAAAGGGGCGCTGATGCCCTCAATAAAGCTAAAAATATCTTTACTTAATGGCGGCTAAACAATGCTCGTATGGAGCTTACGCCATCACGAGTCCCGCGCCCTACAGTGCCTTACATCGCCCTACCAGGGATTCAATATTTACCCTTTGTCTCGTTGCAGTAGCACAGCTCTCTCGACGATGGGCTCTCGTCAGGCTTCGATAGTAGACCACAGACTCCGGTCCTCGTCTGGGCATTTCACAGGCAGTGCCTCTGGTGGTAGCAGGCAAGATGGAGCCCAGAGCCTCCAGCGCCCTGAGTTTATATACGATCTCTCTGACCTCGTGCTCGATCCCCCGGAATTTGTTAAATTAATTTCAAAAATATTGTCACGTAATTTGTTATGAAAAAAAAAAAAAAAAAAGATATGAAAATGGCTTTTGCTTCGACCACAGTCTTTTATCAGATGAAGAAATCGTTGAAGATTACATAAATGGAAATTACTTAAACGGCTATAATCGTCCAAAAAAACTTATTTGCACGCAGGCTCCAATGAGTCATACCATCAGCACAGATTTTTGGACAATGGTGTGGCAATATCAATCACAAATAATTGTTATGTTATGCAACATTTTTGAAAATGGAAACATCAAATGCTGTCACTTTTTGGAGTCCATATGAAGTAATCACATTATCTTTTGGAAAGTTCAAGATAAAAACTGTTAAAGTTTCAACTTATCCTAATTACGACATAACCAAGATCTCTGTAACTTACAAGACTGGCGGTAACTTGGAAGTAACTCACTTAGCCTATAAAAATGGCCAGGATATTACATCCCGCCGATTGCTTCCGACTTTCTTCAATTTTTATTGATTGTACGTCTATATTGTCAAAAGGGAATCACTATGGAATTAACTAATGACCTACAAAAGTCTCCTGAAAATCCTATCGTCGTGCATTGTTGTAATGGACTCTGTAGAAGTGCAGCGTTTTGTGCAGTGGACATTTCTTTATCGAGATTTATAAAAAAAAAAGAAATGTTAACTTATTTTCAAATGTTTTAGATCTAAGAAAAGACAGGTATAATTGCCTTTCCAATGTGAATAATTACGTCTTTTGTTACTTAATTCTGTTACAGTATGTTACGTTATACTCGTAAGTATTATTGTATTTCTTTTAATTTTTGTATTAAAAGACTTCAAATTATTTTATGTTTATTTATTTCATAGCTTCCAAACAACATGTAGCCTTAAGTAATCTATAAATTAAATTCTTAACATCCACATAATGTTTTAATTGACACACTGCTTTAAATAAGCTATTTGCTAAGCATAATTCTAAGAGTTCTTTACTGTATTGTACCTTTTACTAGCGCAAGACGTCAAAGTGATTCAGAATCATCAAAATAGTACATGTTGATATTTTATTTGTTTAGAATTCTCAATAATAAAAACGTTAAAAAAAATCAGACATTTAAAATTCCAGAACTTTTGGCAGGTTACATGTTGCATCTATAGATGTCTGCCTGTCAAAACAGCTCGTAAAGTGATGTATTTAATGCAAGTTTCAATATTTCTCAAACACGCAAAAATATTATCATTAGCGGGGTGTTATTGAACAAATGTGTATCGTCTCCATTTCACGAAACAGTTTTGGTTTCCATATTTTATAAATAAAAAGTGTAAGTGATTTTTTGTTCGATAGAATATACTAATAAGTTTCGAAATCTTGGTTATATATTTTTAATGTTAAAAGCTACAGAGTCAATAGATAGTCTTCGTACTAATGAGCCAATGGAATTTTGACAGTTTCGTTACACTAATAGCCTGTGACGTTGGTCGGCACACGCGAAAAGTGGCGACATACTGTCTGGCGCGTTAATACAGGCTTTACAGTCGATTTAAGAATGTCATCAACATGAACGGATTTGTAAAAATAAGTATATTTTAAGCTTTTAAATGTTCAGTTGGATATCATAAATTTTTGGCAAACAGACATTAATAGTTTTGCGAGTACTATAAATGTTTAGATGAACAAGAAAATATTTTCTTTGGAGCCGGTTTTTAACACATGATGTGACCAAATTTGTTGATATATTTATTAGTAATTAATAATTTACAAAACCTTTTTGTGAAATTTCATTAATTAAGTGGTAAGATATCAAAGGCTGGAATATATTCATCTTTTGTCGGTACAAAAAAAAGTGATAGTTACAAGATGTAACATGTTTTCTGATGTTTAACGCAAATAATGATGTTTACTAAATAATTTGTCACTCAAATTGCGTTTAAAACTATTTTCGTTTGCAAGCCATCTGGTAGGCTGTTAGTCCCGTGTAGGACTGTTTTTCTAATTCAATACTTGGATGACTACATAACCACTTTACTAGTGAGCAACTTTTGCTCCGAACTGCTTCTTGAAGTACAGTCTGACCTGAACAACCGTTATTGATGTTGACGTCCGCCCCCAAGTCAATAAGCGTTTGAATTAAACGGTTTGCCAGCGACGGGTGATGACGGTCTGCGGCGACTTGTATGCAGTGATTTCCATGGTAATCCTTTTTTCGAAGAAAGAATCTGTTCGTATCATCTATGAACTCACCGATGCGATCTAACAGTATTAGTGACCCTTTCTCCGCTATCTCGTGGAAAATAGTTACTCTTTTCAACGGGTTATGGCCGAAAAGTTCCTTAATAAAATGTTCCATTCTTCAGAATTGAACCTAGAGGTTATTAGTTATTCATTACGAGTATTATACCGATATAATTTCGGCATTGTTTATTCATACTCTCTTTATCGGGGCACTTTTGCATAGGTATCTGCAATCCCCCACGTCACTTGTTTACAACTAACCATTCGGTTTTCCCCAAAGTATAATTTGGGGCCAGGCTAGAGGTTATCATTCTCGTATTTCCCGTAAATAATACGATAATAAAGCGTCACCTACCCGAAATTATTTATATTATTCAGATTAAATTGTAACAACAACGCTTCTAGACTAATATGTATGAGGGTAATAAATTTGAATGCGCAGTCGAAGTTTTCTGTTAAGTATAGACGTAAATTCTAGAACTAGTCATATTAGAATTTACGTAGTTATGTAAGGGATGATTAAATATTAAAAATTTTATATCGGTGAACATATAACAACCAAAGCCGTAGCAGAAAAGACTAAAACTTCATAGCAAAACTAACGTGGATCATAAAGGAAACTATAAATAGGTAATTGACAATGTTATCTAAAAATATACCTACTCCATATAATTGAGTTAATAAAAGCGTTCTGTTTAAACTGGAAGCGGTATAGAGTTATACATACCGTAGGTATTACATGTAAATAGGACTGCTATCCTTATTGGTCTGCTATCCTTAATGTACATATCCACTACAAGTATCCTTTCAATAAACAATGTACCTGTTCCGCATAAGTACTTTATACAAAAGTGTGAGGTTTCGTCATTATTACTGCAGTTAGTACTTGAGATAAATCTGTTCTTAAGTTTAATTCTACATTTCAAAAGCTATATACTTTGAATTTTATACGTATTTAGTAACTAATTAAGATCTTAGTAATTTATAATGTGTTCGTTAGGAAAATTCACCTCGACTTAAATACCAAAAGACATTCCTTAGAGGTGATTTTGGGAATTTGTTTTAGTAATAGGGGGTAAACCTAATCTCTCAAGATGACGTCAAGGGTAGATCTATATTCGCAACTTTGATACTTCTGGTGTTAACTGTATCGATTTTAGTTGACCCTCGCTTTTTAATTTCGATGGCTATTGTCGACGGTCCCAATATATTTTGTATCCTGTATGGGCCGTGATATTTGAAGGTCAATGCTTTCTGTATGGCATGACTTATTGCCCAATTATATTGTCCTATTTTAAGTTTATTTGGGCGAAATTTCCTATCAAAAATTTATTTTTGTGCTTTCTGTGATTCAATTAAATTCACCCGTTCCTGTTCATAGACTTGGTGCAGCTGTTCGCACCAGTCCTCTGCACACTATAAGAAGGTATGAGCAACGGCATGGCTTGGCTGAACGGCCTCGACAATTTGTAATAAAAAACCGGAGAGTACTTTGTGCTTCTATTTATAGTTGAATTGTAATTAAAAACCATATATTGGACATATTCGTCCCAGTGTGCTTGATCCTCATTGGTGCATGCTGCGAGTTGTTGCGACAGGGCTTTATTTACTTGTTCCGTTATCCCATTGCAGGACGAGTTATATGCTGTTGATTGTTATTTTTGTCTGTGATAAGCTCGTTATTGAAAGATTTTCTGCAATCTGTGAGGATGGATTTCGGACATCTGTACGTCAGAATGTCTTTGATAAACTTTGCGCACGTGTTAGCATCTATGGATTTAACTGGTTTGGCCACTGCATATTGTGTGAAAAATTAAGTTATTACTAGTATGTATTTATTTCCCGATGCCGCTGTTTGTAGATGACCTTTCGCATTTAGACTCCAAGAATAGAATACGGGAAGGGGGGGGGGGGGGTTTAATTGAGGTCATGAGGCCTATTGGTTTTTGATTGCTATGTTTGACCTTTCGGCAGGTGGGGAAATTTTTTATATAATTCTTGATATCTTTGGCCAGTGTGTCCCAATGTAATTGTTGTTTTATTTCTTTGTAGTATTTTAAATTGGCCAAAGTGTCCCCCGCCTAGTAATGTGTCATGGTGTGCCGTAATGATTTCCGGTACGTAGTACTGCGGTACTAATGTTAGTCTCTTTTCCCCATTGGGGGTATGGACTTTGTAAAATATTTGGCCATTGCCAGTTACGCCGTACCATCTTGCTAATTTTATGTATTTGGGCATTGCCTTTTGTGGGTCAGTAAGTACCAACTTGAGTTGAGCAATGTGAGGGTCGTTGGGGTATTATGCTAAGAATGGTGACGATTGTATTTGTTTGATAAGGCCAGGAATAAGTAAGTGTCATCTTCCACCCTAATATATTTCTGGTCGTGTATGTAAATGGGGTAATCTAGGGGTTGATAGTTCTTTGTAGAGATAACGATTTTACAATGTAATCTTGGGTCGATGCAGGTTGGCTTGATTAAATTAGGGTTGCCTTCCCTCGTGATTTAAAAATTGACTTGGTACATTGCTGTTGTAATTTTTGCTATTGCTTCAAGGGATAAGTATTCCTCATTTATGATTATCTTAGCTACGTGGCTTTTGTCAGTTGTCGCGATTTCTGTTTTAATCAGGTGCTGTATTTCCTTTCAATTGTTGGTTATGTATTTAGCTATATTATTCTTTACTTCTTCGGCTTTGTGCAGATTTTGTAGTAGTACTTCTGCAAGTGCTTTGTAAAATGATGTGCAGTTAATGTATTCAGGTTTTATGGGATAGTGTTGATTCTCTACTTTAATGTGGGTTATTTCTGATTTGCTTGTCGTGGGAATTCTGCACATTCTTCCGCCAATGTATTTAACTACCCTTAGACTGTTTTGGGTTCGAAATCGTACTCCGTTAATGAAATCGCCAGTTTTTGTATTCGTACATTATGTTCAGCTATTGTTTCCAAGTATCGAAGGCTGGTATGGACGGTTTCGAAAGTGAATTTTCTACCATATAAATACTGTTTGAAATATATTACAAAATATTTAATGGCAAAAAGATCACGTTCCATTACTGACCATTTCTTTTCGTACAACGAAAGCTTTTTCAGCGCGAATGTGATTATATTATGCTTTTTACACCCTGGAATCTCTCGTGCCAGTACTGCACCTATCGTCTCAGTCGCATCACATGCTAGTATAGTGTGACAGTCGTCCTGAAACTTTGCTAGTATCGGCAGATTTAATAAGGCTGTTTTTCGATTACTAAACACTATCTGGTGTTCATATTTCTATGTAAATGGTGTTGAGTCTTTTATGAGATCTGTAAGTGGTTCCACTAATTTTGTATAATTAAGTATATAACTTCGTAGGTATGATGTGAACCCCAAAAACGTGCATAACTGCTTAAGGTTATTCGGTAGGGCCATTTGTCTATTGCCTCGATTTTATCGTGTCCATTTTTTAACCCTTCTAGTGTTATATCGTGACCTAATCTCTTGTTCTGCGAAGTGACATTTTTAAAAATTGATTTTGACGTTAAATTTGCGCAGTCTTTCCATGACTTTTTAAATATTCTCTATGGTTCTTGAAAGGAAATGCCTAAAATGAAAATGTCATCTATGTATGCTACTGATGTGTTCCAGTGGAGGGGCCCGAGCATAATGTCCAGAACATTTTGAAAGTAGTTTGGACTTGTGGCCAACCCCATCGGCATACGAGCGTACTTGTATAAACCGATGCCGTCCATGCTAAAGGCAAGTTTTTCCCTATCTTGTTCCCCTACTGGAATGGCATAAAACCTGCTGAGCATATCTATACAGGAAATGTACTTCGAATGTTCCAAGGTATTAATTATGTCTTCAGTTCTGGGGATGGGCTATTGAACCTTTTTAAGATGTTGATTGAGTAGCCTGAAGTCTGTTAAGAATCTTATGCTGCCCTGGCATTTCTTTAGTACAAGGCTCGGCGCGGCGTAAGGCGACTCGGAAGGGGCAATTATCTGCACGTCGAGAATCTGCTGGATTTGTTCCAGTACTTGTTTGTGCAATTGGGGAATAATTCTATATGGTCTGGTATGTATCAGTTTGTCTATTGTTAAATCTAATTTAATACCATAGTCTTTTGTTTCTGTTAATTCTGTGATTTTACTTGCGAACTGATCTTTATATGAGTCAAGGACTTTTCTTAATTGATCTCTCATATGTGCGGGCAATTTTTCATTTATGTTACCTGTTACTATTGAATTGCTCAGGTTGTCAAGTGCTTCAATTTTGTTAATATAATATTTTATACTATTATTTGTTTCATAATACAATTGATCTGTGTTGATTGGGATCATAATGACATCTTTGTTATGGTAGGAGTGTATATACATTGAGTCTTTAGTGAGTACTAGGACTATGTTGTATCTCTTGATAAAGTCTACTCCCAATATTATGTCCAGTTTCAAACTGTCAATGAGTAAGAAATCTTGGTTAAAGTTGTATACTGCTATATTGGTATTTACATTTGTTTTATATTTAGGTAGGTAGATTTCTGTTGTAGCACACATGAATGAAAATTGTTCGGTAACTGGTTGCCGATGATGTTTATTAACAAGTGTAACAAGAACGCGAGCATCCTGTGTCAAGCAGTGCATTATATGACCTGCCCACAAGCTGGAAAAGGAAGCGTGGCATCGATATTTGCACATATCTCATGCGACATTTGTCCTTGCTGGTCAGCGAGGCTTGGATTTTATTGTGGCTCAGTTTCTCTTTGTCATCATTGCCGCTGTTTACTCTGTTTGTATTATTTGTAGAATGTTGTGTGTTTTTAGTATCACATAACGGGATGCAACTTCCGTTCAGCCGAAACGTCTTTTGAAACTTTTGAATCTGTCCTGTATGTTTGTGTGGAAGTATTCTGTTTAATTTGGGAAGAGCGGACATTCCCTGGCTCGATGCCCTTGGTAAAAGTACAGAGCACAGTCATGGCTGCCAGCGACCGTGGTCCGATGAAGGCTGCGCATGCACTGATGTTATGATCACGCTGACACGTGCATTCCACGGGCCTGACCTCGGCTTGCAGCGCTGCTTCCATGGTGTCTACCGTCTCGGCTTTCACGGGCGCCATGTTTTGGTGACATGATGCAGTGCCCTTGTATGTGGTGTCGCAATCCCCCTGTTTGTCCTGGGACCTTCATTTATTATATTTGAAGGTGATACTTGATGTTCTAGTTTCAATGATATCATGTTCATCTCTTTACTGTGTAACTTGACTTTTCTGCCCCTGAGGTTGTTGAAATTGCATTGGACACAAATTAAATTGAGCAATTTCTGTGTACAATTGCGTCGGAATTCTTTTACTAAAAAGTGCCTCGCAGGCGTTAATTACACATCTTACTTTCACGTCGGGAAAGACGGTTCTTTCCAGGCGTGTGTAGCCCAAGGTTGACCCTTTTCAAATTCTGGAGCAGCTGATCTAGTGTGTCGTTCTGGAGTGGTGTCAGTTTATCTGCAATTTGTGTTAATGTGTATCTCCAAATAATTTTAATGAAGTCGTCCTCTGGCAAGTTAGGCTTACATTTATTTTTATAAAATGTGAGATTTTCTGCATGAGCTTGAGAGCTTTGTCCTGGCTTTTGTTTTGTGTTGTAGAGTAATTTGGTGTATATGTTAATTTCATTTATGGGTGTGAAAACTGATTTAAATTTGTTCTCTACCTGCAGCCATGTTAACTCTCCTGTGTGAGAGCAGTACAATTTTTCGAATGCTCGTTTAGCAGTGCATCACAAGTAAAATGCTATATGCCTGCGTTTTATGATTTCTGACCACCTATTTATGTTACTTACTGAGTTATATGTGTTCAGAAATTCATTAATGTCTTCATCCTTGTCCTTTGTAAATGTGGGAATGTCCTTAGCGAACCTTATATTTATTTGAGGTGGCTGTTGTGTTTCAGGGGGTGTTGGTAATTGTGGCACCTCTGTAGTTTCATTAATGTTGAATGGTTAAAGGATGTGTATCATTTCATCCGCGGAATTCACATTGTGGTGTTTATACTCTCTACTATTGCTACATTTGCCACACAGTTGTGGGAAATTCCAAGAGCAAAATCTACAATGTGGTTAGAAGAGCAGATCTGTATTTTGAACATGCATTAATTACTTTAGGCAAGCACACACACTAATTCTAATACATAAACTGGGCGACTGTTCGGTCTGGCAGCTTTTCACAATGTTGCAACTCTGGCTTGCATGCTCTAGTTTGGCCACGATTAAAGTGTTGATTGACACAACAATGCTGGCGTAAATGAGTGCTTACTATTGCTTTCAATGTTTACTATTCCGGATGCGTTGACCTGGTCTATGCCAGGGAATTCAAACCCTGATGGCAGGTGGACGGCGCAACATGTTTTTGCGAATATTTTTACTTTACCGTATCCAATTTAATTTACTTTACCATTAAGAGGAGGTTGGGAGAGCAGGGCGCTTCCACCATTTGCTGTGACCTCTCTTGAGGGTGTAGGCCACACTTTAACTAGGGGATTAAGGTAACTCAAGGATAAAGCACTCGTATACAAAATACTGCATTTACTTATAACTAATCAAGTACAAGAAAGCCTCAAGTAGGCTTTTGAAACTGCATCAAGGATCTTTACAAGAGTATAGCAAATAACAAGTATACATTGCAGTTTCACTTCAAAGGGGCGCTGATGCCCTCAATAAAGCTAAAAATATCTTTACTTAATGGCGGCTAAACAATGCTCGTATGGAGCTTACGCCATCACGAGTCCCGCCATCACGAGTGCCTTACATCGCCCTACCAGGGATTCAATATTTACCCTTTGTCTCGTTGCAGTAGCACAGCTCTCTCGACGATGGGCTCTCGTCAGGCTTCGATAGTAGACCACAGACTCCGGTCCTCGTCTGGGCATCTCACAGGCAGTGCCTCTGGTGGCAGCAGGCAAGATGGAGCCCAGAGCCTCCAGCGCCCTGAGTTTATATACGATCTCTCTGACCTCGTGCTCGACCCCCCGGAATTTGTTATTTAAAACAGAGGCTCAGCTGGCCGAGGTCGCCCCAGGCCTCGCCTCAGCGCGACGCTGGGCTACCCTCGCAGGAACTGGTCCCAACAATATGTTTTTTAAACAGAAACAATGGAATTGTTTTTTGAATCAACATAATTATCTAATGCGTATTAAGAAACAATAGTTTTATATTTTGGATTTCCTTCATTCTTTAGTGCATGCTTTGCATTATTTATTCGTTTTATACAATCAGCAATAGTGTTACTGAATTGTAAATTTAAAGCATAATCAGCTATTTGTGTATCGAAATATCTTTTATTGACAGAATCTTTTGCATCACTGGGATCAGCTATATTAACAACTCTATGAAACATAAGATTTTGTATAATTAAAACAAGTGGTTAGTTTACTTTCTAAAGTAGAAACACTCGAATTGCACTGCGAATCTACATATGATTTTTAACGAAGGCATTAGTTTCAAGAATTTTATTTATAGATTTGATCAATTGTTTCCCATTATATCAATGATTTAAAAACATAGAAATTTAATCATTAAACTTTGATTCTCTCGAAAAAAAAGGTGTAAAACAATTAAACATAGATGCCCACATATAACTTCATTAAAATTCTGAGTTCGATCATCATTGTAATAAACATTTCTATTCTTAAAGTAATTGATTAAATTACTAGGGATATTACCTCCAAATGAATCACATTGGTATTCATAGTTGTTTTCTTAATAAGAGCAAACTCAATGAGTTCCAGGATTAGATGATATGTCGAAATTAACCACAGTGCATTATTTTTGGTAATTCGTCTATCATATAAACACTTCTGAAATGCTTAGTATTTAATAGTTTTACGTATTTTTCAATATCAATATTAGATAGTTGGTATATATTCAATTTTTTTTTGGCCATCCTCTTTTTGCGACTAATCCTTTTCCAGTCTTGTTTTCCATTGCTAAATTATGTCTTTTTTTGTTCTTCTAATTCTTTATTATTTTTTTGGTGTGTTCAACAGAATTATACAGTGCACTAGCTCCTCCAGCTGAACCACCAAGTGCACCTAAAGCAGCCAATATAATTGGTATAATTCCTCCACAATATAAACCACTGCCAGTTTTTTCTTTGGCCATCTTTTTAACTGTTGGCAATGATAAAATTAATTTGAAACTTTTGCCTTCTTTCAACTTTTTATTTCTTCTCTCAATTTGATCATTTGTTAAAATTTGATCTATACCTAAATCTTTTGATTCCTCAAAGGGAATATCTAAAGTTATATTTGTTATCTTCATTTATAAGTAACAAAATATGTAATCAATAAAACATTATAATTCCCCATCCTAATTTTCTTTTTGTAAACATAGTTGAGGCAACAGCAGCAGGAGCAATTTTTTCTCCAACTGGAGTATTTTTATCTAATATGATTTCTTTAGCTTATTCTTGTAAAATTTTATAAGCATAATGTCTAGATTATAAATCTGTATGATCTCTGAAAGCAATATCGTGATATTTGCATGCTTCGTCTAATTTATTTATTCATGTATAGCCTCTTTCCAGTTTTTCATTAAATTTTTTTAATGGTCCACAATAGTTATAGCCAGGTAAATGCATTTCAGGCAAATTGAAATTGTTTGATGCATAATTTATAATGCCTTTGCCACGGTGTTCAGAGTTCCAAAATGAATGTGGAATTACATTTAAAACTCTTATAATATAAGGAATTAATTTTGGATTATTAATAACAAAATGAGAAAACTTATTGTTCAATATATTCATTATATTTACTTTTCATTGTAATAATTGTTATTACCAGAATTTTCTTCACAATTAATAATTAACAATCTATCGATTAATTTTCTAACATTGTCCATCCAAATATGTTCTTTGGGAAAACGATTGTATTTTTTATACCTTCTCCAGATCTACGAGTTCTTGGAGAAATCTTTTTTTTCTGGTGTGTTTGGTGCTGACTTTGAATAAAGTTTTTTAGATTGTTCATAAATTGGCTTAATTATTTTACTATACTTCCAGCCAACACTTGAACTTTGATTATTTCTTTTCTCATTAGGAATATAATTTCGAAATAAAGAATTGGTTAATAAAACAATTTCTGTGTATTTTTTAGGGTACTTACCTGCAAGTTCTTCTTGATATTTTTCTGTTAACAAATTACAAAGAACTGCTGTTAATTTATATACTTTATCCTTAAAAAATAGTGTATCGTTACATTTGTATCGCCAATGTAAAAATTTTCCCCAACTCCACATAAACCATATTTTTAATTAATAACATTTATTCTTTTTGCAATTTCTATTCCAGGATTTTTGGTAGAAACGCCTGCTGTAGGTGGCAAATATTTTAATGGAATAATACCCATTTGCTCTTCCAAATTAAGAGATTCTTGTTCTGCAAATAATTCTCTTTCAAACAATGTTTCTTCTGGTGTTGGTGGTTAATCTAAAATTTTTACTGCTACTGGAACTAATGTGGTTAAATTTTTATTTTCTTCACTTAGAATTTTTTACTTTTTTACTAATATTTCGTAATTCGTCGATTAATGTTTGCCCTTTCTTCTTATTTTTGTCATATTATTTTTCATGATGCTTTTTATATCTTTTATATCTTTCAATGAGTAATTTAACTCGAGAAACCCCCTTCGATTCATCCATTTATATATACTTTTTTTTCTTAAAAATGAGTTATAAAATTATTGAAAGCTTTAAGAGTCAAACTTTTCCCCGAACTGATCAAACTAGAAGGAATTAAAATGTTTACAATAATAGAATCGAATTTTATATTCCAATTGGAGATGGCTTTTCTTTTCCAAATGATGCTTATGTTTATGAGCAATATAGTTTACTAAAGAGAGATAAGGATTGAGCTGATGCTAAATATGTTGAAGAAGACAATATTGATGTTTGTTCAAACTTTTTTCCTTTCCAATTTTCTAGAGTAGAAATCTCATAATATATATTATTGAAGCTGTTGATAATCCGGGTACAACAATAATGAATGCTTTATTAAGATCACCAAGTGAACAAAATTATTTATAATTTACTGTTATTGATCATCTATATCGAGATAATAATGTTTCTTGTAATATAACAAAAGAGGTTAAAACTGTTTCTTGTGTTAAAACAAATGAAATAATGTATCCGCTGGGATATCTGTTTGGTTTTATTCGAGATAACTATGAAATTGACAGGAAAAATGGCTATAAAATTACTTTTTTTCGTAATTCATGTGATAACAACTGTTTATTTCTTTATGAAACTTCTGATAAATATGATAAAGTAACGAAACATCGTCCTGATCCTGGTAAAATTGTTATTGAAAAATTAGAAATTATGTGGCCTATTGTTGAATATGAATCGAACACGGCCACTGCAATTAAAGAAAAATATATAAAGAACCTAAAATACCTATTAGTTTTGATTATTGGCAATTTTTATAAAAAGTAGCTCCTAAAGGAACAAATGGTTTTAGCTTTGATATAAAAGATCAGTTTAATAATTTACAATTTAACATGCCCGATTTTGTAATTGTAGGCTTTCAATATAATAGAAAAAATTGTGCTGAACAGCATAAACACACTGCTGTATTTGATCATTGTAATGTGAGAAACATTTATGTTAAAAACGGTAGAAATGAAATTCTTCCTAAAGAAAACTGGAATCTAGACATTGAAAACTGTGTTTATCTTAAACAATTACCTGCTTATAATGGTTTTAGAAACTAAAAACCCAAACTAGATACCGACTTCTGAAATAATGAACTTCTATAAACCAACTGTAAACTTTGATGGTGATATTAATTACTATTCATTTTGGAGGCGAAGGTCTTTATATGTTATTGATTGTTCATACAAAAAAACAACCGCAGTTAAAGAAAAAAAACAAAAAGAATTGTGTCGATTTTAATTAAAAATTTGAAGAAGCACGTACCATTTGTAATGATGTTTTAATTAGTAAACGAAATCTTTCTTATGATTATTCGAAAAAAGGAATTACTGAAGATTTGTAATTTTTTAATATTATTAAATGGAGGAATCAACAAATTGTTCCAATAGTTTAAAAAAAATCTGTTGAGCTTATAGTTGAGTGGTTACGTTTAAAACTTGTACGACTTTTTGATCAAATAAAAGACCATTTTCACAATGCTAAATAAATTTCTTTTCTTTATAAATAAAACTAAAAATGCCCGGTTTGCCTTGCAGTTTGACAAACAATTTAAAAGGTGATAGCGGGTCAAAAATTCCGTCCTATAGATTAGATAATGCATCTGAAGATCTTAAAATATGGTTCGCAAATTTAATTGAAATTGACAAAGCTTACAATTATCGATCTTAGATAACATTGACGATAAATATGAACTCCGAGAAATTGTTGAAAATCTAGAGCAAATAGAATACATTTTTAAAAAATTAGTAGAACTGCGATAATTATGATTTCTTTTGAATTGTTCCGTTTCTCAATCAGATTCATTATCTGCATCGTATTCAAATTCATCTGCATCAAAACTAGATTCATCAGAATCAGATAAGGGGTATCCAATCATTAATCCATCGTAATCGGAATAGGAATCAACTTCGTGTTTTACATATAAAATTTCTAAATAATCTGAAACATGTTAATCATATGAATCATTACCAGACACGTCATCTGATATATCTATGTCTAAAACTTCTAAATCTGAAAGAACTATACTATCATAACCAGATTCGTCTGTGTCTGAATTATACTCACTGCCAAAACTATGCGCTGCATCGTAATCATATTCACCGTCTGTATCTAGGCCATTCATTTTGAATTTTTTTAATATGCTTATTTATAAGATATAAATTTGATAAAGAAAAAATATTTTTCAATCTGCCGACAAGCTCAATTTGAAATGATTTTCATAAGATTTAGATTACTCGTTCGCAAAATTAGCGTTTCTAGAAAACGATAAATTTACTTGATTTTTGTATAATTTTGCTTGTTTTTACCTTGTGCCAAATCCTGCACGCTCATTTTTGCGAACTTGAAAAATTCGCTTGTTTTTGCATGATCCTGGCTTAATTTGCTTGCTTTTTGAGGGCCTAAAATAGCTGCTTCTAGCAGTTGAGAACATTGCTTGATTTTGGCTTAAATTTGCTTGCTTTTGGGTGAAAATTGCTTGATTTTCGATGAAAATCAAGCAGTGAGCCAGCTCTCTCATTATACGTCTACTCTCACTCTATGGTGTTATTTACAAGGTTCGGTTAAGCATTCTTAAAATGAGGCGGAGAAATATTCTGGAAGTTTAAAGTAACCGTTATTGGACTATAGCACCTTCTCCTTCAGATGAAATTAATTACTTCAAATAGTTATACATACTTTTACCATTTCACATGATTCACAAATTCTTGCTAACTCGTACAAAAGTATATTACAGACAACTTTTTAAATACATAGCATTCTGTACTAATCAAGTAAACTGACTTACACAAACAGCTCTTCGAACTGTTAATCCTATTGGAATTTAATGACACGCAATTGAGATGCAAAAAAAAATCGTAGGGTAAACTTTTTAAGTTAAAAAATGTTGAAACAATTAAAATATTTAACCCTTATTAAGAAAACTTATGAATTTACTGAATTCCTTTCGTCATTAAATTACCAAAAATGAATCAATTAACCGGTACAGAGACAATTGTCAGCTACTATTAAAAGTAAACCAATTTTATTGAATACACAATGTAAGTAGTAATAAGTATAAATTTCAATGCTTGACGCACTTTTATGTTTAAATATATATTCATAAAATATGTTTACTTTGTTCGTGACCTTCCCCCCCCCCTTCCCTCCCCGGGAGAACATGGTGGCTGAGCAGTTAGCCAGCTCGCCTCCACCATGGCGAACCGGGTTCAATCCCCGGCCGGGTCACCGGATTTTCGCAAGTGGGAATCGTGCCGGGCGATGCCGTTGTTCGGCTGGTTTTCTCGGGGATCTCCCGCTTCCCCCGCCCCTTCATTCCGGTGCTGCTCCATACTCCCCTCAACCACCCTCATCGGCTCTGAAGACCTCGATGTTAAGAGCTGTCCAAATCTCTCCACTCTTCACTCAAACTTATCGAGGGTGACTCTCAAACTAAACTAACATAACCTTACACTTGAAAATGGCGTATCCATGACCTACTCGATATCCAGAATAAAAGCTCCTTGGTCCACGAGCTAAGTCCAGAATCAATCACAAGTTGAATACACATTCTATTACCAAATGTTTCTGAACCCAGTCCCACTGCAATCTCCGAGCTCCTGTCGTCTTTCAGAGACGGTGAGACCGCCGTGCATGATCGTGCAAAATTCACATTACGAAACTGTAGTAAGGTAAATTACTTCTTATTAAGAGAAACTCTGTTATTAGGCAACAAGATACTATACAGAATAAATGTACAACGAAAGGTAAGGCAACATTAAACATAAAAAATAGAAGGATTGTAACGAGACGAGAGAATAAAACAACGATGCTATAATCAGTTAACCTCTATACAACTAAGAAAACACGAATGACACACTAATTTATTCCCACACAAATTATAAAAACAAGTACATAAATAACAATGGCATTCGTCTAAACTTCATAACGCAACTTGCGGAGAGATTTACTATGTGTCTTTGTGTGCACATACTATGGCTTCCGAAATACTTTATAAAGGTTCAATTAGTTAAGGACAGGAAACTGAAGAGACCAGAAGAGATGTTTCATGCACGTCATCCTTGTGCTCATCAAACCATGATTGTACCCACCGAGCAGTGTGAATGAGGCCGTTGTTATATTGGAACACTGGCTGACGGCCAATCAATACACAGAACGTATATGATCGCCAATAATTCTAATCTAATACTGTGCAATGATGTTCCCACACGGGACTACAGTTCCCCCAGGTCTCACCAAGCCAACGTGATCCACACTACCCCAGTAGAAAGATGTGGTCGACATGAGAGGCTTCTGTGGGCTTTCTTCAAATGTAAACAAGTCTGGTGGTTTAAAATAATTTAAATGCAGATCCATCAGACCAAGTGACCTACACTACTGGACATGGAAATCGCTACACCCATGAGGCGTCATCCATTTGCAATAAAATCAAGACCACATACATTTCCCTTTGCACAATGCAAATGGTCAAAGTGACGTCACAGAAACTTCATTGCAAAACATGATACAAGGGGCGCAGTCGTACGGTCAAACTGCACAAAGCCGGATCGTCGACTCGTCGTATAGTTATTCATATTGGCCGTGCAGTCCAGAACATCACTTGATGCCAATGCTTATTTTTAATCTAATTACTTGCAAAAGATAAAATATTAGCAAGCCGAGCATAGTAAGTGGGTTATATGAAAATGACTTAGAAATGCAGCAAATATTAAAACACCTTGACATGCAATAAATGGAATTAATGCAGTAAAAGATTAATATGCCACAAAGCTCTTTGGTAGTATTTTTTTTCGCAAATTCTTTGGAAATTTTGTTTGCCATGTTAATTCCTGAGTTATATAGCAGATTTTTCTGTACCCGATGAGACGTTTGCACCCTCACACTCAGAGCAATGTTTGCCAGTCTGTTTCAGGCTGACATGGTGGGTAGATAGATATGCATCTTGCAAAGCAGCAACATACTTAGTTTAATATAACGTGTAATTATGTTTGTACTAGTTTTACAATTCAGAACATCGCTTTCATCTTTCCGTACCTCCCACCACAACTACCTGTGGCAAACCATGTTCTGGTATTTAAACTTTACGTGTGTGGTGCCTAGCTGACTTCCAGGGACTGTTTCTTCTTGTGTACAATGCAGGAGGCTTCAAGATTTTTTTTTCCTTAACGCCCATATCTGCCAAGTGTGTAAATGTTAAATGACCTTCACAATTATAAGAATTCGGAGAAAATATAAATTTAAAAAAAGAATAAAAACTGAGGAACATAAGTAGAGGGAGCGGGTATGTTTTGGCTCACTTCATTAGAATGGCATGTGGATGGAGCAACCTAAAGTGCATAATTGCCTAATTTGCATATTGATATGTAAATTATATTAAAGAATTGTTTGATTAATTATTCGATTAATTGATTTGATTGATTAATCAAATGAATTAGTGTAATTGTTTTATCATATTTATTTGATAAAATTTCTTTGATCAAACTTTTTTATTGTTTGATATCAAAATGATTAATTTTTTTATTGGCGTCGAAAGGGTTAAGGTGGTGGAGCAGCATCTATGTGTCCTCTGTGATGTGCTGGAGCCGACTGATCAGAGCAGTGGGTTGTAATTGTTTAGGTTAAACCAGATGAACTGATTGATTACATCATATCTTAAATGTAACACCAAATCGCAAATCCCGCATATGCTATTAAAACTCACTATATAATTAAACCGTTTGCACGTACTTCGTTATATAAAACATGAAAATGCAATCCCGTGGCTTTTATAAAAGTGTAAATTAATAATAATAAAATGTTTCAATTAATCAAACCTAATAATTATCTGAACACACGAGAGAAAACTGTAACTGTAATGTACTATATGGGTCGTGATCACTGCTCCAGCCAGCTCTACCAATTCTACTCGGGTAGAACTATCACCTCCCATAAGGCACCAATTTCTCCGCTCACCCCCACCTAGAATCTTGAGAGATGCATCTCCACCCCTTTTTCAACTCCAAAATGTGTACTGTACAGGCACAATGGAAACAAGGAAAAATCTGGTCTTCCCCTCCCTGCTCCTCAACCAGGACAGCCCTAACATTTGCTTAACACCCGATCCTCTCCACACACGCAAGCATGGATAAATATGTAGTTCAGAGTTTCCCTGCCAGAGGGTGTAAGAGGCATGCAAATCGCTCTGCCCCCTTTTTCACATGCCTAAGCCATCCAGTCCATCCATCTCAGCAGCCATGCTCTTTCTCCCCCACACTGTCAGCAAGGGCAAAGGAAATACCCAAAGTTCTAACCTTGTGTCAGGTGCAGTGCCGGTTGGGCGGACAGTAAAGTTACCAGGCAGTCAGAACCGACTCTTCTGGCTAACAAACTTACAGAACACCTGCCGACCCAAGCCTACCTTGGCAAGGAAAATATCACATCCCAAGTAACTGAAGTTTAAAAAATATTCCCTTCACATCTCCAGTAAACCACATTTATTCCACAGAAAAATATTTCATGTCCAGGATACTCTCACCCAAACAAACTGATCTGAGGCAATTCCAAGTACTGACGTAAATATTACGATGTTCAATGCTCAAAACTAAATATTTTACAAATCCATTTATACCTTCTTTAAACATTTTTTCTATCCAAACCAACATTTTGTTAGCTAACATTTTAAATGTACATGCATATATATTCTCTAAAGCATGCATTATTTACAAAACTAAAAGTTTTTAAACCAATCTTCGTATACTGTATCTAACAAGTTTATTTTACAACTGCACACAACCAATATTAGCAGAAAGGCATATATTTGGACAAATGTGTATATTTATTATACCTTATTCCCTTTACAAAAATGTTTTTGGGTTACCTTAGAAAAATGTATTACTCTGATTAATAAAGCGTGGAATGTTTTGGTTTCCTTAAGAAACAGAAAAACGAATACTCTGATTAACAAAGTCTTAAACTTTGAAAAGGGATTGGTTCATGTGAACTAATGGTAAAAATGAAAATAAGTGAAGGTTAGCCACTGTTAAAAAAATCATATAACTATGAGAGTAATCATTGAACAGGTAGTTCTTAACTAGAAAACACCTCATTACCAACAAAAAATGTGTCTTAAGAAGTTATGAGTAAAAATATACTCAATCACAATTTCAAGAAAAATATTAAGGTAATGTTAAAACAGATTCTATATAAAACCCTAACAAAGTAATTTAAAACAATTTCTAGCACTTTAGGTTTAAGGTTTCAGAGTGAACCCTGCTGGCCACTAGTTGTATTAGGATGTGTTCATGAACCCAGCACACTGGTGGTTTTCAATCAACTTTAAACAGAGAATCCCTCTCTCAACACAAAAATCAACTATGACATAAGTCCCTCCCCCGACCAAAGTACACACAACAAACTTCAGGCACTGCAAAAACTACTAAGAGTAACTCCCTAAAATGCTTAACAAATTTTGACAGACTACACAATATTTAAAATATCTGAAGGCATGTGAAATACTTTTATTAAAAATAGTATATCCAGAAGCAAAAAATATTTCACAGAAACTACGTCGTGTGACTAGCACACAAGAGACCAACATTTCTAGCTTAGTGTGTAGATTTTGTGTCTGCTGAAAGCAGTTTCCCAGCCCTCATCTGTTTTCCCTGACATGCCACTGTCTTCCCCGCTGTGCTCGCAAGTGCATAGAAAAAGCTTTTGTAGCCCTAACACACAATGAAAGCAATCCCCTGCCTATCCCGTCCTTCCCTGCAGATGTTAACCCAACCCAACCCAACTCCGTTAGAAACAGCTCTTCCACGCACATAATATTTCTTTAATAAATAATTTTCCAACAAAAATATATGAAAATAGTTGATATAAATTGCCAACCCCTGTGGCAAAGTCAGATTGTGCTATAATGTGGGGTTCTGGGTTCGAATCCCCAGTAAGGTATGGTTAATATAAGCTGTGTTCGATTCCCAAGTAAGACACAAATAATATAATTCAGTGTCTTTATAAACATTACACTATATTAAAAGGACATGAATAATATATTCAGTGTGCTTATAAACATTACACAATATTATAAGAATAATAATACACTATACACCAACATATGCAATGCTTGTTACATAATTACAAGTTATATAATAAAAATTATTATTAATAGATATTTCAAAACCGTATGTACTGCATTAAAAAGACTATTAAGTTCCGGAATCGTATCACATAGTAAAATCCATACAAAAATTCAAAACAAATGTAAATGTAATTGCTAAGACAGAAGAAATATGCATATTTCACATTGAAGTACTATCTCAATAAAATTGTAAATGAGAAACTTCAGAAAATGTGGTAATTTGTTAAAAATCTTTTAATTTGTGAAAAATCTTTAAATTTTGCATTAAAATCATTTCATTCATTAAGGATAATCATATTTATTTTAGTATTCCGGCTATTTGACTTGATGGACTAAGTTACCCACGGGGGAGGGGAGTAGGGTTTCAGCTTATATATACACACACCCAGGAGTGCCACTTGTCAGTGTTCATCCAGCCGCCAAGGGCTGCAGACCGCCCCTCCAGGTGGGTGTTCCGAGGCAGCCGGCGAGGAGAGAGGAGCTGCAGCGCACTTCAGTTTACTGATAGTGAGCAGTTCTTGTTAGACCTGCTTGGTTTTGTCAGTGAAAGATAGTATGGATAGTTCTTTTTAGAACTTCCACACAAATTGAAAGTTAGTTACCTTTAGTTTAGTTAGGTTTAAATACAAAAAATAAAGATTCTTTATTGCTAGAAGAACACAGAGCCCCAGTCGCCCCCTACCTCATTGGCCTTGTCTCCAGTAGAGGGGAGAGGATAGGAGGGAGGGGCTTGGACGATGCACACCAGACAACAGTGTGAGGTACACTGTAAACTTAGTGTTAATTAATCATAATTCGAGGGTGTGGTGATGTGATCCCACCCAATGATTAAATAGTTAATTAGTGTTACTTAGTGATAATTCGAATGGGTGATTATGGCGACATGGTCCATCCCATCACACACTTTCTTCATGATTTCTTAAATTTGAATGAAACTTGTTCAAACTTTTATACGTAATAGTTAAAACTTTTAGATTTTGCTTAAAATGACAAACTTTTAGAATTTCTTTGCAAATTCGTAAAATTTTATTAGGGTTTGTGTAAATATTCATAATTTTGTTAGTTTTATGTATTTTTAAGTTGTTTCACATATTTTTTTTGTAGTTTTATATATTTTTAAGAAGTTTAAGATATCCATTTTATAATGGACCTAAGGTGAGACAATATTTAAATTCAGGCCTTATCTACACTGTTAAATACTCGCAAAAGTATGTTACAACCATCTAGAATATAATACCAAATACTCTGAGAAAAATATTTAAAAAATAGGTGTATGAGTGTGAGGGGAAAGGTGTTTCAATAAATTCTAGGTGCGTTGTTGATGTATATTTGAGAGGATTTAATAAAGTTTAGAAGGAGATACTGAATGACTGCCATTATCGTTATAATAGACCTAAGGCGAGACAATATCTCAATTCAGGCCTTCTCTATACTGTTAAATACTCGCAACAGTATATTAAAACCATCTAGAATATAATACCAAGTACTCTTAGAAAACTATTTGAAAAAATAGGTATATAACTGTAAAGGAAAAGGTGTTGCAAATATTTTTAAATTTAGTTAGTCTTGCGTAGTTTTAAGACTTTCTGGGTGAATTGTTGTGTGTTTGGGTGTGAATAATGGAACAGAAAAAAAAGCGGGAACTGAGCTGGATGCATTTAGCTTATTCAAAAGCTCAAAGCCCTGCCCTATTTTCTATTTTGAAAGATTTGTATGGAGAGGGATGACATATTGATGAATAAATGTACCTGAGTATTTCTAATGATTGTGGAATGTATGAAAACTGGGTGAGAAATTTTAAGTATGTTATTTAGTTGTATATATATTTTTCTTTTCAACTTTCTAAAAAATTTAAAATTCCAGTAATTTTTAATAATTATTAAAATTTTAGTAATTTTTTAAAATGTATGTTTTTTAAATGTGTAGTAGCAGATTAATACCCCTCACTGAAAACTTTTTATAAATGAAAAATATAAATTTTGCTAATTTATAAAATGTTAACAGTGTCAACTACTTTTGACACAGTGTCACATACTATAATATTTACAGTCAAGTATTTCATTTTATTTTTTAAAATGGCAATTAATATTTAAAAGTTTTGTCTTAAACAAATCATTTTGATTGTCAAAATAAAATAACTTATTTAAAAGCATTAACACTATTCTCTTGTTACACAGTGCAAAGACCATGCACGAAATACCTTGTTATGTAGTGAACTAGTGAACTGGTAGCTGTTGCGTGGTGGCCGACAGTAATTATGTCGACCTGCAAGAGGGGAGTCGCCGGGGAGCGGGGGGGAAGGTGTCGCCATAATTCTTGGAGCAATGCTTAGCGCAGGCGTGGAAGGAACAGTTCATTGCAGCACGCAAGGAAAGGGAAGCGGCGCTTAGCACAGGTTTTGGTGGGTTCGCGGTGAAAGGAGGATGATCGGGAAGAGCACATGCACGGAGTCGAAAGGCCAAAGGCGGGGGAAGGAGACAGTAGTTGATACGTGGCACTAGGCGGAAAAGTGCCCAAGCTCACTTCCTCCTTCCTTCATGCTGCTGTTCGCCGCGACTCTACTAGTTTCACGCAACTCACTTCGCCCTTCCTCCATCCCTCTGCTCTCCTTTCGCGACCATGCTTTCACCGACACTCTCGACAGCTAGTGCTCAGGGGCTGTTTCTGTAAACCACTTAACTCTTCATGACTATTCCTCCTCACTGTGCACATCCCAGCTTGCTCTCATCTTGCATTCATGCCTCGATGCGCCCCCCCCCCACCCACACCATAACTGTGTGTGGTCCTGCTTGTTCCCAAATGCTCTCTCGCCGCGACATACTTCCCACAGCTCCGACAGTCTTGCTTCATCGTGCATGTCCTAGCTTGCTTACCACCACTCACTCTCGCCGCCTGCCATCCCGATCTATTTTGTAAACAAGAACAGCTCCGACGTGGTTCAGCGTACATTGCGGAAATAAACTCTCTCGTGCTGTGGACGATTCTCTGTTTACACAAGTCTTTAGTGAGATAATATTAACGATATCGCTGTGAAATCTGTTTTCGTGAATATGATTTATAACAGTATTGGTTTCTGATAGGAATGTGATCAAACAAAACTATATGACAGTCATTAGACTGAGTGAATGAAAATTACATATTTTGATCATGGAATACATACCAAATAATTTTTTTTGTTGTTTTGATATGATTGTTCAAGATAAATATGTAAAAAAAAGGCTACAACCATGAATAAATACATGTTCCTCACACAAACATTTTGTAAAGTTATGAACATAGATTGATAAAGTAATATTTTTAATTTTGTGTAAATAATGAATCACTCATTTCTTTAAGATATATAGTCTTTTTAATGTTAAATGAATCAAACTTTTGGTTTCAAATACAATTTATTATATTCCAGTTTTCAAACAAACATAATATTTATTTACATATATGAAAATCAATTTCTTCTAAAAATATTTATTCACATATATAAGCAATCTTATTCATTCATTATAGCAATACACTTTGAATTGATGTAGTGAAGTTCATATTTGGAGATGAGGCTGGTGATATGTTGCAGGGAGACAAACTCGTACTTATCTCAAATATGTGATATGTTTTTATTCACAGAGAATGCTGGAAAAATCGTTGGTTCATTGACTCTCGGATTAGATGTAAGCCACAATGTACTAGATGATTCACACATTCTTTAGGTGGTTGTAACCTTGATTCACTTGTAGATGATATTATACCTCATTGAAGGTGACTGAGCTGAATTTATTATGATACAGAGCGTAGTCTTGCGGAAAATATATTTTTTTATCTGTGCATCAGAGCAAGTGAAGATATTTTGCAGAATCTTAAAACCAAGTTCTTGAGAGCTGATGAAGGTGAAACAAGTAATGAAGCAGCATTGGATTACACATCTTCTTATAGGCAACAACTTGGATTACTTCTGACCAATGGTGAACAATCTGTATTGGGAGATGTGTACGTCCATTTTTGTTATTAGTTGATAAGTCCACCTGCTTTCACGAACACTATGGTAGAGTTATAAAAGTCGCCAATATCTGTGGAATATAGAATGGGCAGAGCTCGAGTTTGAAAGTAGAAAGTTTCTGTAGAGGATTTCTCTGCTGTGTTGAATTTCAGATACTTTCATAATATATTTACACTATGAGTTATTGGTTGGGGTGATGTTGTAGTTAAGTCTATCAGAGGCTTCCTACACCTTGAAAAAAATCTTTGAAGTCTACATCAGAAGCTGTTTGGTCGTTACATATCCGCGCACCAGTCAGTCTGCCTGCAAAAGCTGTGCCTAGTATTTCATAATTGAGCTGGAGCTAACTCTTCAATGAGTTGGAATGTGAATTACTACTCAATTCTGAATTTAGATACCGCCATTTTGTAGGAAATACAGTGGGTAGAGCAGGAAATTTAAACTGTGATGCTGACTGCGGAGTCAATTGTGGAATCAATTGTGGAGCAGAGGGAAGAGGATGAGCTAATTGTACTAGACTCTGTTGAGCTGATTGTGGAGCAAGGTGTGGAGCTATGGAACTATGGAGCTATGGTTCTATGGAGTTATGGAGCGATGGAGCTATGGAGAAGATTGTAGTTGAAGAGAACCAATTCTACAGGTTTTAGAATGTATCTTTAAAGCATTGCTCTGTGTTAATTGCCTCTTGACAGAATTTGCATTCAAAACTCACAGTCGAACTGTTCATCTTGCAGGTCGTCCTTTCATGATGTTGTAAGTTCTGCAGAACTGTAAATTCTTTGCCACAAAAGTGACACAGCAAAGACATAATTGCTTCTGTACACTTCCAAGTTTAGAATGGAACTGAAAGGTGTAAAATTTTTATAGTCAGCTTTAAACAATTCTAGGAAGTGCAAAATGTGAGAAATAGATAAGTTCTATGAATTGTCAATATATTTGAAATATACATTTAAGTATTGAATTGTTTTCAAATTTACTATTGTTTAATCAATATCCCACCCACAAACCTTTATATCTAAACACATTTAGATTTGATTTTAAATACATATAACATTTTGTTGTTAGTATTAGACTATATGTGGATATTAAAATTAATGCATTTGTAAAGTCAGTAAAACACAAAAAAAGTAGTTTCCAACAATTTAATTCATTACATTTGTATTACAGATTACATTATAACAACATTAGATGTTTACAAAAACACACATTTTAAACATTTCTTCCCTTTGACAATATTTGTAGTATTTCCATCTATTTGATTGTCTTGCAGTAGTATTATACATTCTGGTAAAAAGCAGGAAAATTATGAATACATTTCTTCTATGGTACAGTTGTATTCGGACATAGAACATTTTGTCTGATCTGGAGAAGATATTAAACCATTACATTTTTCAGCTTCTAATGTACATTGCATATTTTTTTTTAAATTTCACATTTGAGTTTCCAGAAACACAAATAGCAGTTGAGTGGAGAAAAGACACTAAAACTGTTACTTCCCAAAACATTTTGTAAAAGGTTTACTCCAGCATGTAAGTAACTTGCTAATAATCCATTTACTCTTTGATTTCTGTATGTATGAGCACATGAGCAAGGCTTTAAGCTAGATCTTGTCAAAGAATTATTATTTAAGAAAAACTTGAGCTGATGTTAGCACCGGAACTGAATTTTGGCGATATAAAACAAAGATGGAATAATATTGTATGTTCGCGAGATGTCGAATATTTGGGATGTCGCAAGCAAAAATATTTATACATGTGCCGGGGCAGGTAATATATGTGCTGGCCTGTCGCTTGGTGGAGAATGAGTGAGCGACACGTCCTCTGTCAACAAATTGTGAAATTAGACTTCACACCAACACCCTTTTCCTTCCAGCACGGGGCTGGCGTTTTCTCGCTGCTGTGATGAGGATATTCATTTATTGCTATATAAATGGGGGATTTCGGGAAAGTCTGGTTTAGAGACGCACAAACTGTTTCTCTTGTTTTTCTAAAGTAATCTATATGATGGTATTTACATGATCTTAAATTTAATTACTAAAGGAAAGGTATATTACTTTTAATAAATCATATAGCCTTCTTACTTAACAATCAAAAGTGTTTTTTTAGGGTTTTAACTAATAGTGTCTACATACGTTTCAATTTGTATCAACCAATATGTCTCTGTCTTTGATCTAGATACAGATTTAGTAAAACTGTTTATATTTATTTACATCACCAGGAAATAACTCTGTGAATATATTTTTTTTAACTTTGTCGGAGATTGAACCAGGAACTAAGGCATTACAAAACTTGGTTTTGATGTGAGTTGAATCAAGATTTTAAATTGTAGTTAACCTATATGTTAAATTCTGACATTCTTGTCTGTTTGGTATATATGGTAAAGCATTAGGCTAATAGAAAACATTTTTATTTTAAAATGTGCTTATAACATCAATTTGGGTTTCAAAGCATAATTTGAATAAATGTAAGGGTTTTAATTTAATATTTCAAATGAAAATATGTAATAAATAGAAAAAAAAATTTATAAAAAGAATATTATAACAATAAACTTATATCATAAACACGAAGACAGCTGTATGTAGTCTTACATAACTAAAGCGATTAGCTGTGTCTTTTTCGGACCACAGAGAGAGTTAACCTTCGAGAGATGACGACAGGTTGTCAGTGGAAAGGGGTGGGGGATGGGTAGTCGCGCATATGTGAGAATGAAGTAGTATTTGGGGCAGGCATACAGTTTGACTGATTGATCTGCAGTACATTTGATAATTATATAATGATATGCATATGAGTTAAACATTAAAAAACAAACTCTTGTTAGCCAGAAGTGATAAATGGCTCTGCTCTGATGTGTATTTAAGGGTGAAATAAACTTCGGTATTTGTTTATTGCATTAATAATACTTACGCTTTTTTTTCGTTATGAGAATATAATGTACCTAAGTATCCTTGATAGTACACGAATTGAAGACTACATTACAAGCCTACAGTCGTCTTCCAACCTCATCAAATGTGATTCGACAGCTGATGTGTAATTAATTTCACCTCAATATGCAAATACTAGATGTATTTATATATTCATATATAAATATACTCATGTTTTAACAACACTAACAAATGTTATACTTATATATGAATTTTTTTTAATAGAATCTTAGTGTCATATTTCAATGCCTTCCAATATGTGTGTTAGCCCTTCTGATTTTCAATACAGTATGTTAAGTTGCGAACACCGACATTTCTTCAGTGTGCTTACACAATATCTGAGAAAATATACATTAAATGTTGAAAACACGATTGGTAGAATCTTTACATGGGCGAAATAAAGTAAATAGTACAAAAATAATAAAAATAAATGCTTGGTAAGAACTCGCAGGTTTTTTTTTTACATATATTTGGTCGAGAAGAATATGTGTGTTCTTTCAACAAGCCAGTTTCGCTAGTGGTCTGAAAGGGAGGGGGAGAGAAAGAGCGAGCCCTCGTGCATCTATGTCCACCATCCTTCCAGCCGGTGGCTTGAGCTCAGACCCATCAAGATTTACAGAGACTTGTTCGGTGGGCCGGCAGCTTTCGCCTTATGGGAAATGCAATATATTGATGTGGGTAAAAATCTAAGGATATATACAAATATCAGGTTAATCTTGAGTGTACAGTCATAGCGCGATGTTGTGTAATTAGTCTCTCGGCTTGTGTAAAAATGTAATAACATGAATGCACATTTATTATTAATTATTTAGTTATTATTTTACTTGGAAGATAAAATAAATAATTTCGCATAATAAGTAGATGGGGTTAGTGTTCGATTAAATAATCTAATTAAACAATTTAATTGTTCATTACAAATATTCCCCCATTAAGTTGATGTGAAATGTTGTATGTGTTCCTGGCCCACGCGGACTTGTAGATCCAATACGGTGGTGTTATAAAAATGGATTAATATATTTTATGTTAATTTAAATAATTAATAACCCAAAGCGATATAGATAAGATGTGTCACAATGAGCATGCCAGCAGCGCACGTAAAACGGTCTCATCTCCTTCCAAACATGAACTGACAATTTTCTAAATAAATTTCCCAGCTTATATGTTAAACACGATCCAACATGGTGGATGGCTATGGGGTAAAAGTGGATATTGTTGCGTTAAAGAATTTTACCTTTGGTGAAAATAGTAGTTTTTTCTTTTTTCTTAAGTATTTTTTGTTAGGATACTTTCATTTTTATAGGAATTCCCCTCCACCCCTAGTTTTTATTTTTTAATAGCACATTTAAGGTTCGGATGTGTTTCAGATACATTTTTCATATTTTGTCAGTTTTCTTGTTTCTTTTTATTTTAAAAAGCAAGTTAGGAAAATTGATCTCAGTCGGGACGTCTTTACTTTGGTTCGGACCTTAAGCAGTAGAGAGAGAGAGGGAGAGAGAGGGAGGGAGAGAGAGAGAGGGAGAGAGAGAGAGAGAGGGAGAGAGGGGGAGAGAGAGAGAGCGCTCCAGACGGTGTGTGCTGATAGCTGCAATTTTTTTTATTACTTCAGGATAGAGGCTTCCAGACAGCCTGGAAGAATTCATGATGCTGTGAAACACAGCAAATCCCTGTTCAGCAGGACTTGTTTCATTGGGGAGTGTCCCGATGTTTCGAGACACCTCCGACACCTCCGTACAGACGTTTTCGAGGCCAAGGCCTGAGCTGACTCAGGCGGGTTTTGTCCTTGAGCAAGCAGCCGCTTAGTTACATGGCTGTGAAAGGGGAGAGAAGGGAACACGGTAGAAGGTCTCTGGCAACACGTGATCGCCATGTGGAGTCTCGACGCTAGCTGATTGGCCGAGGCCAAGGACACGCCGGGACAACAAATAGAGGTGTTAGAGGGAGGGAGGAAGTGAGAGAGTTGTTGTTGTGGTGCAGTAGTAGGCAAGATGGCATAACCGGGTCAGGAAGCAGAGCATCGGCTGCGGAGGAAGGCAGTGAACACGCCAGAAAGATGAGTTAAGTGCTTCTTGAATTTTCTTTTGATTGATCGGGGCATTCCTTCGGAATTTTCTGGAGGAATGGTCCCGGTCAACCTAATAAGTAGTAGTTAAGTTTTAGGTCCGCTAGTGAGTAAGTCAGTTAGTCAGTAAGTTAGTTCAAACCAGTATGATTGATCGAGGATAGACGAGTCTAGAGGGAAGGAGAGTACTGTCGTTGAGCCGTGTGTACAGTCTTAAGGCAAGACTGTCTCTGTTAAGTTTCAGTCGTTTCTTTTGTTGGATATATTTTTTTTGTGTGTTGTAACTAAGCCCTCGTCTAGCTATTAAGGTATCTTGTGGAAGTGTTTATTTTTCAGGTTGACTTTTCTATTTGTTTAGAGAGTTATTGTTAGTAGACAATTCTAGTAATAATAATTTGGTAACAGAGATCAGGTTTTCTAATCTACAAACTGCAATACTTATGTTGGATCGTTTTGGCGATAAATTAAATCGTTTCACTTATTGGCCAAACCTTCAGATCGTATGCTTGTAAATTCTTGTTAAGTTAGGTTATATGCCTTAATTCTTAAGTCGAATTAATGAGAGCCTAGTTAAGTGTATATTTTTTTTGGATGACAAAAATTTTTAGTCCTTTTATTTTTTGATGGTTTTTATTATAGCATATACTATTTTTTTATCTTTATTATTTTTGACTGGGCATCGCCGATATCTTACACAAGAGCTGTTTTTTTTTTTAACTCCTTATTTGTTTTACAACAGATATATCCTGAATAATAGCTAACCTAAAAGTGTGGCGTGGTAAAAAGGGCATTATTGGACTGACTGGAGTCTGTAGCCTTATGTCTTTTTGAATTCTGTTTGTTGAGCAATTTGACTAAGTTCTCTTTATTGTAGTAGAGAGAGATTAAGCAGATTATTTGCAATTGCTCTTTTTGGTAAGAGACAAATACCTTTGACCTAGATTATAAAGGATTCAATGCATTGCTTTCTTTTTATTCATGTTTATGTAAAAGCTGAAAACTAAAAAGAGTTATTTCAATACATGTTAAAATTTAAATAACCATACTTAAAATTTTCATTGTATCTCCTTGTCAGATTTGTTGACTTATGTTGGTGTAGACTATTCAGATCCTTAACATTGTTATTTATCTGTCAATTTAAAACAACTATCACGGATAAATTTCACCACTTCCTCTTTGGTTACTCACAGCTTGAAAGATAACTTAAAAGTTTTTGTTGAGCGTATAAACAATCTATTATTCAGGCCTTTGTTCTTGGATATTATGCCATATAGACTTCAAATTTATTTTGTTTTTCTCTCTTTCTTTTCAAAAGGATGACTGTGTGTGTCGTTTTTAAAATTTGTAACTGTTTATTCTCTTTTTGTGATATATATATATATATATATATATATATATATATATATATATATATATATATATATAAAATTTTTTAGTGATAAAACAATAAATACTCATTTTATCTTTTGGTCTTGGTGAGCATTATTTGTATTTTTTTTCCTTGCAGGACTTTTACCCTCTCCTTGGTTTGATGACAATAAATTAGCATTGGTCTATTCTTTTAAAGTAGATATAATTTAGGATCAAAAGTCAAAATAAATTAAATAGATTTAAGGAATATTTTACATAATTAATCAATAATCTCTTTTTATGGAATAGTTCTCGCAGTTGACCACTCTATCCCTCTCTCAGATAGACTGGAGAAACATCGACTTCAAAATATATGGATTACTAAATATTTTATTTTTTGTGTTCTTGGAACTTTGGGATTTTAGTGCCATTATCCTAGCGGCCAGCGCTGGTGAGCCATGAAAAGATATCCTAACCGCTCCCTATTGCCCCTCTGAGTTATTTGCTACCCACTATACATTACCCCTTTTTTTCCCTATAGTATTTATACTATATATTTTTTTTATTGAGCATTTCTCTTTGGGACACTTAGCGATTATTAGAAAACTGAGAATATTTGGAATAAGTGATCTTGAACTATTATTGGTACAAACTAAGAGTTTCTAGGCCCCCCAACCCCAATTATTGCTCGTATTTTTTTTTTTGTTGTGGTTTTTACTAACAGCCTGGTGATGGAGGCAGTTGAACATTCAGAGTTGCTGTTTTAAAGACTAAACTAAATTATTTTTCTTTCCTTTAATTTTTCCCTGGTGATAACCATTCCTCTCCCCCCTTTTTTCCCCTTCTTTCGTCACGATATAGGCGACTTGAGTTCAGTTGATTTCGGGCTGGTCTGGGTAGAAGAGGTGTAATTAGACTTTGTAATTGCGATATGTACGGATTCTGCAGGCTGCAAGTGCACATTTAAATATTCAATGTGCATAAGTAATTGCACGATTAAATAATCTAATTATTTATTCATTGTGTGAATAAATATTCTATTCACCATTAATTATTCATTGCATGAATACATCCATATGCAAGTGCATTCCCCCCCCTCCGCCATCATCTCTCGCTTGTCTTTCAGCTGCTCCACACCTAAATGCATATGCCTTTCCATCCTCTACAGCTGCCTACGGCTGCCGAACAGACAACATGTGTACCTACTCTCATTACGAAATTGTTTATAGCGCAAGTGCGCAAATAAAATTTAAGTACCCTTTCTAAGAAAGTACCGGCTGCTGCAAGTCCAGCCTGGAGGCCAGTAACCTCCACTACGCAAACCAAAACATACCTCTAATCTCTGACACTCACACAAGAGGGGGGGGGGGGGGGAGGTGGGACAGTGCATCTGCAAATACTGGTACAGGGGGTGGGGAGAACAGGAGAGAAGGACGTCACCCATTACGCAACAAGTCCAGGGCGGTAGACTGGGATAATTCAATCGGGGAGAAAGCAGGTCATGGGGAAGAGGGCGGGTATGGAACCAGTCACACAACTCTCTGGGGGAAGTACCAGATAGCGTGTCCATGGAGGTATGGTGGGTGGGGTTGGTGTGGGACAAGATGCATTTTTGTGCAATGGCCCTTATGCAAGGAGTCAATAGAGATCATTTGTATCCAGTAAGAGTGCGCGGCCTCTACAAACATCAGTCTTTCTGCTATGTCTTTCACATTATTTTGTGATTTACCAAATATGTGACATCTTCTCTCACTTTGATTTATAAACTGGGATGCTATGGTGTTGAGGTCAAGAAAATCCAAGTCCTTTTGATGAGCACTAAGCACTGCCACATGATTAAGTCTCGCCTGCATCATAGTCGATCTGGAAAAGAAAAAATAAATATCTTTGGTTAACGACATACATTCTTTTCCTTTACCAAAATTATGGAAACTTCTTCCGCCATGCCAGCAAGATTCTATTTCGGACTCTGTAAGGCCTTGTTAAGAATTTTTAGTTTTCTAATTATGTTTTTGGCCATTAAGAGACCCAGTACTGTGGTGCTAGATTCAAGTTTTTCCAACAAGCCATGAACATGAGAGTTTTTTATAAACAGTCAACTACTCCAAAATGTCAAGGAGCAAACCATAGTTTTGTAAAATTCTATCTATTTGACTTCTTCGGTAAACCCACTATGTTGTACATAAGGGTTTTGTGTTTACAATATTATTTACCATAATCCAATTCCATTATTTTTTTAAGCTCATGTCTAGAATTCGGTGACTGACTGAAAATAACACCTACATCGTGAGTTAACTTCAGTGAGTCTTTAATTACATATGACGCACCACATAAATCCTGGAGCACGAGATTTGCAGTATGTGCTCCACAATGAATAAATGGTGCAAGTAGCGGTTGTTCTTTTACTTAAGCTTGTTCACCTCCCTTGTGGCCACTTATGCTTGATGCACCATCATATGTTTGTCCTCTCAGATGTGATACCGAAAGCTGCAGTATTATCATAACATCTAATATTAATCGCCTCGCCGGTTCTACTATCAGCAACGTACAGTCCAACTAAAAGTTCTACTGGGCCTAATTTTTCATTTACATATCTCAGACAGATACTTATCCGTTACTTCCCTGAAACATCACATGTCCCATCACATATGACAGAGTACACGACTGGATTTTGTGCGTGAATGGCTGAAACCAACATTCTCACCAGCTCATTTGCTAGCAACTGAAGCGTCTCATTTTGTATTTGGCAATCCTCGACTCTCATTTGCAGTAATTGTTGAAAATTGCCTTCATCAAGCTTGTGTCCCCTGACTGCCAGTCTTTGTCGAGCAAGAAATTTCACAGTGCTCAAAATTCTGATCAAACATTTGTAAACACATTCTTGATTTGCTACCAATCTCGTTTTCAATTGCGCATTTATGGGGAAGACATCTGTCACTTGCTTGTAACTAGTACTGCCTGTAAGTGAGAATCTCAACACTCATAAGCTTTGCATTTTTCCAGAGCTTGCTACCATTTTTTTGTACGCTTTATTTGTGAATGCTGAATCACATCGTTTTGTCAAAGTTTTATCTGAACAAGTTCGAATGTAACGATTACAATAGAAACACTCCTGGAATTGAATGAAACCATCGGTATTCGGGATTCCATTTAGTTTGAAATGAAAGTGTTTTGTTCTTCAGAACCTGCCTGGGAAAAACTGTAATATCTGTGGGTTGATTTGGTTCCAGATTCAGATATTGGGGTAAATATTTTTTTATTTTCGCTTGTCTCCTCACGTCGTTTTTCAGATAGCGTGTTATTAACGCCTGTCTTTTTTATCCACGTATTGCACACAGTCTGCTCCCGAAATAATTATTTTGTATCAGTCGGAAATCTGTGTGTATGAAAAAAAGTTACACTTTACAGAAATATATAAAATATCATTTTTTAAATATGAACATGTAAAATATTACATTCCTTTTGTGATAGAGTAAATCATTTTAAAACGTCAAATTGATGAGTAGCTTAAAACAGCCAAAAATGTTACTTTTACTGTTTATCCACTGTTCTCTGAGATGTGGTCATGTCTCATTTTTATACAATTGATATTCAAGATAAATATTATTATTTTAACAAAATTGAAGTAAGTTAATGCTACATCGAATAGCGCAACTGCAGTCAGAGAGTGTCAAAATGGGGGGGGGGGGGGGTGGGTGGCTTTCCCTCTGTCCATCCCCAAATTCAGTGAAATATCTTATTTAGTCCTTGGTTGCTCGGGTGACTGAGAAACGCGCGTAGCACCTCCATGAGCTATGTTCTTGCATAGAGCATTTTAGAAAGATGAAATTCTAATGAGAAGTGCTCCCGATGTAGCTACGTATCACTCATTATTTTCGCGGAAAACAACAGCGTTCTACGGTGCCATTTGTGGCACTGTGTCAGCGTTCAGAATGCCGACCTTCGTGACGTCATCACGGTAGTTGAGTCGAAGCTGCCGCCTCTGCCCTATTCTGACGTATGTAGAGTCCGGCGGGCGGGCGACGTCAGGAATAGGTGGCTTGGTTCTAGATCCTCCTGAAACCTTGCTAGACGCTGAGAGAGTACGAGTAGCTCGGATCTAGCGCCAGCCACTATCCCCTTCCCACTCCTGCTAGTGGGCGCATGCGCAGTAGAGAGCGAGTGGGGGCGAGTGTGCTCATACCGCCAGCGCGTCGGTCCGCCAGCCAATAACATGACTTTCGAAGCTGCCAGCTTCCACGTAGATCTGTAGCGGGGGTAAAAAGTAGTCATTGCTATTTAAATACACAGGGAGCCCGACTCAGTTGGTCATTTAGCGCCGAGACGTTCAGCTGGAGCAACGTAGCGTTCTTCACTTCGCTTGTGTAAATTAGATTACAGTGATTAAAGAGTACGTGTGATATCGCAACTGGTCGGCAGCGCATTCTACCGTGTCCGCTAATTACTCGTGAAGGTGCGCAACTCTTAAAATGGCAGAAAGTGGGATCAAGCGAAACATTCCCATCAAGCTGGGTGACTTCAGCGTCATAGACACGGAGTTCAGCAGCATCCGCGAGCGCTTCGACGCCGAGATGAAGAAGATGGAGGAAGAAATGACGCGCTTCCGGTCCGAGCTGATGAACCGTGAATCCAATTTCTTCACCAAGAGCACCACCAGGTAGGGCGAATTTTCCCACACGTACGTCGCGACTCTCCAAGTGTAAAGTTGTTTTGAAACAGTAGTAGTTTGTGTCAATTCCATTGTTGTTCCTCTTGCTCTGATCGTGCGTAATAAGCATGATGTGCTTAATTTAACAAGACCACTAAAGTACTCATTGCTCATAAATCAATGTTAACAGTTGCTAGGTTCGATTTGTTTTGAAATAATACATAGTTTTGTTCTAACAAATTAACAAATGCAGGGCGATTGTGAACTGTGTTTTAGTCCTACCCGACGCCAACAATACATGATAACCGCCATCTCTTCATTCATAAAACAAAAATAACTTTGCATAACGATAAATAATATAGGACGCGCCAAATGTAACAATCTGACTTATTTATAAGTCAACAGTTAAACAGTGTTCTTGAAGGGACATGTGCACACAATAATATAAATATCTTCAAGCACGATGGAGATACGTAATAGAAAATTACGTTGTCAATGCTAAAGTCGGCGTGTCGTTAAAAAAAAAAGTTTTTAAAATGTACCTGCATGGATGTACTCTTAATGCAATGCCGGTCTGTGGAGCTCAAATAGTGATAACTCTAAATGTATTCCATTTTGGCGTCGGGTTTGATTACAGCCCATTCCAGAATATTCATGTAGAAATAACATATTTACCTTCTTATGCTGTCAAATGAATTTTAATGTTCGTATTTCTTCGGCACTGTGCACCAAAAAAATTAGCATTTGACAGCACAGCTTATTTTAATAATATGGTGACTAGCTCAGCTGCTGTAATTTTTGTAATATAATCTTTTATCAAATTAAACATATTAAATATATAACAACCCAATAATTTTAGCCGTATTAAAACTTAAAATTGCTACTGTCCACCTAATGCAATCATCCAAATGTTGTTAATGTAAAACTTTTTCCTTTTGACACATTTTCATAATTAAATTTTTTAGTAGTATTAAATAGTCTCGGGCCTAAATTTATTTTGGCTTGAGTTGAGAATATTAGAAACCATTTAGGTTCAAAACGCACACACTTAGATAAAATGTGTTTATACTTTAGTATTGTATGTTCAGTGTAAGGGGGGAAGTTGACAAAAAATTCAATCACATTTACACCTTTGTTTTTACCATCAAAATAAATAACCAAACTCTTGCGATGAACAAGGAGGCAGTACTTACACTGTGTATAATCTCCTTGGTGATGAAGTGCGCTCCGTCGGGCGGGTTTCAATTTATTTCGCACAGAAAAATAGCACTGTGGAGGTGCACAAGTAGGTGAGCCACAATATCGCCGATCCCATCAAAGATCCTGAAGAGTGGTAGGAAGAAATGCATATACTGCCGGAATGACCTCGGCACAGTCGTCACCTATAGCCAAGCACGAATTTGTAAACTTTAAAAGAAGGGGGCACGCACGGGCGGATTTTGAGCCCCCCCCCCCCCCCCCAGTGTGGGTTAAGCTACCAGTTCCCATACCTTTTACTCCACATATCACAACCTAGCAGCAATCTGCGAAATGAAATGATCGTTTAGTTTATGTCGGTAATATTTTATTAAAAGGTAAACATAAGATAAAGACTCGTGTAAAATGTGGCATGGTATTTTAAAAATAATTTTGATTTTACTCTTAAATCACAGTAGAGTAACCTACATGACGCGCCATGCTGCCAGGTGGCAACCTATTACTTACAGTTAAGAAGTTACGCTGTGTTGAAAGAAAGTACCTACATAGGATCCATACAAACATGGTTGCATTGTTTACAGCAATATATAAATATAAAATCGTTTGATTAGCTACCCACTGCAATTTTAAGAGTGAGATTTGCCATAGCTCTGCATTTTCATGTTTGCACCGTAATATCACATACACAAATCTACTCCAGTATTTGGTGTACTGATCAATGCTAATATCTACATCTCTGATTATATTGTATATTTCCGCCAAATGTAAATTTAACATTGTCATGGACCTTGTCACTTTATTCAGGCGTCGGTCACGTATAACTGTGACATTATTATTAAAGGTAAATATTTTACAAATTTGCTAAGCATTAAAATAACACGTGATGGAATAATTGCAGTATTCATAAACGTATACATCAAACATTGTGCCCGTTAAAATATATGCAGGTAGGGGCAGTGACATTTTTCGAACTTTGGCTTCAAAAGTGCTCACTTTATCGCGAACAGCCTTCCGAGAATTTGCAGCTGTTGTGGCCAAGATCTGACATGCGTGCTGTAAATATATCGCTTTTGCAATGCCTCACGTCATCATGATGTCGGGTAGTATGTACAGGAATACGACGATGCCATCAGACGTGGTCGGAAAACGTGTAAGACGGATGTGAAACTTGGCTGGCAGTTGCCGCCACGGCCGGCCAGACGAAATCGATGTTGCCTGGCCTCTTGTTGTTGGGGGGACGTATTGTGCGAGGGCGACGACCCCCGGCGCGGGTCGCTGCGGATCGAACACCGGCGCGCTCCCAGGTCCGGCCAGCGTTGATCATTCACCTTCCCGCTTATCCGCAGCCGATTTAAGCTTCTTACACAATAGAAAACTTTAACATTTGACTTCACGTTTCCTTTCCTCTGACGAAACCACCAATACACAATACATTGTAAAGTCAAAGAGTTCAGACAATTGAACATCGGTTCTGCGAGCTTCGTAAAAACGTGTATCTTGTTATGAAAATAATTATGATCTTATCCAGGAATGCATTTTACGTATCTTTTAAAAAAAATAGGCTTAAAAAATATATATTAAAAGTTTATTTCAAAACTTTATTAAAATATGTCAATTCATATATTCTCTCTTCACATTATATTCGTTTGTCGTTTATTTAATTTGAGACAAACTTTGTTTAATATACCGAGATTAAATTCGCCCTACAGTAAAATAACGCATTTTCCACATAACATCTGTTAGATTCTCGGAAATGGCTGCCTGACTGACTTTAAATTTCAACTTTTCCAAATCATAAAGTCAAGAGTGCTTGACTTTACCTTTAACAGTTACATGTGTCAAACTCCATAAGAAACAATTGTCGGAAAGCAAACGTAAAGTCAAATGTTAAAGTTTCCAATAGTGTAAGGGCCTTTACGTATAGCCGTAATTGAAACAAGCGGGGTGCCAGCTGCCACGGCACCAAGTGTAGCATAATCTGTTCACGGTAAAACCGAGCATTTCTGGAAAAACATGCCTGCGATCTACTTCGCGGATTACATCGTGTCCTTCCACTAATATATATATATATATATATATATATATATTAGTGGAAGGACACGATGTGATGTAGTGGAAGGAAACGATGGAAGGACACGATTTATCAAATAATGACGTTTCTAACAATTTTGCAGTTTTATGCGATCGACGCATCAATAAAGTGATCAGGCCCTTTGCAATTTTATATATATATATATATATATATATATATATATATATATATATATATAAAATTGCAAAGGGCCTGATCACTTTATTGATGCGTCGATCGCATAAAACTGCAAAATTGTTAGAAACGTCATTATTTGATAAATTTGCTCATTAGTACGCTTAAAAGGATTTTAAAAGAGAGGGGAAGAAAATGAAATAATTTCAGTACCAAAAAAATGTTATACTAACACTTTTCATTCCACGTTAAGACCCGGAACTACTTTCCATCAGTCTTTACCAACTTTATATAGGCAGGTAGCAGTGGCATTTTTTCGAAGATTGATTTCAAAAGTGCTCAATTTGCCGTGAACAGCCTTTAGTCACCTGTCAATAGGCTATCACGCTTAATTGAGCCTGTTTAAGGTCTACTTTTCTCCTAGTTTTTGTATCCTTCCGCCCTATGCGTAATTTACATTGGCATAGGTCTAATTAGTTTATTCATGCATCAGTCACGTGTATTAAGAAAAAAAACCACCTTCATTTTACTTAAATTTAAATATTACGCTAGCAATGAAAGTACTTATTCTTGAAGTCGGCATGCAAGTGTGTACATGATAGCTAGTGTATACAACAGTTAATTGTAGTTATTTTTTTAAAAGTGTATTTCAAAAGTGCTTACTGTTATGTGAACAGCCTGTAATGAATGTGTGAACAGCCTGGCGGGGTAATAGACTTAGATGCACATTGACACCAACACAGTGATATGATGTTCAGGAATGTGGATGATTAACGACGTTACCAACAAAGGACTGTAGATAGATACATTACGTATGTGCTGGCGGATGTCTTGTAATATCCCACATGTGTGGTACCCACGCGTAAACAGGGTAGCGACATGCTACCTGTGCAAGGCAACCTACCTTCAGCTGCGAGGCAATCATTTGCGTGTTTATATGCTTTAGTCCATTCACAGTTACTTCCAGCTTTTCTGTAGCCCTGCTGAAGTTCTACTTGCAGGCTATTCCTCCGCCTCTTGCAAACAAAGCTTAACCAAGTCTGCAAAATTTCACTAAAGGTGCCTGCGCACCGCATTCGTGCGCACTCACTTTCATAATATTTCGTATTGGAACCATTTCTTACTAGACGTTACCAACATACCTGCATTCTCCCTGTTTTATTAATATTAATGAGTTATAATTTGTAGATAAAACATAGTAAAAGTTCATTATAACCGAAAATAGGACATGTTTGTGTTAACAGAAGTTATAAAACTCGTTTGATACGAGACATATTTATGAAACAACCAAACATGTCGTACATGGGGTTATTTTTCAAAGGTTTGATTCAAAAAGTGTGACGAAACCGCGAATAGAGTATACAATAAAGACTCTGTATCGTAATGTATATGATAGAAAATGTACACTTTAGAGATAGGTAGGTCGAAATATACGCACACAATTTGTAAACGGAGATGAGTCAAAATGGAGTTCTTCGTACTGAATGCTTGTGCGCTGAAGTGCTATGACGGGCGGCCACCGCATGGAAGCAGTCGGCGACGCTCTCTGTATCGTCTCTCGCGAGTGCAGTCAAGTGCCTGCAGCTGTCTACCAGACTCGTGTTGTGTGCATGCGTGCGTCACGAGTGTCTGTTTACATTGCGTGCGTGCGAGTGTCGTGGGGGCGATCACGTTTCGCATGCCTGCCAGAATGAATCGCCACTTATTTAAGTTATGGTTTGCAAATTGTTTCCACTTATACTATGAGGGGGGGTTTGAAAAAAAGAAGACAGTTGTGCGACGTTTAAAACCACGCTTCTTAGCTCTAGGGATGGTTTGTTATAAAACTTGGACCGACACTTTACATAATCTTGTTGCGTATTCGTCTGAATGCTTTACAGGCTGCGGCTTAGCGGTAGAGTTGGGCAACATCTTAGAATTATATATAATTTTTAGCAGTTACTTGTGTTTCATATTCACTTTTGAAAACATGACTTTGTTGTGTGAAAGACCGTATTTTAATTGTTTTGAAGACGATTATAGTTCGACTTAATGAACTGCCACTGCTGTATTCATTCATAGACAGTGTGCCTTAAAAAAAAGAAAAAGAAAAAAAGTTATTTCAGTAATTAATGCTGAATACTTTTATGGCTCAAAAACTGGCAATGCAACGCGACTATTTCTATTGCTTAAAATAAAACCTAGCGAATTGTCTTTTTTTAATAATTTTTTTATTTAGTGAATAAACTTTTGAAAATTATTTTCAGAAATTCATTTTTATTATGCGATTATCTTGGACTTGTTTCCTTTCATGCCCTGTCCTTGTTTATCTAAATTAAAAAAGAATAGAGCACTAAATATTTAATTTTTTCAGTTTTTTCCTTAGTAGTTACTAACGAAACAAATAAGTATTTCATACATGGCAAGACAACTATACTTTAGGAGATGCTTACTCTGAACCCCCCCCCCCCCCCCCCCCCCCTCCAGTGAATGCTCGACTCAATATGTGTATTTAGCAACTTCGGTTTGGTGGTGGGATGGTTTTAATCTCGACGAACTGATTGTGTTAGTGTTTGTAATTGTGGTTATCACATGCGGGCCGGATGTACCTTCCCATTTATTATAAAATTCCAAAGCTGTACGTTTTATTAATACGAAATGAAATTATGTAAATATAATTAGTAGACTGAAACGTCCAACGTTAAGGCCCAATTTTTTAATTCAAGTCCTAGTTTCAGCAAAGTCTTAACGAAAAGTATCAATAATTGCGTTATTGCTGCGAATGTATCAGAAGCAAATATGATCGATCGTGTTATTCTCTGCTCTCTTTTATCACCAATATCTGCTACTACCGGCTGTGTTGTTACTCACTTAGCAGGAAAGCGATTTTTTTATCAACGTGTTTATCGCCTAAGGTGTATGATAATGTTTCACATTGACGTGACAGCTCTAAGTGAATAATTGTACTGCAATCTCGCAAGTTCAAACAAGAAATACTTCAATTTACCTTCCTTATTAGGACATTTTTACATGCTTTTATTTAACTTGACGTGTTAGTTTGTACGTTCGGATGAAATCTTGCAAGGCGGATTTTAAATCACTTCCCGGTATCCAATTGAGCTGAAATTTCACATACATGTGTAGTTCCCATGACAATACAATATGAAGGTACCACTGAGCAGATCTGATGATGGAGCCGGAAGGTGGCCATAGGAACTCTTACAACTATATACAGTAGACATTGTACGAGTTTGTTTTACAGAATCGAGTAACGGTGAAATGGGGCTTAGAAATGTCACTGCTGTTGTGCGCGTGCCTTTTATTTTTTGTAGCGGCAAATGGTTCTGAAAACTATTATTATAGTTTGCTCCTACAGTATGTTCCGTATCGGAATGAAAGCGAACTACTGGTCGATCACGATACATCATGGAGATCTTTCTTAGCAAGAGAAAGCCATATTCGTGGTACAAACACATGGTTGGAGACTAAAAAGTGAAAAATAAAATTAATTTAAAAAACTTTTAAATCCAACTTTTTATTTATAAATGCACTAAAAAGAGAAAATTAATTATAATAGTTACACAGTTTGTAGAACTTGTAAGATGTGGTCGAACAGCTGTAATAAACTTTACTACAAAATATTGTTTGTATCAATTTATATTTAGAATATAAAAGCTTGGCGCGAATAGTCTAGAGCCTTACTCACGATATGTTCTTCCTATGCTTACGCAAATGTGATAAGTTATATATTGTGAATGTTTAAGAGACTTGCGCAAGATATGTGCTTACTACGCTTACGCAAATGAGGAATACGTTCTACTAGACGTATGTAAAGAAAGAAATTCTGATTTTGATAGTAGGTATATCTTTAGAATTTTTCAAGGTCTGTTTTATGAATTTTCGATGTAGCGCAAGGTTTCGAAGAAATTCTGGAAAGTTGTAAACAGTGCAACGACTAACTAATAAGTATCCGCATTTTTATAACCACGAGTGGTGACTGGCATGCAGTTTTAGACGAGGACAGGTAAAACAGAACAAAAGTCATACCATAATTTCTTATACTCTGTCCATAATTTTTTTTTAGAATTCCTCCTGGTTTACTGCACTTACTACTAAAGGCTGTTCACAATAAAGTGAGCACTTTTGAAATCAACCTTAGAAAAAAATCTCTGCTCCTACGTGCATATATTTTAACGGGCGCACTGAGTAACATGCGCCCAGTAAAGTTGGTAACAATGGATGGAAACTAGTTACATATCTTAACGCCGAATAAAAAGTTTTAGATAACCATTTGTGATAACTTAAATGATTCCTTTCACTTGCTGTTTTTTTTATGCATTGAACTATAAAAATGACCAGTTTTGTAAAATATTTTCTTTCCCAATAATTTCAGTTTCATTTGACCGACGCGTGAATAAAGTGATGAGGCCCACGGCAATGTTAATTTTACATAAGGCGGAAAAATACGCAAACGTACATACAAGTAGATCTTAAGCAGGGCTTTCAAAAGCGCTCATTTTACTGCGAACAGCCAGCCTATAGTGAAGAATGAAGTGATGCTAATCTCCCGGTGTGAGTGGTTGAAGAGTAGCGGCGAGGTACTGCTTACCAGCCCGAGGCTTAAGATACAAGCGAATAGTCTTAACTATTTGGTTGATGCGAGACATAATTGGTGGAGATGACTTCATTGTTTTAGGCTTACTGGAAACGTGGTATCTCGGGCCATGTTATAAAGCAGGAATGTTGGTAGGTTGGTTTAGCTCCTTCATGTAAGAAGATGTAACCCCTAACCAATTACGAGCCTGTCTAAGATTAGAGATCGTGTCAGTACAAAGTACAACTCGCATCTCAAACAGCACGGTCATGAAAGACGTGTCTTACTCAGAACCTCGTGGTCCAAGGGTAATGAATTCTCTAACCTAATACCTCGTCCATGGTTGTCGCCACCGTACACTGCTTGTCCTGTCTTAATGCATTAAAAAAATTTTGCCCCTTTTGCTACAGATTTTTTCCCACAAACTACGTTCCAGTTGAACAAGAAGATGGAAACGTAAAATTGATTAATTTTTACCTGTCTTCAATCATCAACGAATTCGCAAAGTCATCGTTATACATCTTCAGATTATTCACGATTGAATGACTCAGTGTTTAAAGCCATGCTCGATTTGCTCTCTCGGCCGATATAGCCGACCTCCCGTGGCGCAGTCGGTTGGTGAGTCCTTGATCTGGGTTCGGGAGGCTCTGGGTTCGAATCCCGGGTAAGGCATAGGTGTTAATGTAAGTTAGGTTATAAGTTAATATGTAAGCAGTCCCCTGTTAAGCTTTCAAGCATAAAACCGGGGGACGTTAGAAAGCCCTTTACAATTACACCGTTAATCACGTCGTTAAATTGCTTTCCCTAATTTGTTCCCAGAAATGCGAGTATTTTTTTATATGTGCAATTATGGCAAGGGTAAGGGCTTCCGCTGGAAACCGTAGTAAATCCAGACTTTAGTATTTTTTGTAAGTGGGTGGATTGAGGGTATGGAATACCCACCAGAAAATGTTCGAATTTAAATATCAACAATGGTGTTTCAAAATTAATACAGGGTTTCTAGCAACACAATATTAAGTTATATATTTAAAATGAAGCTATATTTAACATTTCTTATTTATCAATTTTCTTTATTTGAATCTCTCTTAGTCCATGACCCTTTAACTTCGCTGCTGAGGGCTATTTAACGTTTTCAGTTAATTATCTCCCTTTTTTTTTTTAAATACAGGTGAAACGGGGGGTCCGACTGAGAGGACCTCCCAACCCTGGCCTGTCCACCACCGAGTTATGGGCAGACTTTTTTTTTTTTTTTTCATAGGTTGGTTTCAAAATATTTTTATTACCGTAGGAAGAACTGTTTGTCGAAATCTGGCGGAGTGTGGCCGGTGGTAGCGCTGTTTTCGTGACAGGACGGCCGGCGCGCCGTGAGGCTTGTTGCTGCGGCTCACCGCGGTTCGCTGCCGCAACACAATGAGTCTCGTTAGATTCCCTGGTCCAGCCGCGTGACGTCACTTCCTGCGCTGTCCCGCGGGACAGCGAGGCGCTTCCACTTCCCCTCCGCCGACATCCCCTTCCTGTGGCGATGACGCGCTCGTCGAGCGGAGGGTTGAGAAATCCATCCGTTCGTATAACGAGGGGAAGATAACCCTGTGCTTGAATAGCGCTCGCTGTCAGGCACTTGAATAATGATTGCCGCGAGGTCGAGAGAACTTTTGTATAGGCTATTCACAATAAAGTGAGCACTTTTGAAAGCCCTCTCATTTTGAATAATAGTCATTAAATACATTTTATTGTAGCCTTAGACGTTAACTTCCGCGTGTGGTGGAATATACACACTGTGGTTAAAGGAAAAAAAATTGCTGAAAGAAAAAAGTAACTAGGGCCTCAAAAGTGCTCACTTTAGGGTGAAAAGTCTGTGGTTATATGTATCTTATACTTTTGCTGGTCTAGTAGATTTGGGTTAGTTTCAGTTTTGTATAAATGCCGTTTTCAGAACTTTGGTTTCGGGTCAATGGGAGTAGTGCGTTTATAAATGACGTTGGAATGTAGCTTGTAGGTTATGTGTACATTGCTGTTGGGTTTTCAGTTTTGGCAGTTTTAACCTAAACTGTTCGCAGGAAATAAAATGTAAGTGAAATGAAATTGAACTATTAAGAATTCCGTTTAGGAGCTATACTGTTACTGTGGCGTGATATGCTAGATCTAATGTTGAAACTAAACTCACGGTATTAATTTTAAAGTTCAAGGTAGCTGCACAGCTAAAATGGTCTTAAATGGTGCGTGTTAAAAAAAACACAATTCCTGTTATTTCACTTTAAGATCGAATGAATGTCGAAAGATGTGGACTCGTAAGGTTCAAGTTATCACTAGATCAGTAACAAATTTCGCCTTTTCGAGCACAAAGCAGCGGCTTCTAGCGGACTCATTTAATGGCTGTGCACGAGTCACGTTGCAACGATACATTTTGATTTGGTTACGGAGTCATTAATACGAAGCCAGGTTAATCTTTAACAGTCGTGATCAGGGGAAGGACAGACGTGAACTGTAGTAAGGAAACAATTCAGCATAAGCTTGCAGCGATTTCAGAAAACCATGGAAAACCGATATCAAGATGACCGGACTGGAAATCGAACTCACCGCCTCCCGAATGTTGGTCCAGTGTATTTACAACCGTGCCACCTCGCTAGGTGCGATGACAAGTGAGACGCAATTAATATTTAAACTTAGTTTCACACAGAATACTTGATGATTTCTGAAAATCCACTTTTTTTTTGTTATAAATATTTTCATAAATTTTTAATAGGTACTAAGGTTTTTTTTTGGGAGGAGGGGGATGATTTTTTTTTTCGTATCACTGGGAAAGTATTCAGATGTATATTTTAATTAGTTCCTAAGGTTAGTGTTACTTAGTGAAAATAATTCGTTTTAAGATTATGAAAAAAAATGTAATGGACCCGACAAGGTGATTAGTGGCAGGCATGACAATGGAAAGTCTTGGCTAAGTTGACGGATCCAAGATGTGGAGTGACGATCGGTCAGCATCTCAGAGCGATGGAACTGTTTTCTTAAAATAGCATCAGCGGCTTTTTGGTTAACTTTCATAATTCTGACAACCACTGTTAGTCTACAGTGTACATAGCCTATTTGTAAAGTATGAATATGGCACGGCTGCAAGTAATCAATTGCTGTAGCACGGAGCATCGAAAAGTGCCAGCTATTTGAGAGTAAGAAAGCGTGTAGACTGGTCACAGTAAAATAAGCAGTTTTGAAAGCCCTGCATAAGATCTACTTATATACACGTTGTGTATTCCTCCGCCTTATGTAAAATTAACATTGCTATGGGCCTCATCACTTTATTCACGCGTCGGTCAAATTAAACTGTGAAATTAATAGAACGTAAATACTTATTAAATCTGCTCATTTTTACACTTCAATGCATTAAAAACAACAGAAAGCTAAAGAAATAATTTTAAGTTATCAAAAATGGTTCCCCGACACTTCTTATTCGACGTTAAGATATGGAACTACTTTCCATCTATCGTCGCCAACATTACGGGACGAATGTCACTCAGTGCGTCCATTAAAAAATATGCATTCAGGGGCAGTGACTTTTTTCTAAGGTTCATTTCTTAAGTGCTCACTTTATCGCGAACAGCCTTTAGAAATTCTTGATCTGCCAGTCGGTGTAGTTCACAGACGTTTCCTGGAGAAATACGGCTTTATCGCCCTCATTAATTGGGAAGGAAGCGGGCACAGCGCCAATCGTGTAGCTCGTTATTCTTCATCGAGTTTACGGCAGGGAGTAGTTATGTGAAACGGGCGTCGAGAAGCAAAGTGGATAATGGCGACGGCATGCTTTGCATTCTCAATCTCTGTAGAGCATGTTGGAGTCGCCGTTTAAGTTATTGATGGCACTATCAGAAAATTTAGGGTTATTGCTGTGATATTGGGGAAATATGATGGCGTCTTAAAGTTTCCACTGTTGATAAATATCTTGTAATAGTTAGGGAGTTCCTGTAACTTTTTTCGCAAGTCTATTAAAATCGGAGTGGTATCACATGATGTGGGGAATGATTGCGGCTCTGTGAGACAAGCATACTTTTGGGTCTTGTTCACCACGAAGGTAAAGCAGTTTAGAAATCAAGTTAAGAGAGGAAATATCACTCGTAAAAATCCCCGATCATGGTACGTAATCGCAAAATCTCGGCTTTAATTTATGGGCTGCGGTGGCTTTGAGCGAGACTTCATAAAGCTAGCACGCAACTTTTTTTCAAAAATTGAATTTTACCGCTGGGTGAGTGAGTGAAGAAATGTGGGCTGCTCTTAATATCGAGGTTTTAAGAGCCGATCCGGAAATCGAACTCAGTTCGTCTTGGTGGGAGACGAGTAGTCTAACCACTGCACCACCGCTGTCGCTGACGCTTTGTCGAAACGTTGTTTTCACCACGCCACGCCGATGGCACACTTATGCCTGGTTGCACGAACATCTTCACCAATCCGAGATAGAATGATCCTAGTTTCGAACCAGGATCCAGTTTGATCTTGGTTCCAATGTAAAAGTTTTGTACCGACGAAATTTCATGACTCTGGATCTTCGATTCGTCGATTTTGGTTCCCAAGTGAGAAAGTAGGAGACAAATTTTGCTATTGGTTCGTAATGTATGACGTCATTGAAATATGCGTATTTTTCACTATGGCTAGAACTATGTAGTAGATGTGCGATGTTTATCTGTTTTAAGTGAATTATTGTCCTATGAATTTTACTGAGTAACATTCAAGTGCGTATAATGTTGTTTTAATTTCCCAAGAAAATAATCGAACGTAGTTTGGCGTATTTTCAAACTACATTTGTCGACGATGGCTGCTGATCTCGGATCGAGATTTCGAACCGCCAATTTCGGCGGTTCGAAATGAACTTCATCTCGATCTCCAGTTCAACTCTGAACTAGAATGGTGAAACAGTTATATGTGTCGATCTTAGATCCGATCTCGGATCGAGTTTCGAACCACGATGGTGTAACCGGGCACTAGTGATGCCGGCCGCATGGTCTGACAGGAGGCTAGTTGCTCCACTTTGACTGAGATTTGTGGCCTCTCGTTAACTGTCCCCAGGGGAATCCGCATTCGCACATTTTTCTCAATCCTGGTTGGCAAGGCGTTACTCCACTTTTTTTGCCTGTCGCTTTTGTCCCAATTATGGTGTTGCAGCACGCCGTACGTCATCGTGGTTATTCGCGCGTGACACTATGAAGGATGTTCGCCTTGCAGAACCACTGACACGTTGGCACGTCCTACGAGTCTTGCTTCATCACGCTCTTTAGCCCTGGCACTGCAGGTTTGAAAGTGGTGACTTGTCCCGCCATATCTGCTGCAAATACGTATTGACTTTTGTACCTACAGCAACAAACCCATAGAATTCTCCTTTAAATTCACGAGGTATTTTGTGATTACCATTCGTTTCCACGGCAGTGGTTGATCGAAGTTGAAAAAGTATTATCTATAAAGTGTTTATACGTGGAATCAGAGTACCAATTGATTTTATTTTGGTTTAAATTATTCTATGCAAGGTTGCCACAGGTCTGGAAAACAGGGAAATGTCAGGGAATTTCCCAATGTGAAATGGTGGCTACCCTGTTATGGTAACAGCTATACAGTTTTAATGAAAATTTTGCTTTACTAATTGAAGCAGTTAATGTTCAGGGGGTCACTTACTGGCGCCACAACTCTGTTGTAACGTGTTTGAAATTGAGGCGGTATAGCTTTAAACACTTGATGTATCTGCGTCGGTTCCATGGCTGGGTAGTGGGTAGTGTTGCACACACTACTGTGCTGCTTTTGCTTGCGTGATTTATAAATGCTCGCAGGATTTTAAAAGGCAGCGTGGGGGAAATGAAGAGAGAGAAGCGAGAGCGCACGCGCGCATGCACGCACATGTTTTCATTGGCCTTAGAAACTGCCTTAGGAGGCAGGGGAAAATGGAATTTGGGGAGGGGGGGGGGATAAAATTTAGGGAATCGCCATAGTTACTCAAAAAAATAAGGAACAATAAAGAGCGTGGAAGAACTGCTACCTTATTACAAATTTACTTATTCTGTTCTGTTTTCCATCGTCAGAAATTAAGTTTTTGTTAGGTTTGGTTGCATGAGACTTCTCGTCGATGTCTGCCGGCGTCAGCAACTATTCTTGGATTCACAGCACGCTTTTTGTACTCTTGTTAACAAGCTGAGTCGTGTCGCGGCTAGGTCTGGAACAGTCGACGGCGGCCCGACGCGATGTCGCAGTTCGAAATCCACAGTTCAGTTGCGAACGCTTGGCGAAGGGAAATGAGGCTATCGCTAAAAATAAAGCGTGCCATATGAAACCGGCCGACCTCGTGACACGGCGGTTGTAGGCGAAGTGCCCTCTGTCGTCATGCGACTGTAGCGATAATGCATGCACTGCCTCGTGGGCTGGGTGCTGCCCCGCTACGCCACAGGTAGTTTCCACCGCGTACTGTCGCTGCCAACAGCTGAGGGGCCGCGGCCTTTGCCACATGGGTGTAGCCAGAAAAAAAATTGCTTGAATACCTTATCGTGTTCATGAGAACATGAATACAATATTTATTTGTGGAATGTAGATTCTAGTAAGCCCGGAACATTTTTTATTTATATTAATTTTTTTTATTTAACACATATTCAGCTACTAGTTGGTTTACAAATGTACGTGCAATCTTACAAATTATTCATTACACCTACGAAACATTTATTGCAAAAATAATAACTGATCTAGTAGGCCCACTTAATAAAAAATACATTACGAGTCAAAGGAGAAATTAAAAAATTTTAATATATGTAGTTGACTTAACTCAAACTGGCAAGAAATTATTTTTGTTTATTGCAAACGTAATGGAAGATAACTACATTGTTTTTGAGAAAAATAATCGCAAACAAATGTTACGTACCCAATGTGTTTAGAACACAAAACTTTATTTAACATGAAACTCAGCAAGCAGTGCTCTTGGACTTAATCTACTGAAAACTTCAAATGACTTGGTCTTTTTAGAGCCTCTGGCAGATTACAAGGTAGGGGACCAATAACTAAAGGACTTATTATTAGTAGCGTGACGGGGTATTATAAATTTATTCTTGTTCCTGGTAATGCGCAGATGGTGTTCAGTGTGTTTAATTAGCATTTACTGTAAATATGACTGTTTACACGCGTCATTGTTTCTTAGACGTAAGACACCGAATGGCTTGTAGTCTTTCTGCTGGCAACTCTCCACCAAGCCCCTTTCATATTATGCCGCAATATCAAAAATATGTGCGATGAGCATCCCGGAATTATAAATAAAAATTATCGCAATAACGACGCCGTTTTTGCTATTTTCACGTTTACAATATATTAGAGAAGATATAAAACGGAAATAAGTAGACCTGTTCGGGCATAGAATTTCGTAAATGCTATTCGTAAGAATAGATCACATGATTTTGTCAAGGGGGGGGGGGGCATCGCTTTTGGTTAAAAATTTTTATTGAAGCTGTGCTTGGCGTTTGGATGATTCGGCATCAGCCTGTCTTCGCCCACGTTTTATAAATACTTAAGACATATTCATTTACAGTAGGTTCTTGCGCCATACTATTAAATTATTTATTATAATAATTATATAATGTTTCGTACCATCGCTATTTTTAAAATTTTCTTATTGGTTTTGAATGTGTATGAAATGCAATATATGTTTTGGACAGTCTTGATGAGAGATGCTACGATGATGGGCATACGGAGGAGATTATAGAGCTATCTGGTACTAGAGTTACCGTACTAGCTCCACATACGCTGAGAGAAATGCTTACGGCTTCCTTGCGTCAATAATCTTGTTTACATTTTAATGGCAAGACGAAATTAAGCAGGGCCTTCAACGGTGTTCAAATTAGTAGTGAACTAATTATACTGACGCTGCCGGATTTCTGTTTCTTGACTTCGTAGTATCCGAAAGATGTATTACAAAAGCAACAAGTTGATCTTTGAGTTCAAGCTATAAACTCTCAGACGCGAAGTTTAACACATTTTGGGTAATGCTGACTTTTCTTCAGAAATATCTTTAACTGCTCGTAAATGAAACAGACTAAATAAATATAATCTATTTGGTTTTAGATTCAGTTCTAGTGCCTGCTTAATTCTTCACCGCAGTTTAATTTTAATTGTAATATGTAACTATCACGAGTCGCGTATATTTAAAAAATGCATCGGTTAAAAGAACTCTGAAAAATCTATTTTACCTACGTTATTATTTTAGTGACAAATGTTTATCACTGCATAGAAAATATTTTCTTTTTTTAATATGGCTTACTGTGACCACATTTGTTGCAGAAGTTTTTCGGTATTAATTTCTTTGCTGCGTAATGCTTATCACGTTTATGATAGCAATCATATTGATAAGATAGTGGAAGTACTGTACGTTAGATAACGTAGCAATGGTCGCCTACAAACATGAGACTACTAGTAGTGCCATCGTAGATTACACAAGGTCGTTGGAACAGATTATCTGCCAGTAAGGATATAATTATAGTTCAGAATTCGTCGGTATTAAAATTAGCCATATAAAAAAAACTGTCAATACTAGAAACCATTAACTTTACACGGCAGTGTTTCACATCTTGAAATAGTATATTTGTACGGACCAAAAATGAAAGAATTGTATGAATGAGAGGTTTGTGTAGTATCACGTCGGTACTGTAGCAATAATTGCTTGCTGGTTCTAGAGGCAGGAAACAAGAGCCAATGTGATTTCAAACATGATTTCATGGCGGAAGTGTGATCTGCTTGAGGCCAGGATAATTAGGTACGTAAGAAAGGACAAACTGTTGTGCGACTTTAGGAAATAGAAGCATTTTACACAGAAATTGCATTAATTTAGTATTTTATGCCAGTACAATAATTGTAATGGTAATTTATAATTTAAGTTTTAGTGGTCAGTAGGAAATTTAAGTATGGAAAATTATGCGACAAATGGGTTCAGTGCCAGAATACCGGTACTTCTTTTTGCAATAGAGAACGAAAAAGAAGTACCGCTAGTACATAGTATCACACTAGAAAGTACCCAACAGTTGAACGACGCGACGCGAACGACAGCTGTGTGGTGCCACATGCAAGCCGGAGGGCCAGGTCGGTGACGTCACGTGACCTTTAGGCTGTTGTTATGCTGCTGTGTAATAGAGAGATTCACACGTTTGTACAGTCCCTACCCGACAGATGGATACCGGCTGGTCGCGAACTGAATGAATTAAGACAGTATTGTCTACTTTATCTATGGAATATACTGCGAGTGGGTTTGAGATACTGCACTGGTGTAATTAAATCAAGTTTAGAATTTAATTCGACTTTGCAGCTGCCTGTTTTTACTACATTATTAATGGTCTGCGCTATAAAATATTTATAGCCATAACAAGCAAACAAAACTATCCACGCTGTTTTTTAATTAGTGTGCACCAAATAAATTAGGCAAGTGTGTCATCGTATGTTCGTTGCTGTAATTATTTCTGCCCTAGGTAATATACAGAATGAGGTACCCAAGGCAGGCCACCTGAATAACACTGCCACCTTCAGTGGTAGAAGAAAATGTTCCAGACAAGTTACTTTGGTGGAAGTCGCTAATAACGTGATAGTGATAATATCCCCGTACGTGGAAGGGTAAAGAAGATACAAACGTCAACTTCGTTACTTTAAATGGAATGATAATTTGTATTAACGCTCCTCGACACTGCGTATGAAGATCTAATAAATACAATGACATTTGCCGCAATCATTGGAAGATATCCCACTGGACATAAGGCAATCCATGTGGTACCAACACAACGGATGTCCCGCTCATTCTGCACAGTGAATTACAACGGTTAACAGAACTTTTGGCGGTTGTTGGTTGGTTCGGTCGGTCTGGAAACACGAAATAGCCTGCACGTTCCCCAGACTTGTTGCCCATGGAAATTTATCTGTGGGGAACATTAAAGAAAAACAGGTCTACAAAAATCCACTGACGACTCCCGAAGACATGAAAGGCCGTATAACACGAGCTTGTTCTGCGATAAGTCCAGATGAAATTCGACGTGATGTATTGTCTGCTCGGAATCGCTTTACAGTATGTATAAATGCACAAGGGCAGCGATTTGAACACAATAAAACAAAAAAGGACGCGTAGTTTGAGGCTGGCTACAGGACGGCGCTACGTCGGCCCAGTGTTCCTTGCGGCGGCGCAGTTTGCTTCGCCGGAGTTGACCTTTGTGTCTTCTTTACCCTTCCACATAAGGGGAAATTGTCACTATCAAGTTATTAGCAAGCAACTTTTGTCGGAAATATTCTTCTATCACTGAAAGTGGCTGTGTTATTCAGGTGACCTGCCTTACGGTGTCTCATCGTGTATAAAAATGTTTCGGGAACGAATACTCTTCAGTAGCCATGGCCCTATTTCAACTTTAGGTTAAATTAAATTTAGCAGACGATCGTTCTACATATTTCTTATAGTTAAAATACTTTTCATTAATTTGTAGCTATTTGGGGGTTATTAGTGCAGAGTTGTTTTGTTTGTTCTGCGATATAGTTTTCGGTCGAGTGTTACATCGATAAATATATTTACAGATTTATGGGATACTTTTCCATTGACTTAAGTTTCACCGAGGAAATACATTCTGTAATTCAGTTTTTGTACGAAGACATTTTTCGTCACCTATATCACAACTTTACACGTTTATTTACACCAGACAAATTTATTCTACACGTACGTTATGCTCTGAAAGTTAAAACAGTGAAAATTGTATCGTATTGGTGAAATAGACTGCTCGTTCATGGAGTCAGCTATTCTCCAAAGTCACTAAAGTCCTACAGATTGAACAACTGAAATTCACAGATTCATCAATACTATTATACTGGTTTACAGTGAATTAAACTTTCCGGGCAGTGTTTGGCCTTGCATCCCACATTATAATTAATTCTTACGTCAATTTTATAAATAATCTCGGGGGGGGGGGGGGGGAGAGACAGAATAAATACCAGCCGAACTTGATAGTGAAAGTCACTCCTGCTGGTGTCGAGTTTACAGAGCCGCGTTTTTTTTTCTTCGTGGATGAAACTTAATGCGCAACCCTTCGGCAGGAATGTCCCCCGAAAATTTACAGAATTATTATGGCTTCTTGTAACGCGTAATGTAACAGATGCACCGCCTGCCCTTGGGAATGGACTTCCTTCAAATTTACATTCTAGGTCATTTCAACTTACCGTGTAACTGTTAGCCAGTTTAATTTGTCAAGAGAATGCAAGTTTCTTGTATTGCATAGAATTTCAGGACAACCAGTTATGCACGGATAAGGAAAAAACGACTGCTCCTTATATTCCGTTTAAGGGTGCCCCGAACGAGGCCTACACTCTAGCTGCTGAAGTTCTTGTGGCAGGTCAGGAATCGCCACCGGTTTTACTAGTATTTCCTAGTCACGTGACAACTACGCACGCCTTAATTTGGCGATCTCTCGGCAACCCAGTCCTTGTTTTACTTGCAAATTTATCTAAGCTGTTGACTCGCCAGTTCAGCTTCCCTCGGCGTGGATAGGTTAATTGCATAGAAAACATTGCCTTATTCGTCGCTTGCCCGTGGGTGCCGTATGTATTGGCAGTGTCTAAACGCCAGCACACGTTATGGATTACGTGTAGGAAAAACAGAAGGCAGTTTGTGTACACAGCAGCGACTCGTGCGAGGCGGGATGACGTGTGCGTTCCAAGTGCGAGAGGTATAACCTAGGTGCACAGAGCAAGTAAGGAGACAAGAGCGGACACATGTTGTAACAATCTTCTTATTTTAAAGTATTTTTCAGTATTACAGCTTGCATTATTCTTGATAGGTTCTAGAACGAAATTTTAAAATTTCTTAATCAGAACCTATTTAGTTGCCGAATGCTGTTTTTGGCAATAATTATATATATATATATATATATATATATATATATATATATATATATATATATATATATATATATATATATATATATATATATATACACACACACACATACATATACACACACGCACGCGCGCACACACACCTACCTCTATCTCTCTGTGCTGTTTGTGTTAGCTTTGTCTTTTAAATATTTACGTTACCTTCAAATGTGACCAAACAGAATAGAATAAATCTTGCACAAACAGTGCAAAAAACGGATTAAATATTTCTAATCGTTTTAGTAAGTTATTAAATCAGCACCTGAAATATATGTAGGTTAAATCAGTATGTTTGAGATACAAAACACTCAGTTTTGACTCAAAACCGACCTGTGCCATAAAATCATTAATCCTAGTGGTGAAATGTCTATGTTGATGTTTCCACAGGCATTTCTTCAAATAACGCACCTTCCTGCCTAGATGTTTCACGGGGCGTTGCTGCCGATTGTTTCGACTTCCTTCCAGCTGCCACAGTTATTTGTTTGGAAAATAAACAACGTCGTGGCTTCCAACGTTCCCGCTCTGATATTTCCTGTTTTCACTGTTACTCAGTCGGAGCTGAGATCATTACTAAAATATTGCCTGTAAAATCAGTGTATGAGCGTATACGCGTATTCAGTAAATGAATGTTCTGGGAATAAGATTTTTTAACAGGAAAAGTACCAAACAATTATGTACAGCCACTAGTTTATTTATTTTTTACCTTTATCCTATTAAATATTTTAAAATAAGAAAAATAAATAAATAGTAAAAACAAATTGCGTTTATTGGGCTTCCTGCACAGTTTCCGCACGGGAAAGGAAAGTACAAAGAGGTATTTGTCGTTTAATACATTAGCTTACATGGGGTGTGATAGTATCCTAGTTACGGATCTAATTTGCTAGAAATTCAGCTTCCTAGGTATACCTATCGGTCTTGGGGAGGGTCTATGGCAATGTTTTCTCACGACCATACGTGACCTTGAGGCTTGTGTTTTACTATGGAGTAAGTGCAAAATACTGATTACTCGGCGCAAAGTTGCCGGAAAACAAAAAAAGGAGGGGGGGGGGGGACTAGCAATATAACAAACTCGTCCTAGCACTGGTTGAGCTCAAACAGATTCCGAGCTCATGTTTATTGGCCTGTCTGTATACGAGACGAACAACCGAGTTAGCAGGAACGGGAAACAATAAGGAACTTGACTGCATAATTTATTAACGGAATTAAATTATACGCAGGGTAAGATTTAGGGGAGGGCAGCAGAGGCTAAAGCCCTTGGGCCTCCGCATGAGAGGAGTCTCCAAAAAAATGGTCAAGTATTTTTGCAAATGTTTCTTTTAATGACAATAAAATAATTCATAGAGCAATTACATAAAATTTGAGCTTAATAATAAAAGCACGGGTTTTTAATAATACTTCTTTTTTTACATATTAATACACAGTCTATGCTGCAGAGTATTTAAATTATTAGGCCTAATTGTAAAACTGTCGAATGAGGGGTTGGTATAAATTTGTCTTTCATGTAACATATACAGGCTGGTTCACCTAACGTCGACACAGTTTACGCTAAATGAAATTACGTACGGGGCAAGTAATTTGCCGCTAAGCGACTATCGTAACACGTGTATGGACAGAAATAAGCAAACCACATATGGTTTTTCCCCGGGAAACACATATTTATTTCAACAGCATCTGAAAGTACGTGCAAAGAGGAATTCAGTGATACAGCATATGCACTGGAAAGTAACACATAAACGCCAAGAAATAATGTGCAAACATGATTAAGTTAAGTGGGCCGGTAGCATGGGACAGGGGACCTGTACTCACAGGTGTAAGCAAGCAACACGCGCCGCGACTCATCCTGGAGGGACCGCCTCCTAATAGCAGCGCAGCACCAGTCCCCGTAATTTGTTATGGTAAGTGGTACTGCAGTGTGTGGCTGTACGTATGCAATGGAGTTCACGAATGAGGAAAAACTGGCTGCTCTTCGTATTTACGGTGGGTGTGGCAGAAATGCCAAGCAATCTGTCCAAATGTATGATGAAATGTATCGTAATCGGGCGTCCATCTCACGGCAAACGATACGAAGAGTTTGCACACACCTCTTGCTACGAGGTGATTGGAATTCCACAACACGAGTGCGACGAGAGAGTGCTACGGGAGAGACGCATCAACAAGATGTGTTGGTATGTGTCTGTGCAAACCTCCACATGGGTACGCGAGAACTTACCAGGTTCGTAGGAATAAGTAAAGCAAGTGTGTTACGGATACTGGCCTAACGGAAATCCCATCCATATTACATGAAGTTGATTTCCAGCATGTGTGCAGTTTGTCATAGGGCCATACTTAATTCAAGGGACAATGCCAGGCTGTACGTACGCCCATTTCCTCAGAGAGACCTTACGGGCACTTCTGGAAGACATGCTGCTGGACATACGTCGTGATATATGGTTTCAGCATGATGGCGGTTCTTCGGATTTTGCTTTGGTGGCGAGGCAAGTGTTACATGAAAGTTTCCCAACCAGTGGTTAGGGCGTAGTCGTGGTAAAAGATGGCCAGCTCGTTCCCCCGACCACGCACCTATCGAATTTTTTTGTTCACGGTTCTTAAGACGCCAGAAGACATGCAGGAACGCATTGCGGCAGCTTGCAGAGTCATTATGCCAGAAATACTAGGACACTCGTCGCTCAGTACATGTTCATTTACATATGTTTATTGCTGTCGATGGTAAACACATCGAGCATATGCTGTGAAAAGAAATGTGGAGCGTTTCAACCATAACCGTGCTCTTTTGTACTATGCATGCGGATGCGATTGCATTTCTCCTTACGTTGGTCTGTTTTGATTTTGTTGTGCATCTGTACGCACATTTAGAACGCGCTATGCTGCTATAAGGAAGCTGCCCCACCAGCATGAGTCACAGCACATATTGCGTACAACAGCAGAGTACATATCCACTGCCCCATGCTACCAGCCCACTAACTTTATTATTAAAGGCACATTATTTCTTGGCGTTTCTAGTTACTTTCAATGCTGTACTTATGCTGCATCACTGAATTCCTCTTTGCACGTATTTTCAGATGCCGTTGAAATAAATGTACGTTTTCAAGGGAAAAGTCATACGTAGTTTAATTATTTCTGTTCATATACGTGGCAAATTACTTGCTCCCTTACGTAGTTTCATTTAGCGAAAACCTCATTTCGTGATCAACAGTTCCGGAAATTTTGGGGGTGTCTACGTTAGGCGGACCATCTTGTATAATCTACGTATGTTGTAAATGTAATTTAATAGAAATTTGTTATAAAATTAAAGGCTTCCACTTCTTTGTTGCCTCAGGGCCTCCACTCCTTTAAATCCGGCCTTGAGTATATACATGTTATTTTGGAGTAGTTACAGTATTTAGATCACCCATTGTTGTATGGGTAGTCTACCAGACATCGCACGGAAATTAAAATTTCTTGGAAATAAACGAACTATGGTGATGCGGGATAGGCTAGTACGTTAAAACGTTTTTCATTTTCGGCATAATTATTTAACACGAATTCTGCAGTTGATTAAATATCTGAATTCAGAGTCGTCTGTAAAGTGTAGGTAGAAATTCCTCCATATAATATTCAAATAGCCAGAATAATGTGATTGCAATTCTAATATTGCATTCCTGTTAAAATTACGCGTAGATTAGTTATAGGCTGTTCGCGATAAAGTGAGCACTTTTTAAGGCCCTCCCAACAGGCATTAACGGCTAATAAATATATTTTATTGCAGCCGCAGGCATTAAATTTTTATGGTGGTGAAATGTATGCACTGTGTTTATTGGTCACATTGCAATGTTTATAGTAAAAAGAAGATGGAAAGTGGATGAAAGGAAAAATGTATAAGGGCCTTAAAAAGTGCTCACTTTACCGTGAACGGCCTATAGCAAGTAATCCATCTGGACACTGTGTTTTACCTGGAGAACATCCGCAGAAATGACTTTAGACATTCGTTTGTTTAATTTTCGCAATTGTCCGGCATCTCCCTTTCGCTACGCCGCTGTCGCCTTTACTGCGTGCAGGAGAGTAAATTTTCTCCGAAAGCGGCTTGAGAAGTTGGTGCCATTTTTAGGGCGGCGGGCGCCGTGTATCAGATGTCGACGTGGAGCTCGGCCATGCGCCCGTGACTGCCAGCCAGGAGACACCTCGGCCTTTCTATCGACCAGAATAGACAGCTCTCTGCTCCGTCGGAGGCCAGACGTCTGTCTTTGACGTCAGTAGCCCTCCCCCACCCCTCTTGTCTTTTCATGCAGCTCGGCCGCCCTGGACGAACTGTCTGGAGGTGGTCCTGTTCACTTCATTATTCAGAAACGCCGTAAGGGAAAGAGATATAATCACTGGCATCACCAGTCTTTTTTTTTTTTAAGCCATAAAGTGTATTTAGCATTCATTAGTGAATGTCTTCTTCGACAAGGCATTGTATATCACTACGATGATTGACTAACTGTAATATCAATGGGGTGAGTGAAGAGATTTGGACGGCTCTTAACATCGAGATCTTGAGATTTGATGAGGGGAGGCGAGTATGGAGCAGCGCCAGAATGAAAGGGCGGGGAAACGGGATATCCCCGAGAAAACCCGCCGACCAACGGCATGATTTATTCCCCATTAGCAGCGAATAATGGAACTAGAAACTCATATTGAGTGAATCGTTCATTATTAGGCGTGTCGGTATATCTCTTAGCACCCCCCTTGTTTCTGGGTCTTGCAAGCGCCAAGCTCGGTTCACGATGAGTACGTCTTGAACGAGTGCTTAATAACTTACGTGTACGTGTGAAAGGAAACACTGGTTCACTATGGTTACTCGCCCTCTTTCAGCTAATCATAGTTGAATCTGAATTTACCCTGCCGGAATAAAATTATTTAAGTTCCATTTCGAGAAATTATCCCGGAAGTTAATCTTCGCAATGAGGATATAGGTGGAATTAGCTAATTTATTTGTATTAATTTTGACAAGTATTTAATTCCAAAACAAAGCGGTGAAAATAAATTGTACAGGTGAAACGTAATATTTATATTAGTACAGTGGGCCTAATCGAATGTGTCCATTGAATATTTTTGGGGGGGGGGGGGGGGACGGGACAATTTTCAGTACTTACGCTTCATGTTCATTATGGTCCAAATTAAAATCTCTTTCCATTACTTTTCTTTCATTATCCTGAAAAGATTAAATTTTCGGTCGTATACAAAGTGTACCCTTTATTGAAAGCAAACTAACACGGTTTTGTTCTGACACTTAAACTGTCGTCAAAAGACTCGGAAGAATGTGTTCGTTGGCATTCATTTCCATTCAATTGAAAGTCCAGTATTAATAGTTATACTGCACTAAAGAAGTACGCAATTGAATTGCGCTAAAGAAAATCGCACCAAGAAATGTGACAGGATACCGGAAAACGGAATTTATGTATTCGTCTTTGTTTTTAAAACGGTCCTATTAGCTGAAACTTCTCATTCACACGATCGGAAATTAAATTTCGCCAGTTCATAAAAGTCTGCACCTCGGGGTCGCTCGCCCCTATGACACTTAACTCTAAAACTGTAAACCGTACGAAAATGACTATCTCCCTTCATTTTATAACGTAGGTAGGTACTAGTTTCTCATCACTGTAAACCGTACGAAAATGACTATCTCCCTTCATTTTATAACGTAGGTAGGTACTAGTTTCTCATCGTGAACCAAGACTCTACGACGTGTTTCATACAAACGAGCATGAATATGGAACTTGACACAATGGAGCTGTCAAAGATAAAGTCAGCCGAGCAGCCATTTTGCCGAGAATCTACCGCAGGTTACATATGTGGAATAAATATTTGTTTACCAAAAGACGATTTTCATCTCGGTTTATTGAACCAAGCGTCTAAATTAAATGGCAAACTAATGTTATGCGAAGAGAAAACGCATGAATTAATATTTATAAATAAATCAAACAAGAAAGTTGTTGTTTAAAATGACTAGTATGATACAAATACCTAAGCTCACTTTAAAAACTGATACGTAAAATATATATTCCTGAGCGACATATAATGATTTACATAATAGGATACCCATTTTAAGGAAAATTGCCGAACCTTTTTTGCAATTGTCTGAACTTTGACTTTACAGTCTTTTCGCGAAAAATCACCCCATGTATAAGGTGTCAATCACAATCATTTTAAGCAGAGCTTCAGAAAAGTTGGAAGTAACCAAGAGCGAACTATACAATGGTATTGTGTATTTGTTATTTCGTTAAAGTAAAGAAAAGATACTAGTAAGTGAAGTTCCTCCATAGCGTGAGAACATGGGCTTGTTTTCAACGCGGCTGTTCAGCTATGGGCTATTCACGGTAAAGTGAGCACTTTTTAAGGCCCTGCCAAATTTATCCTTTAAGCTGATTTTTTTTATCTTTCCGCCACTTTTTAAGATAAACATTGCAACGTGACTAATAATAATAATAATAACTCGTCTTTATTTGGCGTAGTTAAGGCATATCTACCTTCTCTTACACTGAACCATTTTTACAATTTAGACGTGCTTATTCCAGTGTAGAAGAAAAAAAAGTTTTTTTTTTTTTTTTTTTTTTTTTACAAGTTAACGAACACTGCAGAAAATCAAAAGTCGTTACTAAAACATTAACGGAACAGGTAATCAATACTAAATAGAGACATGCATATTTAAATACTGAAATATGTATACATTTAAGTGGTGATTATTAAGTTTAAACTAGTATAAAACACTGATGATGAACTGGCAGGTATTAGGCCAAATGATGCACAATATACACGCAAGAATATAGTACATTTGCACAAACGCATAAATGCACAAAAGGACCACATACATACACACGTAACAATAGCTTCCTGCAAATGAAATTATAAAATAGATCACTAGTTCGTTACAACAACAAAATTGCAGAGACTTAGGTCCTTATAATTCAAATGCCTACGACAACCTCTGACAATAATAATAGTAATAATAATCGCAACACATACATTTTAAGCTGGAAAATCGTTTAGACTTCTTCATACATAAGAGTTTCAAACAAAATTAATGATAAAAAAAATTAAAGAGTAAGGTAGTTTAAACTAAAATCTGTCTCACAACCATTCACTCAACCATACATTCAAAATGCCCCATTTTGCAGTGTAAACATTCTACTAATCTCAAAAGTTAACATCCAAGGCTGCAATAACACACATTAGTCGTCAATGCATGTAGAAAGAGCTTTAAAAAGTGCTCACTTTACCGTGAACAGCCTATAGCTAGGTCTGGCGCCGCTCCCCCCCCCCCCCCCCGTGTGGCGGGGTTCACGGACGCGTTGACGCGATGTTGGACGGGGATCAGGGACTTCCTGCTCGAGCCGACATTCTTCGGCGATGCCGTAAGCCGGCGGCACCCCTGCTACGCCGCCCGGCACTACAGCCTGTCCAAAAAATGCGCGCCACAGCCACACGTGTGTAGGGGTTTACACAACGGGAAACTTGCGCTGCATATACGCAATACTCCTCTGGCAACTGCTACTGGAACGATCTAACACAAAAATTGGATATCGCCCCTCGTCAGCAGGAACTGGTCATCCTCGGGTGTCCACTGGAATCGTGGTCCTGGCGTCGACTTCTGTGCCAGCTGCCTCCTTTCACTCGTACTTCTCCTGACCGGGACAACGGACGTTAAACTCCACATTTGAAAAAAAAGTCGGTTCAAGCCTGGGACCTCTGACGACGTGCAGGCAACATCCCCTCTACGTAGCTAACTCATATACATTCTCTTCCAATTTACATTTACGTGGAGCCTTATACTTTAACTGCTTCCATACATAGAACACTGACGTTCGATTATTTGTTCCTAATAAATCGCCGTTGTCAATGCGAACTTGGCTTGTATATTTAATACAAAAGAAAAATAATTTCTTAAACATTCAAATAGCAAGGATAAATACTAAACTAACATCTGCGAAGGCTTTCCAAAAGAGTTTTTCTCACATACACTTTGCATACTATCCTTCTGACACACTTGATATCCGAACATAAATTATGGCAATCAAAGATAATATTATTACCTACATAAAATAAAACAACTTAACATAGCCAGGTGTTACGCTTGCAACCGTAACATTTAAATGGGGAGCCAAAGTAAAAAAACTCTTTTCCGAAGCAGTCATTTTAAGGGGGATGGTGCATGAAAGCAGCATATTTATCCGATTTTGGATATATGTCGTTTTCCAAAGGGTTTATCGAAATTTTTGGCTCGACAAGACGTAAATAATAATATTCAGCATCTTTTTACGTTGTTAGATATTCAATGCCTTCATTATTCTCGGAGCAGTGATGGAAGAAAAGAAAGATTTTTTTTTCATTACCTTCATCAGTGCTCCGAGAATAACGAATGCAGTGAATTTGTAACAATGTAAGAATATGTTCCAAATGGTTATTTACGTCTTGTCGAGCCAAAAATTTCGAAAAATCTCCTGTAAAAAAAGTTGTGACAAAAATTATATAAATATAAGATTTTCGTGCACCATTCCCCTTATAAGATAACAGTTTCAAACAAAAAAGTATTTTACGTGACATGCCTTGAAGAATACTGGCACGATAAGAAAAATTCCAAATTTTTAAGTTTAATATTTTGTTCTAAAATTTAACGGTAAAATTTATATCTACGCTATACAAATAAATTATGAACGAATAATTATTTCTGGGGGGAAAAAAAAAAAAAAATAACGTGACAGAATTTACAGAGAAAGTTGTGTTGAATATTTTTTGTTTGAAACAGTTATCTTTAAAATGGATACATTGATTCCCCACTGCCCAGTAGAAATGTGGCCCGGATAGAAGATGGACAAAGAATAAAGAAAGACATTGTTTTAACAGCCTTTAATTACATATACACAGGGAAGTTTTTAACTTCTTTCTGCTCGAGTTTCACACTAGAATAAGTCTGAAACTAAAAAAATTAATAAATTTACAAGTCCTAAGTTTAGCCACTCGCCGAGGAGCATATATTAAAAATTAATACATATTTATATTTTAATTTAAAGATTGTCGAATTTAAGGCAGTAGGAGCGTTATTTTTACTGCTTACTGCTTGATTTTTTCATTGTGCAAACCTCATTTCAGTACAGCATTATTCACAGTAGCGTTTTAAGTGGAAGATGAAGCACATTTTTTGAGTCGTGTTGTTCTTAATTTTTGTTTATTGTCGACGCGTAAAACATAATACAATTGATTCATAACTACATACACACATTCGTTTTTGTGTCAAAAATGTTAAAAGAAAGGTTAGTTTTGGACAGTCCAGGATTAAAGGCTCAACTTCTAGAAGGGCCAACAACACGCGCACCCCTCCCGTAGTAAAAAACACTATACTTGCTTCAGGCTGGGTACACGCGAACCATAATTCCCCAATGTATTGCGTATAAGAATACTTTTCCACGTGTTGCATCAAACTTTTATACTCTTCGTAGCCTATACATTTATTTTGAGGAAAATGAATTTAAAATGTGGATTGCAGTAGACGATGAAAGATGAAATAGAGATATTCGGTGGGCTTTTAACATCTAGGTCTCGAGAGGCGATGAGGGTAAAGCGAAGTGATTATGGATCAGCGCCTGAATGCAAGGGCGGGGGAAACGGGAGATCGCCGAGAAAACCCGCTGACCAGCGGCCTCGTCCGGCACGATTCCCACGTCGAAAGCCCCGGGAATTGAACGTGGCTCTCCTAGCGAATAGTCTACCACTAAAAACCGCGGCTCTAGGATGAAAGATGTGTCACTGTTTACATGGCATTAAAGGCTGTTCACGATAAAGTAAGCACTTTTGAACTCTACCTTAGAAAAAAGACACTGCTCCTGCCTGCATACATTTTAACGGGCGCACTGAGTGACATGCGCCCAGTAAAGTTGGTAACGATGGATGGGAAGTAATTCCATATCTTAACATCGAATATAAAGTGTTGGGTAATAATTTTTGATAACTTAGTATATTATTTCTTTCGCTTTATGTTTCTTTAATGCATCGGAGTGCAAAAATAAGAAAATTAGAAACACAATTACTTTTTAATAATTTCACAGTTTCACTTGACCAACGATGAATGAAGTGATGAGACCCGTGGCAATGTTTATTTTACATAAGGCGGAAGAATACACAACGTGCACACAAGTAGAGTTTAAGCAGGGCTTTCAAAAATGCCCATTTTACCGCGAATAGCCTATAGTATCACTTGCATAAATACAGAATCCAGTGTATAATTACGTCTGGTGTGTGTCTGGCAATACCTTCCTCTTGGCGCCAGTGAGGCGGTGCTCCGGTATCCGTCAGCGAGGGTGTGCACAGCCGCCATCTTGCGGTACGGATATAACTCTCCCTCCATTTGATCGCGAACTTGAGTAAGTAGCTACGCGGTTATTTCTGGCCGAGCATAGCCAGTGCTGTTTAACTTACGTATTTCCACGGCGATGGACTGGCTCGCAGCTCGGTTTTCGCTCGAGTCGTGGGGCGCAGCGTGGCGAAACTTCCCCCCCCCCCCCAACGACTGTTTACGTGAGCGTACATTTAGTAAGGCTGTTAGTGAAGAGGAAATGAAACTCCTCGGCGCAGATGGTGTACATTAGAAGACAGAGTATGAGAGAATGTATTACAATGTATTAGAACTCGCTCTAAAAGTTGCATTTCGAAATCGTTATAGGCTATTCACGGTAAAATGAGCACTACTGAAAGCCCTGCTTAAAATCTACTTGTATACATGTTGTGTATTCCTAAGCCTTATGTAAAATTAACATTGCTATGGGCCTCGTCATTTTATCCATACGTCGGTCAAATGAAACTGTGAAATTATGAAGGTAAATACTTTACAAATGTGCTAATTTTCACACTTCGAAGCATAAAAAAAAAAAAAACATAAAACGAAAGAAATTATATTATGCTATCTCAAATGGTTACAAACACTTCGACGTTAAGATATGGAACTATTTTCAATCAATCGTTACCAACATTGCTGGGCGCATGTCACTCAGTGCGCCCTTAAAATATATGCATACAGGGGCAGTGACTTTTTTCTATGATACATTTCTAAAGTGCTCACGTTATCTTGAACAGCCTTCAACAATTTATCGAGCACTTTTAAACCTACCATAACGTTCTTATTACCCGTTGTTTATCTTGCCTCAGGTAAAAATCTCAATTTCCGGGAACCTAATGACTATAGTGTCAGTGCATCAATGAAGTGTAACATTTTTAGGAATATAAACGTTTATTTTAGTCAAACTCTTAACTCTGATTTCATAATTCACTGGAGAAAAATGTAGACAGCACACTTTTAGAAAGTCTTTCGCTATGCAACAGTTTCCTAATTCTCTGCTTGCATCGTTTTCACCAGTCAGCATTTACGTTAAAATATAAATAGGCAGGGTTAGAATTTCTGGATGGTTTATTTGAAGTGTTTGCACGTGAGAGGAGGTTATTAGCCGCACAATGTTTTCGTGCTTGTGAATGTTTTGTACCGCACTGCCACTTCAACTGTCGTTTACTCATGCCGAGACGCGCCAGGGGTTCTCGGAACACCGACTAAGTACTACTTTTCCATTTGCTTTTAAATTGAAGCTGCTGTTTAAACAGACCTTGGGAAGATCGTGATTGTGTGTATTTATTCGACCTACGATCGTACATATTATTATTTAATAATTGTTAATATTTATAACTGGCGTTTGGTTCCTTTTTAAATTCGGTGGGAAGAATACCCGACGTGAAAACAAACATTTAACACACACTTGAGCATTTAATTCTGATATTCTGCGTGTGGGCCAAAAAAATTAAGTTAATTTTATTTGGCTATTGGTAGATACCTGAAAAATTCGCGAGTTCAATAGCCTGCAGGTTAGATTCTACATTTGTATGTGCAGATATGCCGATGTCAACTGTGCATTGGTTGTCTGCTGTCACAGTGGAAGGCGACGATTAAGCCAGGAGGCATCATCAAACGTCGGGTGAACCAATGGCTAAAGTTATATAAACACATGTGTTTTGAATTCTAGCTTGTCCCTAAATGAATCCGCGAATTCTTCAGGTCTCTAGCTATTGATGTATAAAAGTGGTGTATATTGGTCGCTTTCTCTGTTACCCCTCTTTAGTCTGACATTTTATTATTTGCGTGCGACGTGGTCTGTTACATACGCACGCACCTCGTCCGAAGTGCTAGTGAGTGGCCGCCATAGCTAAGACGGCAAAACTTGAACGCCGCCTGTTAATTTGAAATGCAGAGTAGTGTAGAAAGTTCAGAGAGACTCTGGTAGTCTTGTTAAAGTCGGCTGCGTAGCCAGTTTATTTCTGGTGAACGCTGTGCTGCCAAGTCCTTGGTGTTGCCTACTCGCGTACGACCCAAAAGCCGCGGATGCGGTACGACCATTGAACATAAAGGACACATACATGACTGAAACCAGTGCCGAAATGTTACAACTTTCGACTGTTAGTTCCGTGGTGACTCTGAAATTACATCAGCATGTTTGTGGCACCGTTGTGCGGACAAACGTGTATTCCCGTAACCATCAGTGCTGTGATACGTACGAATACTGTCGTACACGTGTGTTTCTGTGAGTTGTATACGATGTAAGACTGAACTTGGAGGCTGCACCTGTTCGTAAAACTATTTTAAAATTTCTTCTGTTACTAATAAATATATCAATTTCAAATTTTGGGAGTAAAATTGATTTGAAATAAATGTACAACACTAAAGAACCACCCCAAACCAATACGAAATGTAAGTCTTAATGAAATCGATTTATGCAGTATAGACATGACTTGTAAACGAGGCTATAGATTGCACATCAATTGCTTGAAAGCTTATTTTAAGAGTTCTACGAGCTTTTTTATTAAGAGAAAACTCCAAATGCATTTGCAACAGGCTGAGAAACGAATTGCGCAATTGAAGACTGTCATCAAAAATTTAGGTTTTTATATTCGAAACTGGAATGTGCAAGACTATTAGCCAGCGGTTGATAAGACTTCTCGACTGTAATCTGGCAACTCCGTATGCAAGTATCGTAAGCAATCCGTAACTTACTCTTCTACGAGTCGAAAGTATGCCACACTGGAGTCTGTCATTGGCGGGGGAAACCGTGCGGGGTTATGGGAACCATGTTAGGTTTCTCATAGAGATGGAGTGATTTTCTCATAGATGGAGTGATTTCTGCCTGCAAAATGTCGCTACGAGCAACCGCAGAACTGTTTTTTTTTTGTCAGGGGCAGAAAACTGTAATAAAAGAACTAGGAAGAGCTTTTAATCGGAAAGCAACCAGACTTTTTGATACCTTTTTGTTGAGTTAAGTTTACATGATTACATTTTGTACGTGAAAGTATAACGTTATGGTCGCTGCAAAAGGCACAGCCTACGTAATTATTTTAAATTACACTGCAGTGTGCGTGAAATGCACGTAAACAACACACTTGAAAGTTTTTAAGTTTTTAATCTATATATTTAGACTTCCGTTTTTAGGCTAGAAAACTGCATTGAGCTTTTCTGCTCGCCAATCAATAAAACGGCTGTAGTACGAAAAGCCATCAACGTAAATTCCGTTTGACCATTTAACCTTTGCGACCGCTGCCTAATCGCGTTCTGTGGGTAAACCCCTTTCGATACTATATTGACCTTTGTACAACCATGTTTGTTTCGCGGCGTTTCAACTGGTGCGTGTTTGTGTGAGCAGTGTGACGTCACGTGCCCGTGACGATGCGCGGGCTGCTGTTGCACTGTCCTTCCCTTCGCACTCCGAACACAGTTGCTGGGTCGGTCTCTTCGATCCAAAGGAGGATCATGTCAACACGGATCGCCCCGAACATACTCAAAGGCAGTTTTACACAATCAAATATTTATCGAATTCACTACTTGAACTCAATTATTGAACAAAAAAATCACTTCATTTGCATTTCAGTGAATTGCATTCAATAAGCTTTCAAGTCTCAGCATTAACATTTATTACAAACTTTTTAAAGAAACCAGTTTAAAAATTACCGAAAGCAAATTTTTAGTACCCAAGACTCGTGCGCGACACGAAAATAATTGGTTAAATGATAACAAATTTACTTCATATTATTGTGCATTTCCTTTTAAAAAAGTGCGTCCTTTTGTAACAACTTTTAAATGTGTACACACAACTCTAGTGTTCTGAGACTACTTCCAATAATATTGTCAGAAATGCTACGATCGGGGATTGAAAATGTGGATTCAAGAAAATGTCCTAAACTAAAATTTGGAAGGAAAACCAGATATTTAAGAAATTGAAAGAGATAATGCCCGCGATAATGACGTTCGTTATGAACTGATTTCAATGAAAGTTGAAGGTAATCTGAAGAAAAATTATATCGTGAGAAAGGGTTTTCCACAGCCCGCTGCTCGACACACATCAACACGACTTCGTGCTGTCGAACACGGAGGCAGTGGAAAGGCCTAGGCCGGCCTTGCGAGAAGCAAGAGAAAGGTCGTAAGAGTGCGCGAAAAGCAAGCGAGGACCTAGGCCAGAGGCCGAGCGGAGTATCGCTTACAAGACATTTCATCACACGGCGGGCGCGTGTTGTGGTGCTCTGTAAACAGTGTGTACTGTGCCCGTGATGTGTGGTGTGGTGGGTGTGGATGGCTGGAGCCCGCCGGATAGCGCTCCCTTGGACAGGGACATAGCGCAGCCTTTGTGCGACAACGTGCTGCTTTCGGAGCCTTCGTGCACCCACAGTTCTAGCGAACACGAGAAATAGAATGCCCGCTTTGTCCACCTGCACATAGTTTATGTGACTGATGTAATGGGTGCTATCTGGAGCCTGCTGTTCACCACACCGTGATATTTTAAATTTTAACCAAGCATCTTATTGATTGTGTAAAAATAATAAATACTCTTCTAACGATCATAGATAGTAGTAAAAAATATTACATATAACAGTGCATGTTCAGTGGCGGTCAACGAATATGAGCAGTGCAACGATAGTAACCTAGAACCATCCACCCACCTCTACTCTGAATTGCAGTAGTGTGCATGGAGTTTAAATGTTACAGAAACATATAGCAAAGTACTGTTGCGTAACAGCTTCTATTAGCATTACATATATTCCTGTTGTAAATTTTAGTACACAACTATGCTATTTCAGTTGAGATCGCTTCACCTGAATTGGATTGTTCGCCCCTGTATATGTGTACTGCTATGAGATTACGAGGAGGGAATGATTGTTTTTATATTGGTTTCGATTATCAAATGCTTGCAATAAATATCAGTGAAGCATTGGCGGACTGAATATATATTTTATGTATCGCGTCTGGTCAGTCGAAGTTTCTGAAATATTTACCAGTACCATTGACGTAAATCTTATCACCAATTTATTAAGACTTGCTGTTATCCTGAAATACATACCTCAAAACATTTGTGTGTCGATTGTGTTAAAGACCGCTTAACAATTTATGGAATTCCTCTCAGAAATTATTAACCTACTCCATAATATTGTTTCTGTACCTTTGGTTCTCCAATAACTCACTCAGCCATGATACATAATATGACATAACCAATTTTGTAGCTTCGATTAAGACATGGATCGTTATAGCATGCAACTAAGAACCATCTGACACTTATAATTATTCGTTGACTGGAGTAATTATGCTTTGAACACATCGTTTAGTGAGTACTCGCGCACCGCAATTAATTTTAAAATACGTTCTGTACGTACTTATTTCGGATCTGAGAGGGGGAGGAAGGCGGGAATGCATTAGTATGTTAAATTTAGTCAGCTTACTAATTGTAAATTATTGTTTGTAGATATAAGTATTTCACTCTTGCCTGTGAATTATTGTATTTTGACAAATTACAGCAATGAGCTTGACTAGTCATCATGTTAGTTGTAACTGGCTTATTCTCTTCATTTTCTGGTTTTTCCATGCCTAACTTCGTCGCCATCAATGAGGGTCCGAGTGTGCCAGGCTTACCCTGCCTGAACAGAATAGCGTGGTTAACGCAGGGCTTTTTTCATGGAATTCTCCACGAACTATGTTTTTTTTTCCCCAGTGAGCACGTCCTTGCAAGTGGTCCCGCACGCTGTCACCACAGATCTAATATTTCGCAGCACCCGCTATTGCAACATTTTTGGCAAGCTCTTGAGCTGTGGTATACACGTTTAAAATATATTCGTATTTTATTAATCGTAATATGCGGAGAATGCTCTGTTGTGATGAACGATAATCTTTGGCTATCAAAATTCCCGCTGCATAGGTTATCACGCTATTTCCCTCTACTTAGTATTCATGGGAGTTCATTGCGGATGAATGACTCGTGGGTAGCCAATGTGGTAATGGCATTATAGAACAAGGGGTGTCCAATCCTTGTTGCTGCGACTCCCATATAAGTACGTAGTTACGAAGCGGCTGTCAGGCCTACACGTTTATGTTGCTCGTGAGCTTTCCGGGGTAATATTGCGGGTTTCATTGCCCAAATTCAGCTCATGCTCACTGTAGAATTAACGAATAGAGAATAAGTGGCTTGAAATGTCCACGAAATATACGCCACATTTCTAAGTTAATTAGTATCAGCAGATGTTTATAATTTGCTACCGTAGAATTTATCTCGGGAAAGCCATATCACAGGCGATAAATTTACAGTTAAGAAAATGTTTACACAGCAGAATTTACAACATTGGCGCTCTGCGGGAATGTACAGTGGCTGTAGATCCCTGCACGCGAGAACTGCGCTAACGTTTGAGAACGAGGCTGCCCCCATAGTCCTGGTTTAAACTACACCGTATTATGCGGTATTGTGGCAAATTCTGTGTTGCACGATCGGTGGGTAACTGGTGAGCGGCACACTCGGACCCTACACACGGCGACTCCCACTAACTGCTCTTGTAACTGTGTTTCTGGCACGCTTGTTGGTTTGCGGTGTTGGTAATCCTGCCGTAGCCGGCACTCGCACACCACGGAGACCAAGACCTCCTGGAAGGAAGGGCCGGACATCCCGCCTGGCGACAACATCAAGTCTTCAGAGTTCGCCTCAAGGTGCTGGACCTGTGAAGTGACACCAGTGGCGCGGCCTAGCACTTGTTCTCCGGATTGTGAAAAAAGGGGGGGGGGGGGGGACTGACTAGCAGCCTCCCTTCACAAGGAGTTGAGGTGGTGCACATGAATGACATGACGCCTTCTTGGACTTATATTGTTTCTTCGGTCTTTACTCCCATTTAATGTTTTCTGTAATAATTTTCGACACATTAAGGAGTCGGAATTATCTTCATCGTTTGTCACTTTTAGGAGTACTACAAATAAGTACTTTATGGAAAACCACTATTTAGATCCAAATTGGCGTCAGATGTATATCACCACCTTAACATAACATCTTTGTCGGTACTGACAAGAACGTTCAGGGTGCCGTGTCAGATGTCGACAGAATGAGAGTATGGATGATTCGATGGAATATTTTGAACATATTGCATTTCTACTCTACGTCGTCACAGAAAACCAAGTATGAGATATTAAACGAACACGACAAAACGAGCTAAGAGTGCCTGTAGTCAAAATATATATGATGTTGCAAAATTGTATATCAATACTTCAGAGAAACATTCCTCATATCGGAGGATTAAAAAAATGTTAACATGAACATAGGTCCGCAAACGCTTAGTTTCTTTGCTATAGATCGTAATACATAACGTACAGTGTATGGCCCGCGGGCTGGATAATGTTACTGTGGAATGCCATCGCAGCTGTAATTGGCAGTCCCATACCAGCCCGCGAAGAGCCCTGATTTGAATCCACTAGACTTTTACTTGTGGGGACATTTAAAGGCACGTGTGTATGCAACCAGAGTGGTCGATATGGACACCCTTGGTAACCGTATTGTGCGCGGGCTGTGAAATAATCAGAAATACTCCAGTGGTTCATCAACGTATCAGGGAGTCCATGCAACGGCGGGTTGATGCACGTGTTCTTGCTAATGGAGACCATTTTGAACATTTCCTTTAGGGCCGCCGAAATCTTTCACATATGTGTAACTAATTCCTGTGCGGTTCCTACTGTTCTAGCAGTAGTGTCGAGGTGTGAGGTGTCGTGTATCATGCACACGAACGCTTCGATGGTATTCCACAGTAACATGATCCAGCCCGTAGGCCATACACTGTACGTTATATATTACGAGTTGTAGTAAACGAGCGAAGTGTTTGCGGACCTATGTTCATATAACATTTTTTCATCCTCCAGATTTAAGGAATGTTTCCCCGAAGTATTAACATGCTATTTTGCAACATCCTATACAAGTAAAACGTAAAATAAATCCCACAAGGAATTTTGTCAGAAATAGCAAAATAGGAAAACAAAAAAATTAAATTACAAAACGAATAAACTGGAAAACCCAAGGACAACACGGAAGGACATAGTAGGTTTTCTTAGACGAGCTTGTCTCAGGCTTGGTTTTCTGTGACGACATAGTGTAGCAGTGGAGTATGTTAACATTATTTCACCTAATCATCCACCCCATTACAATAATCTTTGAAACAGCCCAGGAGTATGGATATATGTACGACGCGTATACAGACATGTGAATATTTACATAGATTATGGAACTGTAACTTCACTTCAACGCGGTGCTCTTAGAACACAGGGACATTTTAAAATTCGCACTTAATCGCTGCTCATTAAACCCCGGCTTTATGCCAGTGATTTTTGTACAACACATCGATGACTTCCCCGGGTTTAAAACACTGAATTTCGTGTTCTGAATGTAGGCCGTAGTGAACTCTGTCATGGAGGTCTTGTGCTCTACAAAAACAGAACGTGAAAGGCACTGGTTTGTTATACCGTTGCGTGAAGAAACCAAAGCCCTTTAATTTACATTGCTTAGGAGTAGTCTTATTTTGTCCCACTGGAACACTGCTACAAGCGTACTGTAATGTAACTACACTTGCTCGTCTCGTTTTATTTTATAGGAATGTTCTGGCCTTCAGAACACTGCTTAAATTCTTAATACTGCAGAATCTGTCCTTGAATATGGTTTCAACAACCTTCGCCTACTTCACCATACTGGTTGAAAATAAAGATGGAGAAGGCACAGCATGTAAACGACTTAATGTTAAAGTACGTAATATTCGCAGTCAATACTGCACACTGCACAGATGCACACGTGTTATAGATAACTAGATAACATGGCTACACGAATTGCAGGTATAACAGTTACCTTTTGTGGTGCCACTCATAAAACTCTTCAAGAGCCTTTGTAACCACGTGTGAACTTACAGTTCAGTAGTTACGGGGGATTTTCGCACCGCTATGCGAATGTTCGTAGAAGGCGAGGGTTGGGTTCACTGTGCTTTGGCTGCGTCACTGACGTAACTTGTTCTAACTTTGTATATACCAGCATCGCTTCGGCGATAGCAGTTAAATGTCTGGGTAAATATGGTGATGGTGAATTGGTACTAACAGTAATTATGTGTTTCAGTGAATGTATAGTGGTAACTTGGTTTTAACAAATTTGTATGTGACTTGTTCTGAAGCCGTATATTGCTTGATTTGTAACTTTGAGGAGAGTTTGCTAAAGTCTTGCATGTAGGGCGTTGTTTGTTTGCGTCCGACGAAAAAGTGTTCATTACGGTGTACGTACCACATTAAACTAAGTGTATCCTTAAATTATCGTATAGTTGTTGATTGCGTCTAATGAGCGGTCGATAGTTTTAGAATTCCACCATAGCTTTTTAGTACTGATTATCGCATATCATCCTTGCTCCAAGTTCAATTTTCAACCACGAAGATGATGCCTCTATGCCATAGTTTTATAATTTTCTCACCCACGTTTTACATGCCTTAGTGCAGAGAGAAGCTTAAATACTTTCCATATTTTCCAGAAATATTTTCTACACTGTTAATGATGCTTGCAAATGAACTGTCGATAATTTCCAGTATGCTAACCGCTGTTGACCGGGTTGGAATTCCACCTCAATTAACAGTAAGTCAGATTAACTTTTAGTTAGAGGGTGGGGAAAGGCATTAGCAAAACACTAGTACTTTTTTTTTCATCCCTCAGTAGCAATTTAACAACGTAGAATTTGTTGTGTGTTATGTTTTGGTCATTTCACCATTTTATGTAGACTACTGTGCGTTTTGTGTATTTATGTTTTTTTTTTCTCAACTCAAATTTTCTGCTTTTGTTTTGCTTTTCACAGCTGTGCGTGCATACTGTGTGTTCTCTGGGACGGATGGAAGTGCTCTCCACAAGTGAATCTGCGTAAAATACCATTCGGTTAAAATCTGGAAATGTGATCGGGCGTCGGTTTTGCTCGCGGAGTCCATTTAGAAGTACTTTTTTTTTTTGCCCCAAACATATTTTTATGCCTGTATAATTGTCTTTGATGTATGGGGTTACGTACTTGTAGAACAAAGTATTTTGTATTCCTTGCTAAGCAATTAAATTATATAGTAAAAAAAGAGGAGGGAGTGTTTGTGGGTTCTGGCTAAGGGTTGTTTATTAGACTGAGGCGCGTAATCGATAGTGTGCTATTCAATTCAGGCGTGAAATCTATAGAGCGTTAAGAGAGGGCTAGGCAACTTTGGTCGACGCATCTAATGTAATCGGATATTTACCTGACCAGTTGTTTGCAATGCTTAAATATCATTTAAATACATGCGTCTAGCGCAGGTAACTGTATTAGCGGGTATTCCTATGCCGTAAGCCGGCAGCCGTGGCACTTAAAGCTACGACCCGTACCACTTAATCAGTTGCCAAGTTAAAGTTCAGTAGTTTTACAACAATGATTCTAAAACACTCGGCGTGAAAGTAGCATTCCTTAGTTGTCTGAAGTGCAGTCAGATTATTTTCGTAGGTAAAGATATTTGGAACATGCTCAATAGTTTCTTACAGAAACCCGTATTTCAAACGCAGCCTTTCGGCGTGTCACTGGAGTGGAGAGCGGTTGTGTCTGCCCTGGGGCTAGGACTGTGCGATGTAGCGACATATCTATCACCAAACAATATTTATGAAATATTGCTACTGCAATATGATCAAATTGTGTAGAGCAATATATCGCGTATCTCAATATTAGCGATATGTGATGTGGGATGTTGACGATATCAGTATAATCGATTTTCAGTATTCTGGGAACCACGGGAGGCGGATCAGTCCCCGCCATCTTGGATTTACGAAATTTTTGTCATAACTTGCATCACAGATTTTGTATCTTATTTTGTGCATCGACAAGCCATAGGGCATTGATTTGCACACGTTATAAAACATTTATTACTTTAGTACCTTTGCCAATATAATTTCTGTAAACGGCCACAAGAAAAATCAATTATTTCTTGCCGGCGGTCACTTGTCAGAAATTAATAGAAACAGTAGAGATGTATTAGTTTAACAAAGCTTTAGAAGCTATTATTTACGCCATGTCGTGCGAATTATTTCGTTAAATGTTCTTAAACGGAACTTATGGCAAAAATATAATGAAAAGCCAAGATGGCGGGGACTGATACGTCTTAAAGGCGCACGAATGTGTCACACTTACGGCTTAGGGTGTTATGTTAACATATTACCCGCGTTGATCGAGCATACAGTATCTCGACCTACTACCCACTGTAGGGTCATCCCCATAAATTATAATCTAGTCTTCTGGTGCTTGAGTGACTTAAAACAAACAATTCTTCTTAGCATTTTGGGAGCGATGTATCGCACTGATACTAATATCGTCAAAAAGTTTCAAAATGATAGAGAAAAGTGTATATCGCACAGTCCTATGTGGTGCTATGTGTGTTATGTGTTGTGCCGTCCTCCATGCTTGAGGTCTAATGTGGACGCAGTGCCCCCATTACTTATAGCACGACGTCGAGCACCACGTCCAGCAGCCAGGACGGCAACAAGGGCGAGGTGCGCACCTGGCTCGAGGGCCTCAACTCGCCGCTCATCCAGGAGGAGGGCAACAACAAGATGCTCAAGCTCAGGTTCGACGTGAGCCAGTACCAGCCCGAGGAGATCGTAGTCAAGACCGTCGACAACAAGCTGCTGGTGAGTGCATTCGCCCACCTACTGTACACTACACCCTCTTCATTCCTCCCAGCGGCTACAGCGCTCATCTCCTGCCAAGGTGAACCGTGGTTGCTCCCGGATTTCCGCACGTGTGAATCGTGCCGGACGATGCCACTGGTCCGCGTGTTTTGTCTGGTGTCTCCCGTTTCCCCCGCCCTTGTGTTTCAACACCCCTCCATACTCGCCTCGCATCACCCTCATCGACTCTGAAGACCACATCGTTAAGAACCACACATATCGCCCTACTCTCTTTCCGTCCTTCTCGTGCCTTGCTCGGTCGATGCCTTGCCACTAGAAAGAAATTTGGAAAATGTTTTACATCAGCAGTCCTGTCCTCACTTTCCCATCAGAGGCAAAATCATCGTCTTCACCTTAGGAGGCGGCAACCAACGTCTTCAGGCTCCCACCTCGTGGGTGGTTGCGGGGGAGGGGGGTCATAACGACGATTAAGTGCCCTTACAATATAGAGAAAAGTCTGTAACTAGGAAGCAACCATGTATGTATATAAGCATTTTAAATACATTTTAACAGTTTATTAGAGATGGCATGAAATATATCAGCGCATCTCGGTAAATAAAACAAGTTTAAGTACAAATTTTCCCTCAGTCTAGCCCCCGTTACCAAATTTAGGGAGGTGCAGTTTACACCCTGTCCCTTTCAAGTTGTTACGGCACTGTATTAGGCTGGAGGCAGGCGGAGCGAGTCCCCTACTCGTTCCGGCCTGTCCGAGTAATAAATTAATTGTATAGCATAGGACTGGCGCAGCAACGGAACGAAGCTGAAGGAAACAGAAGCATCCCCGGGGCAAAGGAAAAAAAAAACAACATTGCTGCCTGCATAAGGATCCCACGCGACGGTCTGCGTCACAAAACTAGAAGCCACATTCGTTTAGTACGAAGGTACTTTGACCGAATATGTAAAAATTCTCTCTTGAATGTTTGTTTATGTAATCTATCCTTGAAGATCCTCACTTATTGATTCATTTTACTATCCAACAAGGATATATGGTTGGCATTTTACAATATTACATCTGTTAATGTGGTAATTCCAAAACTTCACCGCATTATTTTCTATCCTTGCGTAAATTTATCTTGAATAATGGGCGCTCAGAAAATTTCTGGTAGAGCATCGTATGATTCCACAATTTGTTCTTTTTTTATGATGTTTTATGTTTTTACTCCCAATTTGCTGGCTTTTTGTTTCAACTTTTTGTATTGATTTTTTTTTTTTAAATATTTTATTTGACGACGACAGCTCCAAAAATGCAGTAATGCCAGTAAGGTTTCAGAATACTGCAAGAACTCTTGGTGTTTTTTTTGTCACTATCGGTAATACAATTAATTTTTATCACTGTAAGTAACTTGTGACCTTTTATTTCGTAGTTATCTTATCTTACAGTGTTGCAGAATTTTTTAAATACGGCAATCGACAAGTTTAATGGTGTAACATTTGTGTGCACGTAATGCAGTTCTAAACGATGGTGGCTGGGAACTCCGGTAGTAATAAGTTATCACATACTGCCAGTACTGTTGTGAGAGATCCTGAGTTGGAATCTACTTGACGAAAAAAAAATAAAAGCCTTAAAAACTCCGTACGGTAATTAGCAGTATTTGCGAGGCCCTAAGCGAGATTTGTGTTAAATGCCCCTTTATCAATCTAGCTGCTTTTTTTATTACTGTTATTTGAACATTGCTGAATGCTGGTCGTGGCCTATAAGAGACAGTAGCGGCAGAAGCAGGTGACAGATGACATACTGTATGTTCCAGCATTTTTAGTCGTGTACTTTTGCGAATAAGAATTTTACAGAGTGCAGGAATGCACGTAACGGAGATAGTTCCTGAAGTGCGACTTCCGAGAAATGTATCAGGTCGATCAAGTGGGAGGAGTTAGTGCATTTTCCATTGTACTATGAAAAACTAGACACTCTGATTTCTACTGATTATCTCGTAAACCATTTCGGAGATAAAAATAAATAAAAATGTCCAAATAGAAAAAAAACGTTACAGGTAAGTGAATAAATTGTATGTAAATATAGTCTGATTGAGGCACTGCTAAAAAGGTCCAAATACATCGCCTGTTTCGCGCCTCGTAGCGCACTGCTTGCAGTATAACAGGATTAAGGCGGTAGTATCCCTTCCACCTTAGATTTATCTTTGTTTCGCCGTAGCTTGCTTTTCTCATCAAACGAGGGCTGTCGGGACATATCTAATAAGGTATTTTTAAGTCCACAATATTTTGCCCATTTTATTTTGTTGCATGTGCATCCGTAATAAACATTCTCATTATTTTTTCTTTTCCAGTTTCACATGGGAAAATACAAACTGAAATAAAACCATTCTCTATTCAGGAATTCTGTAAAGTAGTTCTGTTTGTAAGAATTTTAATATTTAGTCTTAACAGTAACTTATAAAGAGACAATACACGATGGCAAGTAAAGCACCACCTTAAAAATCGCTCCCCTCCCCATGCCAGATGAAGTACATGCCGAGCACACACACTGGCCAGTAAGTGTCGGGGCATTGGTTGCTACAGAACTAGATTTGATTTTAATGTGGTCAATTACAGACCATAACTCTTAAAATAACGGGGGGTGATGCATAGTTAACAAATGCACCTTCTGAATCATAACTGTAGGACTACGCACTTGGTTATATAGCATTATAGTAAATTATAGTGAGTCGGGTAGAAATAAAAGCATACTTGTGAAGGACGTCGATCCTTTGGTGAATGCTAGCAGTGCTGAAGACTACTCTTCGTGATTTTCCGAAGATATCGCGGTGTTAAAATTTATACGCAACATTTTGGCAGTCTGCAATTTTTGTATTTTCTACCTCTTTACATATCTGCGCGTGAGATAGGCCATTTTTAGATAAGGACCCTTTCCAATTTACCCAGAAATTTTGCCCCTAATACAATGTGGTAGAAGGTAGAATTTACAGAGTGATTTTTAAAGATCTTTTGTACTTACGACCATGGCAAGGTTCTTACTCATTTCTAATCGCATATTATTTATGAGCCTTCCCCTTTACAAACGTAAATACTTATCCATTTGTTACTTCGGAAGAAGCAAACTTTCTCTTCTACGTCATTAACCGACGATAATCATTAGGATCTAAGAAAATGCCTCATTACACTCCCATATCTCATTTAGTTCACATGGTCTGTGGTTCCCAAAATATCCGCGAAAATGTCTGATTATTCGTAGTCAAAACACTTCACTTGTTAAAAAAAAAAAATATCTGCATAGGTCGATGTTAGTGCCACCTCTTGATCATGCCAACCGTGACGGAGGTTTGAGGTGGTGGTCGAATTTGTCTGCCAGTTATTTTGTAATTTACAATCTGTGCGTTTAATTTCGGGTGTAGTGGGTAGTCGCTGACTACCAAGCATGCTGCCACAGGCTTTAAATGGAGAATTAGTTTTAAAATAAAACCCTTTTGAATTCGTCAATTTTCAAGATAACCATTTCCAACAAAAGGAATTCTAAGTGAAAATTCTGACGGAATACTGGCACTTAAAGAAATCTTCCCAAATTTTATGTTTAGTATCCCCCCCCCCCCCTTATTTAACATTAAAATTTACACTTGACAAGCTGACTTCCCGTAGCGCAGTCGGTTGGTGCGCCACCGATATGGGGTACGGGAGGTTCTGAGTTCGAATCCCGGGCAAGGCATGGGTGTTAATTTAAGTTAGGTTCTAAGTTAGTCTGTAAGCAGTCACATGCCAAGCTTTCAAGCACAAAACCAGAATACGTTAGAAAGCTCTTTACAATACAATACACTTGACACAAACGAACGGATAAAATTTTTTAAAAATTTCCTGAACATCACCGTATTCTATGAGATAGTTGCGTTGGCAGAGCTCTTAAGCACTGTTGATGCGGCCGTACCTAAAATGTTTAAATCGAAGTAAATCTTGATGGCCAAAATTGCACGTATTTATGTATATGATCAGCTTCGAAATTACTCTACCTCCGCGCCCGATGTAGTCACGGCGCCTTCAGATCACAAGTTTTTGGGTTTGAAATGCATGTAAACCATAGTCGTGTGTCGTTTTTAGACTTTGTGTTAACGAATAGACTCTGAGACGGGCTTAAAATGGTGTTTAGTAAAAGTGCGCTCAGGAATAACTCGGGTGCTACAGAAAATAACACCAGTGCTAATGGTTCGCAAGGAAATAATTACGGTTAGTAAACAAATTACTTATGATTCAAAACATTAATTGTAATTGCTACGTCCAACTATTTACTTCAGAATAAAATATGCAATCATGCGTAAAGTTTTGAAGGTCGTCACATTGAGAAATAAGTATTTATGTACACAGAATCGGGGTTATTTGACCGTTTGTCACAGCATGCCAATTGGAGCACATCGTGGGCGTACTGCAGTGTAGTCAGCTCGGGGAGTGCGAAACATAGATTAAAAGGAGTGGGGAGAATCGGGCGGTTCGTAACACCGAGGCCCGCGAAATACGGATGGTGTAGAATTGAGGGAGTATGGAGCAGCGCCGGAATGCCGCCGAACAGTGGCATCGTCCGGTACGATTCCCACGTGCCAAATAAATGAATTGTGAGGTAGAAGATTTTTTTTGGCTCATCGCCAACATTGATTTTCCCATCATGTATACAACTGTCAAGAGCCAACAGTGATAAACGTGGTAACATTTAAATTTTAGAAACAGACCCATTATTTTAAAAGAATAAAATAGTTTAACTATGTAGGTTGAATATGTCCTCATTGCATTAAAAATATGTTAGCGGAAGTGTACAAACATCTCAAAACACTTGCTTACATAAAATGTTTTCCAACGTCAAATCCTATCGAAGCTGCTATTAACAGTGATGTTTGCAGGAAACCAGTCCAATCTTGGAACACGTAGAATAGCTACTGTGCAGCTTGCATAAGCACTCTACTCCATTTTACCCCTGCAGTAGGGAAACACCCTATTATAAATATTAGTTAGGACTTTTTTTTTTTTTTTAAGTGTCCAGCTTTTGCGCGTGGTTTGCCACTAGAGCTGTGAAAATCGCGTGATCAGCCACGTGAGGTTTGTTTAAATTCAGTTTTAAAGACAGAGTCGTGTTTCTGTAACAATTACATTAGCAGAATGTGATTCCATTACATTGAAACTCCAGAGTTATTGTAGTAAGCTTCCCGAGCCCATATTAAAGTAGAAAGTTGTACTGTACCGCTCGCCAGATATCTAACGATCTTAAACAACGAAACAATGAACATGACGGGACGTGACTGACGATTACTGAAATACATCGAACAGCGCGAGTGGGGACGTAACCGAGCAGATTGGAGCCTGCCACGTTATGTAAAGAATAATTTTGTTGTTGATTGTCCGTGGTGACTACTTTTTTTTCTCTCGCATATCCCTATTTTCAAAGCCTTTAACTAGTCGACGAGAGTATATCACCATCGTTCCAATTAGTCAGTAGGAAGAATTCCCTACTGTGATCTTAGGTTATACCTCTTCCTGAGTACACCCTCAAAGAGATAGTGGCCGATAGGAGGACTGTTTGCAGCAGTTGCGCAGTATAACGTGCTCGTACTGACATCAGAGCATGGCCTTGGATGAGGAAATGTGCTGTGCATTTTTATTCAGTTTAATGTTGATAAACAGCCTGTCCACTAGCAACTCGTTCCTTTAAATTTGCCAGCAAAATAAAATAAATTGTTACTATCTAGTTATGCAATAAGGTAGTGCCACATGGAAAATAAAATCTACTTGTAGGTATAAAATCCCAAGAACCGCTTTAAATGTTCGTCAGTTGTCTTTCTGAGTTTAAGACAACCAACTGTGTAAGGTAGACACGGGAGAGAAAATTCCCCCTTATACCCTTCTGTTGTATAGCCACTGCACGACATGTCTGTTGGGACTCGGGAAGGTTAAGGCCATTTCATATGATCAAATATTTATTTAATTCAGTACCTATTTGAATTCAATTTATTGAACCGAAAAATCACTTGGTTTGCTTTTCAATGAATTGCATTCAATTAGCTTTCAAGTCTCCACATGAAAATTTATTACAAAGTTTTTAATGAAAGCAGTTTTAAAAAAATTACCAAACGCAAAATTCTAGAAGTGTCCAAGACTTGCGCACGACACGAAAATAATTGGTTAAACCGGAACAAAATTTTTCGTGTGATTGAACATTTTCTTTTAAAAAAAGTGTCCCCCCTTATTTTGTAACAACTTTACATTTGTGCACACACCTTTCTTATTATGAGATTACTTCCATTAATATTGTCAGAAAAGTTGTGATCTGCGATTGAAATTTTGGATTCAATAAATATATAGAAAATGTTCTAGACGAAAATCTTGAAGGTAAACAAGACGTTTCAGAAATTGAAAGAGAAAATAAACACGATTATAACTTCTGTATAACGCCATATAGCATTCAATGAGTTGAATTTAAGGTTGAAGTAAAGCAACTGCCTATGGTGCACTGCACGTGACTATACAATGTGAAGAACTCGTAAAAAAGTAGTACAGACACCATAAAAATTGCCAGCATGTGTGATTTATGCTGTATATGAAAGAAGAATGTATATATTTTGCAACATTATAAAATATTGTACTAAATTATACTTTTTAAGTGAAAAAAAAAAATCGATTAAAATAATTTTGGCGCATTTCCATTCTGAATGCTCTGGAAAGCAGAATTTGCAAGAAAATCTTCTTCAAGAAAGATTTTCATAATATTTACTATGATCATGTTTAATGAATTCGTAGTAATAATGTATCATGTCAATTTTATAACTAACTTTATTTACGTCAGTTTCAGTCATATATGTTTGTGACAAATGGACGCATATAAAAATAGTTATAAAATTATTTCCTACATTATTATTAGTTTTCGTACAATAATAGTAAACATTTAGACGATATTCCATGACGAAGATTTCCTTCAAGTTCTGCTTTCCAAAGCACCCAGAATGACAATGCGCTTAAATAAAAAAAAAAAAAAAATACAAACTATTTTAATCGATTATGTTTTTACATTAAAAAGTATATTTTAGTAAAATATTTTTTAATGTTGAGAAATATCATTCTTTTTTCATATATAGCATAAATCGCACTTATCTGACAATTTTTGTGGTGTCTGTACTACTTTTTTTATGAGTTCTTCACATTGTATAGTTGGGTGCAGTGTTCCATAGGCAGTTGCTTTACTTCAACCGTAATAAAAATCGAAGGTAACTTGAAGAAAAGTTAGATCACGTGAAAGGGCCATTACTGGGCAGCTGGCATGGGCACACGACGGGGGGAACCAGCAGATGCGAGGAGAGAGCTCGCAGAGGCCGGTTGCTGTATGGTAGCGACGGGGCGGGTTCGGCCCGTAGCGCCTATTTAGGCTGCGTCTTACGAGGCTCGTGGGCAGGCAGCGCTCCGCCTTGTATGGAGCCGGACTCCGGGGCGGGCGTGTCATGTGACCCCCACCGGCAGCAAATGAACTGCGCTGCCTCCACTGCGTCTGGCGCGCCTAGGACCATGATGGACGGACTACGTGGCAGCACGGACTAGTCGAGTGGTTCTTTTTGATGTGACCGACACACGAGGTATATGATGTTCATGGTAAAGTGAGCACTTTTGAAATCAACCGTAGAAAAATGTCACTGACCCTGCATGATTGTATTTTAACGGACGCACTGAGTGACATTCGGCCAGTAAAGTTGGTAACGATGGATAGAAAGAAGTTCCATATTTTAATGTCGAATAAAAAGTGATAGGTATAAGGTAACCATTTGTGATAACTTTAAATTATTTCTTTCGCTTTCCGTTATTTTTTTAATGCGCCGAAGTGTAAAAATGAGCAGATTTGTAAAGTATAATAATTTAACAATTTCACTTGACCTATGCATGATTAAAGTGATGAGACCCATGATAATGTTAATTTTACATATGGCGGAGGAATACACAACGTGCATACAAGTAGATCTTAAGCAGGGCATTCTAAAAGGACTCATTTTACCGCGAACAGCCTATACCAGGACGGAAACGGCGATATAATGTTTGCAGGGTGATCCATTCCAACACTATGACGTCCAGACTAGTGACACAATTGAAATAGATGCCGTGTCGTTCTATCGGGTATAAAACTATGATTCCAATATGACCTTGAGTTGGCGCTGCGGGTGGGGGCCAGTAACGACTGCCGGCAATTTTAGACTTGGGGGAATATCTCTGGGGAGCATATGTGCTAGTGCGCTAATTTCGGCGCCGAAGGAAAGACGTCGATCTGTCGATTTAAGCTACAAAAACCAAGTATTTAGTTACTTTCATTTCCATAATCCAAAGAAAATAATAATTCGCTAACGCAGACATATTCATGTAAAAACTATGGCAGTGGCCCCGCCACAGCCACGCCCCGATCCTCCCCCCCCCTCCCTAAAACCCCCGAATAACCTTCCATTCTGTTGTGAAAGTCTTAGGCCGGTGTCATACTGTGTGTTTTCGCCGCTGCGGCTAAAACGCTCCGGTTTTACGGGATGGGCACAACACATTGTTGTAAACGCGAGGTGTGACTAGTAAACTCCACACTAGTGTCACACCTCGCGTTTACAACAATGTGCTGTGCCCGTCCCGTCAAACCGCATCCCGTTTAGCCGCAGCGGCACAAACGCATATTATGACACAGACGTTACGCGGTTAGCTACGGGACGATTTACGCAGCAACATATGATGAATATCTAGCGCTCCGCGAAAGAAGTACAGCATGTACGTGAAGTCACTTCGAGTTATGAAAAAATGTGGCGCGAAAACAAACTGATGTAGGAGATGATCTGTCTTGACGCCCAAATAGTGTGCGAATCAATTGGGAGGGAGGGAGGGGGAGAGGAAATGCCACGGAATTCCCATTATCATATTTTTTTTTAATTGTCTCGTGTAAGAAAAATTACTTCCCTGCAAGGGAAAGTGACTTCCCTTCCCGGAGAATAATAATTTTAATAATGCATGATGATTGATGAGAAGAATCGTTCTCGCATACAAATTATAACAACGAAGCTTGGTACGTACTATACGGGTTGAAAAAAAAAAAAAAAAACACGAGGCCACAGATGACTAAGACATACTGAATGTCAAAACCCAGATTTTAGATGTAGAGCAAAATTTCGTGTCATCCTTGGTTTAGTTAATTTCACACCAGTCACAGATACGAAATTATAACACTTCAGTTTGTTTAACATAAGACAGTAACTATATCTGTCTGCCACAGTATATCTGCCCCTTTGCTAGGAAACTCGAATTTACAGAAGTTTTACAAAACCAAACACCCTTTCCACCTCTTGACGACTTTCGTCGAGCTTTTTCAATTTTCTGTAAATCACGTTTGCTGGAATAATTGGTTCGTATTCATAAAATGGGTCTTAAGGCCGTAACGTCTGACTTTACGCCATATTTGATGTATTTAACACAGCCGTTCTCGACTCTCCACCTATTGAAATTTCCCCGCAGTTCTGTGCAGATAAGAATGCACTCGGACGCAAGTATGGATAAGTAAAGGTTAGGAGGGGATTCGTCGTATTCGTGGCTCGAGAATAGTGTACTTGGATTGTTTCTATAAAGACGCCTGTGCATGTTGGCGACATGACTCTGGGTACTGGAGGAGCTAGATATAATCTTCACCTGCATAATTTATGCTATGTTTATTTCCTACACAGGCTACGTATATTATTAGTTTTTAAAATTAATTTGTACGTTTCAGATTTTCAAAGCTGTCCAGCATGGTTTATGCAGTGACAAGATAAGCAAGTACTCTGCAATTATATATAATTAAAATATATATGATCAACGTTAAACATAACCCCTAAAAACTGCAGTGTTAAACATACTGCATGCGAGAAACGCCTTGTCCGCGATCGTTCAGCGAGGAGAGCAAACGGCGCGAAGCTGTGAAGTGAATGAGGGAAATGGCACCTCGTCCTGTAAGCGGGCCACGCGAGGCGGCCTGGGAGATGACCCGCGACGTTGCAAGGCCGGCCAGTCTCCAGGACATATAAGGAGGCGGCTCCAGGATCTGTCCACGAGCCGGCAGTCTGCAACGAGCTCGCCGTCCACACCTACTGGATCGCAGCTTTGTGCTCGTCGGCGGCTCTCATCTCCGTCAACACACGGTTCACTCGGTGAATCGATTCCGCGAGGGAAGAGTTCACATTCACCTCACCCGGCGAGGGGCACAGTGGCGGACCACTCTCTTGAGTAGTGCTGCGAGATTGAGGTTGGAACTGCACGAGAGCCCAAGTACATAAAACACACAACAAAGTAATGTTACAATTTCTCTCTAAACTCAGTGGCCTAAACCACGTTCGTTAAGGGATGGAAGTCTTAGAATTAAATTATAATTAATTATTTTACTAACTACAAACAAAATTCTCTCGACTCAACATCTCGGAAATTGATATCCTTTACCGTTTACAATTAATGAATTCAATTAATACAATTTATAATTTACCTCAAATAAATCAATGAAATTAAAGAATTAAGAATCACTCCCAATACACAGTGTATCAACCTATTCAATTATTCTGTAAATTATGCGTCCATATCCGACTGTTACAATAACATCCGTATTACATGTCCATTCAGTCCATGTTTCGCCAGTTCGCAATGTTCTAGAGCCCTTCGAGCGCCCTCACGCACAGTAGGCTTCACTCGCCGGGTTTCACGCCCTCTCGTCCGCCGCCGTCGTCTCGAACCTAACTTCGCTCGCGCATTGGCCAGATGGTCTCTGCCAAATAAAGACTGCTGACCGCTGGACCGCGGCAGTATATAATATATAGTGTCGTAGGCTGCCACCCAGAATTTTCTGTAACTCGCGCGCTGCGCCGAGCGTCCTAATTCCCAGAATATTCGTGCGCCTCTCACAGGTGTAAACTTCTTCAGCGGGTCGAGGGAGGGGCTGTGACGCAAGCAAGTCTCATCGCTGCCAGTTATTCACGTTCTTCTCAGAAGGGGAACCAACAGGGCAGCGAGCGCGTCGTTCCAGGGAGAGGGGAGGATCGAGGTGGGTCACTCCCATATAGCGCCTGACAGCCTACCCGGCGCTAGATGCAGCGCGTAACGGTACTATTACGGCACGTAACCGTTTCTCTTAGCATTACATATAGCCCTAACTTCGCTAACTAAGCTATCACTTGAAGTATCTACCCACCAAAATGCAGCAAACTTCACCTGTCTTAAGAATTGTCCGCCCCTGGATGGGCTTTAGAGGTGACTCCCCTCCTGTCACACGGAATGAGATGAGACTGTAGTGGAGCAGCGATTCATGTTCGGGGTAACGAGAGCATCGTCACGGAGCCCATAGGCCAGCGGCAACGCCCGCCATGTGTAACTCCTGGTATGACTCGTGCAGGACTTCCTCGGGTAGGAAGCTAGCGAAGCGCCCATCCCCCTCCTTTACAACAGACTGGCTGCTCATGCCGTCCGTGGCAGGGTCCGCACTTAATTTGTATTATTTTTCGAATCTTTGTATGCCTAGGCGTACCCAGCTAGCCCTGAGATATTTAAGAAGTCTCAAGTTGTTTCCTTCCTTGTAACCTCTCCCAGAAGACATTCCTGGCTGGATACAATTAAATCAATAATATTATTGGCAGGCATGTACTAAGAAAAATTGAGATAATAGATTAATTAACTTTGAGGACAGTTACCATATATGTTATGGTCAAAATAAGGCAGTAAAAGCCCATGAGTACAAAAACGACTGAAGTTACTCTTGCTTTTTACTACATACTATTTTAGGCTGTAATACAGTAGTTTTTTCCGCATAGGATACACATTTGTTGTATTACATTACTACTTAATAACAATTCCGGAAGAGATTTTTAAAAAATGTACAAATTTTGAATTTATATTTAATTCGTAGAGTTGTAAAATTGTAAACAAAATATTGACGTTATAATCGTCAAAAATTTGCGATGGAATTCACGATTTGAATAGCCACGATGGCGTCGATTGAATGAAATTCCTGGGATCCAGGCTAAAGATTGATCTCGACAAAGTGGATTTCTGAAATAAGTCCAGCAGCTTCTCTATACTTCCTGCAGGGTATCGCACACAAGACTTTCGCCAGAAACACAGGCAACTCCAGTACTGCAAGCTTATTAATTAAAGTTATGATACAATAAGTGTTGAACATGTCCTCCGCCACCATCTGTGCAGTAAGCTCACCAGCATACCACATACTTACTTGAGTATTGCCTACGTTCTAGGCACTGTGTCGCTACAGCCGAAGATGTGAGACTTGAGTGCGTCTTGCACGGAAACAGTGGACACTGGGTAGATACATAAAGAGGGTCGTTTTTTGTTAATTGGGCCATACTGCTCAATAAACCAGCATCAAACTGTATAATTTCTGACGGAAAAAATTAAGTTGTCTACAATAGGAGAGTTGCAAACCCTGTTATTTTCATTACGTGGGGAGTTATTAATGAGAGCTTGCTAGTACAAGAAGACCCCTATAACACGAAACACTGTTTGGAGAATTGTAATTGATTTCACTTAGTTTTCAATACATCGCAAAAAAAAAAAAAACTGTTTTAAACCACGAATCTCCCCTAATTTTCAGTTTCGGTAGAAAGCGCCCGATATATTTCGCAGTTGATTTTGCAAAGGAATCACCTCCCAAAGATGGTAATGTTTAATCGGATATAACCTGCTTGTGTGCGCGCATGTATGTATACGTGCAATCTGGTCACCTACTCGCCCAGGGCGACCAACATTTTAGGCGGGCGATCAAATACTTTTAGGTTGATTTCCTCAAATTTGATTCACAATTTTTCGTACCAATTGTATCAGCGTTTTCATCAAATCTAGTTCATTCTTATTATCACCAAAGTAATCACTAAATTATTATATACGCTGTTCAAGGTAAAATGTGCACTTTTGAAAGCCCTACCTGTATCATTGCTTTATTCAAGCGTTGATCAAATGAAACTACGAAATTTTTAGAGAAGTAAATATTTTTCAAATCTGCTAATTTTTTAACACTTTGACGCATTAAAAAAACATAAAGCCAAATAAATAATATAAGTTATAACAAATGGTTACCTAACACTTTTTATTCGACGTTAAGATATGAAACTACTTTCCATCCATCGTTACTAACTTTACAGTGGGCGCATGTCACCCAGTGCGCCCACTAAAATAATTATATGCAGATAGGGACAGTGACTTTTTTCTAAGGTTTAATTCAAAAATGCTCACTTTAACGTGAACAGCCTTTACAAAAAGTCGTGGGTCACCAAATTTTTTCATGGACGACTAATTTTATTTTCGAATTATTTGCATCACTTATACAATACACACACATAATAGGGGGAGGGGGAGCGGTAGGTACTTACACGGAGTTTGTGTCGACGCCGTGGCAGGAGGGTGGGGCCTGCTGCGTGTCCGATGTCCGCGCACACCTGCAAGCGACGCGTCGCATCACGCACTTCCGCTTTGGTGGCCTCGTGTAGCCCGTACTAGCCTACCTCCCTTCCCCCACTCTCCTACACACAACAGCCCATCGCATCGAAGGCCCTAGCTGTACAGATATCTCTATCTATCCAAAATTGTTCACAACTCCACGTCAGAACGTGAAACAATTCTCCCCGCAAAATGAGAAAGAAAACTTGAAAACCGAGATCGTCAAATAATTTTACGTATAAAACATAACAAAATACTTTACATTCTTTAATAGTTTTTTTCCCCCCTTGAGTGGAGAGACGTGCGATCTGTGAAAGTTTAATGGATAACTAATCCCCCAGCTCTTTGTTGAAAAACATTTCAAATACCTTGCACACAGCATATATTCTCTTACTACATTACCTCCTTCGACACAAGACGCACATTAAGGCTACAACAACAAGAACATTGTAACTAGCCCAACATGATGGCCATCTATTATCCAAGATACATACCCAAAAAAACATAAACCTCGCTTATACTATTAATGTACAACACAAAAACATTTGTCCAACACTCTTGGCCCTTTCGGTACGAAAACAGTGGATGCCGTATTGTACAAAACTTTTTGAACTCAGGGGAGGGATGAAATACTTTATGTTGGGTATGAATTTTTTGGTTTGTATAAGCAGAAGAGTTCGCCTTGGCGTTGGCACTTAGTTCAGTTGTCCAGAAAATTGCTACGAAGTTTAATACTGAGTGGTGGTTTGTCTTGACGCATGCAGCCTGTTGGACAACGCTTTATGTTCATAACTAGCGACCCGCCCCGGTCGCGTTCGGGTGCGATTTACAAATATGGCGTTGGTTTACAGCAAGTATACACTAAATGCTTAAGTTAACGAACACAGGATTAATAGACACTGAATTGTTCACAAAGTCTTTGTAAGCGAGCCCCTAAAAGACAAAAAATGGCTATTGTGGGTATTCCTTAAAAGATACACATGCTGTCGCAGACTTTTTTGTTGACCTTTTGATATCTACAATTCTGTAGTACATTAATTTGGCGTATCTCTAATGGTTTAGTTGGCGTAAGCCATATAAGCGCCCGAAAAGAACCTTTTGCCGATTTGATTATAAAACCGTCGACATTTCTCTACTATCCGAACATAAAATATAAATGTATCATATATCTAAACCTTCAAGAAATTCTCTAAATTATGGTGAAAACCTTAGCAAAATCCATCATGTAGTTTAGAAGCCTTAGCCGAATACATACACACACGCGGCCGGACGACTTTGTTTTATATGATGCAGATGACGGCGGATGATAGCCTACTATCTACAAAATGGTAGGGGTGGACCCAGAAGAGAGGTCAGGTGGTCACATGGGACCCACCAAAACATTACGTTGACATGCAACTGTCCTATGAATGTTTTAAGATTGGAATTCAGTAATGTCAAAATTTAAAGTAATGATTTTCTTTGTTTAATCTAATATTGTTTCCTAAAACTATGACGACACACTGCCCTCTTCCCATGCCACATTCGAAAGTCTGTACTTGCACCTGCACAATGGGCAAGTGACCCGCGCCATCCCAAAACCGAAAGTCTTAAATCCGCTCCTTCAAAGTGGTCACTTCCTTTCGAGAATTTGTTGCGTCTAACACGAGTAGTTATTAATTATGTTTAAATCGTTAGCTGGAAATCTCAACTTTTGACGAGACGCACATGTACCAATCATTACTTGGCAGCCGCGCATGTCCATGCCTAGCGTTGTTGTACATGCAGTGTATATATACAAGTTTAAAGGCTGTTCACGATAACGTGGGCACTATTCAAATCAGCCTTAGAAAAAAGTTTCTGCCCCTGCCTGCCAATATTTAACGGACGCACCGAGTGGCATGCGCTCAGTAAGTTGGCAATAATGGATGGAAGTAGTTCCACATCTTAAAGTCGAATAAAAAGTGTTAGATAACCATTTGTGATGTAAATTATTTCTTTCGCTGTCTGTTTTTAATGCACGGTAGTGTAGAAACGACCAGTTTTTTTAAATAATAATTACTTTTCTGACAATTCCAAAGTTTCACTTGATCGACGCATGAATAAAGTGATGAAGCCTATGACAATGTTAATTTTACATAAGGCGTAAGAATACACAACACGCCTACAAGTAGATCTTAAGCAGGGCTTTCAAAAGTGCTAATTTTACCGTGAACAGCTTATAAAAAGGGAAGGCGACGTTTTGCTGTGAATATATGGCATCCAAATTATTATAAGCATGCCTCAATGAACATAAGGAAAACGCCAATTGTTTTAAGAAATTAATTTGTATAGAGTCCCAGATTATGTATTTGTAAATCATCAGTATTACACGCATAATTTTCTCCTTGATCGTTGTTTGGTTTTCTGCACGCCACGCAAGTCGTTGGACCAGCCCGAACTCGTGAAGCTCTCCAGCTACAGAATCCTTGCAGCAGCAATGTGAATGTAGCGAACTGGGTGCGTCATTCTGAAGCCGGGCGGAGTTGGGAGTTATTGACCGCCAAACACGTGATGCGCATACAGGGGAGACGTAGGCTGCGGTTGTGACGTCACACTAGTCACGAACGGTCGGCATCGCCGCCACGCGTTCGTCTGGAACTGCGTTGTCCAGTATTTCAAGTCTCTACATAGTCTATTCGCGATTTCTTCACACTTTTTGAAACATGTGCGACGTGCTTGGTAGTTCCTAAATATGTCCTATATCACAACCGTTTTATATTCAGTTGACATAACAATACCTTTTTTTATTTAATTGAACTTTTACTTATAAATGAAATATGATTTATAAATAAAGTATAACTAATATTAATAAAAGTAGGTAGAAAATAGGTGAGTTGGCAGTGCCTAACAAGAAATAGTTCTTATGAAAAATATGATTGCAGAGTGTGTGCTCAAATGCGGAGCTATGCCCCATTGGTGTGATTTTCGATTATAGTCCATTCCCCATTGGAAGTAACTTTCTTGGAGTCCTGCTAAATATCTACTTGCAGGTCCGTTTCGTATCCTTCCACCAAATGTAAACAAACATTGCCATGCAGCATCTGTCAAAATCAACGTTTACATTCCATTGTGTGTGTACATATGTTCGTATACTTTCGCTACACCTAAAAATAAACATTGAAACGTGACTTCTACTTTTATACCTGTCAAATGTGTTGTTTACTGTTTACAGCTTTTCAAAGAATTCTGTTATATTCCAAAAACCATTCCATATGAATATTTACAGTTTAGGCCTCTAACATTATTTAGGTCAGCTTTATGACATTTTAAAAATGCCTGAATTGAAGACAGTTCTTACGGTTATTTTACATTAACATATTTGTTTTCCACGACGTAGCTCAATACATGTAATGCACGTTAATATTTTGCCGCGACTGTTTAACACTGTTACAACTGCGAGGTAAAGGGCTGTACTAATTGTAAATTGCCTTCTTGTAATTTATGCGTGGGGTCATTTCTCCAAATGGACGGCCTCAGTTGGAATAAATATTAAAACGAAGGAACAACCAGTGAAAAAGGCACATTAAATTCAAGCACGCAACTCGTGTTGCTCATTTTTGTCATACAAACTTTAAAAGATAGTGGTGAACATGCACACAAATAAGTCTAAAATAACTTTTATTTCGCTCATATTTCTATGTATTGCTACTTACTGTTTATTAAGTTTATTGAAATTTATCGGGCTGGGCTTAGTATTTTTCTTCTGGGATTGTGGAAAATTACGTTACACGACTGTGTTTCAAACCCCTTAGGGCAAAGGCACAACGTTGTGATAAATAAACAGACGTGGGTGTAAATAAATAACTTCGTCATAACAACAGTTCACATTTAAAATGTATAAATAGTGCTAATCAAATACTTGAAATCACGCACGCACAGAGTCAGCGTATCGACCTCGATGTACAAAGGCACGCCATTTCACAGACGCAATGATTAACGAAACATACGTCACAGTATATTTATTACTGCTGTGGAAGCACAGATTTATCACAACATCGTAACTTGCCTAGGTAGGTTTAAAAAACACGTCTACAAACGTGATGTATTAATTTGAAGTATTTTTCGGAGTAAGAATAATTTACGTTTCGTCTGACAAAAAGCAACACGCCATGTCACGGTTCGCCACGTCTGCTAACTTCACTAGATAACTGCCCCGCCATCATATCTAAATATATTAAAATACGTATTCAAACTTTAAAATATCTTTTCAGTTGTAAATTACAAATTCAAAAATCAATATTTTGCTATAATAAGTATGAAATATGCTACAATTGGAAACATGTATAACATCTGTCCTTACTAACGAAGTGAAATTTCCCGAGTGTAAAAGAGACTAAGAAAGAGAGAGATCGCGACAAGCCTCGCCAGCAAACAATACCGTACCATTACGGCCTACTCACATTTCCCGCTGTTATTTTTAACTGTAAAAATGAGATACGTTGCCATCGGGGCTACTTAAATATTTCGATAGGCACCGTTTTATTTACAAATAGTATACTAGAAAACGAGGTTAAAATAATATATTAAATGTGAACTATTTCTTACCGGTCGTTGCCAACACGTCGCTGCACCCGCTGTTGTTATTAATTTCTTTTTTAAATATGAATTATTACATGTTATAGAAGATATTAAGGTAAAGGTTAATTTATTCAATAATACAGTACTCTAAAGTTAACCACAGTGTTATATATTTGTGGAATACAGGTGATATGTTATGCCTCGAGTGTTTTTTTTTCTTCAAAGATTGATTTTCGTAAGTCGCTTCCAATCGGGAATGGACTATAGATTAAGATTTGTACGAGGCGGAAGAATATCCTGGAGGACTTCCGGAAAGATGGAAGAAACAGTGTACTGCCTACCAAATTTTTCGAATGCTTACTAACTGCATCACACAGTTGACTGACATGTGATTCACGCAATTAAAAACTTCCCGTGGCGGCGTTCCAAAACGTTACTCCGAGAGGAAAGTAACAGTTGACGAAAGCAAGAGCAAACTTGGTTTACGAACGAGCATATTGTAAATAACATGCTTATAAGCAAACAATGTAAATTCCAAAAGATATTTATCACTTTCCCTAGATTTTTCTTATCCAAAAAAATCAGTTGTTTACATGAATAACTTTTAAAATTTAATCGTAAGCATGTCTAAAAATGCATTTATACAAGTTAATTTTATCACTCATCTGAATTTTTCCTGTGTGTCTATAACCAGAATGTCCAGATTTCCTTTCAGGTTGTTTAATTCTACCAAACTAGCCGCCATTTTCGGTTTACCCTTCGTTGCTCGCTGAAATATTGCTCAGATATTACTTTGCAGTTACGGGACACTGCCAAGAGCGGATAAATGATGTAACTGGCTGAAAGTGTGTTGAGACAGCCAAAGAGCGAAGGTGACTAGCGGAGTAACGTTTTGGAACGCCGTCCAGGGTAATCTCAACATGGATGTAAAAAGTGACACGGGTTGGCTGGTTGTCGAGGGCAGCCGTCGGGCGAGGCCGTGTGAAGTCACGGGGCTAGCGGACAATCGTAACAACTTGCTTGTCGAAAAAGTGCCTTCCTCCTCTTCCATTGCAGCCTAGAAGGGGGAGGCCCGCTTGCCGGCTGCACAGGCCCTCCGAGCTATTTTTAGCAGCCCCAGGGGAGCGGCTCCTTGCAGCAGGCGTGGACCCCGCTGCCTGGTCAGCGCCTCTCACAACTTCTTCCCTCAGCTTCCTCTACAACATCATCTCCCTGCAATTACATTTGTTGTAGGCTGTTAAGGTTTCTTCAGAACCTCTGAAAGCCCTGTTTACAACCTACTTTCCCATTCAGCCCTCCCCCATGTCAAATTAACAGTGCAGTCGACCTGACTACTTTAGGCCGTGTCTACATTCGGCCGTTCCTGTGGACGTGTCCGAAACTCGGCATCAAGTGACGCCACGTTGACGCGGTCCTAATACGGTCTACAAATGCGTTGTCCGAAGTTAGTCTTCAGAATCTGATACAAAATAACTAAATTAGGCATATTATTTGTTGTTGTGTAGTGATGTTTAAATTTGCGGTATTATTATTATAGTTTACGAAATGGTAGATTTGAATATTTATTTATAGTAAACGCCTTAACGGTTTTATTTTAAATAAGTTTGTCAACTGACATCCAAATTTTATTTTTTAAACTTAAGTTCTAAAAAGTTATTACCTTCAAATAAAATTGTTCAGACAGAAAGAAGACATCCCTAATTATTTATTACCATTTTATAATATTTGTTTTTAGAATGCCCACCTTGCACATCCTTTGTAATACTATAAACATTTCACGAATGTGCGTGAAAGTATTTGAAATCTTCTTCTTTTTCTATCAGCTTAGGGGACAACTTTGGTCAAAGTTCAGTTTTCCGATTGCTTCAACTTGGGACACCATGGTGTCAGAGGGTCACGTGCACCAATCAGCGCGTCCTTGTCCTAAGACGCAGGTTGGGATAGCCCAATTGTAGACAGGCCCTTATTCAAGCATCAAAGTGAAACAGTGGAATTGTTAATGTAAACGTTTTAATAGTACATCATGTCTCAGGACCGTTTCTGTTAACTTGCTGCCAACTTAACAGGGAGCCAGTATGCCAGTGTGTATGTCATAATAGGCACAGATTTCAATGATTTCATTTCAAAGGTTGGATTCAAAAGTGCTCACTTTATCATATACAAATATTTTCAATTCTTGTAAGGATTTAAAAATATTGCTATAATTAATCCTGGCCTTAACTGGTCTGACATGATCATCCTAAGGTGTTTAATGTTATTAGATAACTCCTTGGCTCTGCAGCCCCTGTTATAGGAGACCCCCATTTACACAACAGTGTTAGTGGGAGAAGCAAGAGCACCTTGACAATATGTACTTCACAGCAAGATTAAGGAAATCTTAGCAGTGACATTTGGCAGACACACATTGGCACTTCTCAGCTCACACTTCTGAAGACGTGTGACAAATGTTGCCTATGAAGTGCTCCCCAATGTGGGTTACTGGCACTGAGTAACTTTCTTTTTGCCATGCAATCGTACCCTCTACTAAAATTTGTTGTTTCTTACAGGCAGCTTGTGTTGTTAAAGAATGATTTTGTTTGTACTTGATTCTGAAACCTTTGTTGTAATGTTGGTATCTGTGCAATTTGGCAAATTCCAGAACACTTGTCTCCTGAGTGTGTCATGGTGATGAATTATTGAATTTGAAACAAACCTAGAGAGATTATCTATGTTTTTATATGCTCCCTTTTTTTTTTGTAAGCCTTGATTTTTATTCTGTAGAGTTATGGAATTCTGTTGCAAATGAATCCCATACTTTTGATAAATTAATCCTGCCTGTACTTAATGCTATTCGTCATGTTTCAGCTATAATGTTGTTTTTTTTTACCCAACTATCAAAGAACTTCAACAATTCATTTTGACTATTTGAAATGTGACCATTAGTATCATACGTACATTTGAAAAGTTATTCCAAGAAGTTACTTTTGTGTCCTGTAAAAACTATCTCTGTTGCCATTACATCTTAAAATGGGTTATGATAATCTGTGACAGAGGTAAATATATAACTATGTAGTTAGGTTAGGGCTCTGTAATAAAATATATTAGGCAAATTGCAATTCTTAAACAAATTTGAGGTGGAACAACTATTGTGTTTTGCAAAGGATTCAGTAAGTCACTGAAACTAAGATGGTTGTCTTGGATACACCATTGTCTTGAGATTGCTTAGTGAGTGATCATAGTTTCCAAAAGTACTTATGTGTGAGAGTATTGAAACATAAGTGAATTAGAAAATAAACAAACCTTTAATTGATTTCATGCAAATCATAATTTCAAATCATTTCCTGGGTATTTTATCAATGTGAAAGTTGAATGTATGTGTGTGCCATACTCACCCATCCTTAGTATGAATGACATGGCATTATTTAAAATAGGATAACCTGTAAGGAAAAAAAAACAACCTCAATTGTAATGTTTGTTATCTTGGCAATTCCTTGAAATAAAAGGAATCAAAGAAACCCTGAGATGGCTTTTTTCCAGGCACATTTTAAAAGTAAGATCCATTTTGAAATTAGAGGAAAATGTATAAAGTAAATTTTATGACTAAAATGTATTTACATATTTACTTGACTTTTTGACATAGTCACCTTTAATTTTCACACACTTCTGTTAGTGCTGCCAGTTTCCTTATCCCACTGTCAAAGAAGTCTACCATCTGTTTCGTGAACCATTGATTCACACTGTACTCAATTTCATGATCTGTAAACTGTTGCAATGAAAGCCATTTCTTTAAAAATGCATAAAGAGATGAACGTCATTTGGTACTAGATCAAGGTTGTATGGAGGATAGTCAAAAATTTCCTTAACATTTGAACAGTTCAAACTGCTGTGTGTGGTTGAATATTATTGTGCATTACATTGTGCCCATCAACTTCAGATTTGTCTGTGGAGCTCAACTGCACCATTGTTTTTGGCTAACAAAAACTGGATCACAGCACAAACTTAACAATTGGCATGATTTATTTATGGTCATACTTGGCATCCAATGCTAATCTGATTGCATCAAAGATGATGGCAAGCTACTGAACCAAACAGTGGAACATCACACCCAAAATCTCAATCCTCAGTATTCAACGGTGACAATTTCTAAAGTGACTTTACTTTTAAAAATCCATCTTGTAATTTTACCAGTTTTCTTCCTTAGTCTCCAATCCTTGTGCCCAAAAAATAGTGCAAAGAAATTTTGCAAAGGTTACTAATTTTATGTTTGGTGAATTTTCACCTTCAATTGTAAGACACATTTGATTATTTGATTATTGGATCCGGAGTGCTTTCGTGTAATAGTGTTCATCAGACCACCCGCACAGTGTTTATTTATATGACTCTAGCTTCCCTGCCAATTGGCTTGTGCAAAGTCATCAGCAGCTACTGGTTGGCTGACTTCCAGAGGTTGCGTATGCTAAATGTTTACTCCTATAGCATTTAGAATTCATATGCTAGATAAAAAATATACACGTGATACGAAAGTGTGGTGGATACATGTTCGAACACCTTTGAGGGGTCGAACAACCCTGAGAACGTATTGAAACAAATGGTAAAGGGCTGGCTTTACAATTTTCGTGTATTTAAAATACTTGCCATGATACTCTTTCCTTTAAAGTTGACCCTGTTTCAGAAATGTATTATTTTTGTTTATTTAGAAATGCATGACTACCGCAATCCTGTTCGCAGTACTGAGCTGTTCACTATGTTCTGATGTATACTGTTACATTCTCTTTTAACTCAGTTTTTAGTTGCATGTTGCTGATGCAGAGGGCAGCAAGATATCACAGTTACTTGTTTCAGGTCCATGCAAAACATGAAGAGAAGACTGAGAGCAAGTCTGTGTATCGGGAGTACAACAGAGAGTTCATGCTGCCCAAGGGCACGAATCCAGAGACCATCAAGTCCTCACTGTCCAAGGATGGTGTACTCACAGTGGAAGCACCTCTGCCAGCGATAGAGGGCGAGAAGCTCATTCCTATTGCGCAGCACTAACCTCACACCCACACACATACAAACATACACACCCTGCTCTTGCATTCATGTGTGCGCTTTGCACTCTTTCCAGCCAGTGATGTGCACTCCGGGTTTGCATGCCTCTCGCTGGTTCTACAGGCCTTGAGGTTGTTGCAAGCACAAAATTTACCCACACATTTATGAGAATATAGTATTCGATGGGTCACCAAGTTAGATTTTATTTTTGTAAATTTGTGGACAGTTAACAAAAATACTAACAATTATTATTTTTTGACCCCAAGTATCTTGCACTACACTTGAATGTGTTTGTTGAAATTTTTGATAAGTAACAATTGGAAAAAGAAAAAAAAATTGAATTGCTAAACTTATTTGCCATCCTTTGTAATTCACAGTGAATTTGCATAGAAATACATTGATACTTGGCAGTTAGTTCAATGAACACAACCCAGTGATAAAATATTTTATTTATGTAGTTAGTACACATTGGTAATCATCATCTGTAGCAATACAGTTTCTAAGATAGATGGTCTTGTTTTAATTTATAATTGGTGAAAGAAATGTCAAATTAGTGTTTGTGGTGTAATACAGTTACAAATACTCATGCCAGATATTTAATTTACTATGATTTGTAAATGTTATGAACACATTCACTTTTGGACTGAAAATACATCGAGAATGTCTTACGTTTGGACGATACACAAATGCTTTATGAAATGTGGCTTGCTAAATTGTGATCACAGTACATATTTGTAATAAGTTGATATACTGTAGGTGCTCAGCTTAATACATTAATTTGCACTGAAGTTGTGATGTGACCATAAATTTGATATTTTTGCCTTTCATGTTGTGGATGCTTTTGTATTGTGTAACTCAAAGTAATTGGCTAAAATGTAGCCTTGTGAGTATCGTCATTTTCAGTTTTTGTTATTATTGCTATATACATTTATGGAAAATATAATTATGTATTACATGTTAACTGAATAAAAATGTCTTGAGCGTATTAAGACTCCCTTTCAAGATGTGTGTTCATTAATGAATTCCCTCACAACAGCAACACTTTTTGTAGCATTTGTGGAAGCAGCTTAATTTTACCTGAGTCAGGATGTGATTTTGGAACATGTTCAAAGTAAAAGTGAGTGTCATTTCTGGATTTTTCTGGCAACACATTGGGTATATAGTACATAAATTCTTGACACATGTAAGATTAATCCGTCCTCAAACCATCAAAATTTTCTCCATTTTTAAAGTGCGGTATAGGGTGTTTGTTTTAGTTACTGCCTGCATAATTTGCCAAGTTTCACGTAGTACTTTAATGAAACAACCCATTGTCTGGAAAGGAGATTAAACCTAATGCTACTTGATGCACATACTGTACACAATGATAGTGTTGAAATGTTGCACAATGTTTGTGGTTTTCTGCTACATGAAAAATCAAAGGTGCAATTTAGGTCATTTAATTTCTATACAAGCATTTTAGTGTTTTCTATTGATATTTATCCAGGAAGACTTCTAGTGGAACTGCAGCGTAATTCTTAATTTTTTGCTTATGGTAATGTTACCAAGTTTAATAACAATAGGACATGTGAACAATAATGTTCGCTTGCATGGAGGAAAAAAAAAAAAAAAAAAAAAAAAAAAAAAAAACCCACACACACACTCACTTTTTTTTTTTACACATACCGGATGTTCAAAAATTCCATCACCAAACTTCAAGGGATGATGAAGCAGACAAGAATAAATAGGTTTGGTTTATCAACTATGTGGCAGAATCTTGTACTGAGTGTCAATTGAGCATCTACTGAGCATGCACAGGTAAAGTAAGAGGGTCGAGAAGTATGTGGGTGTGACTGAGAAAAAAGTAATTTTAGATGTTGGGGATTAGCATCAGCAAGGTTACAGTAAATTCTCAATGTGACCATCGCTGACATCATTGCAGAGCCGGTAGCATCGTAGCAGAGACCCGTGTTGACTGGAAAATTTGGCGTGTGCCCTGTATGATTGGGGCTGCTGCATGAATTTGTGCTACAAGTTCCATCTGAGTCAACAGGATTTGAATACACTAAGGCTTTCATGTATCCCCACAGGAAGAAGTCCAATGGGGTGAGGTCCGGGGATCTTGCAGGCTAAGTTACAGGTCTTCACCGGCCAATCCACAGATTGCCATAAGTGTTGGTGATTACTGCATGGATGGTGTCTGCAAAATGAACTGTGGGTCTTCATTAGCCTGTTGCAGAAACCAGTATACTAATTCCAAACGAGGTGGGTAGTCGTCTGATAACATGACCTGTACACACATGGGATGGAAAGAATGAAGCAGCTGTTCATGCAACACCATCCATACTAAACTATGGTCAGCACCAAGCTCCATGGCAATGTACTTATTGCAGGATTATTCTCAATGTGTACCAACACTTCATCTGTCTGTGGTCATCCTGCATTTGGTCTGCTTACTATCAACATGCTGGTGTTTCCCAGTCTATAAGAGGATTGCAGTAAATGTCTGGTAATGAGGACACTTTGTCCAGGGGATAGTTAGCTGTATTTTCTCTGCGCTCTAAGACAATTGCCTTCAGTCACACCTTACACATGCATCACAGTTTTCTTCAGGTGTAGCGCTCCATGGTGATATTACCAAGGTCACTCAGGTTCTAGTGCTACACACTGTTAACAGACGTAAGTTGTACATGGACTGGGCATACACAGGCATACTTTGAGAGTATGATGTCGCAACTACGTCGTTCAAATCAGCATGTATTGTAATTGATTTATGAACAGAATGCTGCCCATGGCCATACCTGTTGTCCGATCACTGTAGTTACACAACACTGGACATGGTCAGTACTGGAATGTGTGATCAGTTGGGCACAAGACATGTTGTTGGCATCCCTCCATTATTCACTGTACTCACATTTGATGTCGCATCGCTTTTGCTATTAAATAAAGTAATCCCCATCATGTAACATTATTTTATTCTCAATTACACCCACAAACTTAGACACTTGTACTTTACCTGCACTTGCACAGTACACACTCCGTTCGAATTTCCGCCATATAGTTAATAAACCTGGAATTTTTGAACATCTGGTATATAGAGTAGGGTATCTACAGATTTAAACCAAAGTAATTATAAACAAAAAATGCCCCACCCTCAACCAAATTACACTTTCTATATTTTGTTTCTATTCTTTTATTTTATATATACCTTGTGTACAATGTTAATTGTATAACTAATATACATCATTTGAGATCTAAGGCTTACATGTTACAAACAACATGAGAATTTCATTCCTCTTTCTAGGAATGAGCACTTTCCTGACATTTTCCAGGTTTGAAACAAACTTCATAAATTAACTTTTACAACACTAGTGCAAAAGTCCCTGGCTCTGGGAACAACTTCTACCCACACAGCCACAAGCAAGGAAATAAATCAAGTTGGACAAAATGGACAAATCGTAAAAAGTATGAGAATCCACAAAATTGAAAATCCAAAAGGCTCGCAAACATTCCGCATAACATGGCACCAGAGCAAAGAAATGTATACTGCCCTACAATAAAAATAGAGCAGTACACAGAAGGATACATCAAATGGTACTGCAACTGATACAGATGAGTAATGCAGGCTGTCCACTGAAATTCTGTTTTGGAATTCCTTGACTTCTTCCCGTTTTCCACGCAAAATCTTACCATTTTCCCTGACCTACTTTCAGGACCAAAACCTTTCAATACCATGTTTTTCCACAGCTGATGGAACAAATATGCTACCAGTGAAGTTAAATAAAATTACACTGCAACAGACCAAGCAAGCAGGGCCAAAATTTTATTCAGCCCATAGATATTTCTCGTTACTCAAACTATCAACTCCACACGAGTGCTTATTACAAAACCCACAGATACTTTATATTGTATATATAGATCCTATGCCACTTGAAAAAGATGTATTATTGCCAGTTCACAAACTTAAAAATTGAAATTTTGAAAAACACATGCTCACAAATCACAATTACACTATCCTGTGTTCACACAACTAAAAACTTATGCAGAGTAGCAGGTGAAATGCCCCAACATCTTCCTGTCTTTTCCCTGTGGGTGGACCCTGTAACACACACAATTGCAAATACAGAGTAACACGACAATTACATAGGATCTGTGGTACACCATCTAGCCATCAATGGTGGGTTGCACCCCTTCGCATTGCGATACATACGCATAAGTCCAGCAGATGCTGGATGTTGTTTTAAGGCAGACTGGCCCACAATTTATTGTTGGACTGTGTTCTAAATCCTAGATACTGTGGCATGGCAGCAGCTGATATACAACTGGTCCTACACATGCTCGATTCAGGACGCCAGGGGAGCAGGCAGGCCTTGATAGTGTTTGGACATGATGGCGGCAGTCCTGAGTGACCCGTGCCATGTGTGGTCTGGCGTTATCCTGTTGGAATATTGCACCTGGAATCCCGGCCATAAATAGGAACAGATGGGGGCACATAGGATCTCGTCCACATACAGCTGGGCCATCAATGTCAAACATAACACAATGAGAGTGAATTAGCTATCATAGGCTATGGCTCAACAGACCATAATGCCTCCCATGGGGAATTGTGGTGCTCGATAGTGATGTTAGGATTGTGATGTTCATCAAGGACCCTCCACACCCTAGCGCAGTGAATATCAGTCCCCATAATGAAGCATCGCTCATCACCAGAGGTCCAGAAAATTAGCATTTTGAAAACTAAATTTAGCATTTTAAAAGTAAATATTATCTAAAGGAGTAAAAAATAATTAAAACCATAAGTTTTCTTTTAGAAATTATATTTCCAAGCAAATACTTATTCATTCTTCTGTGCTCCCTTAATCCTATTGACTAAAGGTGTTATGTACACGACGCAAAATAAAATCACACCATTGACTACATGCAGAAGATGTTCATACACAACACAAAATCAATTGTGCCATTTCCTACACATCGACACGCTGAGGATGTTCCTTCACGACACATAATGCGATGACTTTGAACAGTTTCATAAGAATACCTTCTTCCGTTTTGCTATGCAAAGTTCATTACGTACACGTTTTCCATCGTAATTGCAACAAAATATGCTGCTATCAATCAAAATAAAAACCTGTATTACGGCATGAAAAAAAAAAAATACAAGAAGTGGTGTGCTGCTTATTTAAAATATATTGGCATTAAAAACATTTTTTACTCCCAAAACATGTTTATAAATGTTGTAAGCATACAGTGCATTTTACTGTTTTAACTTCTTTTTTTTTTACTTCCTTAGAAACTAAGAACAAATGAATAGCTGTTCACTCCTGCAATAATTTGTTCACTCACGTTCATAAACAATAACCTTTATCCCGCATGTGTAAAATGTAAACGTGTGCGCTCTGCCGTACATGAAGAAACAATTTTGCTGCTGTCAGAGATTAGTAAAACCTAATCTCTGACTCAGAGATTTTCTGCTCCAGCTGCTGTACAAGAGAAATATATCTCATTTAGTTCGTACACCCACTGTTGCACCACAAGTGCACCTTGATAGATGCCATTTTGTGTAACCTGTTGCTGTGGTTTTGCGTTCTCAAGTAACGTTGCCATAGCACTAAGGTCGTAGCTATATGGTAAGCCATTTTGGGGCGAGTGTTGCATGCATGTCTTGTATCTATGACACATGAAAAATTTTTTTTACAGTATTTAAAATACATTTTCCATGAATACAAACATAGTCTGCAAGTACTTTTATTCAAAAAAGATCAATCTTTTATTTACATTGAAAACTAACTCAGTGAAGGGCATTTGTCAAAAATTTAGTGCATTTTCAGAAGTTTGTCTCCTTTATCGCCAAGTAATAAAATTTTGCATGTTATAGTGAATAGTACAACTTTTCACATTTTATCGTCGTTATTTCGCATTTGCAAAATTTGCGGGACTTTACTCATCATTAAACACCACACACCACCAGTCTGGCATTCCACACTGCTCTAGCCTGGCAAAACAGCATGGCGGAAGCTATCTGCAATCCCAGCACCCCTCAAGTGTCAGGACATGGTTTGTGGGCACAGTAACCTCGACACTGGCCAATATTGTCACCCAGTTCACTATGGGATCTCTCTGCACCTGGTACACAATGTGTTGATCCTCTCAATTGATCTAGTGGTTGACCTCGCTTGTCCTCTGTGTGTGGGCACATTCACATATCAACTGCTCCTAACAACATTTGACAGTATTGTCCGAATGATCCACCCTGTTCATCCTGAGGAGTCCTCTCTCAAAATTCGTCAATTCCATAAAGCCAAGTGCATCTTCCCGGCATTCTTCTTCACTCTACTGACGTCTGATATTTCTCACATTAATGTGGCTTTGACTACATACCAGTGTATGTAACCACTGGTCGGTGCTCGCAGTGCAACTGCTGTGTATGCAATCAAATGCAAATGCATCAATATGGAATCCTGTGCATACCAACCCGTGCTCTTTTACATCAATTCGTGGTTGTCTCGTGGTTTCTTTGTAGTGTGCTATCTTCATTTCTGGCAGTGTACACTATAGCATTTAAAGAGAGACTAAATCATGCCATGCAAGATGGCCACCTTGAGAACACATTTTTTGTACGACAGTTGTCCATATTTTTAGGCCTTTTCCAATTGACTGCACGGAGTATGCATCAAAATATATAAAACTGCAGTTATTACAGACTGCCCAAAACAAGTTACTTATTCAGCCATGTTTGCACATCTGTGCTACGAAAAGGATAGTTTATTGAATCAGCACCCAAATTTCACTATAATGTAAAGTGCCAAGGCAAAGTCAATAGTCATGTTAACCATTTAGTTGGGGACTACACAGCACACGAGTCTATACTGAATTTACAAAATAAGGTGTTCAGTATAAATTATTTGTATCACTTTTATTGCATTACCATAGTGTAGTTTTTCCCTGATGTTTTAAATGAGAAATCCTTTTAGAATAAATGTAATTAATTTAATTTCACAGATGAATCTACTACATGATACAAACCATCCATTTACACATATTTTACCCATTCAGTGCAAGTTTTCACATTTATTAAGAAGCTATGTACAATGATATACTTGTTTGGTGTCTCTGACAAAACTGCTACGAGTACAAAATAATCAGTTATATTATTGACATCCAGTCATAAGTCATTAAGCTGTGTTGGTCATTAAGTATAGTGGTAATATTTACAAGGGTCCAATAACAGGCCTGCTTACTCATGACAATGTCGCAGAGTGGAGTTATTGTCACATGGTCACCTATGTGCTACACACAGGGGTGGGAGGCATTCCCCACACTCTAACATAACTGTTGATAAAACTCAGGCCAATAACTGGGTCGTGCAATGATAAAATGTCCCAGTCAAATAACTAGGCCTGTCCAGATGGGCAAAGGGAGGAGGAAGGCAGATGGGTAATCTGTCAAAGTGAGATACTATTAAAGAAACGCTCCAACATTTAACATTAATAAACCACTGGTACAAATTCCTTAATCCATCAATACACGTGTAACTACTATTGTGATTCTTTTTTAAGGATGAATACGGTTAATTGATTTTTACTAAAAGGTTAACAAAAATTATTGAATTAATATAGTGTAAAGGGGCTGGGTTAGGTGCGAGAATCCTGCTGTTGATTCCAGGTCTAAGGAGTCTTTGGGCAGATGTCACTTGCTCACATTAGGATGGAGGGTAAATAGATTGTTGTTTAATGGATAAAATTATTAGAATTGTGAGGAAATGTAAAAAAAAAATTAATTAAAAACTTGATATCTCTATCAAACATCAATGGTGAACACATGTAAATCACTAAAAACCAGGTATGTTTTTGTTCATGATATTGGCCTGCAACTTCTGTTTTCAAATTATTGTTTAATTGTAATTTGAGGTGGCATTTTTATAGCATGTAACAAAATGTAAATCTTTGTTTGTTTTATGTTGCCTAGAGTCAACACTGACATTGGTGTGGATTTAAGAGTGGACACAGGTGATGTGCAGCCTTCCCACTCTCCAGAACCAAATATTTACGTTAAATAACTAATGTAGTTATTTTTAGGTTCTTTATTTTCACTCCTAAAAGGTTTCTCTATTTTTATTTTTATCTCAGAATATCATAATCTCAAGTGTCTAGAAACTGCAGTTCATTGTCACTGTAGTGTTACATTCTTTAAAGAAACTTTGAGAACAAAATCTATGTTTTGATCCACACTGGTGAATACTGTTACTACTGTGGGTTTAAACCAAAATTATGGAAATTTGAACTTATGTTCCTAATACTGTATATCTGTATTAAAATAAACTTTATACAATCCATGTTCTCGTGTCCCCTAACGGACAAAATAATGGCTGCACAGTGGTCTCAACAGCAGCAGAGACGCTTGGTCACGAGGGTGTGAGACGAGGTAAAAATAGAAACTGCCCGGGCCTGGCTGCTGCACATGGGAACAGCCGCAAGCTGATGCACACGCAAACAACTGTGGACTGCCCACATACTTGGCAATGGCCCTCGAGCCTCCCCCCCATACCACCCCAACCTGACCCAGGTCAGGAAGAGCACTTATAAGTGTTTCTGGGTCACTTGAATCTAGCAGCAAGACTGCCAGATGTTCTACATGATCATAACTACCTAATTATATAAACTGAGTTAATGACAGTATCTGTTGTTACGTACTCCTTCCCATCAAAGCTTATAAAGTTGTGGTACATTAATACTACACACTTGCAAAAACGGGACATTGTAAGATCACATCCAAACTTAAAAGCAGAGGTTATGTTAACCTTACATTACATTATATGTACACATGTATGTATGCATGCATGCAAGTACATACACATTGTACAGACATGCACATTATATAGTCCATTCCCTTTCTTTGGCTGTTTTGATTTTTTTTTTTTTTTTTTGAAAAATCACCATAGGACTAACATGTCAACCAGTTTATTGAATTACTCATGTTTAATAACACTCAACATGAAAGGTTGCAAGTAGGCCATTAGGCTACCAAAAATATACAAAAGGACAGGAATTCAAGTACTCGCAGAGTAGTACATTTTGACAGGCGTGTACACACACACAATAGGCATCACATTTTCCACGTGGTTGAGTGATTTGCGACGTTTCGCTTGCTAGGCCATCTTCATCAGTCAGTGAGTTGTAGGACACTGCAGTATGGTGGAAGGGCGCTGTTTGGTAGTAAACCTAGCAAGCGGCCGAGTGACGGAACTAGGGTGGGGCAGGAAGATTGAAAAATTGCAGGTATAGGTGATGACTATGGTTTGGAACTGTGATTACCTTATGTTGAGGCCTGGCGGCTGCCTGGATTTTGTTATGAATTGGTTAGCTATTTCCCAGTGTGTGAGTTCTGAGCTATTGCTTAAAGGTAGTAGGGCTTTCACTACACTGGTACTGTAGCAGGAATCAAAATCCTTGTTGTGTGATGCTGCATGTGCTGCATCTGGTTTGGTCTGCAGGTTATTGATGTGACCAATCTAAAAACACTTAAACAGCCCAACCTCAGCACCCCCCACACACACATGCGCGTGCACACACTTTTTTTTCTCTCTCTCTTATGACTCCTCATAATTTGACGCCCCAGAGGAAGTGCTGTACATCACAATAACGATGTACACCCTAAAAACTCCAGAAGCAAAGAAGACAGCCAGCAATTGTTGCAGGCACAAACATAGTCGCCAGTAACAAAATGTGCAAGCGTGGTGAGAAGAAAGGAGGGGAACCTAGGAGCAACAGACAGCGAGAGGAAACGGGAGAAGGGAGCCAAGCATGCACATGAACTTGCTGCCGAACATCAGTGCAGATAGCGCCACAGAGTAAAAAGCACAAGGTCGCGGCGCAGCCTATTTAGTTCACACCTGATAACTAAGTGGAAATGGAGTGGTGCCCCATCCTGTTGAAAGATTGAACCTTGGATATCCTGTTCCAGTTGTGGAAGTCTGTAACATTTTTAGGTATGAAATTCCTGAGATTGTGTTAGCGTTGAACAAGATAGGTCTGGCCATACACCTTTTCATGGTTGATAGCACAAAAAACATTCAGCTTGGGGGAATCGCATATATGCTTCAGATAACCTTTAGGATTTTCCAGACTTCAGATCTTGACGTCTGTGCACTTTGCCAGACAGGTGGAAGGTGGGGCTTCATCACTTAACACCAGCAATTTCATGAAACTATCAGTTTCCATTTTGATTTGCACGCCCTCAAAGAAAATCAGTCGCTTGACTTTGTCGTCCGGTTTCAGAGCATGCAACAACTGCAGATGGTATGGATGGAACTGCAAGCATGTGCATAAAATCTTCCACATGGTTGGGGGGATGTGCAATTCTCCGCTGGCTTTGGTGGTGAAAAAGTCAGATACCACTTATGGACACTGGGCCTGCTAGAACCATCTTCACCAAGTTTCCTTATGAATTTTTGTTGTACAGTGATAACAGACTGGCAGATATGAAAACCCAGCACCCAAAAAGCCTTCCAGTCTTTGTTGGCAGCCATTTTCTCTATCGTCCTAGCGACAAAATCAATAATATCTATTTCCCTTTCCATTGATACCATTTTCATGTATCCACATTATTAAACGAGTTATTCAAGTTTCTAATCGGAAAAATCATTTGTAATAAAACTGTGTAACACTGTGAATAACTTAAGAAAAGTATTCTATTTTTGAATAAATGAAACTTTAACTTCATATCTTCTATAAATTGTAATATTAATTTCATTATCAGTACGAATTAAAAATAGCAAGAGCAGTGATGTGCTGGCAATGGCTGGTAAGAAATAGTTCACAGTTAAATTATTGTTTTAACATAGTATTTTGGTATGCTATTTGAAAATTTAACCTTGCCTATGGAAATATTTAAGTTTTTAGGTAGCACTGATGAAAACCTATTTCATTGTTAGTTAAAAATATCAGCCCAAATTAAGATGCACAGGCCCTAGTGACATGGTGTTTTCTGTTTGTCTGAGGGCAACATTTGAATAGGCAGAGTGGAGCTTGTCACTCTCTTTCGGGAGGTTTGCAGTATTAGTAGTAACTGAAAATTATGCAAGTTTTCAATTTTAGCATATTTCAGACTTCCAGCAAATATAATGATTTTAGAATTTGGAATTTAAAACTAAAACAAGATTTTAAGTTTAGGACATGTAATTCTGGATGTTCAAAAATTTCAGTAGTAGAGAGTCCCACATTCACTGGGAAAAGGGAAGTGTGTCCTATATGATTGTGGTCGCTGCATGAACTATAAGTTTAGTCTCAAGAGTCAACAGAATTCGACTACACTATGGCTTTCATGTATCCCAAAAGGAAGAAGTCCAAGGGGATAAGGACCAGGGATCTTACAGGCCAATTTACAGGTCCTCCCTGTCCAATCCACTGATAGCGGTAAGTGTTGGTGATTATGGCATGGATGGGGTCTGCAAAGTGAGCCGTGCCCCTTAATGCTGATACCAGAAGAGGTACCCTCCTTCAATGTTGACAAGTGAACTTGCGAGAACAGTTAGTACATGGGTCCGGTGAGGTGAGGATGCAACATGTAATGTCAATTAAGTAGTCGCCCACGATACAGGCCCAAGTACTCACGGCAAAAGTCTGATGGCTCCACAAAACTAAATGACTTGGATTTTCGCCTGCCCATACCCGAGAGTTGTGTGCATTGTACATACCGTCCAGAGTAAATTGAGCCTCCTCTGTAAAGAACACACATTCCAGAAACCGTGGTTTTAATTAGCTTGTTGCAGAAATCGGTGTAGAAACTCCAAACAAGATGCGTACTCACCTGATCCCATAACCTGTACGCACACACAATGGAAAAGATGAAACAGCTATTCACACAACACCGTCCATACTAAACAATGGTGAGCACCAAGCTCCATGGCAATTGCTCGTTGGACTTCTTGCAGGATTATTCTCAATGCAAAACTACATGTCTTCCACAAAGTGAAGTGTACGCACCGTTCATGGTCGTCCTGCATACCAACAATGTGCTCCCAGTCGATCATGGATTGCAGTAAATGTTTAGTAATGAAGACATCTACCTTGAAGAAATTGTTCACTGTACATTTTCTGCGCTCTTCGACTATTGCCTTAAGCCGCACTGTACGCTAAGAGTGTGTTACGCAGTTCTCTCCATGTGTAGCACTCCATGGTGATACTACCAAGATCACTCGGGTACTAGAGCTACACATGTTTACCATCACAAAACACACACTTCTATAGGCTGATCATGGTAAAATGAGCACTTTTCAAAGCCCTGCTTAAGATCTACTTGTATGCACATTATGTATTCTTCCACCTTATGTAAAAGTAAAATTAACATTGCCATGGGCCTCGTCACTTTATTCACACGGCGGTCAAGCGAAAATGTGACGTTATAAGAAAAGGAAATATTTTACAAATCAATTTATTTTTACACTTCGGTGCATAAAAAAAAAAGTGAAATAAATAATTTTAGTTAACACAAATAGTTACCTAACACTTTTTATTCAACGTTAAGATATGAAACTACTTTCCATCCAACATTACCAACTTTACTGGGTGCATGCCACTTAGTGCACCCGTTAAAAATGTGTGCAGGTAAAGGCAGTAACTTTTTCTAAGGTTGATTTAAAAAGTGCTCACTTTATCGTGAACATCCTTTATCACTATGTACGAGAATGCACATGTAAACTCCGGAAATATGAGGTCATGACTACATCGTTCAAATTAGCATGTACTGTTATTGATTTGTAAACAAATTGTTGGCAACGGCCATACCGGTCGTTGCCCCATCACCGCAGTTATGCAACATTGGATGTGGTCAGTACTTGGGCATGGCATGTGCCATTGGCTACTCTCCGTTATTCACTGTACTCACATTTGCTGTCATATTGCTTTTGCTAATAATCAAGTAATCCATGACATGTAACATTCTTTTATTCTCAATCACAACCACTAACTTCTTCAACCCTCGTACTTGCCTGCGCATGCTCAGTACACACTCAATATGCATTTCGCCACATAGTCGATAAACATAACCTATTTGTTTTGGACTTCTCTCTAAGTTTGCTGACGGAATTTTTCAACATCTGATAAAATATATTTAGACGTGATCTTAGGACTATTACAAATCTGAAGTTGGCAAAAGTGGCGATGGAAGACATGCCAAGGCGTGTTGCTTGTAGCTGAACGAAATATTAATTTTTCTTTCTGCAAAAAAATACTTAAAATTACATCAAGTTTGTACAAATTATGTTCATTAAACCTATTTAGGCAAGTTACTATGTAAAAAGCTGTGTTCCCACGATATGAATGAATAGGTATACCGCAACGTGTATTGTGATCACTGTGTGCGATGCTGGATCAGTGTGTGTGCGAGATTGCAAATATTTGATGTGAAAAATTTATATGTTTTAATCATAAACTGTTTTTATGGCAAAATTGTTTTTTTTTTTTTTTTTTTAAAGTCACGTCTGTTTATTTATCACAACTTTGTCCTAGGTGTGCATTTGAAACTCTATTATGTAAAGTGCTTATGTTTCTGTGATTTTAATATTTGCCATAATCTCAACAATATACAAAACTCTGCCACAAAATTTTAAATAAATAATTAAATAAACCTAGTAAAACTAGATACCTATGCAAATAAATACAAGCAGAATAAAAGTTATAGTAAGCCTATTTGTGTTCATGTACACCACTAACTTTTCAGTTTGTCACTGCTACACAAGTTGCGTGTTTAAATTTACTGTCTTTCCATTGGAATGGTTAGGCTAACTCCTTTGTTTTAATATTTATTCCAACTGCGGCCGTTCTTTTAAATAAATAACCCAACACATAATAACAAGAGGTTAAATACTACAGTGCTTTGCCCACAGTTGTAACAGGGTTAAACACAGTCGCTGGAAAATATTAACATGTAGTATGTATACTGTGCTATGTCATGTATAACAAATATGTTAACAATATAAAATAACAACCTTAAGAACTATCGTCAATGCAGACATAGTTGAAAAGTCATAAAACTGACCTAAATATGGTAATAGGCCTAAATTGTGAACATTCGTGCAAACTGGTTTTTGAAATACCGAATGATAGAATTATCTGAACAGCTGGGAAAAGTTAGCAAAGCACTTGACAGTTAAAACATAGAAGTCACATGGCAGTGTTTATATTTACATGTAATGGAAGGATAACATGTAAACCTATACGTGTATCTAAAACATAGTGACAAATTTTGATAGGTTATACTAAGATGGAAACAGAAAGATTGAGATAGGCAACTCATGGTCTGGGAGTTTTTCAGTGTAAGGCATGTATCCCGGCATGCACGCCCCCCCCCCCCCCTTTTCCACTCGACGCCTACAATATGACCAGACCTCGGGCACGGCCGAGCAGATCCGATGAGGCACGAAGCTAAAACCGCTGACAAGATAATTCTCATGCTACCCCGGGCCAGAGGACGTCATGCTCCCTCGCTCCCCGCGCCGGCAGCCTACAAGCTGCCACTATATAAGTCCGGCCGCACCGAGCTCTGCAGTCATTCTTTCGCATCTCTTGCACTGCCCACAGCACTCTTAGAGCTTGGGAGAAGTTCGAAGCCTACAAGTTCACCTTTGCGGGAACCAACTACGTACATCGACGACCAGTCAACCCGGCGACATACAAACATGAACTTTCTTCTTTTAACTTAATTTGTCTCCTCCAGACTCCTTTAATTAGTAGTTTAACTGTAACTCTTATTTTCGTCTAGAATATGCTTTTCCTATTTATTTAGAACCAGGTCACCTACACTTGAAACCACACAGTTACCTTCAGCTATCCTTGACTTGGTAGGAGGTAGCACAGGTCACGTGTCCATAGAACTTTCAATAAACACACGTTGCTTTCTACTTTGCTACTTTTATTTCCAGGGCATATATCTGTATTCACAGTTGGAGGTAGATTATGCTGTGCACTGCCAACGGAATCCAGGAAGTTATTAAACCGAACTAAGACATACACATTAGACGGCTACCTGTTTCTTCCCATCAAACACACAGCACTATTAGTGGTTGTGGCGAAGAAACAGTAATGCCCCAACCACTAGTAACACCACACCAGGAGGCACGACACTCGGGTTGCTTCGCACTATTAGTGTGCGGTGACGGTGACCTGCAGTGCTGCCGGGTATTCTGGGAAGATGCACAACCAGTAGAGGCTTGGCGCGACTCCGGCTCAACATCCCTGGATGGTGGTGGATCAGTGGGGGGACTTATCGAGCCGGCTAACAAGTCACTATTGGCATACACTGTTAGTATTTTCGTTTCAGTGCGCTGCGTGATTTATAGAACTGTTACCCTATGCCTCATGAGAGGAGTGGTAGGAGATGTGGAGAGCAACGCCTGGCTCCCCTTGCTGCCTGGCCAAGGATAGTATCACCCTATCCTAAGCAAGATACACAGGCAGAACGGGTCCGTGTCGCCAAACTCAGACGTCAAACAGTTGTGCCTGCACCGGTAATATTAATAGAGTTTCCACCGTGTGTCCGTGCCAGCTACAAGTATCACCCTGTTGTCTACGGCTTCTTAACCGGAGTGGAAGTTCGCCTAGGCTGGGACAACTTGGTCTTCTGGACGAAAGAAAAACAACTTTGGAACATTCGTACAGGCATTCACCCCACTTAAGACTAAAATAGAGGCGAGAGTGTATCAGAACTAGCCAACACTCCTTGCATCATCCGCGCTACCTAAGTCGCTTTAGGTCTAGCGAGTAAAATCTGTAACTACTGTGTCTAGTCAGTCTAATCTGACACACGTTACCATAATCATTAATAAAGTGAATTTTGTTTACATGTAACCAACCCATATCATGCTGAAAGGAGGTATTGCTACTCTATTCTGCAAAATAGTATATTAAAGAACAAATTTGATGAGAGATTATGAAATGTCAGCAAAATTAGCAACATAATGTCTTTTGTAAAAATTGTGTAACTCTAACCCTAGTTGAGTAAAAGTTACATGTTTTATTTCACAGAGAACTGTTGCTGCCTGCACCTTTCACATGTGGTAGGCACATAGCAGCTGCTCGTGCATAACATGCCATACAGTGGAATGGGGCACACCAGTTCCATGCGCAATGGTGCCGATATTTTTGAACTTACACATAAATATCATTTTTCAGTGTCAAATGTGTCTTGTATTTTTATTTTTCAGGGTTTGATATGTCTTAACATGTTTTAAAATGTTTGTTATTTTAAAAATGTTTGGATATGAAATTCAAAGTGCCCGTGGCACCGAGATTAAGAACACTGATATTCCGGCGTAAATGCTGTAATAAAGACACACTGAATTAATACAGAAAATTCACAAGAAAATTATAAAATGTAAAACATATTTTATTTAATTTGTGCCACTTTTATTTTTCAAAGTATAAATATTTTACTCAGCATGCATATCACTTCCACTGATGTGAAATCCGCAGACGGCCATGGTAGGTCCGTGCGACGCTTGCCTCTGGACAGTCTGTCGAGGAGAGCTGGCGAGGTAAGACACTGTCACGTACGCACTACAACTTTTGTTCACTGACGTAGATTTCAATAGTCAAGTTTACCAGTCAACCATTGCTTGCTTACATTTTGCCAGACATTTTCCCCAGCATAATGCTTCCGCTTTACTAATTTATTTCACCCTTGTGGCATTTTTAACTTAATTGAGAAGGAGGAGAAAGATGTTGGAGAGGTCACGCAACCCGCACAACTTGAATCAGGTGCCATCCATCTATGTTAGTGGTGTTTCATTGTAATTTCTGCATTATTGCTAAGTGCAATTTCAAGAGTTTTGTTTTCATGTATGTATTTGAAGATATTCTTGATGTTTAAATATTTTATGGCAACATCACATATAACCACATGGCTAACCGACGCCAAGCATTTGTATACGCCATTGAGCGCTTATTAATGTAATATCATATGAGCAATATTTTATTCAGGGTTCTATGTTAAATTTTGTCAGGGTTTCATGTAATTTTCACGTAAATGGATACTTTTGTCTTTGACCACGCCGTCATGTTAATGTTTGATTTTTCCGCCATCGGGCATGCTCCGAGCCTGTAACCACTTCAATCGTAAAGAGAATAATTTTCTCGCTCAGAATAATATTTTGTCTGAATTTAATTTGCAGATTTCACAAAGAAATATTGCAATTCCACCTGCACCACGTGGTCCGCTACGAACTTCATCCAGTGGCACCCCCACCATCTAACCTTGTTTTCACACAAGTGTGTGTTTATTGTGACTACTCATCTCGTGTCCCATCTTGCTTCATGTATCTTTTGAGGGTTTACGTAATTTTGTAATTTGTGTACGGTGCAATTACTCCCGTTCTAGCCGGCTCTGTGTACAGGCTGTCACCACACTACCCACGTGCTGGCGGGCGAGCCCCGATGAGTTTGCGTTAGTGATGCCGAGTAATCATACGTGTTAATGTTTTCATCAAGGGTTTCACTTTGTAATACAGTGTCCTGTCTTCAGGAAAAACCACCAGTCCACCCTAGCGGCTGTCGGCCCTCTTCCCTTGTGAAAATTGTGTTTTCATACATTGCGGTGAGTTCATCCATCTAGGCGTGCGCTAGATTAATTGGGGCTGGGAAGCACCCAATCGGAATTGGCTAGTCATGACAGAGAATATCATAATTTTATTGGCACATTGAGCTGTAATAATAAAAGCAAATCTACAGTGAACCTACCTTCTTTTATTGAGTAGTGAGAGTGTCCTAGCCAGATGTATTTTATTAAGAGCTTATTTTCAAAGTGATGTTTAGTAAAAGTTTAGTATTGCCTACGTGTTTGTAAGTACACATGGGTGAGATGGTCACACAGAACCCACAGCATCCCTCAGAACCCTGAGTCTCAATAGTGCGGTGATTGGGAAGCACCGCTGGTGCCCATATTACCAGTACGTATTTGTGTCATTGTTTGTCTCGTGTCTCACTCGACGGTGCCAACATAAGCAAAGAATAGACTGCTTCAAAGCTGGGGTAAATAAAATTCCACAAGGGCTGCCAAAAAAAAAAAAGTATTCAAAGGGAAAGTGAATTAGTGACTTACTTCCGAATAAAGAACTACATTTCTGGAGCCAGCATTTCCTTTAAATGTACATGCGGTAATTGATATACCACATTCTCAATGGCAGATGTTGATTGGAGAGAACGAAAACAGAAGTGAAGTAGAATGCTACTGTGGGAAAGGAATTATTTGATTCAATCAGTTGAAAATACAGTGCTACTGAAGACATGTAACTGAAGAATTCTTACAAAATCTATGTGACTGTTTAGCAGGGACATCTGTTTTCAGACCACTCAATGAAGGCAAACAGTCTTTTACGAAAACAACGCTTGTGTTAGTGATGAAAGGCACTTGAAATTTCTTTAAGAATATGTAAGCAAGCAGAATGTCCAGAAATGATTTAGTGAAAGGCGTATCCGCATTTTGACCAGCAGCAAGACTCATTGAATTAAAGTTAACACACACTTGAGTAGAAAAATTCATACCTACTGATCATGCAACAAAAAGAAATTGCTAGGAATGGTTTCACTGACATGCGTCTGTATCGCAACTTCATGTTTCGTAACAGCAGTACTCAATCATTTGTCTTCTACAAAACTTGGAAATCATTTATAATAAAAAAAAATTGTCACCTAACAGTAAATTAAAAAAACGTGTGCACTGAAAGTCTTTCTAACATCCTGCCTAAGTGTGCAATACTCTTATAAGGGGTTTAGTGGTACTTAGTTTAATCAGTGCACCACTGGATCCACAACTTACATCACTCTTCAGTTTTCAGTGTTAGAAATGAATAAAAAAACTACATCAGGGTTTGTGTTCCCGTAGGTAGTTGTGCACCCAACAACACAGCAATTTGAGTTGTCTTTCCACCTTCTCAAGCCATCCATGTACTAATTGTTTTGACGTGACAGTTGGCACCGTGCAGTCTCTTTTCCTAAAGTCCTGCAATTAGTTACCACAGTCTCAGCCAGAGTAGCATGCACTGTGCCTATATACAGGATGTTTTATAACTTATGTTACAGACTTTGGGAGGCAATTCCTTACGGTAAAACATTACGATAATGTAGATCGACTTATGCCCGGAAACGTCTAAAGTTTTAAAAAACACCTAACAGTTGGGCTTTAAAAACATTTTTTATTTAATAAAATGGGGGAAATTACACTATGCAGTTTACTAGGTATAATTTTAGATCGTTTCCATTTTATTAAATAAAAACTTTCAGGGGTGTTTTCTACCCTTAGATGTTTCCGGACATGAAGGCAATCAGCATTTTCATGTTTCGCCATAAGGAACCACCTCCCAAAGTCTAACATCTTACAAAACAACCTGCATATACATCATGCTGGCAGCATGTCACACGTAATCTCTCAGACAAAAAGTGTTACCTGGTCGGGTTGGCTAATCAGTGTATATCACTACGGACACAAAACAGATTTAGTTAAATATTTGATATTACATTATTCGTAACATAATCAGTGTATGTCAAAATTGTTGTCATGTTTGCACTGCAAGTCAGAGCTAACAACTACTAAACTATGGCCACATTTGTTAGTTTTCTTAAAATTTTAAATCAGCAAGGAATTAAACAATACAGTATGGCAATAATAATATAGTGAGATCTAGCTTTAACTTGATCAAGGTAACATGTCTGTGTTCCACAAGATTCTCTCACTCAGAATCACTCTCAAACTGGCCTAACTATACTAAACATCCTCTCTCCCCCCCCCCCTCCCATATTACACTGTCTTATTGGCCACCTGGCAATGAGCAGTAAATACAAAACAAAACGTAAAGTTTTTGGTTCTGTGAAACATATGAGTACCATCTTCATTTTTGACGAGAATAAAATTAAGCTTATAACTAATTGATACTGTGGTGTAACCTTGCTATGGCCAGCCATTACAAAAATCTGGCAACTACAGAGTTGATGTTCATAAATGCAGCAATTCAGCTGGCCATCACAACTAATCATGCATTCATCTTTATAAACAGAAGGTAGGGTAAAATGTTCTAGTCACAGATTTCCACAATTTTATCACGCAGTTAGTTGGGAAAAAAAATTAACTGCACTGCCATAGATATGGCAAATTATGAATAGCAGTTTGAATGACCACTTTTATTACTAATTTGATTTGCAAGCTTTCAACAAAAAAAATTTAACATATACAATCATTGTGTCATAGTGGCAACATCATTTTACTGTACATAACTAAGCACAAAGGTAATTATGATGAGTAGGGGATTATCTGAAGGAAATGCCTTTGCAGGTCAATGTGCTATATTTTGCTTTAACAAGGCCTCCTGAGTTGTAAATGTGCAGTTGCGTTATATAATATGTGAGTAAACAAAAATTTTTGAACTTCCTGAGTAACACCATCTTGATTATATAAACTGCCATGGAGCTGGTTGAATGAATTACCTTTTCGATATTGGAATTACATGTTTCTGTGACATCTTGTGTGGCTCATATAGAAAAAATCTTGGGGAGTAGTAATTACCTATTAATGTTTATGCAAGTCACAACACATTACTTTGCTTACTAAAGTGCACGTAATAGTGAACACGTAGGGCCGTACCAATTTACTTGCATCATATTCCCCCTTTCCGTCCCATTGTTATGTCTGTTTTCACATATGTATTTGGTAGAAAAAGGTGAAGCAGTGAAACTGGTGCAACCCTACATGCTTGCAATCGCTCGTTACCAGGAAGCAGGTTGCACAGATCATGCATGGAATCACAGTTCTGTAGCCATTTACAAATTTTTGTGGCTTTTTTTCTTCAAAATTTTCTTGTGCTTTGTTTGTAAATATTTGTCCAACAATTTCTTTGGTCGTGACAGCTCTCCTCTCAATTGTGTATCATAAAGAACTATTAATAATACTGTACATTGAGACTAGGTGTCTCATTTTGAGGAATTTCCCACCGCCCGATCTGACTCGTTGCCGGCCTGAGCAACGACATAGTTTTGCATGGCGAGAATTTCTGCTTTCTGATAAAAATACTACAAGAAATCTACTTGTGGTGTGTACGAAGAAACTTTCCTACCTTATTTCATATTCACTTGAAGTTTTGCGTAGAAAACCCTTGCATTCGTGCAGGGCCAATGCCCGTAGCGAAAGACAGCTGACCGACGAACATTAACGTAGGTCAAGATACCGACACGTCCGACCGTGACATGTGGCACTCAAGGTGTGTGCACTGGGGCCTTGTAGTTTCGGCGTTAGCGTGGCCCGGTGGGCATAGTGGCGTGGCCCGGTGGGCATAGTGGCATGTGGAATGAAACAACAGCAGCACTAAAGACAGTACAGCAGCGCTCCGGAAGTGATATATTTATACATGAACGAACATTATGGTACAAACCAAGTATTTTTGACTGATTGAGACTTTTGGTACCCTGAGTGTGGAGGGGATTGCAGCCAAGATTTTTTGGTGTGTGTGCGCGCGTGCGTGTATATATATATAGGTGGGAGTTTTGCTTGCATTTCGAGCAGCAAACTCCTGGGCCTCACAATGAAGATAAGTATTGTTACTTTGAATTGTAATGACCCATTCGGTCAAGATGCTAAAAAAATGGGAATTTGCACGTCCCTTGGTAGACAGTTAATAGTAGGAAATTGCTGAACTAACTGGATAAAGTTTTCTAAGTCGGCTGATTAACGTAATAATGTTTGTTTTTCTTGCAGCAGAAATAATGGTTAAAATAAATAAATGGCAAAGAGCCAGTTGCCTTGCATTTGTGTTTAATAATAAGCAAAACATGTAAAACTTACTAAGTGGGAAAAGGGGCTGTTTTGAGGTTATTTTCAGCTAAGGTAATAAGTAAATTCTCTAAATAGAACTAAGTAGATGGCTTTACATTTTGCATAATTCATATGAAAGTCACGTGGATTTTTGAGACAGTTTTTAAATGAAAGTTGCCAGTTATGAAATTAACAAAGTCCAGATTTTAGACATGCAATGTTTTAAGACTTGTTCTTGAAATGTGACCAAAGTGAAGAGACTTTGAAACGTTTTGTAAAGGCAAGATAATTTTATCATTTCTGATAATTGTTACATACCCAGTGTTGGCAGTCGTGATGTAAACATTGTAGACCTAGTTAGTTATGGCGGGACCACTGAACCGAGTGAATGTTGTGGATAGCCGACCTCGGGAGTGCCGCAAGTAAGTGTCATGTGTGTCGTGGTTATCTATTATCCCCATTGGGATAATGACTACACTTCATGGGTGACGAGTGGTACGAACTTAACGTGTCGAGCGGTCTCGGGTGTGCCGAAACAGATGCACGATACAACATAACTTACATGGCGTTGTGGAACTCTTTCGGGGAGTTCATCCCAGGGTGGGACACATGGCAAACTTACTCAGAACAGCTGAAGCATTGCTTCCTAGTGAACAAAGTGGCTGACAAGGAGGAGCAAAAGGCTATATTTTTTATGATTTGTGGGGCTGAGTTGTACAATTTGGCAGCGTCATTGTGTCTTTCCAAAGCAATAGGTGAGGTGGATATAGAGGACATTTTGACGGCACTGTCAAACCATTTCCACCCCCAAGCCGAACAAAATTGTTGAATCATACACATTCCACAAGCGCGACCAACACGAGGGTGAGTCGATCTCCGATCATGTGGCTGAGCTGCGCCGCTTGTCGGCGCATTGTAACCTCTCTGATTTGAATAGAATGCTGCGGGATCGGTTGGTGTGTGGGGTGAGCAACACGGCACTACAACATCCTATGTTTGCCAAAGCCAAGTTAACATTTCAGACTGCCCAAGACATGGCCACTGCTGCCGATGCAGCTAGTCAGAATGTCTGCAACCTTAATGGCGGTGTGCACGAAATGACAGAAGCAGTACACCAGGTGGGGGTGTCCAGGTATGAGTTCGGATCTCAGGATAAAACACATCAGGGAAGAACGTTACCACCACGTAAACACACACGGGATCAACAACCTTGCTGGCACTGCAACAGGTCACACAAACCACATACTTGTAAGCACCGCTCCACAAAATGTAACTTCTGTTCTAAACAAGGGCACCTTGAACGAGCATGCATCTCGAAAAAGAAACTCGGTACCCGACTGCAGGACCCACACAGGGTTTTGAAACAAAACCCGAGCACCAGAGCGATTGACGTAACTGAAAGGAGGACCCCCGTTTAAGGAGGATGATGACACAACCTTGTACAGTCTGTACCAGTTACGCTCGCACCTCGCCAAGAGCCAGCCGCGATAAAAACGATTATGCCCTTGGACGGCAAGCCTTTAGAAATGGAAGTAGACACTGGGGCTGGACTAACGGTCATTAGCAGTGACACATTTAAGCAGTTATGGCCAGGGAGGCCAGAACTACAGTAAGCTAGCTTGTTACTGCACACATGGTCCCAGGAGAAATTGAGGGTGCTGGGTTTCCCCTGGCGGTGCGTGTACAAACGGACACGGTAGACGTCAAGTTGCCGCTTTTGGTAGCAGAAGGCTGCAGATACATTCTTTTACAACAAATTACAGTGCTTTACTTACATTAAGTGCCCTCTCTCACTGGGCACTTCTAACTTGACTGTAATTTCTTTAAATCTGCTTTACAACAGCTTTTAGCAGTATGGTGTTTTCTGTTAAATGTAAATTGAGGTGAAGAGTGGCAGGACTGTTTTGTGTTCCTTGTTGTTTTGATTTGAGAATAGAGCAGCGATGATGGCGGCGATTGTGATGTATGGCAATTACTGTAGCAGAGGGAAATTAAACGAGTAATGATGGTTATTCAGAAGGTGTACTTATTTCTGTATTGGTGTAACAATTTTGGTGATTAGGATGGGATCCAGGGATTTGAGTAGAAGCAAAAAAAATGGAAAAATACAGTACTGTGTCGGGCGGGATTTGGCGCTGAAGTTGTGCATGTAATGGCGAAGGTGGTGAAAGGTTACTGGTAGATTATAGGAAGTGTTTAGAGCTAGTATCATGGTGTTTGGGAAAATTCCGGAATTGAATATTAGTGAGCCAGAGACTTGGCCTCATTATAAACACAATTAGCATTTTTTGCGGAAACAAACAAAATCACAGACACTAAACAACTGCGGGCAATGTTGTTAACACTAATAGGAGAATCTGCTTTGGCACTACTTTCTTCCCTGGTCACACCAAAGGAATTGATCGAGTGTAGATACGAGGAATTAATTAAGGCACTCAACACACACCTTGACCCAAAGAAGAATGAAATAGCCACATGTTTTGTGTTCGCGAATAGGAGGCAACAACATACCGAGACCATTTCCGAATTTGTAGCGGAGTTTAAGAGACTATCAAGGGGATGTAATTTTCAAGATTTCGAGAAGCAATTACTGATGCGGTTGGTCTGTGGTGTAAAGTATGAAAGAATCCAACATCAGCTGTTGTCCGAGATGGATTTAACCCTGGATAAGGCAGTTAAATTGACATTAGCTTTTGAGGCGGCTAACAAAAACATTGAGACAATTTTTGCGTCAAATAGGGTTTACATGGGTTTCCAAAAAGAGAATAAGTTCAAACAGGAAAACAGTAGAAGTGCAGTGTTGGTTAAATGTTATCGATGTGGTGCCACTGGTCACAAGGTTGGGCATCTTAAACGAGTGTGTAAAAGTACTACAGAAACTAAGGTAAGCCAGGTTGAAGTTTGTAGTACGAATAAAAATTCAACAGAACTGGAAAAACTGGATATGGAGGAGCATTATGAACAGTTGTACAATGTAAATATAAGAGGCCATTCAACTCAACCTTACAGCATTAAGGTTCAGTCAAATGGAAAACTACATGAATTTGAAGTAGACTCTGGAGCAGCTTTAACCATTGTTAATTGTAGTGTTTCGAGAACATTTGGCCAGATGTAAGAGACAGACCTGAGCTAGCACCCTGCAATGTAAGTCTTGCAGTGTGGGGTGGAAAGAGAGGGCATGTGTATGGACAAGCATCTGTGTAGGTTAAATTCAAAGGGAAAAGTTGTCTTAAGGAATTAGTGGTAGCAGACACTGCTGGACGAAGTTTGTTAGTCATAAACTGGTTTGGAGACTTAGAAATTTCTGTGCAAGGAATACATGATATAGATGAATTGAGGGATATCATTATACAAACATGCAAGCCATTGTTTAATGACGAAGGGTTGTAGCCCCTTAAAGTACCACCAGTGCATATCATACTGCAGGATAATGCAGAACCCAAGTTTCAAAAAGCAAGATCAGTGGCCATACTCTTACAAAACAAGGTAAATGAAACTTTGGATACACTTTAAATGAAGGGATTTTGGAGCCAAAATTTTTTCCCAGTTGGGCCACACCGGTTGTACCAGTTCTAAAAAGAGACGGGAGTATTAGAATTTGTGCAGACTACAGTAACACGGTAAATGCGTATCCCCTTCCTATAGTAAAGGAACTCTTGGTAACTCTTTCGGGCGGAATTTTTTTTTTTCTGACCTGGACGTAAAGCAAGCCTATTTCCAATGGCCGGTTGATGAAGCCACAGCAGAAATATTAACACTCAGCACGTCAAGGGGGTTAATGCATGTAAAACAACTGCCTCTAGGTTGTTCTGCTGCCCCCGGATTATTTCAAAACTTTATGGAATAGCTACTGTCTGGCATTACAGGGGTTGCAGTGTCTTTGTACGCCATAGTAATTTCAGGGTCAACCAAACAGGAACATGATAACCGTCTGAAGGAAGTATTTCGTAGAATGTATGAGGTAGGGATGATTTTGAACAAGGACAAATGCAGAATTGCTGTACCCCAAGCAAAGTTTTTAGGAATCACTCTGAATGAGCATGGTATTCAGCCGAACCTTGAGAAGGTGAGTGCAATTCATGAAGCCCCAGCGCCCAGAGACAAGCCTTAATTGAAGGCATTTTTAAGACTGTTAAATTTTGATGAGTGTGTTCTGAAGGGAAAGGCTCATATTGCAGAACCCTTACACTGGCTACTTAAGAAGGATGTCGGTTGGAAATTCGGAGCAGCACAGAAGAATGCTTTTGATGCATGTAAGGAATCGTTACAGTCAGATGCAGTATTGGCACATTATAGTGAAGGAAAACTTCTTATACTGATGTGTGATGCCAGCGCTTTTGGATTGGGTGCAGTTTTAACAGTCAAGGAGAAGGATGGTTGTGAACTACCCATCGCTTTTGCATCTTGGGCTCTGTCACCAGCAGAACGCAACTACGGACAGTTTGACAAAGAAGCCCTGGCTATGGTTTATGGAGTTCACAAATTCCAAACTTACTTGTTGGGATGAGAATTCGTAATATACCCAGACCATAAGCCATTGTTAGTTTTCGATCAGAGCAAACCAATGCCAGGAATCACCAATCCCAGCGGACATATTTTTGCTGGAATCCGAAGATGCACCGTATGAGGTGGCTGACATCGTCAAGGCAACAGACATGGATGATCAGTTGAGAATAGTCAAGACATGGATTGAAAATGGAAAAATTGAACTAGATGATTGCATGGTAAACTCTGAATTGGGAAAATTCAAGTCTCGGTTCAACGAATTGTCATTATCAAGAGGTTGCATTTTGTGGTCTAATCGAGTAGTCATGCCGAAGGAGTTAAGGAACCACATTCTGCAGAAATTACACCATCACCCTGGAGTAGTGGCCATGAAAGAGCTGGCGAGATGTTACGTTTGATGGTCAGGGTTGGATTCTGATATAGACTATGTGTGGGCTCATGTCTATTGTACCTAGCCGGCTATGTGTATAGGCCGTCACCACACTAACCACGTGCTAGAGGGCGAGCCCCGACGAGTCTGCACTAGCGATGCCAAATAATCACACGTGTTTATGTATCATCTGTTGATTCATCTTGTAATTCCCCAAGTCCTATCTTCAGGGAAAAATCGTGAGTCCACCCTAACAGCTGTTGACTCCCTTCCCTTATGAAGATTGTGTTTTCAAGAACCACGGTGAAGACATTCATATAGGCGTGCGCTAGAGTAATTGCGGGCTGGGGAGCACCCAAATGGAATTATATAGACACAAATGAGTTTCATTATTAAATTGCTTGGCACGTTATTTGTACAAACTGTATCAATAAAAGCAAGCATCACAGTGTTCCACTCTTTTATTTGTAGTGACCGTGTCCTAGCCGCACGTGTTTTCCAAGTGTTAAATGTTTAGTAAAAGTTTAGTATTTCATAGCGTATTGTAAGTACGCTCGGGTGAGATGGACACACAGAACCCACAGCATCCCTGAGAACCAGTGAGTCTCAACAGTGTGATGATTGAGAAGCACCGCTGGCATCCATATCATCAGTAAGTAATCTGTGTCATCGTTCATCTTGTGTGTCACCCGACAGCGTCAAGCCTAAGAGCTGTTTTTTCTTTCTTTCACAAAACACAGTTGAGTCTTCGAGGCCCTTTCAGAACCAAAGTGTCAATTACTTTCTCTTGGTCGATATGTATTTCTCTGTGAATGTTGAGATTCGCAAGACCATTTAACCTAGTGTCGCTCATGTGTTTCTCACGTAATTCTTGATTCTTCTTAAAGTTGAAAATGTTCTTTTCGGTGTGCTAGTCGAAACAGGTAAGGATGAAAATTTTTTAAGAGAACATGCACATTTGGGAAAAAGCTATTGTCACAAACATTCAATGCATCAATTGTGTTTACTGGGGCTGAAATATCTTTAACAGTGAACGTGCTAGGCTTAGAATGTGCGACATTCTGAAATTTGCTATACCACAGTTTGAACTTGGATATCAAACTCTTCATCTCCACACTATCCAAATCAGTTTTGTAGAATTCTGCTAACTTTATAAAGTTTTCCGTGGATTCTTTGGAAGGACTTGTGCCAGAAGGTAAAAGACGCACAAAACTGGTTAGAGTGTCTTTATGTTTGGTGAATCTTGCACAAAGGTTACTGATCAAGCCATCCGTCCATAGAATGAAAACAGCACGCTTGAAGTACTCTTCGGCATTCTCAGCTGGTACATTTGCTCTGCGAACCTGTCATCCTTTTACCAATCTTGGTATTGTAATTTGTAACTCAATGTTTCTGGCTGTTTCTTCACATTCTCTAAATAATATCTTGAATTCAGTTTCTGCATTTTCTCTTATTCTTGTTAGAACTGAAATATGCTGAGGTGAGGGAGTCTCAAGCAGACTACGGTGCAGGAAGTCTTTTGCAGACTGAGGAGGGGAAGTCTTTGCAGACTGCGGAAGGCGTGCGTCCTCTTCGGCCAGCGAGCCCGGCATCTCTGCTGGAGCTGGAGTCATATTTATACTAAATTTTATTGTATCAGCAGTTCTTCGTGGTGCGGTGGTGTAGCATAGCCTTATGCATGGGGGTGCGTTATCGGGGGGTGCAGGAACGCCGTTCATTTCTTATCGCCCTGCATGGAGGCATTGACAAATTAAAACCCATGTCTTCAAGGTGGGCTGGTCGTGATGTCACAAGGCCACGGAGGTGCTGCCATCTCTGTGTTGCAGGCACTTCTTCCATGGCTAAGCGACAAGTAGTAGAAATTCACAAGTCTTTATTTATTTCACGGAAGTGCCTTTTGCATGTATAAATCTGGATGGGCAAAGGGAGATTATAATTACACACGTAATTTATAATGAAGTATTCGGCTAACCAGGCTTGTGGGCTTTCGTAGTTCAATACTTTTCATTCAATTTGCGGCATATATATTTCACCCCTAAGTGCAGGTGGCTCATAGATGGGGTGAAGTCATCCATAGAGTGCGCATCCGCACAGCGCAGCATCTTGGCATGCGTCAATTTTAAGCACAAAAAAAAAAAAAAAAAACTAAGACTTGACCTTTCAGTCATCCTTTTTATGTTTTCTATACATTTCTGTAAGTTATTTTATTTGCATTTCCCAAAAACACAACTGTAATTTTGCCTTTCCATGATGCAAACACTATGCACTAATATACTCCTGTGCGATAAATATTGATCATCACAAACTAATTGTGCGAGATCTGAATACAAAAGACAGCAGAATTAGAGTTTGGAGATGTCTTGGCCTGTACAGTGATTCATGCTTCACTGTAGAGCAGCACACCCAAATGAGATGCGTTGTAAGGTGCCATTCACTGCCTACGATTCCCATGCCCCACTGGTGGCAATTTAAGGAATGTGATTGTGCAGCAGTACATTCACGAAATTTTGTGAGAATATGTGCTCCCCTTCCTGGTGCAGCTTTGACAGCTCCATTTTCTGGCAGAATGATGCTCAGTCTCTCACAGCATGGGTTATCTCTGGAATTCCTTCGCGATGTAAACATGCTTCATTGGCTAGCAAAGTCCTCAGACCTCTCGCCCATCAAGAATGTTTGGCACTAGATTGAACTGCAGATGTGGCCAATTTACAGGTTCATATTGCTTAACAAGCTGAAATGTATGGTTCAATTTATATCACACTGAACGTGTCCAGTATGTGCATCCTGACACTTGTTTAAAAAAAAGTGTTTAAGTTACACAATTTTCCCCACAAATTATTTGACCTGTCCTACAGGTCACCGAAATCAAGAATCATTGTTTTGGCCACAACTTCAAGTAAAGAGAAAAGTAATATACAGTGAGGAGTACCATAATAGACAAATACAATGATGAAGCGAAACAAAAGACAATTTCGCTTTGTCACTGAACCAAGCCACATGTCACACCAAATTTTTTACAAGTGTAATTGAATCAATGATAAAGGAAATGGGTATGGAAAACAACCATGAAATGCAACCGATCCTTACACACACCTGTTAAATCCCACTCAAATTGATACTCATTTCTGTGAATACAGATGATTTTGATAATTTGTCAGAAATCCTACATAACTTCTACATGCAATAAACGTAAGTTCCAACAGTCTCAACATTACTGCCAATAATCTAGAATAAAAATAGATACAGTGATGTACGTATAAAATAAAACACAAATTTGTCAAATTGTCGATTTTTGCATCATTTCAAGCACAAGAAAATACTAGCTATTCAGTATTTAGCCTGGCCTAGGAATCAATGCTACCAGTTACTTTTTATTTTTGCATTCTAATTGTGTACAGTACACGACTAGGCCCTGCGCATATGTATTTATTACTCTTGACTGTACCTAATGACGTAAAAACTGACATTTTGTACATTGCTCCGATTTCCAAGATAGTTACCAAGTATTTTTTACCCATTTTTCATTTAAATTTTTTCCCAACATGTCATATACAACGGTATATTAATTTGACTCGTCACTCAATCTATTGTACAGGGAAACTTTCAATATTTCTTTGCAATACTGTATACACACGTCTATGTTTACACTTTGCACAGCAGGTCAAACTTCCCAGCCAGCCCATTCACGGCGCATTACTTCACCTCCTCACCGAGCACATACCTTCCAGTGATATTCCCATCAGTCCCAGACAGTACAATATCTACACACTTAACAGCATTTTACAAATTATAGTTACCATCACCCTAAAGCTATGTCATATTCACTAACCTTGGTGTACAAATCACAATTGCCAAAGATCAACTCGTGGATGAACAATCAATCATACATAAGATTGTTTTGGAAGCTAACACAGATCAGCCTTAAGCAAGGCAGGTCTATGCTTTAAGAGTTTGTGACCTGTCCGCCAAACAAATTTTACTGAAGTGATCCATTCCCACAATGTTCATTCAGTTTTCCCAAGTTGTCCACCAAAGATAGACGACACAAGCATCAAGAAAGAAATTCTCTCCTTAACAAAGTAATGTCATTGTATATCCATTTTTTTTTTGGAAAAGATGAAAACTATATTCACTAAAGAAAATTAATGTTTGTAATTTTACACAGTGCAAAATTGCACTACAGTGAAAACTACGAAATTAAATCTATCACTAAACAATTTCAAAGACAACTTTCTTAATTTTGGACCAGACTGACCCCATTTCAAAACTTTGTGCATTTTGAATTTCCCCTCCTCCCACCACAGTTTTTCCAGAAGTGGTTATGTTATAGTGCCACGAAGTTGCCGGAAGCGATGTTTCTGGGGACCTTTAATTACGGCAGATGTGTGAAATACCACCAGGATTAAAATGTGTTAATCCCCAACACCAGCATAAGATAGGTATTGCTAGCACTCTGCCAGAAGTTAGTCCCAGGAACATTATGCAGCAGCATGTAGAAGAGAACATGGGTGTGCAGAAATTATTTTTCCAAGTGATCCATGACATCGATTAATGCCTGGCACCATGACAATGGTCATGACTCTGTACTTTTGTTTTGAAAGAGAGACCAATCTCTTATTGATGCCAGAGGGGCATAAGGGCATCAAATTATTTTATTTACACCATCTAACTTCTGCTTTAACATTTTTGTAATTTTGAACTATTATGTAAAGACCTGAGATATGCTCTAGTGGTATGTATGCTCTACAAACTGGAGCTAACTGATTTTGATGAATCCTGATGAAATTTTTCAAAAGAAATTTAAGTATTTGAAGTCAATTTTATTAGCAAGAAGGAATTAAACTTATTCTGTGATTTTTTAAATTAACATTTCGGAGCAATACAACTTTCACTTATTTTTCAGTTACACGAGAGACAAAATAGTATTTGTAGTCCGCAATAACTATGTAACATTTCTTTTGGACAAATAAGAAGCAGCACTGTTCCAACTTTTCATAATTTCAGCATTTGCAACATCTACTGTAAGGATGGTGGTTGTCTGGAATTTGAACACCCCCTAATAAATTAAGAATTTAATTTTTTATATTATTCCCCTAAAAGAATGTCAAGACATTTGTTTCAATATTCTCATTTTCTACAGAAAACTATGGCAAATTGACGTAAAAAGCATTTTTTCTTTAATTTTTCTGGTAGAGTACCCAGTAGAAATTTTAGCAAATGTTTTGTACATGGAAAGGGCTACATATATTTACAAGTAAATTAGTTTATGTTGCAAAAGTTTTACAGTTTAATTACCTCCAACTGCCACACCAAGAAACTGACAATTTAAACTCTAACAACTAATTGTTATAGTTTATTCTCTCTGTTGGCAAAACTATTTTATTTCACACAAACTCATTACTACAAACTTTGCATTTATAAAAATTTCCCAGTCGACTTCTAAAATATTATAAAGGGGAGAAATAAATAAGACTACACTTATTCCATGCCAAATCATTTATTCAAAATAACTCAGTAAAAGTACTAACACCTTACCAATCAGATTGTAGTAATATAAATACATAACACTAAAATCTACAGTCTAAGATGTATAAACAATGGTGCCAGTCACGATTCTTTAACTTAAAAGATAATGTAGTCACTTAATTTGTTAAACATATCAAGAGCACAACTCTTTTGTTGCAGGATTCACACAAAACTTTACATAAAGAACTATCTACACATTTTTGTGATACCTATGAAAATTCACACTAACCAAAAACCTTCCTTTCACAAAACCAGTTGTTATCAACAAAGCTTGAAGGAAAATTAAAGTAGCCACATTGAGTGTAACATTTTGTACACTAGTTTTATATCAGAATTAATAATTTAGAGTCAACATTTACTGTTCTTTGAAGTTCTAAACAACACAAAAGCCCTAATAACCAACAATGGCAAAATACACACAATGTCAACAATGTTATTAGGACTTCCAGTAAAGCGCTGTTTCTGCACAATATTCATAATAAATTAGAATATCACTTTTCTAGTTTTAATTCATTGCAAAATTCATCTGGTTAGCTGATACCACAAGATAGAAAAATTTAGTATTAAAAGATCTCAAAAAATATACATTTTGTAACCAAATTATTTTTGCTACATTCTATTTAAATGCTTAAAACATTATAAATAACTACTTTGAATAAACATTTAACTGTATTTGCATTTTGGGTTATTTAGAAAGCATATGAAGAGAGAGGGGAAGGCAAGATCACGATTACAATTTCTGCTTGCAATGGAAAATAATTACAAATGCTCGCAAATGTATGATAACTTAGGACTTTATGCACATCCACTTGTCTTATAGGCTGTTCATGGTAAAGTGAGCACTTTTTAAGGCCCTGCTAAATTTTTCCTTTCAATTAATTTCTATCTTTCCGTCACTGTTTATTGTAAACATTGCAATGTGACAAATAAACACAGTGAATACATTACATCACTCTCGAACGTTAACACCTGAGACTGCAATAAAATATATTTATTAGGGGTTCATGCCTTTCGGGAGGGCCTTAAAAAGTGCTCACTTTACTGCAAACAGTCCATACATTAAAGTAACAAACATCACTTTGTAAAATTTTTAATATTCATACAATAATTTTCTTACAACCTTAGTTTCAAGTAAGGCAGTGTTCAAATTTACCTTTTAGTATATAGTAGGGCTCAATTCAATCATCATCAAAAGTGACCTGTTCAGCAATGGTTGATATTTGGCAATTCAGTATTTTTTCGTTACTACTCAATGCGAAAATATTTAATCAATGGTCATTTTAGTTTACTAATTGGCCATGTGACAGTGCCTGCCTAAGGGTGCGTTTACATGGCGAAAGTAATGCGCAATAGTTTCTATTGTGCATGATAGTTACTGTCACACCATCGTGATATCAGTTCGAGCTAACTAGTTGATAGTAACAGTCTTAACTGAACATACAACTATCTTAGCATAAACCATGTAGCATCACTATCGTGATAGTGCGGGTCACAAATTTGTAAACGTATTCTCTTTGACAGTAACATTGCAGAATTATTTGGATTCTGTTAATATCTGTCGCTGTTCTTACACTATGTGGCAGTATGACAGGATGTATGTTATCATATAGATATGATAAGGCAGTAGTATTGATAGCATATTTATTGTCATAATAAACCACAGGAACAATAATGTTTACATGTCATTAATATCCTGTCACGATATTTAACTAGCCCAACAAATGCTAACCTCTTGACAAAAGGATGTAAATTTACAGTATCAATGTATTTACACAAGTGTACGGCATGCCCCTTTTGAGGTTAACTATCGCAGCATGTCTCAATCTTGTGTGTAAACAGGACCTATCGCGGCAGTTGCTTTCACACACTTACACTATAGCTAATACCACTGTGCAAATGCGTCCTAAGATTGCTGGATTTTAAACTTCCTGAAGCACCCAGAATGAAAACTAATACATTCAATTTTAAGACGAATACATTCTAGCAAATTATTTTACAGCATTTTTTGATTTAACATAAATTTTACCTATATAACAATTTTGGTAGCTCTTACACCCTCTTTAAATAAGAACTTTTGTCTTTAATAAAGTTTGCTGCAGTGCTCTAGTGTAAGTTTCTCTTCTACCCTAAACCCACAGAGTATCCTTACAACAAGACCTTCTCTGCAAAACTGCTAAGCTACTCTGAGCACTTGTACAACCTTAATACAGTGCTACGATGTTCTGCGTACAAAAATGTTTTGGATACTCTAATAAAATGTGATACTTCTAAGTGTACACACAAATTGAACACTGTTCTGAATTGAAAACAGCTAGCAACAAACTAACTACCAGCAAAATATATAGGTATAAAAAAGATTACAAGCACATACATCACAGTACAGCATTACTTTTAAAAGGGAGCTGTTTGAGCTAGTTTTAAGAGCAACAGTTACGGTAAATACATTTACACCACAAGATTTTTACATTGTATACGTGTCAATTTTGAGAAACTTCATAGCACTAGCATACACATGCTTTAAACTGACAGTGTTGCATGCTCCATTTTCATTAATATTTACAGTGTAGAGCTGTGCTTAGCTCCCATTAAAAATAATTACCCAGTCCCGCCTAGTGCGAGACTCTCACGGTGCAGTAGGGTTGTGAACCATACAAGGCAATACCTTTCCATCACATGTATGAAGCTCAAACACGTTTGCATTTTCCCTTATACAGAATTTAAATTGGTTGAATTACCTTCAGTTCAAGGCAAAGCAAATTGTCCAAAATCCTAACAATTCAGCAATGTCAAAAGTTGCAAGTGTTTTTTTTTTTTTTTTTAATTAAAAATTTTGTCGGACCTTATGCTGCAATTTGACTTCTCAATATCTTTGTACATCTATGTAGTGGAAAAAGATTTTACGGAGGCAATAAAACCAACAATCCTTCAGTATTTTCCAATCTACTATAGAAGAAGATTTTTACTCTAAAAACAGGACTGCAATCTTTACAAATGCCAGAAACTAACTTCTGCCCTAATGGCAATAAATTAGAGTTTAAGACAATACAAAAAAAGTCTCTGGAGTTGCGAACATTCAACACTGTCAATGTTCAATCAGGTATAGTGTTTGCAATCTACCCTAACACCCATTTTAGACTACTTTGTTCACACATTGGAATACACAAATTTATTAAACATCATGTACAATTTCATGTAATTCTGCACAAAGAAATGACATACTTATGAAATTTTTTGTTTACACTCTTGCCTAAAAAAATAAATGAAATATTAATGTCCTGGTAAGTAGAAAGGTTCAACTACACCAATTAATTTTGCACTGGTTCGGGCTGTGGTCTAAGAATTATTATAACTACAAACAACACTTGGGGGGGGGGGCAACACAAAACATGAACAAGTTTAACCCATTCCTAAATTATTTAAAGAATTTTACTTTTAGACAAGACTACCATTCTACAAAATAAAGAATGTGTGTGAAATGTACAGTATTTAGAGCTAAATGTGAAACAAACTTACAGAAAGCTAAAAAATAATCTTATTTACACATTATTAAAATAATATTGAGTGTGCATAAACTCACAAAACCTGCCTAGAGCCCTTCTTCATGATCTGAGACAGTTACTGACAATGCAGTCAGCTGATGCCAAGACTTTAAAACATGATCACAGCTATCGCTATATGAAGTACACAACCAGAATAACCATTTTGACATAAAATACATTTTGTAAATGCACATTTGCAAAAAGTTTTACAGCAACTTAACATTGCCTGAAATCCCCATCTAGTATTTATAAATATGCATTAAATAAAGCACATTTAGTTGACTGAATACGTTAAAATCAAATACTTTTAGGAAAAATGTGACTTTTGACCCGAAAAGCTACGATAACCACATACAAATGCTAAATCGCTAAAACTTTATGCATGGTTACAGAGTACAACAGGGCACCAACGAGAATATAACTGCCCTCTTCGCATTCGTAAACATTGAGATTATCACAACAGCCTCTGCAACATCATGAAGTGGTTGCAAGATCACCCTCATGATCTCACTCTCATTAACAAGTCATGAAATCACAGAGAATGCTCCAGTCCCAATTCTTCAGAACTGAAAAGCTCTAGAGTACAGAGAGAGCACAAAGTTTTATTCTTGCTGGCACCCTTACCAACCTCATGCCGTACTTTATTTACAGTGGTTCAACATTTTACTGATAGTAGCTATCCAGGCCAGATGAGTATCACCGAAACTTTTATGTGAATAATTGGAAGTTGATAATTTAAATAACTTTTAAGATACCATTTATCAAATATTTAGATACGAATTTCCAACTTACCCCTTTTACCCTGCCGTTTCTGTAGCTTTTACATTGTGTGCACAGGCAATTGCTTCAGATATGCAACAAAAAAAAAAAAACATAACATATTCTAGTAGTGCCATAATTATTTAAGATTGTGCAACTAGACACGTATAAACTATTTCCCACTACTAAGTCTTACGGCCACAATTTTAAGTTTGTAGTCTGCTGTTTGTGCAACATCACAATAAGGGCTGTCTCAATTTCACAGACAGCAGGAAGCAGAGCTTTTTAACAAGTTATGCAAAAAAAACTGCTCTCTAAAGAGCATTCTTTGATTGGAGACACTGCTTACAACTTCAATTTTAAAAGGTAATACTCACAAATTTTACACTTTTGAAAGCTGTATTAATTCAGATAACACTTTTCAAAACTTAAAAAAACAGTAAACCCCTCATTTAAGGGCACTGAAGTACTATGTACACAGATCTGGCAAGCATTTCCTACTTCAGTATGTGCACTATGCTTTAATACCATGAACAAATTTGATTACATACATATGAAGTTACAAAACTACACAGAAAATACGATAACACATAGTTACAACTAAACTACTCAGTCTTCTTAAAGGAGGCAGAAAAACTCACACACTTAGAATTTTCAAAGAAAACATTTAGTCAGTCCTACTCTTTGGAAATAGGCAATTCTTTAGGGTTTTCCAATGGTTTCAAGGAGGCTTCGATAGTTAGAATACCATCATTCCTCATGAAAGATTTCAAAGAACCTGCGTCGATGTTATCTGGTAGTGTGAACTTACGCTTGACGACGGCTTGGAAGAACTTGCTCTCGTCTTCGCCACTTCGCTCCATTTTCGCTTCGATGCACAGTACTCCATCCTTTAAAGCCAAGGCAATTTCTTCAGGTTTGTAGCCCTGAACATCGAGAGTAAGGCGAAAGTCTTTAACGCCGCTACCCTCGATTGGTATTTGGCGTGGCAATAGGCGACGAAGCGGGCTAAATCTTAAGAAATCTCGTTCTAGTCTGTCGGTTTGACGTTCAATGTCACGAACAATTTGACTTATTAATGGATAGCCCCAAATGTTACGACAGGCACGATCGTTTATCGGAAGACAAACTTTATGCAGCAAATTCGTTGCCGGCACTAACTTCGGAAAACGCATTTCACCAAACAATAAATTAGTCTTCAGAACTAGACCGCCGCCTACACCGTACCAACAACACAGAGGAATTAGAGCTACATGTACTCACCCCGAAATTTATAACCGCCAGCCGCCGCAGAATTTCTCTTGCATTGCCTGGAATTTGCTGGAACGTTTTATACCTTTCGCTTCCATGCTCCCTTGTTTACTTTACGATCAGCTTCTGATTGGTTGTCAGCAATACCAATGGGATATTCGCCAAAGAACACATAGAAGGAACACCTGGAATATTCAAGGGAAAGAATTTGGTAAATATTTTTAAAATTATGCGTGAACTTAAGAATTATACGTTAAGGTGTGTTTACGATTGACTTAACAGAATAAGTTCGCCGTGTGCTTAAGATATTCAAGGGTATTGGTTTATGGCTGCCGTGTGCGGGTCTTGACGGGTCATGTGCGTTCTTGGCGTTACTTAAGAGATACTTAAGATATTCTATATCTTAAGTACAAGTCAAGACGAATTAGTCAATCAGAGCACAGTGGCTGTTGTCGGCTGGTAACTGTATTTACAACTTGTATTTAAGTTATATCGTATTGTGAAATCGAAGGAAAGTAATTGTTTTAATCGACAGAAAGTGTCCTTTTAATCTAAAGAATAGTTCATGGTCATGTTTTCTTTCGTGGAAGAGATTTTTGAATTCGCTTTAACTTACCTTTTCAGATTTATTTATATAGATGTTTAATGTTAGCATCGGCTTCCCCTTCTATAAGACTTCATGAGTTTTTTTTTAAACGAGTACACAAGCAGTAACCACAGATAATTGCTTTTTATTGTAATTTTCCGTGTGCTTATCAAGTTAAGTGTAATTCTTAGTTCTTCAGTATTTAATCGTAAACCCACATTTAATGTAAGAAACCGTTGCTTTGATTGTAGGTATTAGTTCACAAAATAATTTAGCAGTTCATTTAAGCGGTTATTGTGCAAGTAAAATCGTAGAGTGAATGTCCAATATACGAGAAAACAGTTAACGGCATCACTCTTGTTACAGTACCATGCTTAAGTAAATTTATTTTACATAGTTTCATGATCCTGCCAAATACAAGACTTTATTTACGGAAGAGTTTTTTTTAATGATTACACTAACCGATGAGAATCAGTTGGATGTTAAATTGCACAAATAAAGTAAGTATTCAAGGCAATTTTGCTTTCTTGTATTGAATCAAGATTGTTTAAATTAAATAAATGGCAAAATGATGTTATCTGAAGTGATAAAAACCTAGTCTTATTTTAAAAACTGATGCGTAAATACAGTCCTGGATGATAATGATTTACACAATAAGATACACAGATTTACAAATACTGGAAACAGCTTTTAATTTGGCAAAACTTCGACTTTGCAATATTAAGTATGTATCACATGATTTCGCCAAAGAAATGAAAACGTGAAGCCAAATGCTTACTTTTTCGTCATAAACTTAACTGGAACCGTATTTTTCGACCGTGCATAGCTGCCATCTAGTATTTGGCCAACTTTTGCTGTCCATTGATTTTTGTTTTGTTTACATTTTTTCTAGAAGTAATTTGCCTGTCATTGTAAAAGTCTGAAGTTGTAAATATTACATTTTAAAATTAATAATGGCAGGGTTTATACTGAATCACGTTCGAAAGTGTGTACCAGTGGCCGTTAAAATGGTCGTGAGTAAATTATTATATGAATACCTACTAAAATTTTCGGCACGATGCATTCACATGCGTAATGATTTTTTAGGGAAAGTTTATAGTCATAATTATTTTGTTTGTCATTACGCACAAAGGGAATTTTCATCGTCAGTATACAGTGCAATTCACTAGATAGACACAAGGTAGCCTGTGCATGTAATGGTTTTACTGTTCTTAATAGTCTACTAACAAGGGTTACGGACCACACCATCTCTACCATTGATCATATGCTATCCAACTTTACATGTGCGGAAGCCGTAATCTCAACAATTGATAATAGTATTAGTGACCACTGCATACTTAAAACTGCAGCTTAAAACAAAACACGCTGTTGAACATGTTCTGACAAACAGATTTGTTTATAGAATAGATTACAATAAACCAATACAAATAATGGAAAGTGAGATACATTAATGTGATGCAGCCAGTCACAGTAATCCAAGCACAGCTCTAAATCACCTGACGGATGTAATCACAAATTCGATCACAGGAGCAGTAAAGCAGGAAAAGATAAAAATAGGGAAATTTGAATTGTGCCCATGGGTAACACCAGAATTTTTAAAACGTATTTCTGAAAGGGATAAAACGTACAAAAAATACAAGAGGGGAAAAAAAAAACATTTTCATAAAAGAGCAACCCAACCTTCTAAACAATCGGGTAACTAGTCTGAAAAGATTGCTCATCAGCAAACACACTACCACTAGGTTTGTAAAATGTCATGGAGATAGCAAATTAATATGGCAAAATATCAGCAACATGCTAGGTAAGAAATGCAGAGGTAAAACATTGGATGACAAAGCTGTAAATAAGGATGGAATCCTAGTAAGTAACCAGTAAGAAGTTAACATATTTTGTAATTACTTTAGCAATACAGCAGCGACACTGACAGATAACTATCAAACAAATCCTAGCAATAACCATCACCTTAACACACCTGAAACTGAAACATCTTCAATATTTCTATCACCAGTAAATGAGGAAGAAATCATAATTGCCATCAACAGACTTAAGGGTAAAAAAATTCCACGTCATTACCTCATACCCCCAAAAGTAATTAAAGAATACCAAAAACTAGTATCCAAACCCTTAGTGGAAATAATAAACATGATGCTAACTAATGCATTGAAAATAGCTAAAATTATTCCTATTCATAAGACGGGATAAAAATTTATTGAACAATAAGACAATTGCTGTATTAAACGTTTTAAATAAAATATGTGAGCAAATGATCCATGAAAGATTAGTTAACTTCTTGGAAAAAATAGCCTTTTTTTTTATGAAGGCCAATATGGCTTCAGGAAAAAACCTGAACACAACAACTGCAGCTATACTTTTAGTCAGTGAAATCAGAAATGCAATAGACCAGAATAAACAGGCAGGAGCCATTTTTGTTGACTTGTGTAAGGCATTTGATGTAGTAAATCATGAAATCCTACTTAGCAAACTAGAAAGACATGGTATATGAGGTTCTGCATTAAATCTACTCAAAAGTTACTTAACAAACAGGCTTCAATTTGTCCAAATAAGAGAGACTACAAAAGTAACCAGCTACCACTAAAAATAGGTACGTACCACAAGGTAGTGTACTAAGTCCACTATTGTTTCTAATCTACATCAGTGACATAGGGAACCTTCCATTGAAAGGATCTGTAAATATATTTGCAGATGACACAGCCATTGTATACAAGCACAGTAATGGTATAGATGACATGATAGATATGCAACGTGATCTAAAATTATTGAAGGAATATTTAAATGAAAATAGACTAATCATTAACATAGATAAAAGTAATTACATAATATTCACCTCAACCCAACATAGCAGTATGAGTAGCCACAAAGAATTAACATATGACAGTAAGCCACTCTAAAGAGCAACTTATGTAATGTATCTTGGGCTTTATCTAGACAAACATTTGAAATGGAATATACACGTTAACAAACTTGCCAGCAAAATTCTCCCAGTGGTGGGAGTTCTCAGGAGAGTAAATGGAGCCCCCATAGAAATTTTAAAAGTCATCTATCACGCATTAATAAACTCTCATCTCCAATACCTCAATGCCATTTGATGAAGTGCATCAAAATCTATACTCCATCCACTACAAGTACTTCAGAATGAAGTTATTAAGACAATATACAATTTACCATACCAGACACCAAGGAGATATACGCAATTACTGGACTGCTCCTCCTGAAAATAATTCATGAACTCAACTTACTAGTGTTCATTTACTGCAATAAGATAGAGCAAAATCTAAACCACAACAAGCATAAACACAACACCAGACAAGCAGACAATAAGTTCCTATACACGATACAAACAGAATACGGCAGGCTTCTACCCACATTTTATGGTTACCAACTATACACTGCTTTACCCACTCGGCTTAAACAACTACCCAATGCTAGTTGTTTCAAAAAACACTTGAAAAAAGGAACTCCTAGATAAGTTACAGGGAGCTGACACAATTTGGTAGGCATTTTTTACTGTATGAATTAATTGGCCTCTTCAGTGCTCTGTATGTTTGGGAATCATTGCAATGACTATATAAATTTGTAGTAACTAGTTCGGACACAGTAATAAGTGATCATTATATATTAGTTAGCTAAATGACATACTATATTGTTTGGTAAGTGGTTTTTTTTTTCTTCTCGTTGCAATGTCAAAATGGTCTCACTATAAGTGTCTGATATGTAGTCGTAAGTATATGTTTAATCCTCACACACTTCTTCAACAACTGCCATAAAATCTCATTAATTGTAACAGACCCCTAACCAGAGCGTGCTCAATGGGGTCAAAAGAGTTGTAATATACAATAATGGTATCAACAATGCATTGAATAATTTCAGATAAAATAAATAAGTAAGGCTTAAAATCATGGACTAAAGTACTGTACTCTTACACCAGTTTTATTGTTTCTGCCCCAAAGTTTTTTTTTTTTTTCCTGAACTCCCTTCAGATGTCAATTGATTGTTATGTGGTGTGATGCTTTCGCACTCTGATCTTCCGTTCACTCTACAAATGTTCAACTGAATTTACATCCAGCGATTGTGGAGGTGTTGGCAAAGTGTGGGGCATATTGTAAAGAAGCCATAAACACACTACATATTTCTGCTATGTCTTTTGGGTTATTGTCGTGCTCACAGTTCCATACCGAGATTCTCTATGCTTTCTGAAAATTTCTTTCAGTATATTTAAATAATTTCCATATTTCTGTAAATAAAAACTAATTCTCCAACACCTCCGGCCACCATACGCTGCCACACCATGACACCACCACCTCCATGCTTCACCGCAGTTTGCAGATTATGTTCTTTGTACTCAGTGTTTGGATTTCTCCATATGAAAACCCTGCCATCATTATCAAAACCATTAAATTTGCTCTCAACTGAGGATAAAACTTTGTTTCAGAATGCAACATATTTGTGTACAAAGGTCCTTGCAAACTGTAATCATTTGGTTTTGTTTACATACATATATACATACACTCGCAATTAGGCTACCGCCCGGTGGCGAGCTCTCAACTCTCCTTCACCCAACCAACTCCTTTTCCACTCCCTTCCTGAATTTACCAACCCCTCTCACAGATACCAATTCCTCCCTCAACACATTCCACTACCTCACAGACCTCACAAGCATGGACTGCCTACCCCGCTCCGTTCTCCACACCCTCTGAATCTTCTCACTGTTGTTTCCTCTTCCCCTAAACACCCCCTTACTTAGTTTGCAGTGTAGCCCTCCCCATCCTCCCTCTTCATTCACCACCCTGTACATCCCGACTTAACCGTTCAACTTTCCTTCTGTCCTTCAATGAGCTCCACCCCATTTCTTTCATCACTGATGGCCTATAGTTCCCTTCTTCCTCATCATCCTGCCCTTGCCTTCTCCACCTACCCTTCATCCATCTTGCTGCCTTTCTCTGCACCTTTTCCAGTTCTTGCACCTCCACCTCCACATACGGGTCCCATACTGCTGCAGCATATGCTAACATTGGCCGTACCATTGTGCCATACGCCTTCTCCTTCACCTCACAGCTGACTCCATTCAGCACCCTTCCCAGCATACCCAGAGCCCTTCTTCCCTTTGCTACCATCCTCTCTACCTGTTTTTTCCACCTGAGGTCTCCCTGCATTACAATCCCTAGATACTTATATTCTGCTGCTTCTTCTATCCCTTGTTCCTCCCATCTGTACATGTCCCTGCTTATCATCTTCTTCCTTGTGAACCTCACTACCTTAGTTTTTCTTACATTTATCTTCATTTTATTTTTTCTGGTCCACAACCATATCTTATCAATGTCCGCCTGCAAATTTCCACCCCCCTCTCCCATCTCAGCATATACAACACAATCATCTGCAAACAATCTGATTTTTCCTCAAATCCCCAAACCCAAGTCATTTACCATTATGGTAAATAACAAAGGACCCAGCACACTTCCCTGTGGTACCCCTGACATAACCTCCTCTTCCTCCAATATTGCCTCCCCCCACTTTCACCCTCTGCCTTCGCCCCCTGAGAAAGTCCCCTATCCATTCCACTACCCTCCTGTCTGGTATCAGCGCCTCCAGTTTCCTCATCAATGTTCCATGGGGCACCTTATTGAATGCCTTCTCAAAATCTATGAAGCAGGCATCCACCTGCTTCCCCTCATCAACTACCTTAACCAGATCCTCCAATAACCCAGCCAGCTAAGTCTCACATGAGTAACCCCTCCTGAAACCATGCTGGGACTCCTCCAACCAATTCCTATTGTTCATTACCCTCACTACATACTGCACCACCAGCCTCTCCATTACTTTTCCTGTACTTGATGTGAGACTCACCGGTCTGTAGCTGCCAGGCCTCCCCCTATCATCTCCCTGCTTGTGTATAGGTACCACCATAGCATCCTTCCAATCTTGTGGTAACTTACCCTCTCCTAAGGACTTTTTAAACAGCACTTCTAAATATTTCGCTAACTCCTTGCCACCAAACTTTAGTGCTGTGTTTCCTATCCCATCTGGTCCCCCTGCCTTACTGTTCTCCAAACCCCTAATTACCTTTTCTATCTCCCACTCCCTTATCTTAAACTCACTATACACCCCCGAACCCTGTTTTTCCCCCTATTCCAGCCCTCCTTTGCCTCAAACACTGACAAGTACTGTCCTTGCAGCATCTCCGATTTTTCTTGGTCATTTGTCGCATGCCTACCATCCCTTCCTGTTAGCAGAGGGATCCCTTCCTCTCCTCCCCTTAACCGCCTAACATAACTAAACAATTTCCCCCATTCCTTGCCTTTTCCTTCTTCCACCATGTTCCCCAGAAATACATTCTTTGCCTGTTTGATCTTCCGTTCAAGCTCCCCACCCATTTGTTTCATCAATTCTTTAGATCTTATCATCCCTTCATTTCTCCACTTGGCATGTAATTTTCTGCACTTCTTCATTTTCAAAATCTCCTGTCCATAATACGGGGGATCTCCCCCAGTCTGTAACCTTTTATTGCACAAATTTGTCCAACATAACCTCCATTAATCTTCTAAACTCCCTCCACAACCCCTCTACACCTCCTCCATAGGCCATTTTTTAAACCTGTCTCTCAGGAAGATTTCTGCCCCCTTCTTGTCTCCTCTCCCATACTGCCACACCAACCTTTCTGCCATTTGCACTTCTCTCATCCTGCCAATCCCAATTTCTACAACCGGAATATTATGGTCGCTTATACCATCCAATACTATTGCACCAACTACAGCATTCCTAGGTCTGACCAACAAAACATCCAGCACTGACCCAACACCCTCCTCATTCCATCTCGTAGGTGTTTCTACTATCTGGACTGATCCTCTGTTGACTAACTGTGCTGCCATTCTCTGCATTATGCTACCCATTCCTTCTGCACCCTCTACCCATTTCACCCCTGGCATATCCCCTGCTACAACAACCCACTGCCTGCCCTTTAGTCTATCGACCCTCTCCCTGATCATCTCAATTGCCTGCCATCCCTGTCCTGGTGGCCTATACGCTGCCAGCAAAGTAATACTCCTATTACTACTACCACTCAATTTAATTTCCATAACCTCGACATCCTCACTAACCCATTCTACCGCCCCTTTTAGCCCTTTCCTTACACACACCATTATTCTTCCTCCTCTCCCATCCCTGTCTCTTCTGAAGATGGTGAACTTATCCTGCCTACACTCTATGTCCATTACTTCCTCAGTCAACCAATTCTCCACAGCCACCACTATATCCACCCCATATCCTTCAACCTTTCCCCAGAAGCCCTCCAGCTTGTTGTACACACTCCTACAGTTCACCACCATTATCTTTATACTAGTACTCTGCTTTACCATCCTACATTGCTTACCTCCTATCTCCACCCTTGCAGCCTCATCAATGCTATCCTCTCAATTTCTCTCTCCTTCCGTTTCCTTGCTTCTAAGTGATTGCTATTTCAACAACTGCTGCTCTGCCCTGACCCTCTCCATGCAGCCAGCTACTTCTCTACCTAGCAGGTCACCTAGAATCCTCTTTCCCTGTTCGGTCAGGTGAACCTGGTTCCTCCCTACACTTTCCCAGCCTACCCATTTCCTACTATCTATAAATGTAGCCCCCAAATCTCTACACACCCTCTCATATACCTCACTCGCAGCCACTGCCTTCCTATAGGATACTCCTTTCCTAACCAGCACACCACTGACTAATGTCCTAGCTCCAGGAAACGTCTCCCGCACTTTCCTCAGCAATCCCCTGAGGTCCCGCTCTACCTCCTGTCCCACCTCCCTATGAGCCAGGTCGTTTCCCCCTACATGAATGAGAACGACCTTTGCCACCCTGCTACCTTTCATCCCAGTAACCCTTTCTTCCAAATCCCTGGTATTTGCCCCCCCCCCCCCCCCCAAAAGCTGCTTTATATGTAATTTCTTTCCTGATACTCCTCAGCTCCACCCCCTTTACAATAGAGCTGCCTAGAAAAACTACCTCTGGCTCCCTTCCTACAACCTTTTCCTGCTTTGTGGCTCTTTCAACCACCTGTCTATCCTTGTCTCTGGCCTCCTGCATCACCCTTGTTTCCCTCCCTTTGGCCAGCCCTCCTCTTTCCCATATTGCCCTGAACTGCTACTTTGTCCTGCTTGCTGGTCTTTGCTAATCGCACACTTGCAAGCCTCAGCATACATACTGCTTCCTACCTTCTACCACTGCCTGTTCCCTGCTTTCTGATTCCCGTTCCTCTATTCCATTGCTTCCTGCCTACTACTATCACTTATCCCTTGCTACTATTTCTTGCTCCTCTAACCTTATTTGCTGTCTTATGTCTCCTACTGTCGTATCCCTTTCTACTGCCTCCAACTCATTTATCCTCCTCCTTAATCTTACCACCTCTATCTCTGCCTCCCTCCTCCTTCTGCAGCACTACTTGCATTCTGCCTCTCTCTTCCTCTCTACTCAGCTTTTCCTCCTGTGGACTGGCTTTCATTTTCCTTAGCACCCCCTTTACATCTTCCAACTCCTCCTCTAACTTATCCACCCTCATTTCTACTCTACTCTTACCCATCTCATTCCTGACCTTTTCCTCCATCCTCTCAATCCTATGCATCATTTCCCGCTCTTTCCTGCTCATCAAATCTACCATCTACCCTTTCCACCTCTCCTCCTTAGCCACTTCCATTGGCACTGGCACACCTTCTACAAAGCTTCCCCTCAGCGTATCCCAAATCCAGTTTCCACCCTCTCCACTTATTTGCATTTCCTTCTCTATCCTCAATTTGTTCCCTACCACTGCCACTAAACCCTTTCCCTCAGCACATTCCTCACACTTCCATTGATGTTCCTGTAGTGATTCCAGTTCCTCCTCCCTGATCCCTATACAGCCAACATGGTACCAGCCGCCACACTGGTCGTACTGCACACCACTATCTAACCTTCTCCACACCTTTCCACAGCCCCTACACTTACACCTCCCTACCATTCCCCCCCCCCCCCCCACTTTTCTACCCTTTCTCTAAAAAAAAATGGTTTAACTAACTTAAAACTAAAACTACACTCCCTTATAACATATACCAAATATCTACGCATACACACACTTTATTAACTAGCCTAACTTACACCGTACACACTTTACACTCATACAATAACAAAGGCCTCAGCCTCGTGCACACAATGGGACACTACTCCCTCCTTATAACTAATTACCACATAAAACACTAATCTTAACTCTTAAAACTCTAATTATACCTCAAACTACTACTCCACCTATATTTAAACCTATTGCTAGAACTAATCACAAGCCAAAACAGCCTTAAATACGGAACAACACAACCTGTAGTCCGTCTGTGGCTGCCATATTTGTTGACACCTTGTTGTGGGGTGGGATTTGGTGTTTTGTTTCCTTGCTGGTCTGTTACTCTTTCCTTGCTGTTTAGTTTGTTTATGTAGTATTTTCTTCTCGAGACCATAGCTCAGTACCTTGCTTTATTGAGAACTATTGTTACTGTGATAAAAGAGACATGAATCCCACAGACTTGTCCTAATTGTACTTGCACTTATTTATGAAGATTTAATTTTTGGGTTTTTGTTGATTCCTAATATTGATAACGTATTGATTGTGTCCTGCAGAAAGTTTGTGAGGACGTCCACTTCTTTCTCCACTAACAGGTGTTTCCTGGCCTTGAAACTTCTTTATAACACACTGCATAGTTGAACAACTTCTTTCAACCACAGCAGAAATTTCAGCATACGATTTGTCTTCGTGATGCAGCTTCATCATGATGATGCATCATTCATCAATGGAGGTTTCTATGCTTTTCCGTCCCATCTCTCAAGGATTTGCGGTTAGGCTAATGCATCTGTCCCTTTGCATGTCAAATATGCAACTGGTGCGCATGGGATAAATAGGTGTCACCTCTACTGTGACATTTTTCCATGGGAATCCAAGGTGATTGAGTACTTTTGTCCATGCAGTGATCGATACGGCAGAAAATGTTTGAATTTCCACCCACTAAGCTGAAGATCATTTTCAGTGCAACGTTCAATACATACATTTGAACCTTCACACTTTTAAATAGCCGCTATTCTACAACTGGCTCTCACTGTACTTCATTGTGCAATCTGAATTAAACTGAACTAAACCTGGAACTGTGTGAATACTTAATGTCCATAACTGTATACATATGTAAGTAAAAATGCAATAAATTTAATAACTACAAATTTTAGCAGCACTTGCAAAGTACTCACCAACACAATAGAATTGATTGTCAGTTAACAACACAAAAAAATTACTGATTATGACGCCGTCGGGTGAGACACAAGACGAACGGTGACACAATAAACTTACGGTAGATGGGCACCAACACTGTTGAGACTCGGGTTCTCAGGGATGCTGTGGGTTCTGTGTATCTGTCTCACCCGAGCGTACTTACAAAACACTTTGCATTATTAAACTTTTTATCACTGAAAAAGACGAGAGGTTGCTGTCACTACAAAGAAATACTTTATGCACTGTGAGACTTGCTTTTATTTTGCCACTCATACAAAATTGTGCCAGGATTTAACTTAATGATTGAACTTGGACGTGTCTAGCTAACTCCGTTCGGGTGCTCCCCAGCCCATAATTAATCTAGCGCACTAGTAGATGGATGACTTCTCTGTGGTGTTCGAAAACACAGTCTTCACAAGGAAAGGGGTCGACAGCCGCTAGGGTGGACTGCCGATTTTTCCTGAAACAGGGCACAGAGAAGAGAATTATGAAATGAACAGCGAACACGTGTGATTATTTGGCATCGCTAACGCGGACTCGTCTGGGCATGTCTCCCAGCGCGTGGTTAGTGTTGTGATGGCCTGTACATATAGCTGGCTATGGTGAAAATAGTATCACCATCACAATAAACATGCAGGTGCATGAAAGCAATCTTAATGGCACGGATGCTGCTGGATAAGATTCGTAGCGGATCACGTGGTGCAGGTGAAATTTCAGTATTTCTCTGTAAAAATGGCAAATTGTGGTCAGACAAATGGTTATTGATGATGGGAAAAATATTCTCCTATAGATTGAGACATTTCTAGGGTTGTAGCATGCCTGACTGCAGGAAAATCAAACATGGACGAGACTGCGTGGTCATACATACAAAGCATCAATTACATTAAAATACACGGAACCCCGAATGAAATATTACATAGACCCCCTAAATTAATCATGGCGCACATGATATTACACAAATAAACCCTCAAAGCGCATGGACGGCGTAGATATTGACTTGGTGGCTGTTAACCATGTGGTCGCAAATGATGTGGCCATAAAACAGTTAAACATGAAAAATACCCTTTAATACAGACATAGAAATAAAGCCATTAATATTGCATGCAGTAATTAAACAGAAATTACACTGAAAAGCCTTTAACATAGGTGGATGGCGCCGGATTCAAAGTTGTGCGTGCCGCATGGCCTCTCCGACATCTTTCCTCCTTTCTCCTCTATTACATTGAAAAAGCCACAAGAGCGCAAATTATTAAGTTAAGCGGAAGCATAATGCTGGGGAATGTCTGGCAAAACGTACAAAAGGCAAAGTTTAACCAGTTGACACCGGCTAACAGCCAGCTGCGCTAGAGCCCATGACGGCACAGACCATGCTCGTCACGTGTCCTCTACGTGCACAAAGAGGCCAATAATTTTGAACTTTCATATAAATGTTATTTTTCAGTGTAAAATGTGTTCTGTTGTATTTACAGGGTTTAATAGGTCTTAAAATGTGTTCAAGCATATGTTACTATTTTTAAACTGTTTAGTTATAAAATGCAAAGTGCGTGCGGCACCAAGATTAAGAACACGTGATATTTCAGCATGAACACCTTCATAATATTGAAATTCATAAGAGAATTATAAAAATGTAAAACAATACTTAATTTAATTTGTGCATTTTATTTTCAATAATAAAATATTTTACTCTGCGTGCATAGCACTTCTGCTTATGTGAACCCCATAGGCGGCCATGGTAGGTCCATGCGACGCTTGTCACGTACGCACTACAACTTTTGTTCAATGATTTAGGTTTCCATAGTCAATTTAGTTTACCGGTTAACCTTTGCATGCGTACGTTTTTGCCAGACATTTTCCCCAGCATTATGCTTCTGCTTTATTAATTTCTTGCACTCTTGCTGCATTTTTAACTTAATCAGAGAGGAGTAGAAAGATGTTGGAGAGGTCGCGCGACCCACGGAACTTGAATCAGGTGCCATCCGCCTATGTTTATGGCATTTCATTGTAACTTCTGCATTATTGCTACATGCAATTTTAAGAGCTTTATTTTTATGAATGTATTTGAGGGTATTTTTCGTGTTTGAATATTTTACGGCAATATTATGGATAATCACATGGCCAACCGATGCCAAGTCTTTGTATACGCTATCGTTGTGTTTAGAGAGCTTATTTATGTAACATACTATGTGCAATATTTATTTTAGCATTCTATGTCAGTTTTATTCAGGATTCAATGTATTTTTCATGTAAATTGATGCTTTTCGTACTTGACCACGCTGTCAGAGTAGTAATTGATTTTACCGCCATCAGGCATGTTACATGCCTGTAACCACTGCAATTGTAAAGAGAATATTTTTCTCAGCAAATATAATATTTCGGCTGAATTTAATTTGCCATTTCCACACAGAAATATTGCAATTTCACCTGCATCACGTGGTCCGCCACGAACTTCATCCAGCGGCATCTGCGTTATCTAAACTTGTTTTCACACGTGTGTGTTTATTTTGAATACTCGTCTCATGTACCATCTTGTTTCATGTATCATTTATGGGTTTATGTAATTTTTTAATTTGTGTATGGTGCAATTATTCCCGACCTAGCCGGCTCTGTGTATAGGCCATCACCACATTATACACGTGCTGGAGGGCGAGCTCCGGCGAGTTTACGTTTGTGATGCCAAGTAATCACGCATGTTAGTATGTATTAAGGGTTTCATTTGTAATTCACTGTGTCCTGTCTTCAGGGAAAAACAGTCAGTCCACCCTAATGGCTATCGGTCCTCTTCCCTCGTGAAGGCTGTGCTTTCACGCACCTTGGTGAGATCATCCATCTAGGCGTGCGCTAAAGTAATTGCGTGCTGGGGTGCACCCAAGCGGAATTGGCTAGTCATGACAGAGATAATCATAATTTCATGGGCATGTTGATGTGTATGCATAATAACAATAAAAACAAGCCTATAGTGAACGTAACTCTTTTATTCAGTAGTGACAGTATCCTAGCCGCATATATTTAATTAAGTGTTTATTTCAGAGATGTTTAATAAAAAAATTTAGTTTTGCCTACATGTTTGTAAGTACGCACGGGTGAGACGGACACACAGAACCCACAATATCCCCGAGAACCCTGAGTCTCAATAGTGCGGTGATTGGGAAGCACCGCTGCTGGCCAAATTACCAGTAAATATTTGTGTCACCGTTCATCTTGTGTCTCACCTGACGGCGTCAATTGGTGTTCCCAAGTGGGGCCAAGTGTGTTCATCCATGTCAACCGTGAGAAGATGGCGGACACCACGCCTGATCAGCAGCAAGAAGCCCTCAAGACATCCCTGTCTGCATCCACGACACCCGCTGATGCGAGCGCAAACTATTTGGACATGTCAATCGATTGATGTGTGCATTGTGGAAGGGTGAGTGAAGTCAGCTTGTTCAGTAAAAATATATGGGATAAGTCATTATCTCAATGCATGTCCGACACCATATCTACGTCGTCAGAATCGTGCCTGTGCGCACGCACCGGATGTGACGGGGCGGGAACGAAGTGGGCACAGTGCCACCAGTGCAAACGGAACTTAGTTTTATGATGCATAGGGCCTGATGAATATGTAACCTTCCGCTATGGTGTTATAAACTGTGTTGAGTGCCATAAGACGAACTGTGCTGACAACACCAGAGGTAAAACCCATGTCGCCAATAGTCGTTACGTTCACACCACAGAGTTTGACGAGACCTGACAGAAACATTCTCTTACCAACTTTTGCGGGACACGACTTGAAAGACCCGGGTACGTTCTTTGCAGTGTGCGAAGAAAAATTACATAGGCATTGCGCGCATAGGGATGATTCTACTGAGGTAACTGCCAACAGGTTAAGGGGAAGCGCTGCCACGTAGTGGAACTTGGTCAGGGACTATAGAGTCACATGGGAAGAGTTCTGTGAGAGAGTGCTAGGCCAATTCGACACAGACGGAGATGCTATCCAGGCACAAGCGCTATTGTATCACGAGCAGCAGAGAGAACGCAAGGGAATTGAGGAATTCATCCAATGCAAGTTAGGATTGTATAAGTGTTTACACTCAGGACAGGCAACTCACAGATTGTTAGAAATAATTGTGACATCATCAACGCCTGACATTAGGCCGTACTTGTGAAGAGCAACGTGTGCAAATCTAGATCAGTTGACCGAGAGGGATGTGCGCGCGAGTCAGGAATACCACTCACTGTGGCAAAACCACCGCACGTCAATACCTACAGTGCTGCCAGATGTTACGCGACCACTGCCAATGTTTACACCCGTGAGGCAGAATCGGGGAAACAGAAACGTCCACCACAACAACTGGGGAAATAGTTACTAGGGCAACAGGTCGGAAAACTAAGTCGGGAGGTTTGCGAAACCTCACGTGCACCAATCTCACCACGAAGTCGTATCAATCCGTCTAATGAAGGTGCAAAAGTGTTCCAAGTAACGGACAGTACAGTGAAAGCACTGCGAGTATGTGTAGAACTTGAAGGGAAAAATGTCACAGCTGTTATTGACACTTCCGCTAGTCACAACTTTGTGCGTGAGGGTTTGATACAAGCAATAATAACTTGGATGTCATCAAGATGCTTGCAATTTGTTACCACACACCAACAGGGAGAAGCGAAAAGTGTTATGCACGTAACGGTAGGAATCAGAGAGCTGCATACCAAGTGCAATGTTTACATTGTGCCAGACTTGTGCGAAGAAGTGATTTTGGGACTGCCATGCCTTATTGACAATCACGCCGTGATAGAACCGCACCTGAATTGTCTGCATGTGGGGACACGTGGCCGATGGACTGTTTACGCCGTGGGAGTAACACCACCAACAACAACAACTGCTGTGCCGCTTGCTGACTTCGAACACGAGGTGCCCGCCACACATCAGCAACGTCTCAGCAACGTCTGCAACATCTGCTGGACCAGTATGCCAGTGTGTGCCCCACTGAGGGGAAGCTGCAGCGCACTGACGTCACAGAGCATGCGATCATCACAATGCACGTGTACCCGGTGTACTCCAAGCTACGAGACCCAGGTATTTTCTTTCGCCGCATCATCAACCAGCAGGTTTGTGAGATGCTCAATGATAAAGTTATTGAACCTACACAAAGTCTCTATAATTCAGGTATTACCCTTGCTCCAATGAAAGATGGCGAATTGCGATTTTGTGTCGACTTCCGTCCCCTTAACTAAATAACCGTAAATATGCAGCCACCAGTCATAAACATGAAACACACTTTGTCAACATTAGGACCAGCTTCAGTATTCACATCACTTGATTTAAAGTGTGGATATTGGCAAGTGCCTATCCGCCCGTAGGACAGAAAGAAAGCAGCCTTTATTACCCCAGATGGACGTAGATTTCAGTTATTAGCCATGCCATTTGGTTTAAAGTGTGCCCCTGCAACGTTTCAGAATTTAATGGTTAATGTATTAGATAGATTTATTGGAGACTTTGCGATGGCATATTTGGATGATGTACTTGTTTGGTCCAACAGCTGGGAAGAGCACTTGCACCATTTGAGCTTTGTGTTTGAACTGCTCGAACGTAATAAACTTACGTGCCAAGTGGAAAAGTGAAAGTTGGGTATGATTAGAATGGAGTTTGTAGGACATTATGTAACAGCAAACGAACACGAACCGGAACAACAACACATACAGGACATTCAAACAAACCCACACCCAGATCATGTAAACAAGTCAGGAAGTTCTTTGGCTTAATTAATTGGTTCAGGGAATGTGTCCCAAACTTTTCCGTAATCACTGCACCGTTAACTGCTTTGTTGTGTGAGAAACATAAATTCGTCTGGACACAGCAAGCCAATCAAGTATTCAAAGGCATTAATATTGCATTTCAGAACTGTAATCCGTTGTCTAGATTTAACCCACAGTTACCCATAATTGTACAAACAAATGCCAGTCAAAAAGACATTTGGGGCTGTGTTGTATCAGGAGGGAACACACTGGGAAAAACGTATCATCAGTTACCAAAGTGCAAAGTTCGGGACGCAGAACTTAAATATGTTAATGAACTGTCTGGCCATTGTACATGCATTGCGGAAGTACCGGCCATACTTGCTAGGAAGGCAGTTTACACTCAAAACTGACAACCGATGCCTTGTATGGTTAGAGGGAATGCATAACGGGAAAAGCAAGCTTGCCCGCTGGGCGCTGTCACTTCTAGAATACAATTTCAAGGTAGAACACGTGGCGGGGATAACCAACGAGCTCGCGGACGTCTTGTCCAGGAATCCTTGTCCGAATCTAACGGTAACTGACAATGCGGAGTGGGAAGAGACGCTACCAGTTGGTATTGCTGTGCAATACCAACTGCAGAAACACAAACTCTTGGTGTACAAAACATTGTTGTCACACCACCTGGCAAACTTGTTTCCTTGAATGTACGTGACGTGTTAAAAGAGGTACACACCGCACAAGAAAATTCCCCAGATGCCGCGCAATGCCGACAACACTGTGCCACACATTATACAGAAACTTGAGGGTAGTGGACAGAGAAATACAAACTAAACCACCTGGTAATTGCGCGCGATGGTGGAAGTATAGACCAAAAGAGAAACGGGAACTTGTGTTAAAGAATGCACACGATAATTTGGAGTATGGACATCTTGGATCCGAGCAAACACTAAGGAACGTGTAGAAATTTTTTCACTGGCCAGGGATTCAGGGAGACTTCAGGAAATATGTACAGAGCTGCATCACGTATAACACCCGTAAGCCGCGGAGAGCAGATGCCGACTATCCACAATAGCCAAGGCTGCCAACCGAGCCATTCAAAACAGTAGCTATTGACATCATGGATCCATACCCACGCACAAAAACTGGGAAAAGATTTCTTGTTGTTGCCACGGCTTTGTTCACCCGCTGGACTGAGGCATTTCCCGTCGGTAATTTTTGTGCACACACAGTTGCACAGGTAATGCAGAACAAGTTTTTCCTGAGGTGGGGACACCCCGAGTATTTATTGACAGACAATGGAACACAGTTTGTAGGGTGAAAATGGAAAGAGTACTGTACTAGGTGGGGAACAGAACACCGTACCACCCCAACATACTATCCCAGGACTAACCCAACCAAGAGACGTAACCAATATGTCAAAATCCAATTACGTGTCTGGTTAGACGAAGATCATACTAGGTGGGCCGAATTGATCCTGGAGGTAATGTTTTGCCTATGGAATAGAGTGACTGTGGCAACCGGGAAAACACCCGCCGAGATGGTACAAGGTTGCGAACTCCGTGGCCCCGGAGCACCCCGCTAAAACCTGCCCAGACCACCTGAACAAAAGTTGAACACCAGGTGCAAATACATGAAGTCAGGGCGAACCAGATCAGTTATTGCAATGTGTGGGTACTTGATAGCAAGAGGCAGCCACTCGAACTTGAACCCGGGATGTACGTGTACGTAAGAGAAAACCCACTATCAGCCGAGTGAAGAAGTACTGTGCTGGACTGGCACCTAAATGGACAGGGCCAGTGAGGGTGGTGGAAAAAATGGGAAATTCCACGTATCTAGTGAAGTTGGGACCCACACGTGTCACGAAATGGCACCATGGCGACCTGCGGATAGCCCGACTGCCTGTAGGGAAGGGAGGCAAGGAGATGACATTACGCCCAGTACCGCAGCAAGTTCGGAGAATTTAACCAGGGAGTACACAGGGAAATGTCAACACGGGGACTGAAGAGAACAACAACGCTAACACGGAAACACCCAGCCAAAGTAATGAACTGTCATTTAAGGGTTTTGCACCCACTGAACACTCAACACCTAGTAGTGAGGAGATGGAAACAAGTTGTACCGCAACACCATTTCTGCGTTTTTCTGTTAATGTCCTGTAACAACACAATGAATCAGAGTGAATTTAAGGGGTTCCCAAGTGTAGACGAAAGAAAATGGTAACACAAGTGCACACATCTAATTATAAACACAACCAGTGCCAATTAGTTGAGTTTCATTGGGTTTCCCCAGGGCATAGCTGAATTAGGTTGTGACCAAAGAGTAAATGTAAATCTTGATACCACTTGTGAAGGCGAGACGCTCTTTAGAGCCTTTCCAGTTCCCGCAGGGGAGAACCTAGTAGGACAAGAGAGTTTGAAAGTGTTTGGGAAAACTAGTAGGGCAGTGAATGTGACGTCAAGTGTCAACAAATCGCAACACAGCACTCGCAAGAGGCAAGCCGAGTCACCACCACATAACCATATTGTTGTTTCTGCCTACACCTCCAGTCTCTGCAAACTGCAAGAAACCGACGACTTCCGAGGCCATGTTTTCTTTGCCCTCAATCGGCAATCGGCCTGGCGGAGTCCGCCAGAGCATTGTCGAATTGTTCGTACTGTCTTGGCCTTTGAGGTAGGGGTCGTTTGACGTCGGCTAGCAGCCAGTGGCGCTAGAGCCCATTGTGGCGCTCACCACTCACGCGTACTGCACGTGTGCAAAGAGGCCAATAATTTTTAACTTTCATATAAATGTTATTTTCAGTGTAAAATGTGTTCTATTGTATTTGCAGAGTTTCATATGTCTTAAAATGTGTTCAAGTGTATGTTACTATTTTTAAACTGTTTAGTTATAAAATTCAAAGTGCCGCAGCACCGAGATTAAGAACACTTGATATTCCGGCATGAATGCCATCATAATATTGAAATTCATAAGAAAATTATAAAAATGTAAAACAATACTTAATTTAATTTATGCATTTTATTTTCAATAATAAAATATTTTACTTTGCGTGCATAGCAAATCTGCTTATGTGAACCCTGTGGGTGGCCATGGTAGATCCGTGCGACGCTTGTCTCTGGACAGTCTGTTGAGAGCTGGCGATGTAAGACACCTACGCACTACAAGTTTTGTTCACTGATTTAGGGTTCCATAGTCAATTTAGTTTACCAGTTAACATTTGCTTGCGTACGTTTTTTCCAGACATTTTCCCCAGCATTATGCTTCCGCTTTATTAATTTCTTGCACTCTTGCTGCATTTTTAACTTAATCGGGGAGAAGGAGTAGAAAGATGTCGGAGAGGTCACGTGACCCACGGAACTTGAATCAGGTGCCATCCGCCTATGTTTATTATGTTTCATTGTAACTTCTGCATTATTGCTCCCTGCAATTTTAAGAGCTTTATTTTTCTGTATTTATTTGAGGGTATGTTTCGTGTTTGAATATTTTATGGCAAAATAACGTATAACCACGTTGCTGACAGAGACCAAGTCTTTGTATACACCATTGTTGCTTTTAGAGAGAGTTTATTTATGTAACATCGTATGTGCAATATTTATTTTACCATTCTATGTCAGTTTTATTCAGGATTCAATGTATTTTTCACATAAATTGGAGTTTTTTGTACTTGACCACGTGGTCACAGTAATGTTTGATTTTACCGCCATCAGGCATGTTACACACCTGTAACCACTGCATTCATAAAGAGAATAATTTTCTGAACAAAAATAATATTTTGTCTGAAATTAATTTGCCATTTCCACACAGAAATATTGCAATTTCACCTACATCACGTGGTCCGCTACGAACTTCATCCAGCGGCATCTGCGCCTCCTAACTTGTTTTCACACATGTTAGTGTTTATTTTGAATACTCGTCTCATGTGCCATCTTGTTTCATGTATCATTTATGGGTTTATGTAATTTTTAATTTGTGTATGGTGCAATTATTCCCGACCTAGCCGGCTCTGTGTATAGGCCATCACCACATTATACACGTGCTGGAGGGCGAGCCCCGATGAGTTTGCGTGCGTGATGCTGAGTAATCACACGTGTTACTGTGTATTAAGGGTTTCATTTGTAATTCACTGTGTCCTGTCTTCAGGAAAAAAACAGTCAGTCCACCCTAGCTGCTGTCTGCCCTCTTCCTTGTGAAGGCTGTGCTTTCACGCACCTCAGTTAGATCATCCATCTATGCATGTGCTTTAGTAATTGCAGGATAGGGAGCACCCAAGCAGAATTGCCTAGTCATGACAGAGATAATCATAATTTAATTGGCATGTGGATGTGTATCCATAATAACAATAAAAACAAGCCTACAGTGAACTTAACTCTTTTATTCAGTAGTGACAGTGAACTAGCCACATATATTTTTAAATTGTTTATTTCAGAGATGTTTAGTAAAAAGTTTAGTATTTGCGTACGTTTTTATAAGTACGCACGGGTGAGATGGACACACAGAACCCACAGCATCCCGGAGAACCCTGAGTCCCAATAGTGCGGTGATTGGGAGCACTGCTGGTGCCCAAATTACCAGTAAGTATTTGTGTCATCGTTCGTCTCGTGTCTCAGCTGACGGTGTCATGGTATACTAAAAATGCGTTATTGTAGTCTACATTGGTGCAAAAAGTTTGAAGTGCGTACGTGATAGCGTCGTACCTCACCATCTCTCCTCGACGGACCGCCCAGAGGCAGGGGTCATGCTGCCTACAGGGTTCACATAAGGGGAAGTGCTATGCATGTCGAATAAAACTTTTATATTTTTAAATAAATGGCACATAAATAATTTAATTATGGATTTACATTTTACATAATAAATGGAGAATTTTCTGTATTCATTAAATGTCTTTTATGATGGCATTTACACCAGAATAATAATGTTCTGAGTCATCGCGCAGTGCACATTTTGAATTCATAACCAAACATTGTTCAACATTTTTTAAACATACATTTTTTTAGACACTTGCAATACTTGGGAACCTGAAAATAAAACAAGAGACATAATTTACATTTCAAATCAATATTCCGTTACGTAAAAGTTCAAGTTATGGCCTCTTTGCGCACGTGTGTGCACCCGTGTCACTTGAGTGGTGAGCGCCGTTATGGTCTTAACGCAGCTGGCTGTTAGCCGGCATTAATGTAAACCTCTGAATTTTCACAGTGTGTGCATTACAATCTAATTTACTAAACAATAATTTTTATTTTATTTTTATGTCCCCTAATTATTAGGCCTACTTGCTACAATTGTCTACAAGATGTAGACATAGGGCAATAGGCCTGTATGTTTTTATTTTGCTCTTCTTCCCCATTAGTGCTGAGGATTGTTTTCATGGCCTTTGTGCTTCTGGACAGATCAGTTCACCTTTTTAATTAACCCAGGCTTGTTTTGCATTTTTCTGGGATAAAAATTTTTAGTATCATTGGGGTGAACGTACTGTCACAGAATTAGTGAATAGGCAAAGTCCTTGTTTGTAATAGTGTAAATAGTAAACCAACGTTGTTCTATTTCTGCAAGTTTTTTTGAAGTGCAGAAGCTGGATTGAATTAGAGAGATTTGAGCGGCTCTTAACAAAGAGGTCTCCACAGCAGATAAGGGTGAAGTGAGGTGAGAATAGAGCAGTGCAGGGAATCAAGGGCAGGGGAAACGGGAGATCCCGAGCAAACCCGCTGACCAGCAGCATCATCCAACACGATTCCCACTTGCCAAAATCCTGGTTCACCTGGCTAGGGATTGAATCTGGTTCGCCTTGGTGATAGGCAAGCAGTCGGAACTGCTCAGCCACCGCATCCCCCACAGAAACTGGAAGTTTAACATCTAGCAGCTTAGCTTATATTTTCTATCGCCCTCCTCCATCCCTTCTATTAAATGGTCAGTACTGGACAAGGCTGTTAACTCTTTTTGCAGAATTACCTTGGCACACAAAATTGAAGATGTTGCATTCTTATGTCATTTATTCAAATGCAGGGATGTGTATGGCATCCCTTTGAAGACTGTTAAAGAAATCTTGGAAGGTATTGAAACTTATCACTTGTTCAAATAACATTTAATAACAAGGAGAATTTCATATGTTAATGGAACCATCTATAAACAATTATAAGTGATTGCTGTTATAGTTCAAGAAAATCCTCCAGGCAGGGTCGCTGAATATTTATATTTTAAATCAAAGTACATTCAGTCAGCCTATGCCCCAGATATTTGGGGAAAGAAACCTAAATCCAGCAAACTGTGAAATCACAGTGGTAACTGTCAATTACACCAGCTTACAATAATTAAGTAAGCTCTGAATAATGGGGAAAATAATTTTGGAAAATGGTATTTTTGGGTAACACTGAAGTTGCTTAATTTCTCCACTGTTACATTTTTGTATTTAGTTTTTATCCTAAAACTTATAATTATGTTCTTGACTTGAATACCTAAAATAATAGAATCCATCATCTTATGTGTAAAATAATTGCACTACAGTGACTCCGTCGGGTGAGACACGAGACGAATGATGACACAAATACTTACTGGTAATTTGGGCGCCAGCGATGCTTCCCAATCTCCGCACTATTGAGACTCAGGGTTCTCAGGGATGTTGTGGGTTCTGTGTGTCCATCTCACCTGTGCATACCTACAAACACGTTGGCAATACTAAACTTTTAATAAAATCGCTGAAATAAACAATTTATAAAACATATGTGGCTAGGACACTGTCACTACTGAATAAAAAATTGAGTTCACTGTAGACTTGTTTTATTGATATTGTTTGTGCACATCAACGTGCCAATGATGGTTATCTCAGTCATGACTAGCCATTTCCGCTTCAGTGCTCCCCAACCCATAATTAATCTAACGCACGCCTAAATGGATGATCTCACCGAGGTGCGTGAAAGCACAGCCTTCACAAGGGAAGAGGGCCAACAGCCGCTAGGGTGACTGACAGTTTTTCCCTGAAGACAGGACACGGTGAATTACAAATGAATACCCTTAATACACATTAACACTAGTGATTACTCGGCATCACTAACGCAAACTCGTCGGGGCTCGCCCTCCAGCATGTGGTTAGTGTGGTAACGGCCTATACACAGAGCCGGCTAGGACGGGTGTAATTGCACCGTATACTAATTACACAATTACATAGACCCTTGAATGATATTTGAAATAAAATGGGACACGAGATGAATATTCACAATAAACATACACATGTGTGAAAACAAACTTAGGTGGCGCAGATGCTGCTGGATGAAGTTTGTAGCAGACCACGTGGTGCAGGTGAAATTGCAATATTTCTGCATGAAAACGGCAAACTAAATTCATATAAAATATTATTCGTGTTTGGCAAATGGTTTTCTTTACGATTAGCATTGTTACGGGCTTGTAACATGCCTGATGGCGGTAAAATCAAATATTATTGTGACCGCATGGTCGAGTACAAAAAGCATCAATTTACGTGAAAAATACATTAAACCCTGTATGAAAAATATATAGAACTCTGAAATAAATAATTGCACATACAATGTTATATAAATAAGCTCTTAAAATACAATGATGACGTATACAAAGACTTGGCTTCAGTCGGCCACATAGTTATACGTGATGTTGCCATAAAATATTCAAACACGAAAAATACCCTTAAATACATACAGAAAAATAAAGCTCTTAAAATTGCGTGTAGCAATTATGCAGAAGTTACAATGAAATGTCATAAACATAGGCAGATGGCATCTGATTCAAAATGGGTGGGTCGCGTGACCTCTCCGACATCTTTCTCCTACTTCTTGATTAAGTTAAAAATGCCACAACGGCGTAAGAAATTAGTAAAGCATAATGCTGGGGTAAATGTCTGGTAAAAATGTGCGCAAGCAAAGATTAACCGGTAAACTACAAGGACTATGGAAACCTACATCAGTGAACAAAAGTTGTAGTGCGCACGTGACAGTGTTGTAGTGCGCACGTGACAGTGTCTTACCTTGCCAGCTCTCCTCCTCAGACTTTCCAGATACAAGCGTCGCATGGACCTATCATTGCCGCCTATGGGGTTCACAAGCGGAAGTACTATGCACGCCGAGTGAAATATTTTATAATAAAAATAAAATGGCACAAATTAAATTTGACATTGTTTTACATTTCTATAATTTTGTTACGAATTTCAATATTATTTTAATGTCTCTTTGTGATGGCGTTCATGCCAGAATATTGTGTTCTTAATCTCGGCACCATAGGCACTTTGAATATTCATAACCAAACAATTAAAATTAGTACAAGCACTTTTAAAAAATTTTAAGACATATTAAACACTGTAAAGACAATATAACATATTTTACCCTGAAATTAACATTTATAGGTAAGTTCAAAATTGTCAGCCTCTTTGCGCACGTGCGGTACACGTGACACATGAGTGCAGTCATGGGCTCTAGTGCCGCTGGCTGTTAACCGGCGGCAACTGTTTAAGGCAAAAGTTACCTAATAACTGTACACAGTTACTAATGTACTACTTATGCTCTATACCGTACCAAGCCAATCGAAAGCTTACCAAGAGAATACAGTTACTCCACACCCATTGTATTGGATTGCATCTGTTAGGGTGGGTGGTATGTTGAAAACAGTCAAAATGTTATTTTTGAACCAATAGTGAGACAACAAACAAAATGACCCGGCACAGTTTCGCTCTGCACTAATGTTCGTAACCTCTCCCCCCCCCCCCCCCCACATACACACACACAATCTTCCATTCTCCTCATCATACACTATGACCAACCATGGTCTTGTTAGAGTATTTTCCAAATCAGAATGACCTGCACACAGAAGTCCAGAACTTTTCCAGTGAGCCCATTGCCGCTGTATGAAGAGGAGGTGGTGATGTTCAGTTGAGCAGTGACTGCTGCCAAGTATGGATAGAAGTGATCTGTTCCACATGTGCACATTATCAGTTGAAAAATGTAGGTCGCATAGTTGCATCAGTGCTGGCATAGTACAGCAATACTATCAGTTTGGTTTGTATAACGCCAGCAGTACCACACTCCCTCCAGCATGGAGTGTTCCGGAGAACCTTCCACTACACTTCCTCCCCTAAATTCCCCAGCCTTTACTTTTTGTTGCAAGGGAAGACAGCCCAACTTACATAATTAAGTAGCTTTACCATGTCGATGAGACACTGAATGTATTATGGTTCTATGTCGCATGCTAAATAATTTGTATTATTTTGAAAATTCTGATGTGTATTGGTTGGTTTTAAATTCAGTTTAGAACATTTGCATTCTTGAAGCCATCATTTGTAAACCAAATGTATTAAATATTGAATTTTAAATAGGCCGTACATCAAAGAGTAATTAAATACTTTTCAAAACAGTTGTGGAAATCGCTGTTCTGTATAAACAGCTATCATAACTTATTGCAAATTAGTGTCTATTTTTAAAATATTTCAGAAGTTATGAATGTGTATTGTAATATCACTTGTCAAGACACTGAATTTCAATAAACACACATTTTAACATTTCTAACTCCATACAATCCATCGGTAACAAGAAAAATGTTAACTTACCTTCCTAATTTGAATCTGAAATGAAACTCTCCTAGTCTTCAGAGTCACTCATTGTATTATCTTCACATGACATTTTAATTTTAATGATGATTCTGACCCTATTTACATCTACCAATCGCTCACTCTTAAAATATGTCACTTCAGTTTTCCTCACATGTGTACAACATTCTCTCTACAGTTCGACAGAATAGCTGCCAAACAACTGTTCACACAGCTTCTTTTTGTCATCAAGAGATGAAGATATTTCCTCCTGCAGCTTTCCTTTGATATTTCCATAGACTAGTTTGATCAGTTTCAAATTGGTGTGATACTGGTGCAACCTGATGACATCATGGTCATGTGACTTGATAATCTCATTGATTTTGAACATCTTTACTCTTGAAACTTGCTTTACTGACATCCCACAAGCTAGATGAAAATTACATTTTATTTACTGCTAACCACTTTTGAATTTCATGTTTAGTATTAGATGTGGGTTTTTTATTTATTTGGGCATTACAATAGCTTACATTGTCAAGAACAATAATAGAATTTTCAGATAAATTTGGCAGCAGTTTCTGTTTTACCCAAGTATAAAAACTGTCGTAATTCATATTATCGAGATAATCCCTCAATTCCAACTGCTAATAAGAAGTTATACATATGTGGCATGTATGTATGTTTCGTCAACATAAACAATTGTCCTACGTGCTTCTTAAAACTGCTGCATTTCTTGTAGATATCGCCCTCTCCATACTGTAATGTCTGGCTTCTCCCCAAAAATTCTTCTCTGCGACTGGCACTTCTTCCAATGGAAACCTAGTCATTTTAATAATCACTACATGTATTCCCTCCTAAGATCTAAAACCTAATCCTATCGCAACGGCTTGTTCAATTTTTTTAACGTTGGAACAACACTGCAAGTAAAACAGTCAACTTCAATACATTTCTTATTTTGTGTTTTTATTATTTTTTGTCAGATGTGTTACAATGTTGTACACAATTTCCCATGCCTGTCCACATAATGGTCATCCTGAACTTACAGTTGACTTACGGTGTTGCAATGTTGAAGCTGTAGATTCAGTCGTATCATGTAACACAGATTGCGATGTGAACCTGGAGTAGTGTACTCTTCTGGTAGGAATCTGCTCAACTGACCCCCCTTCTCCTTTCATAAGCTCTGCTCAAGTGATGATCGCCTGGCACTGGGGGCTGTGCAGCTTGTTTTGTTAGTTGTTCCACTACTATAAAATGTGCAAAACATAAACTGTACAGATTGTAAATCACTGTTACACAGCATTGTACTTTTATTTTGGAAGGTGTAGCTGGTAACAATTCTGTAGATTTCATAGATAAACTTGGTAACTTTTCTAGGTCTTCAGTTTCAGAAATAATTTGTTTCATAAAGACAACTTGAGTTCTTTAACAGAGTGGTAGTTACACTTAAATGCCTGAGAAATAAATTCAGAAGTTTTTTTTTTAGTCAGTTGTACACACATTCAGTAAACAATTATAAGTTATATAACTATTCATCTTATAGTCAGATTTGTGCCAGTTCTGTTTGCTACTCATAATTCAAAAGGTTTTGGTGTTCTCTACTAGAGTTTTCTTTAAAAGGAACAATCACCTTTGGGTTTGGACAAGCACAATTGCACCAAACTCCAGTTAAATATAGGTCTTTTACATACCCCTGAGTTCAGTGGTGACAGTTGTTTTTTCTATAAAACTCTACTGTTGACTTGTAGAGGTCTCTGAAAACAGATGTTACTTTGAAGTCTGCGCAAAAATATTTTGTACATTAGAATGTTTGTGTCTGTAACATTATTATGAATGGTCAGTATGTGTAAGTGTCAAAAGACATATGCATGTGAGGGTTTTGTATAAAGTGATTAAAGCGATAACCATGTTCACAAAATGTGAATCTAATGTACACAACTTTGGGACACCCACAGAGTGACACTAAGTGAGAGAAAATTTTTAATGTTTGCTGATTTAGACGTGTGTTCCTATTATATTTTCATAACTCTCCAGATATCTTAATGAAACACTTAAGGGGGTAGTATCCACTCCATCTTCAAATTTTCTTACAAATCTTCGTAGTGAAAATGTATGACCAGAAATAAAAAATCAAAGCTAGATATGACATAGACGACTACTAACATTTTTTTTTAATTCTTAGGGTTTCAATTATATTTTTTTTTTTTCCCATGTGGGACTGAAAGTATTAAATAATTAGATAATGTTTGATTACGGTTACAGATGTAACACTAATCATGTAAGAAAAATAAGTGGGATTTATAAATAACTGTTAAAATGTTCCCTATGTCATGACTAGTTTGGTTTTTAAATATTGACTCCGAAAATTAAGTTAATGAGGAAAATACGTAAATCCAAGATAGCAAGGATACTTCCCCCTTAAGCTTGGTTCACAATTGAAAGTATAACAGTAAGCACAGAACATTGGTGTGTGCACAAGAATTGACTGCCATGTTTTCTATCCTATTGATTCACAACTGTTCTTAACAGGTTGAGTGCACGAGTTCCTGACATTGAACACCTAAGGAAATGGTTATATTTCATTTATTGTGCAGATGCATTGAGCAGCAGCTTATCTATCAGAGCAGAGAATAACATTTTCAATGAATTTGTTTATTTAAAATGGAAGAACAGTTTTACGTAGCAGAAATTAAGAAATGTCATAAGATATTAATTTTGAGAAAATAACAGGTGACAGTTTACTAGAAGAAATTTAAAAATGTTATTTGCACCTTTACAATTGCAAAAACAAAGTTTAAAAAATAAATAAAAAATACTTTAAATATTTTTAATGACTAAATTTTCAACACAATATCACAATCTGTTGCAAATATCCTTTATTTACCAACATTGTCAACTGACGTCAAACTTGTCTCAAGATTTCATCGGGAGAAATAGTAGGCCTACGTAAGTATTCAATTGTGAATCAATTTTGCACTAGAATTCTGGTTGTGTGAGTGTTCTAATTTTGTGTTCTATGCTCTGTGTATGTATTTTGATTGTGAACCCAGCATTGTTAATTTCATTATTCTGCTTCATATTGTCTTGATTTCTTATTTTTCAGAGAATATCAAAATCTAAAATTTAATTCTACTTTTGTTTTGCATTTACGAACCATATCTTGAGGTGTAATTTAGCAGCTCATTTGGTTTATGTCTTGGATTTGCAGTCCATGCTTAAACAACTCCATTGGAAATATCTGGTGGCCAAATTGAATTTCTAACTGCAAATGCACCTGTGTGGTAAATCTGGCTACCCCACTTAAATCCATCATGGGATTCTATATAAATTAATTCTTGAATATGTCTCGTAATCAATGTTTACTTTAGTAGTTAAAATGACTAAATGATTTTTGTTCAATTTTAGTGTCCCCTTTAAAACACTCATGCCAGCATAATAGGCTTGATGTTTGATAAAAATACACCACAGAATGTCAAACACCTAAGTTATTTGTTTAAAATTTTCTTACAGATTACAGAACTTATGCAGTTTTCAGTTCAAAGCTGTTTTTTTTTTTTTTTTCCAGAAACCACAAACAGCAATTAGTTCGGCACCAGTGATTAGAGCCTTTAGCATTGGTAAGTATTTAATTTGATCTGAATTAATTTTAATTTGAACTCTTTATTGCCAGGCTTTACTTTATAGATTTGTCTTACTGTCAGTACTTATTTTATTGTTATTAAATATTTTAGTGTGGGTAGACTCTTAACAGCGAGGTCTTGAGAGCCGATGAGAGTGATTGAAGTGAATATGGAGCGGAGCCAGAATGAAGGGGCGGGGAATACGGAAGATCCCAGAGTAATTCAGCAGACCAACTGCATCATCCAGCATGATTCCCACTTGCGAAAATTCAGTGACCTGGCTGGGAATTGAGCCCGGTTCGCCTTGGTGGGAGGCGAGCATGCTAATCGCTTAGCCACCACGGCCCCTAAAACATAGTGTCACCTTGGTTGAATGCCTCCTGATTAAATTTTTTCCAAAATAATAGCAGTGTACGGTGTGGTAAAGTGTCGTGTTATTGTTTTATTCTAAATGCTTATTTGCTGAGATAATGTTTTTATGTTTTAAGCCCAGTATTTGTCCTTTTAAATTAATTAATTTATTACCTTGTTCATCCTCCAGAAGTTTAACTTTATTTTAATATTTGTTTATATTTATGTTTTGCATTGTGACAATGTTATTTACATTTTTTAGTAGACTCTGTATCATCTGTTTTGATTAATATGTGAAGTTACTATGAAAAAAGTATTTATTTTAGTTCTGGACTGCTTAAAACAGTTTCCTCTTAGGGCTTGGCAGCCTACATTGGGCTAGTGTGTTTCTCTGCACAAAAATTCCTGCAGTGATACTGTTATCTTGGATCATCGACACAAGGAGAACATGTCACAGGAATTGTTAAGAGAACATGAAGGAAGGTTTGGAGAAAATTTTTCTTCTTGTTTGTAACATGGCAGTGAGTAGACGTGAAGGAAACTGAGGAATGGCAATGCTGATGTTGCCCTTAAGGAGATTGACCAGCGGCACAGTATTATATCAGCTGGAGGCCCAGCTGTTCCATTATATTGAAACGTCAACTATTCCCGTAGCACGCGACTTATGTCCGTGTTTGAGAAAGGCCCGAGTTCAAGTGGAAGCTTCGGCATCGCAACATGTCCGAATGTAAGCCAGTTCCAATTTAAGATGCAGTAGTTCTTTCATCGTTCCTGTCGAGCCATCTGCAAAATTATTTGATTTGAAAGTCTTGGTATCAAAGTACGAAGAGAATTTGAAACATTAAAATATTTAACCTTGTAATTAATCTGCTAGATAAGATATAACATGCATGAATATACAGCCAGTGGTCCAAAACATAAAATTAAAAGAGTCTCTGGTGTGATTTAAATTGCTAGCCATAATATTGCTTGAGGAGAAAAGGTGAACTTTATTTGAATCAATCTAGACATTTTCATAAATGTTTGTTGCATCATTTTCTTGTACACCAGTGTTTCAATGGGTAATTTTTAGCAGATACCATCATTTTTACAATGATAGGCTGACAGCAGAACATCTTACTTGTTTTATTGTATTTTCATTTTGTATTGCTTGAGCTCTTATGTAATGTTGAGCATGTTGATTTTGTACTAAAATACTAATCATTTTGGAAATGTAGTTGCGTGTGATATCATTTAAGTAGTGTTGTAAAAAATGTTTCTTGTGTTCTATGATAAGTTGCTTGGTTACAAAACTCACCACAAAACTGTGCTGAATATTAAAAGAAAGGAACTCTGTCTTATCTCTTTCCAGCGCATGGAGAAAATCAGTGTTAGCACTTACTCTCTCGTGGCAAAGATAATATTGTCACACAGTTTAAGCTAAATCTCACATCTAGCAGATTTAACATAATTTGTGTTACACAAGGCACCCACACATGACATTCAGTTATTTCTTTCCTTCCACAAAAAAAATATTTTCTTTCAATTTTAGATTCCTCACTTGATAGTTTATCCCATCACACGTACATGTATTATTATTATTATTATTATTATTATTATTATTATTATTACTTTTTAAAGGGAAGTGCAAGCAAGACTTGTAGGTTGAACCCATTACAAAACTGAACAATCTATTGACCAACAAGCCCTTTACATAAGCTCATTTGATATGTTAATTACAGTAGCTATTACAAGCCAGTCTTAATAATTATTTCTAACTTGTAATTACGCTATTGCCCTGGTGGCGAGCGCTTCCTTTCCTCATCCCTTTTGATTCTCCAATCCCTTTCTAAATTGCTCAATCCCCTTCACCATTATCAACTTTTCTGGCAACACATTTCACTCCCTCACAGTTCTCACCGGCATGGATTACCTTTCCCTTTCCATCCGCCTTCATGAAACGGTCTACTGTTAGTAAATTTACCCCTGTACAGCCCCTTGGCAAAATGTCTACTTATACCCGGCACAGAACTTCTTGGCTGCTCAGCATCAGCCTATCAGCGAGCATTACCAAGCTTTGTTGCCACATCTATCAACCATACGTTGTGTTGTGAAATCTGAATTAGGAAACTGTTTGAGCAGACTAATTGCCAAATTTTTACATTTGTAGAAAAAATGTTCAGACAATTGAACTTACTGATTAGCAACATACATTAAACATAGATGTAATTTTTTTTTTTTTTATTGCTGTGTGTAGCATATAAAAATAATCCATTGTTGTTCCTGTAGCTTGTAATGGCATCACAAGCTCCTCTTCCCTGTCTGCACAGTTGTAATTTAATTGCTCCCGTCATTCAATTTCTTATTAAAAAAACAGACACTTTTCATTTTATTTTTTTTGCCTTGGAACTTGTTGAAACCGTATAATCTATTTTCTCACTCATAGCTGCCATAATTTGTCGTACTGTACGTTTAACGGCATCACATGGTCTCATTGTCAAACTTTTATTTGTTTAAAATGTATACTTTAGCAAATTGATTTTTAAAAAATGAAGAAAAAAAATTATACACATTTAAGATTGTAGATTGACCTTGTTTATGAACCACTTTTTTGCAGTGTGTTGACTTAGTGCCATGATTTTTGAGAAAACTTACATTCAAGCAATTGAAAAACAATGAGGAACATTGAAAAGCCCATTGCGGCCCTGGGGCTACAAAACAGAACAGACAACACTGGATGCAATGAGCAGCTGTGCTACACATTATCTTGCGTCGACTAAGCACAAATCAGAATGCATTATCGCCCTGTCTTAAAGCAAGAAGAGCACATATAGATATATAAATACTAAATATGGTTAACTGTCAGAGGAAAAACTAATAATCTTGTTTATTCTGAAAAATAGTTGTTAGTTTATGCCAGCTGTTCTTCGTAATAATGTAAAACGGAAACTGATGAAGATACAAAATTTTCACGTACTTATTCAGAAAAATTAGCCTTTGCAAAAAGTGATTGAATCTTAACTTCAGTTCCTCACTAACCCCCTTCAAGACACTTCCCAGGATTCAATGTCGTTCTTTCCTTTCATACCACTCTCTGTACTTCCTTTTTCCACCTATGTTCACTCTTAATCACCACCTGCATGTATATAATTATGCTCTGAAACTTCCTCTATGTCCTGCCCTTGCCATTTATATCAGCCTTCCTACCTTCCCCTTTTTCTAGTGAATCTTGCAATCTTTATTTTCCACACATAACCTTCATTTTATTCCTTTCTGTCCACCTCCATATTCTGTCTTCTCCTGCAACTTATTCTCCCCACCAACCTCTGGATACAGCACAGAAACGTCCTCAATTAGCCTCACTTCGCCACTGAATGACTGAGTAAAATTACAGTTCTGTTCCAGTTTAAACACTTAAAAAAGTTTTGATGTTTTTTCATAAAAGTATGATTTATGTTATTTACAAAATCGTGCTGTGTTTCTGTGAGTGTTGTTGAGTTAAAATATGTTTGTACATTGCTTGATAAGTGTCTGTGGCTTATATTTGTTGAACATATTTCTGTAGGAAGCAGGTTATGTGCTGCAAGAGTTCAACACTCTGCTCCAAATTTTCATGGTACTGCTGTGGTCAATCAAGAGTTCAAGGAAATCCAGCTTTCAGACTACAAAGGCAAATACCTTGTCTTATTCTTCTACCCACTTGATTTGTAAGTGAACAGTCTTCATCATTAATTATAGGCTATTCATGTTAAACTGAGCAGTTTCGAAAGTCCTGCTAAAGATCTGCTTGTATGCACATTGTGTATTCTTCCACCAAATATAAAATTAACGTTGCAGTGGGCCAGATCTCTTCATTCATGTGTTGGTCAAGGGAAACTGAACTCATTAGAAAATTGAATATTTTAAATTTTTTTCTATATGCCATTCTTGGTTACTTCACACTTTTCTAATGCCCTGCTGAAGTTCTACTTTTGGCTACTGATACGTATTCTTCGCTACATTGATGCTGTCGGATGAGACACGAGATGAACGATGACACAAATACTTACTGGTAATTTACGCACCAGCGGTGCTTCCCAATCACCACACTATTGAGACTCAGGGTTCTCAGGGATGCTGTGGATTCTGTGCATCCGTCTCACCCGTGCGTACTTACAAACACATAGGCAATACTAAATTTTTTACTAAACATCACTGGAAATAAACACTTAATAAACCATATGTGGCTAGAACACTGTTACTACTGAATAAAAGATTTAAGTTCACTGTAGACTGGTTTTTATTGTTATTATGCAAACACATCAATGTGCCAATGAAATGATTATCTCGGTCATAACTAGCCAATTCCGCTTGGGTGCTCCCCAGCCCTCAATTACTCTAGTGCACACCTAGATGGATGATCTCACCGAGGTATGTGAAAGCACAGCCTTCACAAGGGAAGAGGGCCTACAGTTGCTAGGGTGGACTGATGGTTTTTCCCTGAAGACAGGACACGGTGAATTACAAATGAAATCCTTAATACATATTAACATGTGTGATTATTCAGCATCACTAACGCAAACTCGTTGGGGCTTGCCCTCCAGCATGTGGGTAGTGTGGTGATGGCATATACACAGAGCCAGCTAGGACAGGAATAATTACACTGTATACTAATTACAAAATTACATAAACCCTTAAATGAGACATGAAACAATATGGTACACGAGATGAATATTGACAATAAACACACACATGTGTGAAAACAAGCTTAGATGGCGTGGATGCCGCTTAATGAAGTTTGTAGCGGACCATGTGGTGCAGGTGAAGTTGCAATATTTCTGCGTGGAAACAGCAAATTAAATTCAGATAAAAGATTATTCTTGCTGAGAAAATTATTCTCTTTACGATTGCAGTGGTTACAGGCTTGTAACATGCCTGATGATGGTAAAATCAAACATTAATGTGACTGCGTGGTCGAGTACAAAAAGCATCAATTTACGTGAAAAAATACATTGAACACTGAATAAAATTGATGTAGAATCCTGAAATAAAATATTGCACATACAGTGTTACGTAAATAAGTTCTCAAACACACTGCTTGCGTATACAAAGACTTGGCGTTGGTCGGCCACGTGGTTATATGTGATGCCGTAAAATATTCAAACACGAAAAATACCCTTAAATACATAAATGAAAATAAAGCCCTTAAAATTGCGCGTAGCAATAATGGAGAAGTTACAATGAAATGGTATAAACATAGGCAGATGGCGCCTGATTCAAATTGCGCGGGTCGCGTGACCTCTCCGACATCTTTCTTCTCCTTCTCCTCTATTAAGTTAAAAATGCCACAAGGGCACAAGAAATTAATAAAGTGGAAGCATATTGCTGGGGAAAATGTCTGGCAAAACATACACAAGCAAAGGTTAACCGGTGACTATCGAAACCTAAATCAGTGAACAAAAGTTGTAGTGCGTATGTGACATTGTCTTACATCGCCAGCTCTCCTTGACAGACTATCCAGAGATGAGCATTGCACGGACCTACGATGGCAGCCTATGGGGTTCACATAAGCGTAAGTGCTATACACGCAGAGTAAAATATTTAATTATTGAAAATAAAATATTACAAATTAAATTAAAAATGGTTTTAAATGAATTTTCGTATTATTTTAATGTCTCGTTGGCGGAGTTCATGCCGGAATATTAAGTGTTCTTAATCTCTGTGCCGCGGGCACTTTGAATTTTATAACCAAACAACTTAAAATTATTACAAACATTTGAACACATTTTACGACATATTAAACACTGCAAAGACAATTGAACACATTTTACACTGAAAACAACATTTATACGGATGTTCAAAATTATAGGCCTCTTTGCTCATGTGCGGGACATGTGACACGTGCGTGGTGAGTGCAGTCATGGGTTCTAGTGCTGCTGGCTGTTAGCCGGCATTAAAATGTAAATATAAACACTGCCATCGTCATGTGACTTCTACATTTTAACTGTCAAACGCTTTCTTAACTTTTTTCAAGCTGTTTAAAGAAGTTTATCATATTTCAAAAACCAATTCATACGAATGTTCACAGTTTAGGCCTATCTCACTGGTTTTAATTCGTACTTAATAGAAAATAAATATTACAAGTTATAGAAGATACTAAGTTAGCATTTCATTTATTCAAGGATACAATACTGCAAAGTTAGTCAAAGTGTTATATATTGTGGTACACAAGTTATTTAAAAAACAGGTGGACATGTCACTCCTAGGGTGATTTTTCAAAGGTTTGTTTCAAAACATTAAAGAAACCATGAATAGACTATAATTGTTGTACTTTGTGTTAATAAAATTCAGACACTAAAAGTAATAATTTCAGTATTCACAAGTGTTTGCCTAACACTTTTAATACAACATGAAGACATGGAACTGCTTTCTCCCCGTCGTTGCCAACTTTATTTGGGACATGCCAGTCTGTGCCAAATAAAATATACGCAGGTAGGGGCAGTGACATTTTAAAACTTTACAGTGAACAGCCTTTAACTCAATTCTGTGGTTCTTTAAAAATATGGGTGGATCTAGGCTGTAACAAGGTGACATTGCCTTGTTTAAAAGACAAAAATTGCTGAGTAACCAAGCTGTACAGCTAAATTGTTTTAAATTACAGAAAATGCTTTCATGCATTGTCTCTGTTTGTCTAATTTTGATTATTTGCAAGAAAGTAATCAATCTAATCTCCCACAACCTGTCTGAAGAATAAGTCATACTACTTGTTGTCAGCGTAAAGAATACACAAAGCAGAATGAGATGGTGGTTGAGAGGTAACAGGCTGAGTTCAAGTGGAAATGGGTGCATTCTGAGAAAATATACCCCAATGGTTTCTGCTTCGCTAACCAGCCCTGGGGCAGGGTCTGTGGTTGAACTAGATACCTCGTAGGCAGCTCAGTTGTGGGTCTGGCTGGAAAGTGTATGCTTTGTCAAGTGGTAGATGAAACTGGAATTTTAATGTTTGTTGCTTTAGGAGTGTCTTTCATGTATGTGCCCTTTAACTCATTTAGTACCTGATTTATTTGCAGTTGCATGTGTTTTCCAAATTTATAGCATTTTTGGTTATAACAGTGCTTCTTCCAATTACGATGTACAAACCAAATACATAACTAAAAATATTCCAAATCATATAAACGCTAGGGAGTATACTGGCTGTAGCGGTTGTTGTGCTTTGTGTGTATGTTTCTGGTCAAAAATCAGTGGCGTGTAGTGAGATTTTTAAAGGGTAAGCAATATAATAGCCCCACATATTTGAGTATTTTAGATAACATTTGCTAGTGCCGGGCTGTGGTTCCATTTTGAATTTCTACTAACAAATGCAACTTCCAACTTTGCTTATCCTCTACATGCATTTATTGTTTTATAATAACTAACATTAGTTACAATAATGGAAACACAATGAATGTAATAATAATCAAACTGAATATTATTTAAAGAGCATATATCAAATTATAAGAAGACTCCCCTTTTTCCGAACACTGTCATCCATTTTTCGAGGAAAAATGAGGACTGGAGGATGCAAACAGAACAATTGCTTACCCTGCTGAAGGAACGTGGCAGGGTAACTCGCTTGCGAGTTTGATTCATCGCTACTCGCTCTCGTATGTGGAAGTAAATACTAGGTAGCAGTACAATGCATGTACAGTATGGGAGTTACAAACTCTGTTTATCAAATTGAAAACTGGAAACTCAGAATTAAATTGTTTAAATTTAAAGTTAAGGCGAAAACTATAAAGTGTCAAATATTTTGCGTATTTATAGGTTAAGCATTGCATACCTTGCTTCTATGGAATAAACGCCACTGAGAGTCCTTTCTTTGCAGTTGTCTGTGATTGTGGACATAGGGACTGAACGGTTGAAACCTCTCTGCCCATGCAATGAATACTGATAATACTGCTTGTTAGCTGCACTCCATATTTGAGGTTCATTCGTTTTGAATACTCATGGTGTGTGAATAAAATGTTAATGTAATGTACAATGACTGTTATACTTGTATGGATCCTTTGCATTTTCAGCACATTTGTGTGTCCAACGGAAATAATAGCATTCAGTGACAGAATCAAGGACTTCCATGAAGTTAACACAGAAGTGGTGGGTGTGTCTACAGATTCACATTTCAGCCACCTTGCGTGGATCAACACACCTCGTAAAGTAAGTATTTTAGTGTGTCTTTGTTTATAATTATTTTGGTAGCACAAATTTGTAGGTCTACTATTTAAAATGTTTGTTGGAAGGTCAGAAGCAAGTCTGTATATAGTTCTTGGCGTTTTCGTACTGCCTAACTTTTGTTGGAACGTAGAAGATGGAAGAGAAGCAGGTTCAAAAATTCCTTGCATAATGCTGCTATATCTACTCTCAGAGAAGACAGCCAGAGGGAACACTTCATAGTACAATCGTGCTGCCACCTTTGTGTTGCCATTATCATGTCCATACGTGAAATGAATGTCGGCCATCTCTTCATTAGAAAATGTGTGTGAAGCCATGACAATTACTTCAAATGCTGCTACGAGTGCACACTGCTGTTGACAGACATTTAGTGTAAGGGCTGGTATAGGCTGTTCACGGTAAAAGGAGCACTTTTGAAGCCCTGCTTAACATCTTCTTGTATGCTCGTTGTGTGCTCTTCCGCTTTATGTAAAATTAGCATTGCCATCAGCATCGTCACTTTATTCATGCGTTGGGCAAGTAAAACTGTAAAATTATTAGTAAAGTAAATATTTTACAAATCTGCTCATTTTTACACTTTGGGGAAAGAAAAAAAAAAAAAAAAAAAAAAAACAACAGAAAGCAAAAGAAATAAATTACGTTGTCAAAAGGTTACCTAACAGTTTTTATTCTACGTTAAGATATGGAAATACTTCCCGTCCATCGTTAGCAACTTTACTGGGCGCATGTCACTTAGCGCGCCTGTCAAAATATATGCAGGTAGGCGCAGTAACTTTCTTCTAAGGTTGATTTCAAAAGTGCTGACTTTGTCATGAACAGCCTGTATCTGTAACTGAAGGCATGAATAATGTGTAATAATTGAATGGTTGCACATGTGCGTACGTCATATCTGGGAAACGATTGACTTCTGTACCTTTTTTTTATTAGGTCTTTAGTCATTATTTAATTGTCCTCTACACACCCCTGCAAGTTGTACCTATAATATTGATACATCCGGTAGATGATCTCAATAATATGTTTTGAAAGCTTTAACTAGCTAGGAAATATCATTTTTGCTTAGGTATGATAAATGATGATTCACAACTTTGACGCATGCCCGGTTAAGTCTGACTGACATGTATCTCGAGGATTTTTCCTCTAGACCTAAAGCAGGGTGGTTTACTCTAGTTCTACGGAACGGAGCGAGGGGTGTTGGCTATTGCTTACTTATATTGTCATTTTGGGTGTTGTGATTGATGAGGGTTTTGTCCAAAAGCGGCGATTTTAGTCTACTCCGAAGCGGCGATTCCAGTTGGCCTCACGGCTCCAGATGTTTGGTTTGCCCAGCCGTGTCTTATCTCTGTTTGGTTTAGCAATCCTCTTACCACCGGGTGGCATGATGGGTGAATGCAAAAGCAAGGTAACAAGAAAATCACTGTTAATAAAGCACGTGCGAATGCTTGGCGTGTCAGATGGGCGGTGTAGTCCCATTCCGCCCGCCTGTCTTGCATAAGATGTGGTAGTACTATCCACGGTTTGATAGCAGCGTGAGCCAGGTATTGCTGTCTACACCTCCTGACACTCCTTACCTTGTAAGGCATAGAGCACACCGGTCTGACAGCCTACGCAGTGCACATAAACAGAAACGGTAATTACAGTGTAACCCAATAGTGACTTGCCGGCATGAGCTTGGTAGGAATCCTCACTGATCCCCACGCATGCAGGCTGATCAGAGATGTGGAGCCGTGTGGGCCACCAAGCCTCTACTGGTTGTTCGTTCACACCGGGTTGGTCGCAAACCCCAGGCTAAGGTCACTACAGCACTAACTTAGTGCTCAAAGTGAGGTATAACTAGAGTTTGTAGCCCCTCCCTGCACAAAGGTATTTCTAGTGGTTGGGGCATTGCTGCTTCTCCCCACCAGCACTGACTTAGTGCTCAGGGGTTGGGAAGAAACAGTTAGCCGTCTAATGTGGATGTCAATACTCTGGGTTCCTGTTGGTGGTGCAAGTCGTACTCTGTCCCTGACCGTCAGCACAGACAAGTATCGTGTAAATGAAAAGCAAAAGGGTAGTGAACAATGGGTGTTTATTGGAGACTCAACAATCACGTGATATATGCTACCTATCAGACAGTGGAGAGCTGAGGTAACTGTGGTTCCAGGTGTAGGGGACCTGGTTCTAGTAAAAAGAGGGTTCTAGACAGATCTAAAATTACTTAAAGTTAAACTGGTTAAGAAAAGGGTGTCTAGAGGAGACAAATTGGAGTTAAATATGTGTGTATGTGTTCAATGGATATTACATGTAGTGAGTAGCCGTTGGGGGCCTACTTGAAGCTTACGAAGTTCCCGGAGGTCCCAGCATTGAGTTAGTGCTCTGGGATATTACGAGAAAGTTTGGAAAAGAATGACTCCGGAGCCCGGCAGCATCCGGTTTTATATAGGTGAAGCTTGTAGGTGTGCCTGCCAGGTTACGTAACACTCAGGTGAAGAGAATCCACTCATAGGTTTCTGTTGTCTGGTAGAGTAGGCAGCCGAAAATTCATGTAGAAAATTTTCTGTCTACTTCTGTAGCAGTGGAAGTAGGAACAATTGGCGTTGAGTCAACATCGTTGTTAATTAGTAGTTTGAGCAGCTCGAGTAAATTCCCCCTCCCCCTCCTTTGTGATGAAGACTTATCGTGGAACAGGTGGTGGAGAAAGGTGTAGGCTTCCTCTCTGGAAGGTCTAGAAGGTCTGAGTAGATGTCGGTAGACATGGTGAGGCAGATAGCGCGAAACAAAATTTTCATTCAGGTAGGCAGGACCTTTAAGCTTGGGTGGCTTGATCGCTGTAGTGGCGTGTGTTCTGTGCGCTCTGGTCGCTCAACCAGCGAATCGAAACATGTGAGGCGTTGAGTGGTGGCGGGCGGGTGCCCTTTTCTGCCCCTCACCTTGGTTATCGGGCCATGCTGATGTGGCGAGATTGTGTATTCCCCCTGTGTGCAAAGATTACTGGGTAAGGAAGCAGCGTGTGTCGGGTGTCCCACCGGCCTACATTTCATATGCGTGCCTTTGACAAAAACCAGCATAGTGCTGGTGGATATTACAAGGGAATCGCAAATAAAACCTGAAAGAAAAATTATTTAAGATAATGGCACGTCAAAGCGAGGGGATCAAAGTAATAATAATTTTAATATGTACAAGCCTTACTCGCGTAAGGCGGGGAAACGCCACACTATCCTGGAGCTTGTTGCAGCGAGTTAAGATAGAAAAAGGAAAATCTTTTCAGGGAATCCTTGTGTCGGTCAGCAAGCTAAATAACTACGTGTGACAGATTGCAAGGTGGCTAACCACAGGCCCTTCAATACCTGGGTTGACCCACTAAACAAATACAAAGCGAATACACTACATGCATGACTATTGCGGCAAATTGTGCGTACGTTGGTCACTGTATACAATACACATAAACACTGAAATTAGAAGTTAAAATATCTTGCACCATATTTGGGTAGCTTTAATGCTCAGAGTGTTTACTGAGTTGGTGCACAAGATATTGCAAACAAAAACACATACAACTATAGGCATATACATAAAAATACCCTCCTACAAAACTGCATTCTTTCTTGTAGGCGATCTTCACATATTCCCTTTCAAAACATATTATGATATTTACTTGTTTGCCTATACCTAAATTTAGATTTAATGCAAAAAAAAAACCCTATGCCAAGTTGACTTCAACGTCTGACATGCTATTGGTTAAGGGCGCCACGGGGTGTTTTGAGGACTCCCCAGAGTCCGCTTGACTGAAAGTTTCAACTCTTAGCTCTTGGGATATGGTTGGTCAAGTTCGTGCTGTTTACTGCATACAACGTTTCGTCTTGACGCCCCACGTTGGGCGCTAGAAAAATCTCTTGATGCGTGACCGGCTACGTTAATAGTCACGACAGTCGAGGATTCTGTCTGGTAGACCAAAAACGGAGTGATTGAGTTAGTTAGGCGACGAGAGGTGAGGAGTGTTGTTTAGTACTCTCTTACTCTTAATTCTTGGGTGCCGTGTTAGTGGTGTACTTGGTCCAGTCGTAACGAGCCTTGCACACACCGTGGCTGTAGTTCCACAGGTGAGATTCTTTTGTCCAGAAGTGGATGTTATCCCAACCGAACCTCACTTCCATACCGGTTAACAATCCTCGTAACACAGGATGGCACGATGGGTGAATGCATATGCACAGAGAAATGAATAATACCACAACCGGAGCAGTTGATACTGACTCGTGCCTGAGTTGGGCAACGTGATTCTGTTCCGCCTGCCTTTCCGGTGTAGGCTGAAGAAATGCATTCAACTGTGGCAGCAAGAAGCGCTGCATGTTACTTCCTACGCCTGTGGCCATGCCTTTGACTGAAAGGTATTAAGTCTCCACTCACAGGTTACTGGGTACACCTTGACTCGAATACTGAACACAAGTTATAGTGTAAGTTCGGTTTTGGTTTACTGACTAGGCTCTGTAATGTCTCCACTGATCCCCCACGCTATGCGGGCTGATCAGAGATGTAGTGCTGTTTACGTCACCAATGCTGCCACTGGATGTGCGTCCAACTGGGACTGGACGGCAGATCTTAAGTCACTGTATATCATGGCACTGGAAGCAGTGCTGTTGGATAAGGCAATAACTTGAGACTGTCGCCCTTCTCTGGGTGAAGGTGTTGCTAGTGGTCGTGGCTCTTCTGTTCCTCCTCACTGGCACTGGAAGCAATGCTGTGGTAGTTTGGGAAGCAACAGATGGCCGTCTAATGGGTGTGTGAAAATACGATGAACCCCGGAAGGGCGCCCATGGCTGAAGTTAATTTGGTAGTTATAAATTCCCTGGTCCTCGTCAATGGTGTACGTAGCAACCTGTATCTAGTGGGTAAACAGACAGATTCTCTAATAAAGAAAAGCTGAGAAGTAGGAAACAACAGTGTTTTTATTGAAGTCTTAATAAACATGCGACACGTGCTACTCTTCCTAAAAGGCAATTGAGTGCTGAAGGTTACTACGCTGCCCAGGTGTAGGCGACCTGGTTCTAATGGAGAACGGGAAAGAATTAGCTCAACGAGAAAATATATAATACTTCTAAACTGTCTAATAAGATGCCTTGAGGAGACAAAGTGAATTTAACGTGTTGGTAAGCGTGTATGCTGGTTGACAGGTTGCTGGTCGTCGACGGTGAAGTAGCCACAGGGGGCAAACTCAATGCTTTGAAGATCTCAGGCGTTCCCAGCACTAGCAGCAGTGCTGTGGGATAACGCAAGAGATGGAACAAGAATGACTCTCGTGCCCGTCAGCGTCCGGACTTATGTAGTGGAAGCTTATTGGCTGCCGGCGCAGGGTGCGGGGAGGCATGACGTACTCCTGCCCTGGTTGGCGTGGGAATACTCTGGTCAGCTCTGCTTCGTGCCTCGTCGGAGGCGCTCGGCCTTGCCTGAGGTCTGTGCAGCTTGTAGGATCCGAGCGTGGGGAAGGGGGAGCGGCGTGCCTGCCGGGTTGCATATCCTCCAGGTCAGAAGGAATCGCTCATAGTTCCGGCTGCCTGTAGGGTAGGCAGTGTGTTGCCCACGTCTGTAGTGATGGAAGAGGTACTCTAGTCGATGAGTCGTTAAGACGGAGCACTTCTGTCGGAGCAGCTCGATGTCCTAGGTTGCGGGTTTTCCTGCGTAGCAGGTTCTTGGGGCGGAGCACTTTCATCGTGAGTTTGACGCTCTGGTGGGTTGGTTTTCTGGCGTGGCCGGTTGCAGGTACGGAGCACTCTCGTCGGAGCTCGATGTTCTAGGTGGTGGGAGTTCTTCGCTGGTAGGTTCAGTGGTCCACGATATAGATGTTGGCATGTCCTTGAACACTGCCTCTTGCACTTCTTCCTCCTCCGCCTTATCTGCGCTTGCTCGGAGCCCAGTGTCCTGTGGTCTAGTGGCGGTTTGTTCATCCTCGTTGGAGCCAGTGGTCGACCTCGTTGAAGTAGGAATGGCTTTGACTGCTGGCTTTGGAGTTGTACTGGGTGGAGAGGTAGGCACTAATGTGATTCCTACCCCTCTCACTGAAGTTACTTCCAACTGTTCGTTAATGCGACTTGAGCGGCGGGGTGTCTGACGGGGTTCGCTGTCATGTGGACTCTGCCATGACAATTCAGAGCAGCTGGTTCTTGCTGGGTCGCTTGTGGCTGCGATTTTCTCAGCATAGCTATGTGGCGTCGAGGGCATTGATCGGATGGAGATTGCACATTGACGTAGTTCTGCCTCATGCTTCCATTGCGCGATGTAATTAGGAGCCCGGTCAATAATGAGAGGTGACCCCTCAGGTCTCTTCAAGGATCCCGGTTTGGTATCGGGAACTAGCCATTCGTTAGGGGATTCGTTTTCACTTTCGGATGTTCCTGATGTTTCTCTGTCAGCGTTGTTGTCACCCCAGATCTGCATGTTCCCTGGGTAGGGTCGTATCTGGCCTCGGGTGGCCTTGCGGATCCGCCTGCTTATATCTTGGGCCCAGTAGACGTCTTGCTTGCCTACTATACGGTATGGTCCATCCCACTTGTTGGCAAGGCCAGCACTGAATTGGTTGCTGTCTTTTCTGAGAGGTTGACTTTGCAGAAGGACAGCTTACTCTAGGAAATTTTCTCACCCCAGTTCTCGGTTGAGGGTATTTCTTTAGAATATAGGCCTCCTGGGCTCTCTGGGCATGCGTAGTGTGGGCTAAGGCTGCTAGCCGGATGTCGTCTGGTTGAGGCATGTCGGTGGACTCACTTTCCTATCTTCTCTTCCTCTTCAGCTTTTTCCTCCTGTGTCGGGAGTCGAGACAAGGCATCTGGTAGGTCATTCATTTTGCCTGGGAAATGCTGGACCTCGAAGTCAAACTCAGTAAGTAACATGTCCCACCGTTCAAGCTTGGCCTTTGAATTCGGGGACTCGTGTAGCCATTGGAGGGCTTTGGAGTCGGTCTGTAGAATTAAGTGTTGCCCTTTGAGATAATACTTGTATTTCTTCATGGTCATCTCCCTGTGGTCTGTGGAGATGGTGGATGTTCATGGAGCTGTTCTTCAAGTCGGAAAACGCTTGTCATTGTTCCGGGCCCCATAACCACCGTGCCTTTTCCGAGGAGGGGGTGTAGTGGTGCCATGTATTTTGTGATATTTGGAATGAAGTCTCGTAATCAATTAAACAGACCCAGGTATGGTTGAAGTTGTAGCTTATTCATCAGTTCTTCTGCATCTTCAATCACTCGTATTGAACTGTATTGCGGGAAGTTTCCTTCCGGTGAAATGAAGTATCCCAGATAATCTATTGAGGACTTCCCGGAGAAGCTTTTCGACTGCTTGCAAGTCATTCCGTGTAATTTGAGTCTTTCCAACACTCTTTGTGGCCTAGGTGCTCCTCCCAACTATTGGAATATATTATTACATCGTCAAGATAGGCAAAACAGAAGTTGTCAATGTAACCTGTTAACACTTCCGAGATATTAGTCGTTGAAACGTTGCTGGGGCGTTTTTCAAGCTGAATGGCAGGACTCAAAACTGCAGGGTTTCGCCTTGTGTTGTAAAGGCCGTATTTTTGCGACTGTCCGGGTGGACCGCAATCTGCCAATATCCCGACTCCATGTCGAGGTGCTGAATATTTTGGCTTTGTCAATGTTTCATAGGGTATTATACAGAGCTATAGCTGGGGGAGCAATTGGGTGGGTTACTTTATTTAGTGATTTGTAATTTACGCAAAATCACAAATTCCCATCTTTCTTCGGCACGAGGACCACACGTGAGTTATATGGGGAATTCTATGGCTCAACGATTCCCTGGTCCTTCATGTCGTTGACCTGCTCCATAATGAGGTCATGCCAGTGCGCGGACACTCTGTATGGTTGGTTGTAAACCGGTACGTCGGTGGTCGGCTATATTTTGTCTTGAATAAAACATGTTTTTCGTAACAGTTCTCCTTGTCCAAATGCTCTGGCGTACTCGTCTAGTACAGTTTTTAATTGGTAGAATTCTGATTCTTCAAGTTTGTGGTTAATGCATATCGGGTCAATGGGCATTGGCGGAAGATCATCTGGATTTTGATCTCAGTTAACTGTGATTCTGTTGGTTTCTCCCAGATAGGCTCTACGTTGTCTGTGATCTAGAATACACTGATTGCGGATGGACCATGGAAATCGTAGCATTATTGATTCAGACATGGTTGGAGACACGATAAATTCTGTCCGTGTAGCAACACTTTGTATTTTCACTGTCAAGGTAATTTGACTGGTTACGACTAATGTGGAGTCGGGTTGCGCCATTCGTACTGTTCTAGTTTGTGGTCTTGTTTTGGCGAGTTGGCTGGGTGTTAACAAATCACTCCGAATAAAATTGCGTGTGACTGCTGAGTCTAGCAAAGTGAGCACCCTGTCATTGTTTACCTCCACTTCTGTGTGCAGGGCTATAGGAATCGGTGCTACTTCCCTTAGTCCCTGGAGGGTGGGCCCTTGTGAACCAAAGTTGGTGGCCCGCTGTGTGCCCCGGCATCGGCGTTTCCCGACTTACTATTGGGAGTTGGTTTTCTGGTCTGCTTGACGGGAATAGTTGACTGCGTTTTGTCAAGTCGGTTGGATGGAATGGTAGCTCCCTCTGGTTTTCGAGAATAGTCCTTGTTCCAGTGGTTCTCCAGGCAGAACCAGCATTTGGGCACGAATGCCATGCGGGGAGTTGGAGCTGGTGTACTCTTAAGAGGGGCAACTGGAGTAGCTCGTGCCTCTAAGGGCTTGAATGATACAGGCTTTTTGAGATTAGTTTGCGCTGCAAAATTTTGTTCCACCTGTCGGGCTCGGTTGACCAATTCGTCCAAAGTGGTCTGTCTAATGGCCAGAAGGATGTTCCTAAGTCTGGGTAAAAGCATTCAACTGATGACGCAAACTGTGGTAGCTTTGTCAACACCGGGGAAAACGCATTTGAACATCTGTTCCTTCCTCTGTATGGAGATTTTCGCTTCATCGTCGGATATCTATAAATCGGACTATAAAATTGAGTTGTCAATCTAACCAACACCTCCTCACCCATGAATTCTGCTGCTAGCCTACTGCTACTGAACTGCTTCCAGTCCGTTAGAAATTACGAGGCCCTTCAAATGTAGTTGGGCTCTGTTGATCCATTGTTTCTGTGGCAGGTCCGTCTCTCTAAATTCTTTTTCGCATTCTGGCATAAATGCCACAGGGTCTTCATGGAGTCGACCTCTGAAGTCAGTAATTTGAATGTCATCATCCCGTCCAGTTGCAGGATTGCCCGGTGCTGTTCCTGGTTGTATATAGATTCGGGAAGGCTTGGATCTGCGGGAGTGAGAGATGTGTTTTCTTCTTCATCTCCCATGTTGATAGGCCATTCCGGGCATAGATACACGCTCATCTGGCCACCCTATACATAAGTGGTGATATGGTTTGCTGTATGTTGTACACTATATGCGATTTATGCCTCGGCCAGGACACGTAATTTCATTATAGAAGCTCATAGGTTGTTGAAGGAACTTGGCACAGCTGTATTCTAGTCCGTCTGTAACCAGTACCTCTTCAAATCAGCTATGCAGGCATAATGAAACAACTTAGCACAGTATGCGAATTCTATTTCAGCATGCTGCTGCCGGTACAGTCAGGCCGACTGTTACAGTGTGTGTCAGGCTAACGGTCGTGGTTCTCGCTGGCGACTGCATTGACTTCAGAGTCTGACATTTTCGGGTTTAAGGGCGCCACGGAGTGTTTGTGGACTCCCCGAATTTCGCTTGATTGCTTGGTTTCAACCCTTAGCTCTCAGGGTATGGTTGGTCGAGTTTGTGCCGTTCTCTGCACACAGCTACTTGTCTGATGCCCCATGTTGGGCTCAGGAAAATCTGTTGACGCGTGCCCGGTTAAGTCTGACTGACAAGTATCTCGACGATTTTTCTGCTAGACCAAAAGTGGGGTGGTTTACTCTAGTTCTACAGAACGGAGCGAGGGGTGTTGGCTATTGCGTACTTATATTGTTGTTTAGGGTGTTGCGATTTATGAGGGTTTCGTCCAAAAGCGGCAATCTTGGTCTATTCCGAAGCGGCGATTCCAGTCGTAGGCCTCACAGCTCCAGAAGTTTGGGTTTGCCCAGCCGTATCTGGTCTCTGTTCGGTTTGGTAACCCTGTTACCACCGGGTGGCACAATGGGTGAATGCGAAAGCAAGGTGACAAGAAAATTTCTGTCACAGATGCAGGCGCAATTGCTTGGCGTCTAAGTTGGGCAGCGCGGTCCCGTTCCGTTTGCCTGTCCTGCGTAGGATGTGGTAGTACTATCCACTATTTGATAGCAGCATGAACCAGGTATTGCTTTCTATGCCTCCTGACACTCCTTAATTTGTAAAGCATTGAGTACACTTGTCTGACAGCATACACAGTTCACTTAAACAGGAATGGTAATTACAGTGTAACCCAATTTGCCGGCACGAGCTCGATTAGAGCCCCCACTGATCCCCCACATATACGGACTGATCAGGGCTGTTGAGCCGTGTGGGCCAACAAGCCTCTACTGGTTGTGCGTTCACACCGGGTTGGGCGGCAATGCTCAAAGTGAGGTATAACTAGAGCTTGCAGCCCCTCCCTGCACGAAGATGTTTCTAGTGGTTGGGGCATTGCTGTTTCTCCCCACCAGCACTGACTTAGCGCTCAGGGGTTGGGAAGAAACAGGTAGCCGTCTAATATGGATGTCAATACTCTGGGTTCCTGTTGGTGGTGCAAGTCGTACTCTGTCCCTGACCGTCAGCACAGATAAGTACCGTATAAATGAAAAGCAAAAGGGTAGTGAACAATGGGTGTTTATTGAAGACTCAATAATCACGTGATATATGCTACCTATCAGACAGTGGAGAGCTGAGGTAACTGTGGTTCCAGGTATAGGTGACCTGGTTCTAGTAAAAAGGGGGTTCTAGATGGATGTAAAATTACTTAAAGTTAAACTGGCTAAGAAAAGGGTGTCTGGAGGAGACAAATTGAAGTTAAATATGTGTGTACGTGTTCAGTGGATATCGACGTGTGGTGAGCAGCTGCTGGGGGCATACTTAAAGCTTACGAAGTTCCCGTAGGTCCCAGCACTGAGTTAGTGCTCTGGGATATTATGAGAGAGTTTGAGAAAGAGTAGCTTTGGAGCCCAGCAGCGTCCGTTCTTATATAGGTGAAGCTTGTAGGCTGCCGGCGTGGGCTGCGGGGAGGACGAGTCTCCTGCCCTGATTGGCGTGGGAGTCGAAAAACTGTGGTCAGCTTTGGGTAGGCAGTATTGTGTGTGCCATTTGTGTTGTCCCATTGAGGGTGTTTATGATCCACGACATTATTTTTGAGTGAATGCATGCATGAATGATGATATATCTTTATGTTAACAGAAACTTATAGTTGGGATAAGTAATATGTGTGTGAAAAGGGAGCAAATAAACGGAAGGCATCAGATGAAGAGTGATTGAAACAGAACTTTAGATGAGCTTATGAAAGATCACACTTTGTTAATTTCTTTTTCAAAAAGAAAATTAATTTTTACAAATGTCTTGAGTAATTTTCATTATTAAAGTAATAATACTTATTGTAAAACAATTTGTAAATTTGAATATATTCCATGCAATATTAGTTGTATGTTAGAAGGCATGGGAAGAAACATTTTCTGCTATAAGTATTTTGTTTTCTTAGTTTTAATTTAAAAAACTTTTATCTGGATTTCTTCTCACCATTGCACTGCCAGCTAGATTGTTTTTCATGAGGGAGGTGCTGTTATTGCAGGTTGGTGGTCTGGGAGGCCTGAACTACCCTTTGCTGTCAGACTTCAAGAAGACTGTCTCCAGAGACTACGATGTGCTGCTGGAAGCGGAAGGAATTGCACTGCGAGGACTTTTCATTATTGACACCAAGGTTCGCAGCTGGCTCCTGTTGCATTACTTCAGTGTACCATTTCCCTCATTTTTGGTTGAGCAGAATGTACAGTGGAACCCCTATTCTTACAAAAGGTCATGGTTCCTGAAAATGACTTTGTAAAATTGGACAGACTGAATTTGACCTTCCATAACCCAAAAATTGTTGAAAAAGTATTTTTTTTTTTAGTGTGAAGTCTTTAAGTTTCCATCATCACTGGTGTAAAAAATTATAATTTTAAATTGAAATATTAATTTTATTCAATAGGCATACATATTACAAATTAAATGTTACCGCACCAAGGTACACACAACATACCTTGTCCCAAAAAAAAAAAACTTAAACTTGAGTGCCGCATATCTTTGAGTAACCATAAAAACCATAAAGTCCATTTCCCATTACCCCTCATGGGAAAATTGGAGATTTTATTTTTAAATAAATCAATTAATTTTAATATTCAAATGATTTAGGATTAAGTAATACTCCAGATGTTTATGAACAATCACTCATGGATGCCAAAAATAAATTTTTTACACATGGCAGTGTAACTTTTGATGAATGTGAAGTCCATTTTCATTGTATTCTTCTGAGAAAATCACAGTACTTACAGTCAACTCCCGTTTTACCAGGGTGGCATCGTTAGGTTGCAGCTTAACTGTAAAGCCACTTGTTCAAAGTCAAATATTAAACAGCTGTCGTCAGTTGTGCGCCGCTGCTAATAATAACCTATGCATGCACTGTGAATTTCCAGTCAGCATTCAAGTGATGTGGTGCTTTTTTTTAATTAGATATTTTCAGGTAGTATATTTATACACATTTGTAACAGTGAATATATGTGAAACTTGGAAGTATTAGGAATTCAGGGAAATTGTTAGCCAGCACATTTTCATTCATAATAATAAAGCATTTTACAATTAAATGTATCTGCTCATCAAAAAGGCAAGATTGGGTAGTTACAGTAGTTTGTACATGCAAAGAGGATATTTATAAATTAACAGTGGTACAGAGTGCAACTGGATGACAAAAAATCAAAATAATTAAATATTGTTTGCTGCAAAAATGATTCCATCACAATCCAATATTACTAAATAAATAAATAAATAAATAGTGCAACTGGATGACAAAAAATCACATTAAATAAATATTATTTGCTGCAAAAATGATTCCATCGTAATCCAATGCGTGGTTTAAATCGATAAATAAACATTTATTCTCACTTTACTGCTGAAGTGGGCGGAGAGTGGAAATTGGGGAGACAAAAAATGGTGAGCCTGCCTCAGAAAGGCTTGGTGATTGCAAGTCAAATCCAAATTATTATCCAGCAGAATTGCTTCACATGGAAATATGATAGGTTAAAACTTAAAATTAAAGTTGTTCCAACACCGATACTTCACCGTTTTCCAATGTATTGGTATTGGGTATGGTATCTGGCTGATACTTTAGTATCAGTCCCGCCCCCAACTAATGGCATCCTTTCACACCACAAAATCGAGTAATGGCATCTTGTCACACCACAAAACCAGAGTTGCCATGTGTGTTTACGATCCACCACCTCCGTGTAATAACACCCAGTTGGTTGCTGGTCGATAATTTTGCCATCCCTCTTTGTTTCCATGGCAGAGACTAACTTGCCATGTTCGCGTTCGGGAGGGGAAGGAGGGAGAAGGGGCAAGGAGACCTCCTTTTTTTTGTAAGGGTAGTGCGACATTCTAGCACTGCAAAAAAAAGAGAACAGGGTTGCTGCTATAAGGAGAAAGGAGAAAAAAGAAAAAGTAAGCTGGAAATGTTGATTAGTAGGAGCAGGAAGTTTCCAGTGTTTCTTAATTTTGGCTTTTTGCACCCAAGTTATTTAATTAAAGTATTTTCCAAACATAACACAATCACCACAGATTAATGTAAAAAAAAATAATTTGTTCCATACTTATTAACAGGTGCCACAAATTTTTGGTGCAATTTTATTTCTAAAAAATTTTCTTGGAACTTGTTACAAAAATTATGGTGCACACTATATGCAAGTAAATAGGGTATGTGACAGACATTTGCCATGTGTGCGAGGTATTGCCAACAGGTAGCGGCGTGGAGAGGTCATCCTCCCGCCACCCCCCCCCCCTGCCCTCGTAAACCAACAGACATAACACTGCCTGATCAATAACTTCTCTGTGCGCTCTTAGCTGATAATGTGCGCGGAACATTTAAAACTTGACTTGCATTTGGTGTCATATTATGTGCATTTTCAGAGGGTTTGAAAGTTTTAGGCCAGCTTGCATTTTGTGTCGGATTACAATGAATTATACACAGTATTTTAAGACCTTTTAAATTTATTTGGATGAGTCTAGGAAACGTGTTTTTAATATATTATTAACAGTAATACTTTTTCTAAAATTCAGTGTGAAGGGCATTGGTATCAGAGTATCGGGAGTGGTATCGGGGTATCAGTATTGGAACAACTCTACTTAAAATATTTATAGAGCTCGTGTAATTTGTAAAACTCAGGGAATTTGTTATACATTTGCATTTCGCACATGAAAAACGAGTCATTTCATGGGGGTGTGGCTTCTGAAAGCCGCGTGCCCTGGCCAACGTGTGGCAATAGCACAGTCGCCTATTTCACTGCTGTGTAGCAAAAATGTACATATTTGGTCTGTTTGTAAATTTTTTATCTTGTGCAGGCTCAAACATTTCAGGTTTGAAATATATTGCATCAAATTAATAAAGAAATGTTTGAAAAAATACTCTGTGACAGATGTGCAGCCTCTTTAATTAATGTGAAGCATGTAAGTGGCGACGTTAGCAAGCACTAACTACAGTCGATGAAGAAAAGACAAACAAAGCTAAACTATCGCATAGGGTTCAAGTTCCATTTTGTTTAAAAACTTAAAATGGTTATTCTAGAATAAAGTTTAGTTTGTTACACTAAATAACAGCAATTTTATAATGATATAAAATAAAATACATAAACATTTGGTCTCTGATATTCTTCTTGCCCGTGCATTTCTTTGATGTCTGTTGTGCAACTGTAGGCTGTCAAAATAGCAACATGACATTCTCTTGCAATCGTTCACATATCAGTTGATACAAGATTTTGTGTATGGGTTGTTGTTAATATCATTTACTATGTTTTGCCACACACTGGCTGTTTAAAATTTGAATTTTTGTATGGCTACATATTATTTGTTTAATTGACTTACATGTACAGTATGTAAAGTAAAAAATTTTCCCCTATTTCTTTAACCATGAATCTGTTATCAGCGGACTGTTAGCCAGTCGTTACCCCAGAAAATCGGGAGTTTACTGTATTACTGAAATATTACTTTATTTCAATAATTGTACATCTTACCTAAATTATGATACTCTCATTGCACAAAAAAAAAGTGTTACAGCAGTGTGTGCACATTGTGTGGACATTTTTAGGCAACGTGAAGTCCACATTTAGATTATAAAATTAAAATGGGAATCACAATTGTTTCTATAGAAAAGCTAGATGTGTTACATTTTGATACCTTAGCAGTACTAAGAAATAAAAAAGCTACCTTTATTGTAGGCTTGTTTTATTTCCTACTTCTCTGCATTGTGTAACTTGGCTTTAAATGTGACCCAGTTCAACACCTTTGCATTAAAGACAGACTCTGACAGACTTTCACACACAAATGTGTTGTGGAGGGGATTTCACAAGCACTAGAGGGTATTTTCTGTTTTGTTAAGTGTAATAAACACCTAGCTGTGGAACCATGCACATGTAGTAGGAACAAAATTTTTTGAAACACAAGAAGTACTAAAATAGCAAACCCTTTTTAAAGCAGTAATGGAATGGAAACATGTCAATAAACTCACAGAGGCTGCATTAACAGTTAGCAGTGGCATTGTCATAAACAGATTGTCAGTAAATTAAAAGCATAAAACAACGAAACCATAAATAAAATTGTAAGCCAAACAAGCATGCTACAGTCACTAGACTGAGGGAGCGTACTGTTGGAGGTGAAAGGCATAATGTGTAACTCACATTAGTAGTATGATTATGCCTGTTTGGGGCCAAGCACATCGGAGCTGTGCGGCCGCCATATTGTTGTGTCACCCATCCGCCATATTTTTCCCTCAAAATATCCCCTTTTTTCCCTCAAAATAAACAAAAATACCCAAAAACCAGTGACCCAGGTGACCAGGAGACAGGGATCAGTACCTTTGACCTTGACCTTTGACCCGAAAAATCCAAATCATTCAAAAAATTCACAAAAAATCACAAAAAAAATAATTAAAAAATGGATTAAAGGATTTATAAAAAAAACTATTATTAAAACATTCACACAAAGATGGCAGTCGAGCGAAGGCGAGAGTCTGCAGTAACATATAAACAAAGATGGTGGCCTCCAGTAATGTAAAAAACAAAGATGGCTGCCTCAAGTAGCATGTAAACAAATGACTTATGAAAAAATCAAGATGGCGGAATGAATATATGTGAGGGGAGTGGAGGCGAGGGAGTCAAGTTGTCTGCTGGATTCGAACAGAAGTGAGTAATTGGCGGTGCAGGGGGAGACCTCTGGAAATGTAAGTGTTTTCATTGAAAATTTTTTAATGATTTTTTAAAATAAATTTTTAAGGTAATTTTGTAGGGAAAAATGTAATTTTCGAGGGAAAAAAGGAAAAAAATTGCTGCTGGGGTTAAAGGCTTTTTAATTAAGAGATTTTTAAAATAAAATTTTAAAAAAATTTCATTTTTAAACAGTTTTTTTTTAATAAATTTTTTAAATAATTTTTAATTAAAATCTTCTAATTTAATTTTTTGTGTTTTTTATGAATTTTTTTAATGATTTGGATTCTTTTTGGGTCAAAGATCGAGGTCAAAGGTCATAGGTACTGATCCCTGACCCTGGGGTCACTAATCCCTCTCGCCTGCTCCGGAAAGAATAAGAAATTTTTAGGGAAAAAAGGAAATTTTTGTGTATTTTGGTTGATTTTGAGGGAAAAAAAGTGAAATTTTAAGGGGAAAATATGGCGGACGGATGACGTAACGAGATGGCGGCCAGGCGGCTCCGATGCCTGATGCCCTTGGCCCCAAACCGGCATAATCATATTACTCACATTATTTTTGGCTTCTTCTGTTGCTATGCACATAGGATTAGAATATAGGGAAGCTGGAGTGAAGAGAGAGGCATTGGTAGATAACAAAGCATCCCTTTTTGACATCACATATAGTTTGCAGAGGAGTGGGTGGGCGGCACCTGATGCCTCTACTTCGCGCTAACTGTAATTTCCAACAGATTTTTGCAAATTTTTTTCCCCCAGGCATACCTATTATGTTAACTACCTTACGACTACTATATTTTATTGCTGTCGGCTAGGAAATATGTTTTAAAAATTTTCCTTATTGTTTCTGTAATTTGTTTTGGGATTTTTTAATGGTTTTCGGGAATCACTTCATAAAACTGCTATATTTGTAAACTTGGGGTTCTGCTGTATGTAATAGTGTATTTGATTGATTTAGACCAAAATAATGTTCTTTTATAGATGCTTAAATAATGTTCTATTACAGATCTGCGCAAATTGTATAGTCTATTCGCGATTTCTTCAACATTTGAAAAATCACCCCTTGTATGACATATTTGGTTCCTTCCTAAATATGTTGTGCATCTCATGCATTTTATACTTCTGTTAACATAAAAGGTTTCTTATTTTTAATTAAATTGAACTTTTAGTTTTATTTTATTTAAAAATTATAACATTTCATTTGTAATTCATGTGAATAAAAACAGTGAAAAAATAGGTGTATTGGTAATACCTCGTAAGAAATAGTTGTTATGAACAAATAGGTTTGTTGTCCTTTTGGTGTAATTTTCTATACTTGGTTAAGCATTGTTTGCATGAGATGGAGGGAATAGCCTGAAAGTAGAACTTAAGCATGGATTCAGAAAAGTTTGAAGTAACCGTGAATGGACTGTACATACTGATTGCAATAAGCATGTTTGTATCAGTTGTGATGAACATCATTTTACATGTGCTGTTGTATCTTTTTAATTTTGGCCTAAAGTTGTCTTAAAAATAAAATAAAATGTCTAAATATTTTTTAAAATAAAAATTTAAATTATAAATAAAAACAGTTCTTAATCATTTTGTGAACTGTATTAGCTTGCTTATGACAAACCATCTATATTTGTAGCTTACATTGTATAATGGTACCAATGCCCAAATGGATTGTCTCTTATGGTCACTTGGCTGGTTATTTATCTTTGGCTTCACTGTGCTTTTGTAATATCTTGTTCAGTTGTAGTGCACACTATTTGTGTTGCAGGGTATCTTGCGCCAGATCACAGTCAATGATCTGCCTGTGGGCCGCAGTGTGGATGAAACCCTCAGGCTGGTGAAGGCATTCCAGTTTGTTGATAAGCATGGCGAGGGTGAGTAACCGTTGGTTTCTGTGGCTACTGTTAGTGCAACTGCTGCAGTGTCCTTTTAGCTGTGATGATTTCCATGGTTGTCAGCTGTGAACGGAGTACATTGAATTAAAAATTTCTGAAGTTATTCCACTTGGAAAATGGGGGAAAATATACTACATTCTGGAGCGTTTTAAACAACCTTGTACAATGACATGATATCAACTGCACAAAAAGGGTTGAACAAAATGTGAACTCCAGTGGGGGTGATGTATAAGGGTTGAAACCTCAATGCCTGAGGAATGAAAATGTCACTAGTTTAAAAATGGGTTGGAGAAACAATCCCTGTCATCACACATGGGTTCCTGGATCCTTATCTGAAGCGGCACTTGGCCAAAGACGCTGACATATCTTGCCCTCACACTCTCGTGGAGGCTGAGACTTTCTGTCAGGTGGCCCGCCTTCGTGCAGCGGCGCAAAGTTAGAACTGTGTGCGCTCTCTCTAGCAGCAGCTACAAAGTGGAATGATTGATTATTTGGGGAGGGGCGTTGACATGATGGCTTCTTGTAGAGATTGGTGAACTGTAAAAGCAAGGAGCACATGGTTAATAGATGTGTTGAAGCTCTATCAACTTTAGGTTTGGACCACGTGTCCTACCTCCATTACAATTTTTGCTTGGAGATGACTTTCCCATTGGTAATTGCCATTTAAGATGGGGCAAAGTTGGTCGTGTAGTGTGCTCTTCCTCTAAGTGCGGGATGCATCATGCGTCACTTGCCCCCCTCTGTTCCGACGAAGACCCATCTTGAAGTAGAAAGTCAAAAGTTTGGGTGGTTGACTTGGATCAGGCCCAGTGTGACTATAAGCTGCTTCTCTTCTGTATCTACACTGTGCTACAGTGCGTGAGCAGGTTGGGAGCACGGCATGGAGAATGCTGTTATCTCCCCTTCCCCTTCTCATGAAGGAGGCATCTGTTCTGTGTCTCTGCCACCTGGCAGGTTGCTCTGTCTCATTATTGCGCTCACTCCTTTTCCTTTTATTTCCCCTCGCAGTCCCCTTGTCTCTATTCTCTGGCAGCAGCGTGTCTTGAAATCAGCTGTGGCGGTGGCCCCGTTTCATGCTTGCTGCTGGGAGGCAGGCAAGGGTGAGGGGTAAGGAAGTGAAGGGCAAGGTCACGGCGCATGAAAGCAAAGTTTGTTAGCTAGTGTGAGGTTTCTGTTTCTAATGGGTAGGGTTCGCTTGCCTTCTTTAATTTTGCTGGGTCAGTTCACAAACATTTGCAAGGGATGTTTTTCCTTTTACAGTATTTAATTGTAATTTAACCTGTAAAAAGGGAAGAAAGAAGTTAACACATAATGATCCCGACTTGACACTAGGGATTCAAGGTGTTTCCCTTGTACAAAAGGAACAGGATGATAAAAAATCTAAAGTTTGCTGGGGGAAGAAAGTAAATTACTTACCATCATTAGCCTGTGTATTACACTGCAAAAATGTGTAATGCGCGTGTGTGTATGCACACTTTTTTTTTTTTCATCTTGCACTGTCCATACTTATTAGATTCTTCCCGTGAAATAGCAAAGTACAAGGATGAATTTATTTTACGTTAAACTTTTGTGGTGTTCAATGATGAGAGTAGTTTCTACCTGTAATGAAGTGCTGGCTGTGTTCACATTCTAGATGTGTGGGAGAATGGAGCAATTCATTGTATATTTACACTCAAAACACCGGACCCCACACCTGGTAATATGGTATGGGGTCCATAAGTTATTCATTCTGATTGCCTCTTGTATTCGTTCAGGTGAGTACAACGAATGTGTTGTGCATCTGAGGCGTTGTCAATCCTGTCCTTCAAAACCATATCTCAACACACCATTCTTCTAGCATCACCAGTCTTCCTGCATCATACGACCTCACTATGGAACCACAGATGCTACTGAAATAATACGGATTTTTAAGTTTTCAATTTTACAAAATATGTTTTCCTGCATATGTGTTTTCTGAAGTATACTTTCGTTAACAATGATTTAAATCAGATTCTTGGCAGTGCGAAAATGATGAATATTGGTATAATTTCTGGTATAAATAAATTAAAGTTCGGAATTGGTAAAGAAATGTAATCCTTAACCGTGTGCGGTAGTGAAAATGTCTTTGTTTTGAGAAATTAATTGCGGTAGTTGCAGTCGAGCCAATTCTTGTCAAGCGAGATTCATGAGTATCGAACAAAACTCAAGAATCGAGGCATTAAAATGGAGTGTTTTATGTTATGTGATGCTACCCATTTGCTGACGAATTGAGTTAAAATGGATATTGTGTAATCTGATAGGAGAGTGCCAAACGTCACAATCAAGTCATTTAAATGTAACTTTTAAAATGTGTAATGTGCCAGATACATTTCTTAGTATGTGAAACATACAATATATTTGCGATAAGCACAAACTGCAATAATGTTGCATTTACGAAAATCAATGAATGTCGCAAAAAAAAAAAACTGTGAAATTGACAATGATGAAAATTGCGTGTTTCGTATCAGGCTTTCATGTTGGAAAATACAATTAAAGTCATTCAAGGTAACCCTATGTAAAGAATTAAAAACATTTTCCTTTTGGCATGTGTTTATTGCCTTCAAATTGGTTCAAATAGTTGTCTATAAGCTTAACATTTAAATGAGAGATTTTATTTCAACTAAACTACTAATTAAGTATGCAAATAGTCCATATACCTGCTGCTGGCTGGAGCCTGTAGCAGACCAAACAGGCTGTTATTAAGAGCGCTGCTTACCTGTCGCTTTAATTGCATTGCAGTGTGTTTGAAATCCGTTTTTTTTTTTTTTTTTTTAACCAGTGAACATGTCTTCATGATACCAATGTACGAAAAAATAGCACACTTCAGACAAAGTATGTATAATACTCTTAATGTCATCTACATTATAAATACTATTCTCGAGCCTTTCAACATTGCTAAAAACAGTTTTTTACACTGCTGTATCTCATAATATACTGGTTGGAAATATGGGAAACTATTATAGGGACCTCCATTGAACCTTGCTACATACTTTCCACTAATTATAATGATACGATAACTGCTTAAAGTCCCATAGGTACACGCAGCTCGATGAGAACACTGCACACCAGTTCAGCGCCTTGCGCGTAGGAGCGAAGTGGCATCAGGCATGCGTATCAGTGTTGTTCTTATTGCTTCTGTTCTTGCCTGCCTCAAATGCATCAAAAACCTCCAAGTAGGCGGCACCCTTAAAGACAATTTGTGCCAATTAAAAAATAATTGAGAATTGTGCTTAAAAAATAAAATCCACAGCAGTAGTATGGGAATATTCTTTAGTTGACATCTACTGTTTTACTAGCGTAGCAAATTTGTGTATGATTTTGTTGAGCAACATCAAGATGAATATCGGCACTACAGAAAATTAACAAAAACTATGGATTTTTAAACAAAATACAACAGACAGCTTTCACAAATGGTTGGTACCTCTGCTGTAGACGAGAACACTGTTGAAGTATCAGATACATTTAAGGATAGATTTAAGGATAGAAATTCCATTTTCTTTCTCCAGTTGTAATTGAGATTGTACCAAAGTGGTCTTTGCAGAAGTGTGTTTATTTTTATTTAGGTGGGCGGGTGTAAAAGAGAAAGTTGTGTCAGAGACATGCTAGTGTTACTGATTGGCAACTGTCCTGCTCTATAAGTTTTTGTGGTTGCGCTTTGCATTCTTTCCACCTCTGTTTAATGCAGTGCATCACTTCCAATTTTTGTTGGATAGTGGAAAATTGTATACATGTCAATGACATTGCAGTTGCATTCTTTTCCACAGTCTTAAGAATTAATGTAAGAAGACAAAACGTGTATGCATGTACATATATCCCTGAATAGAATAATGTATTCAGAAAAATGGCAGTAAGATAACTTCATGGCCACTGCTTTAATAACTCCTGAACTAATCTTATTATGTTTTGGGTGTTGTTAAATTATACTTTTTCAGTTTATGAAGTACTAACATCCTCCATTCTTTTCTTGTAGATTAATTCAGTCGTATATATTTACTTTATGTTACAGTTTGCCCCGCCAACTGGAAACCAGAATCTCCTACAATTAAGCCTGACCCAAAGGGATCAAGAAAATATTTTGAGACTGTTAATTAATGTGTTGTTAATGTTATGTATTATGTGTAAGTGTTAACTGCGTATTACAATAATTCCACTGGTTGTGATAAAATTGTAATTATGATATGCAGGTAATACCTTCCATTTGATGTTTTCTGAATAACCATTTTTTTAAAGAAACAATTTGTATATTTGTTATGCTTGTAAAACTTGTTTTACCAGGGGGTTTAAATGGTTACCAGAGACCTTTAACAAATTAGCTGTCGCAAAAATGCTAAAAAATAATGTGAATTTTAACATTTTAATGCAAAATTCAAATCTGGACACTTTCCTTTAAATGAAGATATTTGTAACTTTTTTTGCACCACGTAATGTAATTTTGTAATATTTCTTGGAAGAATTCATAGTAATGCACAGAAATATCCAACAGTGAGCAAGATATGTTAGTGCAATTTGTTATTTATACTTCATTTAGTGCAAGTACATTGTCGTGGCACAAAGATATTAACTACATATAGTATACAGTAGAACATTGAATTTACGAGTACGGGATATAACAAAGCAGCGATTTTGTGAGGACATTTTCAGGAACTGCCCAAAATCATAAAAATTGTTGAAAAAATACAAAAATCTCAGGAAAAACGCAATAAAAACTGATTAAAAATATGTTTGTAAGTCCACAGCAATAAAATACATGGGTTGTAGTGTTGCTACTCGTAATTGGTATGCAGTGAGATAAAAAAAATGGCAAAAATCAGTAAAAAAAAAACAGACACAGTTGTGATTTGAAATGAGCATGCCGCATGTTGCCTGAAGTAAATGCTGCTGACATGTGAAGGAACAGAGGGAGTCACTGTTCTACATCCCCCTACTCTCCCCTCCCCCTGCAGACTCCGCGCCTAGTCTGGCTGTCTCATCTGGCCATCGAGCACATAGCAACAAGTCCGGCCAATAACAGCACAAGTTACACACCCCCCACACCTTTCCCATCTTCACATAATAGTCTCATGATTGCTGTGCCTTTCGCCTCGGAGGTTTATGTATAGGCTGTTGACGGTAATGTGAGGACTTTTTAAAACCTTCTCCACAAGAATAATAACCAATAAACATATTTCATGGTGGCCTTAGACGTTAAATTTTGATTGTGGTGACAAGTATATGCTACGTTTTAATAGTCATGCGAAAATGTTTAGCATAAACAAGTGAGAGAAAAAGTAACCAGGGCCAAAAAAGTGCTCATGTTACCATGAACAGCCCATACCATTCTGGAGTATCTTTATTTCGCAAGACGTTTGTCTATTGAATTGAAATAATTTTTCATTAATAGAGAGAGTGATTTTTTCTCAAAAAACTACTGGAAACGGACTTTGAAGTTGTTAAAGTACGTCGGCCCCCAATGTTTACATTTTATATTGGCAACTATGGGTGGTCATTTGTACAGTTTTGAGGTACAGTAGAAATGCCCAAAATACTGTGGCTTGTTATATAGTGGGTCAGTGTACGTTCCCCAGCCTGAATAAATAAATGAGTGAAAAGCGTGAGGTCTTTTAAAGACACGTGGGTGGTCAGGAAGTCGGGGAAGGGGGCAGCAGGAGCGGGCATTGACATGTGGTATCTGTTTCAGGGAGGAAAAATGCAGAGTTAGCTGTTGCTGATGGAAATTAATTTTACAGCCGAAATTGTTTGTTTTTCTGGAGTCAGTTTTGTTCACATGGTGCAATGCTGCAGAAATGAAAGGCGTATGTTGAATCTGTGGTGAAAGAATTCCTCTTAATACAATTTTTATGTGAACGTATGTGTGCAATCAATATCTTAGCTTATGTGCAGTCCACACAACACTGTATCAAGCAGTTGTGATCTATGTACGCTCACAAGAAGAAAATGTATTTGACTCAGCGTGAGGGTGTGATGAGTGACATTTCTGGTGGGGCAGAAGAGGAAGATGTGCCCAGGAATGTGAGGGGGATAAATGGGTGTGGGCAAGCACTTTGTTTTCGTGTTGCAGTATGCCTGTCATGCATAAAAGAAAAAAAGTGACCAACGAGCTACACCTGCTGTACAGCGTAGTTAGTTACACTGTTTCTGCACTGCTCATTGATTTTCTTGCATGTGCATGATACAGTAGTATACAAAGAAAGTATATAGTGAATGGAAAATGGTGCCATTGCACTTTTGAGTTGAAGTTAAAAGTAGTTAATTGTACAGGATAAATAGAACACAAGTTGCTACAAGAAAATGTGGCAATCCTGAAAGTGTCGTACAGTGATGTACTAAGGAGGAGAAACTGGACAAGGCACTTAAAAATAAACATGCCTTTCCTCAGGCAGTGTTCTAATTCGTTTTGAGTTTTGTTTTTCGTAATTTGTATTTAGCATTTTGTAAGGTTGAGTCGGAACATCACAACATTGAACTGTCTAGCATGTCATGCTGCTATTATTTTGATGTTATCATGATTCCGAAATGAAAAGTCTACAAAGTCTTCAAATGAAGAAATTATTCCCGAAAGTTGTTAGCCACTTACCTCACCAGAGAGGCGTCCAAACACTTCTCTGGTTACTGCTGGCACCAAGTTAAAGTCAATAAAGACCACCGCCCCCTCTCTACTAGTCTTTTTAACTCTACTAACCAAGTGCATCTTCCCAAATACTCTTGTCTCCTGTAGCATTCTATTTAATTTAATTTAATGCATGCAATCATTTTTGAAATGTTCACATCTCTGTCGCAAGGGTTTTTACGTCTCTCTTGACTGTTTTTCCCTTGCTCTTCATAGTTAAGACTAGCCCTAAGTACACTTAGGGAGGTAGTCATGGCCCCAAATTGCAGGCCATGATTGCCCAATCCCTCTATGCCGCGATGCATGTCTCCTTGCATGATTTTCCTTCATTGTAGGCATAAGGGGTTAGTCCTTTGGGACTTAACTTCAGATAACACTTAAAATAAGGTAGTTAAGAAAAAAAATTTAGACAGTCATTAAAAATTTAACATTAACAAAATAAAACCAATATGATGTGAAATTGTTACTTAACAAAACATTATGTCATGAGAAATTATATACGCCAAGAATTTTCCAGCAACTTGCTTTGTGAAATAATTGTTTTGAGTACAATATACATTTGTTTATTCCAATAACATCGTCTATATGTGTATTTAAATGTTTCAAACAGGCAAAACTAGTATAGTGGGGGTTTGGTAATTTGTATTTTGTAATTTGTAGTTTTGAAGTAGACAAAAAACTAATTACAAAAATAGGTATATGACAATTTTATTAACAAAACGTGCCATTAGAACATGGCCTCATTCTTTCCTCTTTCTTTATGACAGCTGTAACCTGTCCTAGTCTGCCAGCTTCGCTCCTACCGCAATATCACCTGTTGTGTGTAGTTTCTGTCTTTCTCTTCCTGACTTCCTCCCAAACAAAGCAAGGGTAAGGGGGGTGGGGAGAGTACATTATCCGTCCCTTGTGACAAACACAAACACGCAGTGAAAAACACACAACCCTTGGTAGAAAAAGTTCTTTCTTTTTCCTGGAACATATGATATTTGATTAGAGCAGTTCGTGCTTTGATGCTGGTCCCCCCTTCAACACCTAGATAAATGCTGTCGCTCCAGGAATAGCATGGAAAGCTGTAACGTGGGTCTGAGTTATGTCCCCTCACAACTGCAGTATATCAGGCTTGTAACTGTATAATCTTGTTTTGAAGATGCCCACCTATTGAATTAAAATAATATGTACATATTAAATGAATACTTGTCTGATTTTCCCTCAAGAAGCTAATGGAAATGCACTTCACACTTGTTAAAGTGACTCGGCGCCCAAAGTTTACATTTTTTTTGGGGGCAAGAGGAGTTCATATACACCCTCTGGGGTATACAGTGAAACTTCCCAATAATGGACACGTGGTGAATAAAAAATGTCAGTTTTTGAGAAGTGTCCAGTATTAGGAAATTTATGTAATGTGAAATTAAAATAAAATGTTTTGAATAAAAAAATATTATGGTCCGTATTTTCTCTGCTGGAACTAGGAATGCTGCTGAATGGCAGTATTACACGTAGTCGATTTGTCGTTGAAAAGACTGTCACGCACATATCGCACGACGGGAAGTTGACTTTCATGTGTCAACCCTTGTCAGAGCCAGTTTTTGTAAAGTAGTGGCACCGTGACTTCTTTCTTTCCCCTAACCAATCACCACAACAGCCTGTAAAATTTCAGACAAATCACAAATGTACAATTTGCACGTTGGGCGCCATTCGTAACACTTCAAATTAAATTCCAAGTGCATATTTCAAACCAATTAATATGTCGTCATTTTCATCTTCTGAAATACTTTTTATTAAGTTAGTTCTTCATTCAACAAAATTAGCACAATTATTAATTCAGTTCTCAAATACAACAGAATTACTATTTATTATTACTATTTGATTATTACTTCTTCTTCCTTTAAAACTTATCGTAGCAAATATTTTAGATTATATCATTAAAACATTATTTTCATTTTTTCTATTAATCACGTCCATCATTGAAGGTGGTGAGAATTATTCTATCAGAAAAAATTAGCTCTATTTTACTTCTGCCTTACTTATGTTGTCTCCTGTCTTCTGATTGGCTGTTGTCTGTCTGTGACACATCTTTCAGCCAATCAGCAATTGCAAGACAAAAGAGAAGCAGGATAGTTTTATTTAGTACTTTTGTTTAATAAACATTTAATATGGAATACTGTCTAGAAGTAAATGTGATATTGTTACACACTATCTGTATGTCAATAAGCTATCAAAATAACCAAAGATTATACTGTTAACTCAAATAATAAAACGTAATTTGGAAATCATATTAAAGAAAGTGACAACATAAGCAAGTACTCTGTAATTATATATAACTAAAATATCTATAATCAACGTTAATCATAACCCCTAAAAACGGCAATGTTACATAACCCCCCCTCCCTCCCCTACCCTCGATTTTGAACAAATTTGACAAATTTGTTACAAATCGAAATCATTCTTAAGTGTTAATTTCCTACAATTTCTGCAACATGTTTTTACAATCAAATTTAAATATCACAATCATTATATATCCATGTTATATTTTTAGAATAACTCATTAATTAAAAATAAAACATTAACTTACAATCTCTTCTATATGACTTTCATTTGCCAAAATCTTTAATTCTTGGGTTTATACTAAGTTAATTTTACATTATCTTTATAAATCTTCTGATATACTTCATATCAACCTTATTTGTATCAACAAATACATTTATATTCATATACAGTCGATTCTCGATGTATCGTTATCGCATGTATGGATAAACCGAATCCACCAACAATTTTTTGAGGTCCTGGCAAATTCCCTATGTAAATAATGTTAGCATAAACCGCTTGAATCGTTTATCACATGGCGAATTGATCAAAGTATATTTTGGGTCCCTTCATCTAATGTTTCCCGCAACTATAGTTTTTAAGTGGGTTGTTAATGCAAACGTCTACTAACTGGATGTAAAATACATCATGCACACCGCCATTTATAACTTATATGCGACGCGCTGTCTAGTGTCTTGTCTTCCCAACACGTCTGTCGACACTGCGGCCGTGCAGCGTGGTGTAAGACTGGCTTGCTACTTCCCCTACATGCCTTCCGAGAGGGGAAGTGTTACCTATAGTAACGAGAGTGGTGACCTAGCGTCCTCTCTCTCACATTTCTTTCTGCCTCTCTCGGCCGAGGAATTATTATTTGAAAAGATGTTTTCTTTTGTGATTAAATGTCGCTTTTTCCTGTAAGGTGGGTGTTTTATTGTATCTGGCATAAAATTAACATGATTTAAAACTTAATATTTATTGAACTCAAGCGGCAGCATCTTCGTGAATAAAATGATATGCCCAGAAGCATATACTTGCACTCCCCTTGTCACCAAAAATTGTTTGAACATTGAGCGACTTGTATTATAAGTGCAAAATTCATTTTCAGTAATTTCTGCGGTGAAATCGAAGGATTTATATTAATTTATTTCAGTAGGCACGTCTTTTGGATTAACTGATCAAATGTAAGGACCTATTCGACACCTTTCGCCGTCTGATAATGGCTTGCTTGGTAAGCACAGAGCCGAATGCAGTGTAACTTACGACAGGGAAAATCAAAGGACGTGGTTTTGAATGATTAATTATTAGACAGTGAAGAAATCAATTATAATTGCCTTATTTTTTTTGCCTCAAAATTACAAGTTTTACTAGCAGTAAAATGTAATTAATTACTTTAAAAGACAGACATTTGTCACACGCACAATGTGTGGGCACTCAGCAACAACTAGTGGCGTGGAGCGGTAATCCTCCCTCCAGTCATCAGCCGCCGTGTACTCACTGCCAGATCAATAATTTCTCCACGTCCTCTTAGCTGAACGAGTGCGTGCGGGACATTCAAAATATGACCTGCATTCTGTGTCATATTATTTTCAGAGGTTTTGAAAGTTCTAGGTCAGTTGGCATTTGGTGTCTGATTACAATCTATTTTATACAGTATTTTGAGACGTTATTTTCTTTATTTAAATGAGTTTAGGTGAAATATTTTTAAATGTATTATTTACAATAATATTTTTTTCTAAAATTCTAATTTTATTGTTTTTATTAGCTAAACTGTATTCACAGATAATGTACAGCTCTCATTATACTCAACATAAAGTTGTATAATGTTAAAAGTTGTATTTTATAGATGTACATGTCAGAAACTGCATCTACTGAAATCCTGCATGTATGAACATTTTTTCGGCAGTCCCCTGAATAACCATAGATCAAGATTCTACTGTAATTATAATACGTTTGATTTTATCACCACTCAAATATGTGTCTGTTATATAAAAAATTATTTACAACTCTAATACAGTAAAACCCCTCTATTACGACTCCATTTATTATGACCCAATCCTGAGGAACCGTGAAAAGTTTGGGTCGAAAAAGTCGAAAATTTGAGGCATGTCTAAAAATAGATACAGTAATCCCTCGCCAACTGCGGTATCTTGAACCGCGGTTTCAGTTATGCGCGGAATTGTTTTTGTAGACCTTTTCTCCAACCGCGGTACAAGTTTCTATTATCCACGGTTTTCAGTCTATGGGAAATTACTCTTTACTGATGTTAGTGGTCGCAAATTTCTCAAGTTGCCGTCATAGACTGTGACATTGTAGTCCCAAGCAGCGTGAAACAATAAATTTCTTCATGCTAAAGACACGGGTATTGTAGAAGGGGAGGGGGGGTGGTGGGGGTGGGGGGGGAGGGGGGGGGGGGGGGGGGGGAGTTGCGTCGGGTCGTAAGTCGATTGTTTGTCCTAGTCGCATGCCGCCACCTTGGCCTTACCCTCCCTGTCTTTTTTCGCTTCAATTATCCCTCCTCTTTTGCTGTAAAAACAGCGGCACATTACAGAGTATTAATAAGTGTATGTATAACTTCAAATTTAATTCAATGTCAATTTTTTAATGGTTTTTTTTTTTTTTTTTATGTGCGCCCGTAGCTACGTAATATGCTAATGTTTTTGGTGGGCATTTTTTTTCTTGTGAAGTCAATTTTATGTATAAAGTGAATAAAGGTAGGTAAGTGTGTGCAAATATAATGTGTTCTTATGTTACCATATCTTGGCAAGCAAGGCCGTGTGCGTGTATAGGTCACATCAGAAGTTTTTGATGAAAAATTTGGGAGAATTAATATTTAAAGTAGACCGCACTAAATTTTTATACTCCCATAAAGATTGCCGGGCCTCATCATGCCAGTGCATAGGCCAACATGCCGCCTACATTTAGTATAAATTCAACACATTTACGTGAATTGCATCTATCAGCATGTTTTATCAACACCGGGCCACTGTTACGAAGCAAACCGGCCCTGTGATGACGGCACTGGCGGCGGCCAGCTGGCCCCCTCCCGCCAGAATAATCGTGTAGCGACCGACCGACAGCTGTCCAGCCCCGAGGATTTAGAAGTGATCATCAGATGTGAGTCGCCACACCCGGTCATGCTGCAGAGGATCTAGGCGCTCGCCCAGCTATGTGTGCATGGCAATATATTCGCTGCTAGCCCCAGCACACGAGTGATCCAAAATATCCATATATATTATCAGTAAATAAAGTTCTGTGTTTTGCTTCAAACATAAGGCACCTCCAACATTGTTTTGTTATATTTTAATAATACATAGTCTAATCTTTTCACACAGTTTCAATGGCCATGTCATACTGTGTTTAGGCCTTCTTTTTTACTACAAAGGGTGGTCCCATATGACTTTCTTGGGTATCAAATTAATCAGGAGACGTCCAACTATTGAAATATAAATATGTATTTATATTTTAATTAAAGTGTTTTTTTTATGCGCTAGAGACAATTGAACATGAACTTCATGCAAAAAATAGCAAGTTTGGGAGCATAGAGGTTAGGGGTGGGTCAAAACGGCCCAAAATTTTCCAAATTATTTATTACACCTTCTTCCCCCCCCCCCCCCCCCCCCTGTTACGACCCTATTCTTGGGAACCGTGAGTGCTCTAATAGACAGTTTCTACTGTACCAGCTATACATATCACTCTGCCCACCTTATTTTATACATTCTCATTGAATCATAATTCGCATCTATAGCAATATTTTCGCAGTTATATCGGTAACAACCAGGTGGTTTCGCACTCCTTTTCACCACCTTGTTGTGAACGCTCGCCAGGTAACCAGCTTTCACCATTGTTGGCTAACAGAGTCGGCAGCACGTTAATAGAATTGCTAACCGGATTTTGATGGTAGTTACTCATCGTTTTGAACTCAGGGTTTCACTAATTGCACTTGCAACATGCATTACCACATGTTTGCCTTTTAATATTCAAATTGTATGGTTATTCAATGGTTCAAAATGAAGATGTTACCTTATTTCGGGACAAACGTGGGAAAGTTTTGTTGAAATGGGTCGGAGGCAAGTGTTACAAATGTAGATAACCTCAATGTGTACTTTATGTATATTTGGTTTAGTTATATTTCAAGTCTTAGTGAAGTAAATTTTCTAAACTCTTTCTAAAACCAATTAAACCAATTTTCATATATCGCAAATATGATTACATATTTCAATAATCAATTTTTTTGCAAACTTTTGCAATTGTGGTACATAGGCCCTTTTTGCACAAGTGAGTCAGAAGTCCTACGCCCCTACTACTATGCCAGCACTAGACATTCTTTAGTCTCATTGCCTTGGGGAAGATGATGTAAACATATTCAAAATTCGAGTAAAGCATAAATATTGTTCTTGAATGGAGAATATGTTTGAGTGTAAGTAGGGCCCCTTTCAGACGTTATGGTTTTTCGCAGTGCACCGTGTACGACATGGCACCATGCTTAGAAAGAACCATGGGTGTACGCAACGAAGTGCGCCATCAACGGCATAAAGTCGTGGATGGCCGCCGTTGCATGTACAGCGCCCATTTCAAGCCGGCACGGCGCAACATCATCCACGGTGTCAAATGTACACACAGTCAAGTGTGCGTGTTCAGACTTGCTGGCTTTCCGCCCCATTCCACCTCCTGGTCTGCAGACAGTACATCGGGCGCGACGAGATGCAGCATAGTGTCACGTTTATTGCAGTTCAGATTTGTTTTTAATTACCCTGGTATCAAGTTGCCCAATAATTTAGGAAAAGAGTTTGGACATTTATGAATCACGTGCGGAAAGTACTGCAGTGTGGATAGAAGTTTTCAAGGAATTGAACAAAGATTTCGACAACTTGGGTGACGATGAAAAATATAATTATGGTGCGTACTGCATAACTTAATATTTGAAATTATTACTGCAGATGTAAAAAAAAAATTTACAAATGTTTATCATGTTATATATCCTACATAGCAACATACAGGGGCTGGCACACATTAAGGGGCCGCCTGTCTCGGTCACAGCCTACTCGCAGAGCTTTAGCACAAAACATAATATAACAAAAATGCTCATCATTGTTTCTTAATTAATTATAGCATTTAAGAATCGTCATTACACGTATACAGGTTTAAGATTATATATTGCTTTATCAAATGTATTTATTTTATGGTGAAAATTACTATAATAGGTGTTTGCATAATCATTTTTAGTTATTAACACTACAGTTCACAATATTTGAAGTTGTACTGGCAAGGCAATACGTACATGTTTTACATATCATTAATATGACACCATAGAGTGATGTGGTTCCCACTGAAAATCGTATAGATGTAAGTGCCTGCACGTCACATCTTCGACATTCATACATGTACATTAGCAGAGTTATATGTGTATGTTAAGGTTATGTTAAGGTATTATATATGTGTGTGTGTGTGCGTCACCACAATAGCTATGGAACCTTTGGGTGAAACTCCACCAAACAAAGACGATCAATTGTCACTGGTGCTCAAGGACTATCAATCCAATTGTAACACAATACAATTAGGTGTTACAAATATTCATATCAACTTTAATATTTGAGGAACTGTATGGCACAGGTACTTATTGTGAAAATGGAGACACTTTTTTTATTTGTCGTATTTTCAGGCAGGAATTTTGGAAATTAAGTTATTACGTGAATACGCTTAATTTTTTGTTATACCACTGATCTGCTCCAACAATGTAAATTTTAATTATATATAGTTACATTGTTTGAAATCAAAAGAAGAAAAGTAATCTTCCTAATTTATTTAATATTTTTAACATAAAAGTTCAATTGTTCTTTACAACATTTAGATTAAAATATAAAACATATTCTGTGCTACAAGTGAACAAGATTACACACTTAATATATCATCAGAGTATGTCACTGGAATTCAGACCCTCCTCACAACATAGTGCAATATAAAATCCTGAGATTGTATAACAATTAATTATGATATAAGCTAATGACAGTGATGCCCCTATATTTTTCTAGATGAGGACAATTGAGTCTCCTGAACTTACTTTTCCCACTGCCAGTACAGTCCACCTTCATGGGTAATGAAGTAATCTGTAAAGAATTACCTAATGTCATTAGCAGACATTACAATGCTCAGCCCTAGTGTCAGGAATGTCTTCAAGACCTGCTACTGTGAGAGTTTGCTCAAAGGCGTACCCATCCCTTTCCCTCACAAAGTTATGTAGAATGCAGCATACTTGTACTATTTTCAGAAGTTTTCCTGTGTAGGGCCGCATGAGATTGTTGGTGAATTCTAAAATCCTTCATCCCCAAACAATTAACTCAAATGGAATGAGTGTTTGTTCACACACATGTTTGGCAAGGGTTTTTGGTTGGAAGGGGGGAAATGTTCTTGTTAACGATCCTCTTCCAAAGTGATGAGTCCTACAATGGTGTTGAATTGCAGTCTTTAAACCAAAATGCTCAACACAACATTAACAAAAATTGAAAGGGATACTCACTATCAGTCATCGATAAGCAGATATTGATAAAATAGTCTTGTAGTTAAACAAAACACTGTTTTCAGTTTTACGATCTATATGTTTACCTTTCGTTGCACTACACAATGGGAAAACTGTGTTTTTTTTGAAAGCGTTGGCAACGAATGAGTTTTCTTCTGTCTTTAAGCAACTTGTACAATAATGTTCACAGACCTCGTTCACAATCTTGGAGATGGTAGCTACCCCACATCGATAAACATAGTGAAGGAACGTAAAACGAATTACACTTGAAGATACATGAAAAGCCATAAAGTAGCAATTTAGACAAGGGCTGCACACACAAAATGTGACAATGTATATGCATACTGTAGATATTCTTCTAGTAATGAAACGTTGAATTTTAACATTAATGTGTTCATTCTTGTTTCATGCAATGTTATCATTCGCTTAGTGGACAAACATTTGTGACCGACAAACAAAATATTTAAAGAAAATTCGTGATGAAAAAATTAGGATATGAAGCAAAACAAGTATGCAAATACATTTACAGTGACCAGTTGGGATTTCAAATAAAAAAAAAAAAGAGACATACAAGAACTTCAAGTATGAGTATGGCTTGTGGGGAAGAACACGCTGCTGGAAAAGATTCAGAAACCGAAAACACTGAAGTATTTGCAAAGATAGAAAGTGGAGACATCCGTAACCCATCATCTGTTACCAACATTAATAAGTTGACGCCGTCGGGTAAGACATGAGACGAACAATGACACAAATACTTACTGGTAATTTGGGCGCCAGCAGTGCTTCCTAATCAACGCAGTAATGAGACTCAGGGTTCTCAGGGATGCTGTGGGTTTTGTGTGTCCGTCTCACCCGTGCATACTTACAAACACGTAGGCAATATTAACTTTTACTAAATATCACTTGAAATAAACACTTAATAAAATATATGTGGCTAGGATACTGTCACTACTGAGTAAAATAGGTAAGTTCACTGTGAGACTTATTTTTATTGATACTGTGCATACAAATCAATGTGCCATGACATTAATGATACACTTGGTCGTGTCTAGCTAACTCCGCTTGGGTGCTCCCCAGCCTGCAATTAAACTAGTGCACACCTAGATGGATGATCTCACTGCATTGTATGAAAGAACAACCTTCACAAAGGAAGAGGGCCAACAGCCGCTAGGGTGTACTGACGGTTTTTCCCTGAAGATAGGACACAATGAATTACAAATGAAACCCTTGATACATTAACACATGTGATTACTCGGCATCACTAACGCAAACTCGTCGGGGCTCGCCCTCCAGTATGTGGGCCCTCCAGTGTGCGGTGATGGCCTATACACAGAACCGACTAGGACGGGAATAATTGCACCGTACACAAATTACAAAATTACATAAAACCTCGAAATATACATGAAGCAAGATGGGACATGAGGTGAGTATTCACAATAAACATATACATCTGTGAAAATAATTCTAGATTGCGCAGATGCCGCTGAATGAAGTTCGTAGCGGATCATGTGGTGCAGTGAAATTGCAATATTTCTGCATGGAAACTGCAAATTAAATTCAGACAAAATATTATTCTTGCTGAGAAAATTATTCTCTTTACGATTGAAGTGGTTACAGGCTTGTAACATGCTTGATGGTGGTAAAATCAAACATTAACATGACTGGGTGGTCAAGTACAAAAAGCATAACTTTACGTGAAATTACATGGAATAGGACAAAATTTAACATAGAGCCCTTAATAAAATATTGCACATACCATGTTACATAAATAAGCTCTCAAACCGCAATGCTGGCGTATACAAAGACTTGGCGTCGTTTGGCCACGTGGTTATACGGGAAGTTGCCGTAAAATATTCAAAAATGGAAAATACCCTTAAATACATACATAACAACAAGCCCTTAAAATTGCACGTGCAATAATGCAGAAGTTACAATGAAATGCCATAAACAGAGGCGGATGGCGCCTGATTCAAGTTGCACGGGTCGTGTGACCTCTCCGACTTCTTTCTACTCCTTCTTCTCGATTAAGTTAAAAAGGCCACTAGGGTGCAATAAATTAATAATGCGGAAGCATAATGCTGGAGAAAATGTCTGGCAAAAACGTACACAAGCAAAGGTTGACCGGTAAACTAAATTGACTATGGCAACCTAAATCAGTGAACAAAAGTTGTAGTACGTAGGTGTCTTACATCGCCAGTTCTCCTCAACAGACTGTCCAGAGACAAGCGTCGCACGGACCTCCCATGGCCGCCTACGGGGTTCACATAAGCAGAAGTGCTATGCACTCAGAGTAAAATATTTTATTATTGAAAATTAAATGGCAGAAATTAAATTAAATATTGTTTTACATTTTTATAATTTTCTTATTAAATTTTCCATATTAATTTAGTGTCTCTTTATGATGATGTTCATGCAGGAATATCAGTGTTCATAATCTTGGTGCCGTGGGCACTTTGAATTTCATAACCAAACAATTTAAAAATAGCAACAAACACTTTAAGACCTTTTAAGACATAGTGAATCCTAAAAATACAATATAACACATTTTACACTGAAAAATAATATTTATACGAAGGTTCAATATTATTGGCCTCTTTGCACATGTGTGGTACATGAGATACGTGCGTGATGAGTGCCGTCATGGACTCCAGCGCCGCTGGCTGTTAGCCGGCGTTAAACGACCCCTCCCTCGAAGGCCAAGACAGTGTGAACAATGCAACATTGCTCTGGTGGGCTCTGCCCGACTGGTTGCCGGTTGAGGGCAAAGAAAGCATGGCCTCAGAGGTCGTCTGTTTCTTCGGCGTTTGCAGGGGGTGGGGGTGTAAGCAAAAATAACATTGTGGGTGCGTGGTAACTTGTCTTGCTTCTCGCGAGTGCTGTGTTGCGATTTGTTGACACTTGACGTCACACTCACTGCTCTACTAGTTTCCCGAAACCCTTTCAAACTCTCTTGCCCTACTAGACTCTCCCCTACGGGAATTGGAAAGCCTCTGAAAGGCGTCTTGCCTTCACATGTGGTTTCAAAATTTACATTTACACTTCTGTTACAACCGAATTCACGTGTGCCTTTGGGGAAACCCCTAAAACTCAACTCACTGGCACTGGTTGTGTTGACATTTATGTGTGCACTTATGTTACCACTTTCTTCGTGTACACGTGGAAACCTCTTAAATTCACTCTGATTCATTGTGTAGTTACAAGCATTAACAGAAAAACCCAGAAATGGTGTTGCGGTACTACTTGTTTCCACCTCCTCACTACTAGGTGTTGAGTGTTCTGTCGGTGCAAAACCCTTGAATGACAGTTCATTACTTTGGCTGGGTGTTCCCGTGTTTGTATTGTTCTCTTCAGTGTACGTGTTGACACTTCCCTGTGTACTCCCTGGTGGAATTCTCCGAACTCACTGCGGTACTGGGCGTATCGTCGTCTCCTTTCCTCTCTTCCCTACAGGCAGTCGGGATATACGCAGGTCGCCGCATGCCGTTTCATGGCACATCTGGGTCCCAACTTCACTAGATACGTGGAGTTTCCCATCTTTTCCACCACTCTCACTGGCCCTGTCCATCTAGATGCCAGTCCAGCACAGTACTTTTTCGGCTCGGCCGATAATGGGTTCTCTCTTACATACATGTACATCCTGGGTACAAGTTCGGGTGGCGGCCTCTTGCTATCCGGTACTCGCACATTACAATAACTGATCTGGTTTGCCCTGGCTTCCTGATGTATTTGCGCCTGGTGTTCGACAATTTGTTCAGATGGTCTGGGCGGGTTTTCACGGGGTGCTCCGGGGGCACGGAGTTCGCGACCTTGTACGATCTCAGCGGGTGTTTTCCCGGTTGCCGTATTCACTCTATTCCGTAGGCAAAACATTACCTCCGGGATCAATTCGGCCCACCTAGTGTGATCCTTGCCTAACCGGACACGTAATTGAATTTTTACATCTTGATTACATCTTTGGGTTGGGTTAGCCCTGGGATGGTATGCTGGGGTGGTATGGTGTTGTCCCCCACCTGGTACAGTACTCTCTCCATTTTCGCCCTACAAATTGTGTTCCATTGTCTGTCAACAATTACTCGGGATGTCTCCACTTCGGGAAAAACTCTTTCTGCATTACTTTTGCGACAGTGTGTGCACCAGCATTCCTGATGGGAAATGTCTTGGTCCAATGGGGAAACAAATCTGTGACAACAACAAGAAATCTTTTCCCAGTTTTCGTACACGGGTACGTGCCCATGATGTTGATAGCTACTGTTTTGAATGGCTCGGTTGGCAGCCTTGGCTGTTGTGGGGCGTCACTGTGCTCTCCGTGGTTTACAGGTGTTACACGTGATACAGCTCTGTACATGTTTCCGGACTTCTCCCTTAATCCCTGGCCAGTGGAAGAATCTCTGCATGTTCCTTTGAATTTGCTTGGATCCCGGGTGTCCATATTCCAAACTGTCATGTGCATACTTTAACATAAATTCCCGTTTCTCTTTCAGTACATACGTCCGCCATTCCGCACAATTACCAGGTAGTTTGGTTTGTATTTATCTGTCTGCTACCCTCCTGTGTTCTGTGTAACGTGTAGCACAGTGTTGTTGGCGTTATGTGGCATCTGGGGAATTTTCTTGTGCAGCGTGTACCTCTTTTAACACATCACGTACATTCAAGGAAACAAATTCGTCAGGTGGTGTGGCAAGAATGTTTTGTACAATGAGAGTTTGTGTTTCTGCAGTTGGTATTGCACTGCAAGGTGGTATCTCTTCCCACTATGCATCATCAGTTACCATTAGATTCGGACAAGGATTCCTGGAAAACACGTCTGCGAGCTCGTTGGTTTTTCCCGGCATGTGTTCTACCTTGAAATCGTACTCCTGCAGTAACAGCACCCAGCGGTAAGTTTGCTTTTCCCGTAATGCATTCCCTCTAACCATACATGACACCGGTTGTCAGTTTTGAGTGTAAACTGCCTTCCTAGCAAGTATAGCCGGTACTTCCGCAATGCAGGTACAATGGCCAAACATTCTTGTTCATTAACATGATATTTACGTTCTGTATCCCCAAACTTTGCACTTTGCTAACTGATGATATGTTTTTCCCCATGAGGAAAAAACAAATACCTGACGTGACAGGTATAGAAACGTCTATTCTTCGCAAACTTCAGGAGCCAGAGGATAGGCTTCTTTACTTCTTTAAAGGTATTTTACCAAGCCTACAAAAACTTGATGAAGCAGACACAATACAATTCTAGGTTAAGGTCTTGAATATTTTTCATAATATTTATCAGGCTTGAACTGTTCCCAAGATTATTTCGTGGCCTGCGCATCAGCAGACAAATTAACCTGCGCATCATCTCCTTGCCAACCTGTGCATCATCTCCTTGGGTTACAGCAAGTGGAGCAGCTCCCTCCAACGTTAGGAAGCCATTGCCTTCAGAACCATTACGGCAAACTTGTTCCATTCCGACTACACCATGTATGACGCAGTTTCGACATACAATGTTTTAGGGTAGTTGGGTGGCTTTCAGTAACACAAAGTCGCTATTTCAGCCACAATTGTGCAACCACCAGTAACAGAAGAGTCACGCACATCTCCACTTTCTACCGTCTCTACTTATTCTCAACCATCCATTGACTCCTCAACAAATAATGAAGAAATGTGGGACTTCTCAAACCGTACATGATGTGATTATATTTCATAGTTTTCTTTGTGTACACAGAATAAATTATAAAGGAAAGAAACATTACGGAGGATTCAGTATGCCAATGAGGGCAGTGGGTCAATTATATGACGTGCTTATCACAAGACACGAGGACTGTTTATATTGCATGTGTAAATTACCATGGACATGGTTTGTCATATGTAATTTATAGCGAGAATTATATTGCATTTGTGCACTTCATTAATAATTTTTTTTTTGCTTTAACAGCACTCTTTTCATCGCATATATGTACCCCCTCCCTCCCGTCTGACGTATATCTGTTCTTTCACATACATTCTAAAGTACATTATTTGTAAACATTTCTGGTACCTTACAAATTAATACAATATGTTATGCATTTTTTTATAATGTACAACTGTATAAAATTATTTTACTTTTCTAAGCAAACAATGCTATAGTTCTATGTGGGACTTAAAACACCAGCTCCTTTTCGGGTACCAAGAACTTTTGCTGCCTATCTACAACACAAAGGCTGGCCAGCACTATAGTAAATGTACGTCCCGGATAGAGCTTTCGCCTTTCAGGAAGGTGAACCGATTTTGATTCCCCGTCGGGATCAGTCCCTGAATTTTGCATGTAGGAAATCGTGCCAGATGATGCCACTGGCCTCCGGGTTTTCTCTGGGATCTCCCGTCCCACATGTATTATATTCCAGCGCAATTCCATTTTCACTTCATTAACCCTCATCGCATCAAAACCATGGTTGCTAAGAGCCGGCTTAATCTCTAAATTTAATTTATCTTACATCAGTGACACTACCAGCCGTTCAGTTGGTGAAATGTCATCTCTCATCTTGCTGTTCTGTTTGGCGAGTAGAGGACTTAGTCGATTCAACAGCTCATCAAAGGTAGCACGTGTCATCCTGAAGTAGTTGAAAAACCTTTTCTCGTCTCTTCTTAACTCACTATACAATGGCCTTTGTAGGTTTATTGGATTGACCCACTTTCTGCTTCGTGATTGTTTTTTGTTTTTAATATACAAATAGTACATGTACAGTAATTTTTCATAACCATCCATTGGGACTCTTTGATGACAACTAGTCGGTGGGATGGGACTGCCTGACGTGACATGCCGGCGTGTGGCCATGCCGTTTGCTCGATGGCACATGCTGTGGTGTGCCCGGCACCGTGCCGTCTACGGCATAAAACCATAACGTCTAAAAGGGGCCTAATACTATGCATTTTTTTTATAATTGTGTGAAATAAAGATAAAGTGTTTGAAAGACTATTGTTTTTATTCATTTTATCCCAACTTTTAAGTGTTGCTATGAGCATTCGCTTATAAAAGTTAAGAGAATGATAATAAAGACTTTAATATAAAATGCATGGTTAGTGAATGCATACACAAACATTCATTCTACCGATATGTACAAATTTTTGGAAACATTAGGTGAATAATTTTTCTTATGTGTGTGGGATAGAGAGAGCAGACAAACCCTTGGATTGGTAAATATTGCTAAAGATTGATGCAAAGATTGGTATGGATTGATGAAAAAATGATAAAGATTGGTAAATATTGATGGAAAGATTGGTAAAGATTAGTGTGTGTGGATTAGTGAGCTCTCTTTTTCTGTAAATGAACCTTCGACAAAACGGGATGTGTAAAATAAAATAAATTATTATAAATATAAGTCTGGAAAAAATGAATGCATCAAACAATTGCAATATAAAGTGAATTTTAAAGTTAAATTTTTAAGTGAATATTTTGTAGGAGATAAGATGAGTCTAACATAATTATTTGTTATAGAAAATGTTCACTCTCTACTAAATGGAATATCATGTGCGTGTGTGCATGCATGTGTAGGTATGGCATGGTATAATGTTTGAACCTATGACCTTTCGAATACGGGGTATTTGTCGTCTTCGCAGGGTATCTGACAAAGATATAAACATTTTTTATTTCTTTTATGTAAGCTATATATGGCGATAGTTATTTTAAAGAGTTTTGCATTAATATTTTATAAAAAGTAATGAATTATAACTCTTATTGATCTGTTTAATTATGCTGGGATGGTTTTTAAATATGATATTTTCTTCCTTGTATGTTATTAGTATGTTCATGAAAAGTATAAATGGATGGTGAGTTTAGCTAAATCCGAGTGGTATCAAGCAATGAAGGTTTAGGTATTTACTTCATTGTGTTTGTGTTTTGGAGTGATTAGGACATATTTTGGAGGCAATTAAGGTCCTTTTGCATTAATTTGGATAATTTTAGAATCATTTTGGGTTAATAGGAGCAAGTCTTGAGTGAAACAAGTCTGTAAAATGGAATATTTTGTGGTCTGTGTGTGTTGGATGGGATCTAACTATGTTTTGTTGTAATTCGATAGTTTGTCAGTTATGTTCTGAAGCGCGAATGGTTAAAAGTTTCTATTTGCATGGGTTATATACTTTCCCTCATAGGATGTTGTATTAGGCATTTATGATCTGCTTGGGTGGTAGGTAACAAATGTCTTGTCATTGACATGTATGTCTTAGCGGCAGTGTTGGAAGTAGATTTGCTCTCATCTTCTTGGTTTTAATTATTTTTTAAACGTTAGGTTTTTTAAATGAATTTTTTTATATTTGTATACTTTAAATATATCTGTTATACAGTTTGTGATATTGTAGCCTTCCTAGATAAGGCACTCACCTACATATTTTCCGCGAGACTGTTGTTCTCCTGTCTAGGAGATGATGATAGACTGAGTGGGTATTGATAGCTAGTCCTTTGTTGGACGACGAGCTCTGATAGTTTGATAGAGAGACAATGAAAGTTGCACGGGAGTTTTATACAGAATGCTTTGGGTTTGGAAAGGTATATTGTTTAAGTGTTTGTTGTGTAGTGCATTACAAGATAGCATGTATATAAGTTATGCATAATATTGAACATATGTTAATCAGAAGTTATGGTAAGATGTGTACTTGAAGGGAAATTAGTTATGTTAGATAATCAATACTTTACCATTGGATATGAAGCAAGGAGTGCGTTCTCTGTTTTCACTCGTGATTCACCAATTTGGTTTCAGATCAATACATACCTAGTAGTTGCATTTGGATATTCGTTACGGCAATATTCTGGTTAATTTACTTGGTACATGATAAAAATAATATCTACTTATCCTGTATGGTTCTTGAAATGCTATTTATATACTAGGTACTTATATGTAAATAGTCCCGCTAAATATTCATTTTTGTTATGTGAATATACATATTTTATTCTTGATGATTGATGAAGTGAGTGCTCAACTCTCCTGATGTAAGTCTAACCTATCATGATCGATACAATTTTTTGAAGTTTCTCAAAACATTGTTTAGGTGTTGTATCAATCAAAAGGTTAAGCTGTATACATAACAATTAAACATGGTGTTCTCAGAAGCTTGCAAGTACTTGTCAGCCATTCACAAAACATTCTTCTTAGAATAATTGTAAAGATTAAAATGTCTTTGGTTATGATAGGGTATGTTGGGTAATGCATCAACTTGCAATATGTAAAGTTGATGTGTATCAGACTTTGTGAGCTGGTTGCCTTGGTGAGAGGACATATATTGAGGTGACGATTGTATAATGCAGTGTGTATGATGTTTGTTGCATAATGAATAGTTAGCATGTGTGTTATTACACTATATTAAATTAGCTTGCCTTATAACTTAATGATAGATAAAAAGAACATTAATTTTTAAGAATTATTTAATATTTAATGTTTAAGAAGAGTGGATTTTAAAAAAATATCGCAAATAGTAATTCATATACGTGTATTTACCTCGGTAATTTAAACAAAGAATGTGTTAGTATAACTGCAAATGCCTACATTTAGGTTAAAGTAGTGATTAAATCAGTATGATAAATATGTTATGTAGTAAATTATAGAAAGGGAATTGTGGTAAGGTTTTTTTACTTTTTTGTGTATCATTATACTTTAAATTAAATGTGTGTGATGGTATGTATTGGAAGACAGATGATGGAGATTTGTTAATTTGTGTTGTGTGATATTTTTATTTAGTTAAGTATTTAGTTTTTATTGTAAAGTTTGATGCTAGGGGTTTTGCAAGTGGGTGGTATGTTGTTAGTATTATAATTTGAAGTGATTTCATAATATGATTGGGTTTGTTTTTGTATGCTTTGTTCATTTGAGTTGTATGATATGTTGATATAGTTTTCAAGTATTTAGTTTTATTTGGAAAGTGTGATGGTATGGTGTTTTGCAACTGCCTGGTAGTATATGTGCAAATGAGTTGAGTGATTTTTGTGTGTGTGCGTGCATGTGTGCATGCGTGCGTGCGTGTGCGCGTGTGTGCGCATGCATGCGCGTGAGCGTGTGATGTTAAAGATTTAAGACATTTTCCCTCTAAAAGCCTACACCTTTTGATTATTCACATGGCTATTCTGTGACATTTCTCAAGTTATTTATTTATTTATTTATTTATTTCATTGGGCTTTATGTGCCACCCAACAGTTTAAAAACCAATTACTGGGTGGCACAACATTTACATGACAACATAAAAACAAACACATAATACAATAACAAAAACAAAAAACTGCGCAAACACAAAAATACATTACAAAGACAAGAAAACCCAAAAATGACCCATCACCAGTAGTAACATAACTCTAAACTCTATTGGAGTACACACTAAGTATTTTAAAGAAAAACCTTGGGTTTTTAAATAATAATAATAATAATAATAAATTTATTGTTGGAGTTTTGTGTGCCACCCAACAGTGAGAAACCATTAACAGGATGGCAGATACATAGAAATATTTAGACATCACAACATATAGGACATATTACAAAACCAGACTAGACAACACTAAACATAAAATTACAAATACAGAAAAAAGACAAAAAAAATTATTATAAAGGTAACAATAGATGACAAATAATATTCATGAAAGGAGCCATATAGTTAAATTGAAATTAAAGTAGGTTTAAACCTACTGGTTACAATAGTGTTTGTTGAGATCACTAAATAAGATTTTTTGCCATAAAAAGGATCAAAATTAGAAAAATATCTATTAAAATTACCTACACATCTATTTACAAGATTTATAACATAATGAACAGCAAGTGTGAGATGTTCTATGAGTGTATTGTGGTATTTTTAAACCTACCTTTTTATTAATTGACACAGATGATAAATAATTTTAAAAGACGTTAATTAAAAAAAAGAGCATCTAGAATGGCTCGTTGATTTGCTAGGGAAAGAATTTTGTATTTTAATAATTCATTATTATAATTATATTCTACTTGCTTTGAAAATCTATTAAATAATACTAGTAAAACATTCTTTTGTATGTTTTGTATTCTGTTAGCATCAGTTGCCGTAACATAGTTCCATACTACTGAACCATATTCTAGTCTAGATCTAATTAAAGAATTATATAAACATAACAAAGAATCAGGAAATGTAGCAGAAAAACTAATGAAGTTAATTAAACCTAGTGTTTGATTAATATTACTTATTAAACTATCTATATGTACATGAAAAAACAGTTTTATGTCTAGAATTACACCTACGTCTCGCACGTGGTCAACTCTTTTTATTAAAACATTATTAGTATGGTTTTTATGAAATAAGAGGTTAGTTTTTCATGTAAAAGAAATACAAAGAGTTTTCTGTATGTTTAATCTCATTGTAGTATTGATGCAGTAATATCTTTTCGTAACCTATTACAGTCTTCGTTACTTTTAATACATTTATAAATCTTTAAATTGTCAGCATAAAGAAGTGCACTAGAGTGACTTATTATATTGACAATATCATTTATAAATATATTAAAGAGTATCGGTGCAAGTGTGCTTCCTTGAGGCACCCCAGAGGATACATTTTGAGAGATAGAGAAACAATTATCGAGTTTAACTACAAAGGTACAATTACAAAAATAATTGGAGAACCAATTTATGTATGGAGTGTTTAAACCAAAATGTGATAACTTTTTAATTATAATGTGATGTTGACAGGTGTCCTTCTGGAGATCAAAATATATTACATCTACTTGCTGTCTTTTAGAAATTTCGGAGTAAAGATTATCTACGAAATTAAATAAATTGGTCGTGGTTGTTTTGCCTATTTGGAAGCCTTGTTGGCATTCCGTTACTAGATTTTTTTGTGGTGAACAATAGATGTTTAAAGATAACTTTTTTGAAGACTTTAGAAAAAACACATTATAATGATATTGGCCTGTAGTTATTTGCCTGTCGTTTGTTACCTTTTTTAAATATAGGCACGATGACGGCACGTTTCTAAAAATTGGAATAAGTACCACTTGCTAAACTAAAATTAAAAATATGAGTTAATAATGGGGTAATGATATTAGAACAACCTTTAATAATAAAATTTGGGATATCATCCCAGCCGGTAGACTTAATGCTTTTAAGCATATTTATAGCCCAGAGAACTAGTCCTTGGGTAATGATAGGAATATCTATATTATGGTAATTCTTGTGACGATTAAGAGGTTCATGATCATTTGTTAAGGTCAGTACATATTCCTTTGCAAAATGTTGTGCAAAAATATTAACCAAACGGGATCCTGAATTGTATTACCATCTGCTTTTAATGTAAGTGGTCCTTTATATCCATTTTTCATGAGTTTTAACATAATTCCAGAATCAATTTGGTTCACTTTTCAAATTGTTGTTAATTTTTATTTGCCAGGTTTTTTTTTTTGCTATTTTTATTTTTTCCTTGACTAATTTCCTTAGTTCAGAGAAACAAAGATAAATATCTACAGGTTTTGATTTCTTAAATAGTCTATGGCAACATTCTTTCTTTTTAATCAAATTAATAAGTTCTTTTGTAAACCACACTGGGTATTTGGTTTTAAATACTTTGGATTTAGGTATAAACGCATTTATTAATATTTGTAAGTTATTGGTGTAGGCTGTTCACAGTAAAGTGAGCACTTTTTAAGGCCCTGCTAAAGTTTTCCTTTCAGTCAATTTCTATCTTGCCAGTATTTATTAATATGAATATTGGTATGTGGCTAATAAACACAGTGTATACATTTCACCACCCTCAAATGTCTGAGGCTGCAATAACATATATTTATTAGAAGTCAACGCCTGTTGGGAGGGCCTTAAAAAGTGCTCACTGTACAGTGAATAGTCTTATAAGAAACTCCACCATGGGATTAACATCATCCATTTAGAAAATGGGGCCACAGTCGAAGCTATTGGTGGCTATATATAGGGATAGATGATAACCTTTTTGATAGTTTCTGTAATATGTTTGATTATTATTTTTATATTTATTATAATCAAAAGAAACCTGACAGCATAGAGCAGGGTGATATTTATCTTCCTCCATCAAAGGATATATGGCTTTGTCAACATTAACCATGAAAATTAGATAGGATTAAATCTAATAATTCCGAAGGGGTTATAGTAAAATTATACTATTCAAGGTTGAGTAAACTTACTGATTGTAATAAAGATTGACCTTTTATTTTACTACAATAGTGTGAAATATTTTGTGTGTGAAGAGTATTCCAATCTATACCAGAAATGTTAAAATCACCTACAATTATTATTTGGTGAAGAAAGTTGTTCAATTTAGATTCTAATAATTAAATAATTTTTAAAAATCTCCGTAGATAATTAAGAAGGAAGATATATATTCCCAATTAACAATTTGGTGGTGTTATTGATAGTAACTTATATCCCAATAGATTCTATATTTTCATTATGAAATTCATATTTGTGTTCAATTATTGAAAAGTGAAATTGATTTACCTCTATTAACATGCCACCTCCCCTATTGAAGTTTGTTATGTTGGCTTCGTGATCATTATGAAAAATAGTGTGTAGTGGTTATGAAAATAACGGGAATAAAGTTATTAAACCATGTTTCCGTTCGGTAAATTAATGAATAATCAGTACCGATCATATTTAGGTTAAAGTCTAGGGATTTGGTTCTGAGCCCCCTTACATTTTGATAACACAATTCAAACTCCCGAACTGGCATCTGTTGTTTTTAAGAGCGCATGTACATTATTTTTCTAAGGATATAGCTCCTCCAGCTTCTTCATTGGGTTGACCAGTATCAGAGGAGGAGTAATTTTCAGGTGTATACAGTTGTTCATTTAGTAGTCTCTCATAGAAAGGACTGATTAGGCAGCCAGTGGACTAGAAAACAATGTTAAAGATGCGGTCAAAATTAGGTCAAAATCATCTTCCATCACTGCTATATAAAAATATGACTAGGAATTGTATTTGGTTTTCAACTTAGCCACCTTCAAGTTTGTAACTTTAATTTCTTGATTTATGTAGGCGAAAATATAGTTGTCCTGAACTTCAGGTGCAAAGCGCGATACAAATAACGCCTTCATCTTCATAACTGGTCGTGTTATCTAAGGTACAGTTTTTATGTTGACGTTATTGGGGACGTCCAGCTGTACTTGTTGTCTGGGAGCTGCCGTCTTAGTTGCTAATGCGCTACTTGCTATTGAGGCCTTATTGCCACGCCTGCTGACGATGATGAAACCTTCTTCGTCAGCAATTGGCTGTTTTTGTAGCTCTGAATGATCCCGTGTTGCCAGCTAAGCTTTTCCCTGATGGAATTTATTGTTCTTATCATCAGCGCCTGCAGCTTCTACACTTTTTCCTATCACTTCACTGTAGGACCTTTTATGAACATTATTTTGATTAGAAACTAATGTCTTTGTTGATTTAGAGTTATCTCCACATAACATACACTGCTTTTTATTTGCAGTTTGTAGGCTTTCAATCATATCTCGCAGTAGCGAGTTTTCTTCTTTAATGTCTTTGACATCTTTGGAAAGATCGTCAGTCTTAATACATAAAGTTTCAAACATTGTTTGAACAGTAGAATCCATCGTTTCTGCCATTTTAGATTATTTCTTTGGTTCCGAGGTAGTAGACGAATCGTTATCGCCCAACTTAGTGCATATTTCATAGAGATATTCGCTGTCGTTGCTCGCGCCAGTACAGTTACGATGGAATCTAGTCCCGCATGGGCCTGCGCACTTAACAAACTTCTGTTTACCAAAAAAAAGGTTTGCCGCGTAATATATATAAGTCAGAGCTAGGGGGCATATAAAAACCCATAAAGTTCAACCGTAACTGTGTTTCCAACACTTTACTTACAATTTTCTTTGAAGAAACAAGACAGTCACAGGAGCGAACTCAAAAAACATCCTTCTCTGCCGAGTGCCCGGACAATATCATGTATCTAATTAATTTCACCCCGAAGGGGTTCGAATACCTACCAGGGGCGCTTCATAACCTATGACCTAATCAACTACGCTACCGAAGCTCCCCACCTTACTGCACTTTAATATGCTCACTTGGGAAAAAATGTGAGAAAAAGTTTCAATCCAATTAAAACGGATTATATTAAAAAAGCTTGTTAATATTGAATTCAATTTAAATGACAGAGTAAAAGATTACTTTTCATAAAAGGATAAACTTCAGGAAACCATTAAACTCTAAGATGTTAAGGTTTATGAGACTATTAAAAATATTAAAGTATATGACTGTTTAAAGTGTAGAGAGCAATAAAGTGTAGAATATGTTAAATGTTAGAAAAGAGTTCGAAGGTTAGGAAAAAATAAAAAAATTGCAAATACTCTGTCTGGGACTTAGCCTCTGTGTCAATACCCTCATTGTTCATTATAGTTCCCGTCTTGTCGGCCCTCCGAGCCATGGTGCATGTCAACTGAGTTCTTAGGTAAGTCTGCAGGGTGTAGAGGTATATGTGAAAGTGTAATTGTGCGTGTGCGCATGTGCGCGTGCAAATGGGTGCATGTTTTGTTATTACATGGTTGTTTTTTCCTGTTAGGGTGCTTTGACCTGATAGGAATACAGCAGGAAGTGTTCTCTCTTCGAAATATTGTATGGACAACATGTTTACGATAAGGCTTTAGTCTTGAGCTAATAATAATAAGAATACTAATTACAAATTCTGAAACACATGAAAAGGTATATGACAGTTTAAGTCTGGCTATTTTGGTGAAAGCATATTACATACTTCAGTAATTGTTTAGTTGTTAATTATTCATGTGTTAATTAATTGCTGGTCCAGGAGGGGATGTGAGGTTATGTGGATTGGATGTAGGTTCTATTGGAAATTTTTCCAGGGTGGGCACCAGTTTCCCCAGCGGCGAATATTATGTACTCTTAATTTCGGGTCATACGACCGATCGCTGAAAGTGGCTGCACCTCCTGTCCCACTGCTGCATCACCGCAGCTGATGATGATGATGACGACGAAGTTCTGCTGTAAGAATCCTGAGGCCTGGTCCAGCGAGGGCTGTCAGCTTCCCTTGATCCTTTGCTCACTCCCTACAGGTGTTTTGGGCCCCCTCACGCCCGAAAAATACATCATGAATATTTGCACTTTGCATCTCCGATTATAAGGCCGAGAAGCGGCCAGAAATAAATAAACAAAGGAAATTGTTTCCACACTATTTATATTGACGCTGGAGCCCATGACGGCACTCACCACGCAATTGTGTCGTGTACATGCACGTGCGCAAAGAGGCTCAAATCTTAACTTTCCTAACTGAATATAATTTTTGCAGTGTAAAATGTGTCTTGTTATTTTATTTCCAGGGTTTGAAATGTCTTAAAGTGTTTTAAAGTATTTATTGTCAATTTGAAAATGTTTGTTTAAGAATTCAAAGTGCATGCTGCACGGAGATTAATAACAGTAATATTTCGGCACGAACGCCGTCATAAAGACATACTAAAATAATACAGAAAATTAACAAGAAAATTCTAAAATGTAAAACAATATGTAAATTATTTGTGCTGCATTTTTTTTTTTCAATAATAAAAGTTTTACTCAGTGTGCATAGCACTTCCGCTTATGTGAACCCAGTAGGCAGTCATGGTAGGTCCGTGTGATGCTTGCCTCTGGGCAGTCTGTCGAGCTGGCGAGGTAAGACACTGTCACGTATGCACTACAAATTTTGAGCACTGATGTAGGTTTCAATAGCACTTTTATTATACCTATTCACCTTTGCTTTTGTACATTTTGCCAGACATTTCCCCAGCATTATGCTTCCACTTAACAAATTTATTTAGCCGTTGTGGCATTTTTCAACTTAATTGAGGAGAAAGAGGAGAAAAATATCGGAGAGGTCTTGCGACTCGCGAAACTCGAATCAGGTGTCATCTGCTTCTGCTAAAGGCGTTCCATCGTAATTTCTGTATTATTGCTGGTGCAATTTCAAGGGCTTTGTTTTCATGCATGTATTTAAAGGTATTTTTCATGTTTGAGTATTTTAAGGCCATATCACGTACAACTATGTGGTTAACTGCCGTCAAGTCTATATCCATGCCATCTGTGCACTTTGAGAGCTTATTTGTCTAATATCATGTCTGCAATAATTTTTTTCAGGGTTCTATCTATTGTCATTCAGGGTTCTGTGTAATTTTCACGTAAATTGATGCTTTTTGTGTTTGACCACGCGGTCACTTCAATGTTTGCTTTTGCCGCCATCAGGCATGCTACAAGCCTGTAACTGCTTTAATTATAAAGAGGATAATTTTCTCAGCAAGAATAACAGTTTGTCAGAGTTTAATTTGCCGTTTTCACGAAGAAATATTGCAATTCCACCTGCATGCACTACGTGGGCCACTACAAACTTTATCCAGCGGCATCCGCATCATCTCAACTTGTTTTCACGCATGTGCGTGTTTATTGTGAATAATCATCTCGTGCACCATCATCTTCTTAGGGTATTTATGTAGTTTTGTATTTGTGTACGGTGGCATTACTTCTGTCCTAGCCGGCTATGTGAATAGGCCGTCACCACACTACCCACGTGCTGGAGGGCATGCCCTGGCGAGTTTGCGCTAGTGATGCCAAGTAATCAAACATGTTTGTGTGTCATCATTTGACTCATGGTGTAATTCACTGTGTCCTGTCTTCAGGGAAAATTTGTCAGTCCATCCTAGCGGCTGTCGACTCTCTTCCCTTGTGAAGATTGTGTTTTCATACTCCACTGTGAGGTCGTTCATCTAGACGTGCACTTTAGTAATTGCGGGTTGGGGAGCAACCATGTAGAGTTAGCTAGACACGACCGAGTTGTATAGTTAAATTTCATGGCACGTGACTTGTACGCATGGTATAAAAAAAAACAAGTCTCACAGTGAGTCATTCTTTTATTTTGTAGTGAGAGTGCCCTTGCCACCTGTGTTTTTCAAGTGTTAAGAATGTTTAGTATTGAAGTTTAGTATTGCAAACATATATTGTAAGTACGCTCGGGTGAGATGGATACACAGAACCAACAGCATCCCTGAGAACCCCGAGTATCTACAGTGTGGTGATTGGGAAGCATCGCTGGTGTCCATATCATCAGTAAATGATTTGTGTTATCGTTCGTCTCGTGTCTCACCCAACAGCGTCAATATGAATCCCAACAGGTCACTTACATGATATAATTCGCCCCTATGCTCGGTGAGCTCCTAAACAATAAAACAAGCACTTGACTGTACTCTCTCTGAGCGAAAATAAAATGAATAAAAAATGTTACAGTATATTAAGGTTAACTATTGCACGTTACATTATTGGTTAAAAATGATGCAGGCCCTGTACGTAGAACGCCCCACTGAGTGCCAAATATACTACTAAACTGGCATGGCACCGTGCTTTCTCATTGGCTGAGCTCTGGCGTGTGATCACGAAAAATTATATGAAAATGATAAATTAATTATACTTAATGAAATGATGGATGTATGTGTAGACTTATAAGAAAGACAAACAAAAAGACACTTTCCAATGATAAGTAGAAATATATAAAAAGAAATTAAAACCCAATCTGGCCCTAATAAATTACATTGCATTAAACCTAATATATGCGCCTGCAGGCAGGGAAGCAGGAAATTTAGTATGTACACCTTATTTCTAACACAAACACACTTATAATAAAAATGGAAAAATGTAGGGTTAGCTTTGCTGCGCGGAAGCGTTAAGTTACACATCAGTGGAGACATGGGTCGACCCTAATCTCACACTCCGGTCCGCTGTACTGGCCTAATACTGCCTAATACTGGCTTACGTGAAATTGTGAAAATATTTTAATAAAACAATTTCAAGATGAAAATAAATATTATAATAAATTATTCTAAACCCTGTTGGTGTACAATTACATGTATCCATGTTTTTAAATATAATTGCACTATAGATAGTGTCTGTTGACATGTCTGTGGTATCATGCCTAAATGTAAACAAACTTTCTCGTTGGTATGGAATGGCATCAAAACATATTATTAATAAATAAACAAACTATCCTACATGTCACGTGACCGGTGGGTGGTGCTGGTCATGTGGTACATAACAATAAATGCACTTTAAATTGTACATAAACAAAACATCTCAAACATCTGCTGCATTGCACAACATGAACTAATAAATTACACAAGCTGTTACAATAAAACATTACTTAACCTAACACAAGTCAATCTGAGGCGATCACAGACGCACTACACATCACACGCGAACATTAGCTTCGGCTATTGTATCATTCACATGGCGGTGCATGTTCGAGGAAGCTGATGCGGAAAATATGTGTGTAACGACCTAGAGCAGGACACATGGAACACGTCAGTTGCCCTCCTCCTTCTGAGGTTGTTCACACGACTTGAGCACATCCCCTTCTCAGTTGGTACAGCCAGTCACTGGCGGATGAATCTTCTCTCTTGGCCATAGGTTGTACCTGCAGCTGCTGTGGTCGAATTGGGTTTTTGTGGGTTGCAGCAGCAATTGCGCTGTGGCGAATGGCCACAAGTGGCATACGTGATGTGCCGGTCAATGCGGGCTCGCTTCGAGCAGCAGGGAGGCGATAACATTCGTTCCACCCCAGACTCATTGCTGCTGCTGCAACTGCGTGGTTGACATAGGCAGCGTAGATCAGGGTTATGGACGTCCCTGACACGTGTTCCTGACATACCCCCTTCTCCATGAGCCGATGGTCCCGATGATGCTGCTGCTGGTAATGTATGATGATGTCCCCTTTACAGCGTATTGACATGTCCTGGCCGTTTGCATGGATTAGTGTCTTGTACACCACAGTCGGGGTGGTTTGCGAGTATGTAAGCGGCGTCAGTGTCGGCCAAATCTCTGTCACTCGTGTGAGCCCCTCTAGGCGTTGATGCATCGGGTGTCGCTACTGAGGGCATAGTTGGTTGTACACTGTCAGCATGATGTTGTTACACTCCAGAACTTTCTGAATGATTTGATTTGTTATCTATTCTTGGCACTTCGCCGGCCCTGGATGTTGCGACGCTGGTTATAGTGAGGTACAGGATGTCTGTGAAACACCGCTATACTGCATGGGCTGATTTGTATGTCGAAGCAGTTATTCCCCATTGCATTCTTGATTAGATGAGGGACACTCCATTTCCTCGCGAAGCCTGCACAGAAATTCTTCTGTCCAGCTAACTGAGGATGCATCTTTGCATACACGTGTTGTCTGGTGTGTAGCTGGGGGGGGGGGGGGGGGGCTGGTCGGGTGGTGGCAGGCATCCATTGCTGAGCGTAACAGGCCTGGTTTTCATGTGCTTTGCGCACCGCCCTCTCTCTTATCCTGTCCTACTGGATTGGTGGCATCCTCCCTCGCCCCACTCGTGATGTCACTTAGGCAGGGAGGGGGAGAGGTCGCAACTTTTTAGCACATGCATCAGGGGTTTTTCCCTTGGAGAGGTTCATTCTGGTGCATAACATAAATAGAGCAATTGGTAACTGTTCTGCCCATGACTTATGATTGTCCCCTACATGTAATCTGAGCTGTGTTCTTAGCTCTTGGTTATGTCTTTCTGTTGGGTTAGTCTCGGGTGGTATATTGCAGTCGTGTGGTGATGCACAATCCGTTTACTGCAGAATTCACGCCACACGCTGACAGTAAATTGTGTACCGTTGTCCATGAATACAGTGTGCTGATATCCCCAATGTGAGAAGAACTCGTTTTCCGTTACCTTTCTGATTGTTCTGGCATGCGTACTTGATAGTGTGAAAGCTTCGATCCACCGCGAAAACAAATCGGTTACAACAAGGATGAAGTGCTTACCTGTTGGAGTCCATGGCCCATCAAGTCAATGGCGACAGTATCAAACAGCTCGGAAGGCAGACAAACAGTTTGCTGTTGCACGTCGTCAGTTTTCCAGCTCTTGAAATGATTGCATATGATGCAGTTTTGGACGAAACTTTTAATTTGTGTGGTGATTCCAGGCCAGTGTCAGAGCTGCCCCCGGATGTTCAGCAATGTGGTGCATGTGAGTGAAATGTAATACTAGGTCGTGTGCATAAACGGGAACAAACGTGCATAACACATCACTGTATCTGTCCACATGTGATTAACATAGCCTTCGTATACCCACCACTGTTCTACGGTGTTGTTTGTGCATGTGGTGGGCCACTTATTTGTAATCTGGCATTTTGATTGTTCCAATCTTACGTAGTCTTGCAAGTCTGGCGGAGTGGGTATGGTAGGTACCTAGCACAAAAATGTTGGCACATTAAACTGTTGGTGTATGCATTGGTAACACTGACGGTGGAGGTGGTAATGCTGTCTCCCACTCTTCCTCATTGTCTGCTATGATTTCACCAGGGATGCATGACAGGTGATCTGCAAGTTGATTTTCTGCACCGGCTTCATGTTCAACTTCAAAGTCATACACTTGAATAAGCAGGACCCGACCAGTTAGTTTGCTACGACTCTCTTTTGTGTTGTGGAGACATAGTAAACAGCTGTTATTTGTGCGGAGTGAGAAGTGCTGATATTCTAACATTTTACGATACTTTTTCAGGCTCCACACTACCGCCAGACATCCCCATTCTTTTACGTCATATCGGCGTTCAATGGGAACGAATTTTGCTCTCGCAAAGTCCAGTATTCTGCGGGTCTCGTCACTAGCTAGTTGGAACAGGACACACCCCCAAACCCTTTTCACTAGTGTCAGTTTGAATGTAGAGATGACGCGTAGGGTCGTGTCTTGCGAGGGCGGTGCAGTGTCGGAAGCGGTACTTAATCTCCTAGAAGCTATCTTGTTCGGGCTTTTGCCACTTGAAATTGACGTTGACTTACATCAGTTCTGTGAGTGGAGCTGTCACTGAGGCAAAGTCTGGGATATACTCTCTGATCCAGTTGATTAACCCAAAGAACTTTCTGACTTGCTTCCGGGTCGTTGGCGTCGGGTAGGTCTCGATAAATTCCAGTTGTTCTGGTGTGGGTTGGTTGCCGTTCTCGTTCACGAGGTGTACGAGGAACTGGATGCATGTTTTGTCTATGTGACACTTGTGATTTGAGCACTTTAATCCATTTATAGCCAGACTCTCCAAGACTAGTGACAGGTGGTGGATGTGTTCTGGCCTGGTTTTCGACCACACAATCACGTCAAGATAGGCCAATGCGCAGTCACCGATCAGACCGTCCAACACCCATACCATCATCGCTTGAAATGTGGAGGGGGCGCTTTTGAGTTCAGGCAGCATCACACAAAAAAGGAAATACTGGGTGCAGTGAAAGCCATTTTGGGGCGGTCTTCTGTCTGTACTGGGATCTGCCAATACCTGCTCCTGAGGTTGATGGTGGTTAAAATCTTGGTATCCCCTAGAGTAGCAAGGGCGTCCTTGGTGTGTATGTATGGTGGTGGTGCACTGCGGGTGATGAGGTTGAGATGCTTGTAGTCGACACAAAAATGCCAGCTGCCATTTTTTTGGCGCTAATACTATAGCTGAGTTATAATCACTTTCTGTTGGCTCAATGATGCCTTCGCCCAGTATCTCTGTAATATGCTCTCGAATGATCCGACACTGATGTGGTTGGTATCTCCTGGGGCTGTCGTACACTGGCGTATCTGTTGTAAGTGGTATTTGGTGTTTGGCTACAGTGGTTCTGTGCAGAGGGTCGGCTACAGTGAAATTATCACGGTGCTAGTCGAGCAGCCGCTGTACTGCAGCTCTGTGTTCCAGGGGGACAGAATGGTTTTACTCGTCCAGCTGAACGGCGGGCACATCCCTGGTTGGTCGGGGTTTGGTGTTGTATACTGTGTATCTTGTTGAAATGTGTTACACATCAGTTGCTACATTAAGTTTTTTTGTTTAAAATTGGCTACACCCAAGTCTTGTTTTGTTCCTGGCTATACTGTAGTTGTGGTTATGTAATTATGGGCACTTTGTTATTGTTATTGAGTTGCGGAGTTATTTGGACTTTATTAAATGATAGGCTGGTAATCAAGCTTGTATTTCTAACATGTTATGGGCCCAGAAATCCCTAATGACGTCCTTTATATTTTGGTTTAAAATTGAAACATGTAAGTAATAAGTGAGTAGGCTGTGATCTAACTGACGCCATGTCGCAGATAGAAGAATTTAAGTTACTGCTGTTAAATACGGACAATTATTTCCATTGGTCAGTGCGAGTGTCGGCAGCACTCAAACAGGAAGACTGTTGGGAAGCTGTTGAACCAGGTTACAATAAGGCCGACATCACGAATTTATCTGTTGAGAAAAGAAGGAAAAATGACAAAGCATTGAGTATATTAACCTTGGTGGTGAGTGATACCTATCTCGATGACATAGGAAGGTATAAACTAGCGAGCAAAGTATGGGAAATTCTTGAAGGCATTCACATAAATTATGGGTTGCTTCACATGATTATGATTCTTAAGGAAACGGTGAACACTACAAAGACAGATGATGTCACAATGCAGGAATATATGTCTAAAATACAGAACTTAACCAGAAAACTAATCAAAAGGGGGCTGCATTTTAACGGATAAGTCAATGGCAATGTTCTTCTGGATGGGACTCCCATTAGAAAAATATGATGGGTTAGTGAGACAGATAGAAGAGGATGAAGATATCCTCACTCCAGCAGTTGTGAAGGACAAATTGTTCCTTGAGGAGAAGATGATAAAAAGAGATGAAGGTCAAAACGCGAATATGGAAGGGACCAAAGCCATGGCAGTAAAACAACCACTCCTTAACAGGTACCACAATTTTGACACCAAGAAAAAGTTAGACTACAAACCAAGAGAACAAAGAAATATTATTTGTTTTGCATGTAATGAGGCAGGACACATACCCAGGTTTTGCACGAAGGTCGCCAGGCAGGATAATGCTACAAAAACTGAAGACCAGAAACAAGGGCCAGGATATGGCGAACAGGGGCATCAGATAGGCAATGCACAGACTGTGCAGTATAATCTTAAGACTTTATGTACTAGCACCATAAAATCACCAGATGGTTAAAACTGTTAATTACTGGAAACAACAGCATCACATCACACGACACCAAACAGGGATATTATGAGAAACTTCAACAGTGATGTACACGAGGAAGTTGAAGTGGCAAATGGACAAATTGAAAAAATAAAAGGTGTAGGGTCGGTGACAATGAAGTTGAAGGACAAGCATGGAGGGTGGACAATTGAACTAAGTGATGTCTTTTATATTCTATATTTGTGTAATAATTTAATATCTGGGAAACAATTGGAGGCAATTAGAATCATACATGGGTGTGTGACAGTGTTGGATGATAATGTTGAAATCTTTAAGTCATTAAGTGGTAGTGAACATAATGTGTATATTGTTGAATGTGAGACATATGTGAGAAGGTATGTGAAACAGCAAAATTCTTAGTAACATCTGAAGCTTGGCACAGAAGATTTGGGTATGTACATGTATTGCCACAAGTTAGTGGCCTTCAAGGGGTATGTTCAGAGAGATGCGATGTGTGCCTGGAAGGAAAAATTAAACACGAAAAATTTCATAACAGCAGTAGTAGGGCATTGGAGCCATTAAATCTCGTCCATTCTGATGTCGTGGGCAAAATTTCCCCAGCTTAACTCGGAGGTGTTGAGTATTTTGTGACATTTGTTGATGATTACTCTAGGTACACTCATTTTGCAAGTTCCAAACAAGTGTCGAGAAACTGCAGGAAAGAAAACTGAAGGCATTGCAGACTGGCAATGGAAGAGAGTTCATAAACACTGAATTTAAGAATCATTTGGAAGACAGTGCAGTTCTACACAGACTAACAACACCCTATAGTGCACAACAAAATGCCAGAGCAGAAAGACTAATTCAAACAGTCATGAGTATGGTTAGGTGCATGCTACTTCAGGCTGGCCTTCCATCGATATTTTGGGCAGAGGCTTTCTCAACAACATGTTATTTAAAAAAACAGTTGTCCACCAAAGCTCATTGGGGGGCTAACTCCTTATGAACTATGATTTGCAGAAAAGTTAACAGAAAATGAGGTGAAAAAATTAAGGGTGTTATGCTGTCAAGCTTGGGCAGCAACTTTGACAAAGGACAAGCTACAATCTAGAGCACAAGAATGCATATTCCTTGGTTTCCAGTTAGGTCTGAAAGCTTATCGTCTTTAGAGCCTGAAAAGGGGGGGGGGGGAGATAATAGTTTCCAGAAACATGGTTTTTAAAGAGGATGTGTTTCCATTTAAATACAGCACACCATATCCAAAAGAAATGCACAAAGAACATGAAATTCTGCATATTGAAGCTAAAGATAGAATTGTTAACCTAGGGGAAGAAATACATGAAGAATTGGGTGAGAAGAATCCAGATGACCTAACAAAGCAAGCTAGAAATGGAGAATAGGAACTCTGTTTGGAAACTGGAGAAGAAGGTAATTGACCTATTTCACAAAGCGACACAAGTGACTCTGAGCATGCACACAATGAAACAGAAGTTAGAAGCTCAAACAGGAGAATACTTCAAAAACTTGCGGGTTTTGCAATGTTGCAAAAGGTACTGAGAGCGAGAACCCACAGAATGCAAGGAGTGTGCTGTCAAGCCCAAATGCAGACAATTGGCTTGAAGCTATGGAATTGGAAATAAAGAGTTAGAAATAAATAAAACAGTTGGAAATTGGTCGAAAGGCCAAAGGAGAGAAATGCGATAGGTTTCAAATGGGTTTTCAAGGTGAAGAGGAATGAGGACGGAAATGTAGAAAGATATATAACTAGGCTGGTGGCAAAGGGATTTGGACAAGTACCAGGACATGATTTCGAAGAATCATACAGTCCTGTTGTCAAAAAGAAGATCACACAGCTGTTGATGGCTGTGTGCGTTGAAAGGAACTGAGAACAAGAACACTTAGATGTGACAGCAGCATTCCTTTACATTCTCTTGAAAGAAAGGGTTTTCAAGAAACAATCAGAAATTTTTGTGGAAAAATCGAGATAAACGTATGTGTGGAAGCTAGAAAAAGGCTTATATGGTCTAGGCCTACATCAAGCAGGAATAAAGTGGAACACATATCTAGATACACTGCTTAAGAAATTTGGCCTTAATCAGTCTGAAAATGACCCATGTGTCTATTTTGAGAAAAAAAAAAAACCCATAAAAACTAGTGGCCTGTGCTTGGAGTATACGCTGATGACATGTGAGGAGAGAGGAACAATATGGAAAAGCTAAACATGTATTTGGGAGAGAAAATGGACATCAGATCTCTTGGAAAAACCACTCACCTTTTGTCAATGATGGTGAACACATATAGAGAAGATGTTTTGGAAATAGACCAGAATAATTATGCCAGGTAGATTCTGCAAGAGTTTGGCATGGAGAATGCTAGGGAGTTACCTACCCCTTTGGAAATGAAGCAGACCAGTGGTATACAGGTGAGCCAACCTTTTCCTGAACATGTATACAGGAAAGCTGCAGGAAGCCTCCTATACTTGGCAAATGTTACACACCCAGATATTGAATACTCAGTTAGTAGGCAGTGCCAATTTAACAGCAATGTGACACTTCAACACAGGCAGGAGGTGAAGCACATTTTCTTCTATCTTAAGGGTACAGAAGATCTTCGTATGGTATATGAGAAGCAGGGCAAGACCATAGAAGTGTATGAAGATGCTGACTGGGCAAATAGCCCAGAAGACAGGAAGTCCTAAAGTGGTTTTGTGATGATGCTGGCAGGTGGAGTAGTGGCGGGGCAAGCAAGAAAACAACATAGTGTCGCACAGTAGAAGACTATAGCAGATCTTGGTGCAACTCAATAATTTAACTAAAATTCAACCAGTTTCACGCTAAATTCAAACAAATTTCTAATCCCCACGTCAAATCTTGTGTAGATATTGGCCAACTGAACAATTAATTAAAATTCAATCAATTTCACACTAAATTAAAACAAATTTATAATTCTCTGTAAAAATTTTCAAAGCAAAAATCAAAATCAGTTTTCAACTTGTATTCACTCTTTGTGTGTGGTTCTTTAAAGACTAATTTTCGAGCTAAATCATTATATTTTTGATGAAATTCCAAGAATTTTCATACTTTTCTTGTGATATTATTCAAATTTAAAGTAAACATTTGCCTTTTTGACCTAACTTTAGCATCATTCACCCTGAAAATGGACCACTAACCGAAGAGTGAACAAAGTATGTTTTTTTTTAAAAAGTGCACTTAATTGAGAACACAGATTTGGGTCAAATTATCTTGTTTTTAGGGGTGAGATTGAAGAGATGAATCATGTTTTCAGAAGAAATTGAAAAATTGTTGCGCCAATATCTGTAATAGTTTTCCACTGATTTTTATTATAAAAAAATTTTTTTTTATTCGATAAGACAACTCAAACAAATATCTACAAAACTGTATTAAAATATAGAAACAATTCTTTGTTTCTGTAAAATTGTTTACGTTATCCATTTAATAAAATTAAAATTTTATATATTTTCAGTGATATTTTCTTTTAAATAATCATAAGTTAATTTCGTTGACTAATTAAAACAACATTACAAATTGCATTAGCCTCAACAGCTTTTTTTAAAAATCTACACTAATTTTTATATTTGTTTTATCTTTAACTACTGCTGTCTTTCTATATAGGCAGTCAATAACATACAATGGTCTTCTTCCCCAAAATGAATAATAATTGATATCGCCATGATCGTTTGTAGTTGGCTTATAATAAAGTTCATTATTTCTGTATATAATATTTAATTTAGTTCTAGAATTTCTAAAATCATTAAATGTCAGAAACATTTAAAGACAAAGAACATTTTCAATATCTAAATTCCATTTTTTCTATTAGTTTGGAAACCCACAATTATAAAATCAGGCATGTCAAATTGCTAATTATTAAACTTATCTTTAATATCGAATTTAAAAACAGTTGTCCCAGCAGGTACTCCTTTTTCTAAAAATTGCCAATACTTAAAACCAATATGAATTCTAGGATTTTTATATATCTTTTCTTTAATTGCAATTGATGTGTTAGATTCATATTCAACTATAATCCACAAAATCTCTCATTTTTAAATAACAATTTTACCTGAATCAGCATAGCTTTTATCAACTGAACCATTTGCTTTTTTAGTTTCATAAACAATTATATAATTTTTATCAGATGAGTGTCTTTTAAAAAAAAAAGTGATTTTATAACCACCTTCCCAGTAAACTTCATTATTATCACGAATAAAGCCAAACAAATAGCTTAATGGATACATTATTTCATTTATTCTATCACTACAAACGGATTTTACTCGAAATGTATTATCAATGCCAGTAGACTCTAAATAATATTGTTCACCTGGTGATCTTAGCAAAATATTCATCATTGTTGAAGTTATTCCTGGATTATCAACAGCCTTAACAATATGCCCATGTTTTGAAATTTCTCCTCTAGAAAACAGAAATGGGAAAAAATTTGAACAAATATCAATATTATCGAATTCTTTCGTATTTTGCCTCATCTCCAGTTTTATCTCTTTTTATAAGGCAATATTCTTCCAAAATATAAGCATCGTTTGGAAAAGATAAGCCATCTTCTAACTCGATTCTATTATTGTAATCATTTAAATTTCCCCTCGTTTGATCGGTTGGGGGGAAAGTTAGTCTCTCAAAACTCTCAATGCTTTAATAACTCATTTATAAGTAAAAAAAAAAAAAATCACATAAATGAAGGATTCACAAGATGTTTCTCGAGTGAAATTGCTCATCGAGAAGTATAGAAATTATATATATAAAAAAAAAAAAACCCATGAGGTAGAATATGAAAAAAAAAACAAGAAAAATCTACCAATAATTCGTGAATTACAAAATATTGGCAAAAAAGTAGAACAAGTAAGTGAAGAGAAAAATTTAATAACAGCACTAGTATCTGTTGCTGCAAAAAATTTAGATTATCCACCAACATCAGAAGAAACATCCTTTGAAAGAGAATAATTCCCAATTACACCTAATGTAGAAAAGCGAATGGGCATTGTACCCATAAAAAAATTTAGGCATCCGGATTCTGTTATAAAACTCGGGAAAGAAATTTCTGAAAAAAATTGCTTTTAAAAAACTATATGGTTTACAAGGATATGGGCAGAAATTTGAAACTGGAGATACAGACGTAAAAAAATTAATTATAAACGATATGTTAAAGGTAAAGAATATACATTAACTAGACGAAGCTTGTAAATTTCACGATATTGCTCATAGAGACCACAAATATTTAGAATCTAGGCATGAAGCTGATAAAATTTTACAAAAAGAAGAAAAGAAATAATGTTAAATAAGGATATCCCAATTGGAGAAAAAATTGCTTCGGCACCTGTTGCCTCAACAATGTTCACAAAAAGAAAATAGGGTTTTGGATATATATATATATATATATTTTGGATATATATATATATATATATATATATATATATATATATATATATATATGTGAAGTTGCAAGAAAATCACTACAAATAATAATATAAAAAATGAAAATACAATGATTTGGCCATACTTTCTGAAAACTTAACAAATGCAGCAATACAAGTCAATCTCTTAGAAGAGATAGCCAACAAAACAGGTTTAAGAATTTCTGTAAAAAAAAAAAAATTATGACATAAAAATGCTCCAGAAATCCTAGCAACAGATATTGGTCAAATAAAGAGAGTAAATAAGTTCAAATATTTGGGGGAAATAATTCAGTTATTCACTGTCACTGGTGCAAAATAGCATATGAAATGACAGTTATGCAACAGCAGTTTTGCAGCTGTGCAGTATTAAAGTTGGTCAACTGTAACTCTATAGTTGGCAACTATTAAACTAAAGTTGGAGACAGTAATATTAGTGCTGCTGATTGTGAAAACGCAGTTGGGTGACTGCAGTCTAACAGTTATCCACTGCAGAAACACAGCTGGAATAACTGAAGTACCTATTATTGTTACGAACTGTGAAACCACAGTTTGGTGACTGTAGTCTGACAGTTGTTGATCAGTTAACAACTTCAGTAGGTCAGCTATGTAACTGCTGTTTTTCAGCCAACAACGACCGTTTGACAGTTGCCTTGTGTGACTGCAAGTCTACAGTCAGGAGCTTCAGAATTGTAGTTAAACAACTGTACTTTCACAGTAAATAGCCATAAAATTGTTGTTACCTGTGGATACACAGTTAACAGTTCCGATAATAAAGTTAGTTAATAGTAATTTCAAAGTTAACATCCACAATCTTGCAGTTATAGACTGTGAAAGTAAAGTTGCCAACTCTGGAATTGCAGCATACCTGCAAAAGGGCAGTCATTTTTGTGAAATAACTGTAAAAATGCAGTCATTGCTTGCAAAAGTAACTGTGAGTTGGCTGTTACAGTTCCAGCAGGGGTGCCGTGCACCAGGAAAAAGTAAGGCACCAAGTTGAGGTAAGGGTGCCTTATGCGTTATGGCTAAGTATATGTTTTTATATATTTTTATTTCTCATTATTCAAGTGTGATTTTTCATGCAATGTTTTTAGTATTTAATATCAATTTAGGGCCACGTTTATCCACTCCATTTCATTTGTTATTTATTTTTCACGTATTTTATGATCACGCGATATGGCATGGGATTTTGTGCCGGGAAGGCAGCAGCCCGCAGCCAAGTTTCAGAAGTCGCCTCTTGGTTACGACATGGGATGGTTGTACGACCCGCCCTCCCCAGGAACTTCATTGCTTCGGCACTAATCATGTAGCTTACAATAGTTTTAACTTAATTAACTGGCACCGCTTATTTATTCTAGTCCGAGGAGTGAACCTTTCCACAACCCTGTCCATTTGTACATTGCCAGAACACGATCACCACTTAATTTTCACGTAGTCATTTTGCCGTCTTTTCCACATCAGCGTGTACTCCACTATAGTGGGGCAAGTTTGGTAAATGATTTTCTTGAAGATGTAAAGAAATAAATATTCATATAGTGAATTGTCAGACTATGTTTATTTCTTCTGTCACGTCTTGACCGCGTAACTCATTTGAATATTATTTTTCACATAGCATAAGGTGGTCTATAACAGCCTTGGAGTGAGCATGGGCGTATGGAGATAGCCCTATTAATTCCCACTAGACGAGGCATTGGATATAGATATTGGTATAACTGTTACAACTTATACAACTATAAGATAGAAACGTCGGAATCAAGGAGAACCCCGTTCAGGCTGTCGACAACACACCCGAACTGAACTATTGCTCTCTACTGAGACACTGGTGCCTCCCTCCTCGATGATCCAGCCTAAGATCCAGAGACACATCAAGTGGCATTTCTTAATCACGCCATGATCTCTGCGACATCAGGGTTGACCCTAACCTCACTCTCCTGCCCACTGTACTGGATTACTACTGCTTAATACTGGCCTACGCGAAATTGTGAATATATTTTAATAAAATGATTCCAAGATGAAAATAAATAAAATAAATATTATAATAAATTATTCTAAACCCTGTCGGTGCACACTGACATCTGTCCACATTTTTAAATATAATTACACAATTGTTAGTGACTCTTGACATATGTCTGTGGTGTCCTACATAAATGTAAACAAACCTTCTCTTTGGTATGAAATGGTATCTACACGTAATATTCCCTAACCTAACATCTTAACATTACTGTACACAAAGGCACTTGAAAACATATTATTAATAAATAAACTAACATGCAAGTCATGTTACCCGTGGTGCTGGTCATGTGGTACATAACAATAAATGGCACTTCAAAATTTACATAAACAAAATATGTATCACATCTGTTGCACTGCACACACAAACGAATAAATTACACAATCCCTTACAACAAAACATTACTTAACCTAACAGAAGTCCCGCACTGAGGCGATGCACAAATGCACTACACACACACACACACACATACGGAGCACTGGCTTCGGCTCTTGTATCACTCACATGGTGGTGCAGAGTCGTGGAAGCTGATGCGGAAAAGATATGTGTAACTACCTAGAATGGGACATGTGGGACACACCATGTGTATACATACATACTTAGTAAATATTCATTGCGTTGTTATGCAAGTATGAACTTGTGCGATTACATCATATACATGAATAAGTTATTATCCGATTACATAACATAACTGCATTTCCTTCCACCATTCTCGACCTTCACCCATTGACATAGAACATGCAACACATTAGTTGAGCAGTAGACACCAGTCAGGTAATACGATAGCGAGCATAAGTGAATGCGTAATAATGCATTTCCCACGAGTTATAAAAATATTAAGAGACATATTGACGAAACATACCCAGTATGAGACATATAACCAAACTTTTTGCGAAAATGATATAAAGTATGATCATTTTCACATTCTTCGAAATACTAATAAGGCAAAACATAATCTGTATTATAAATAAGATGTTCCAAGCATTGTTTTTCTCGCAAAATTTCGTTACAATGCGCTCGGCCTGAAGCTTTCGATCAATTCTGTGCGGGCTATGCTGGTTTACAAGATATTTCGAATTGTTGCAATTATTTAAATTGGAATCAAAACCACATGGTTTAGTATGTGCTGACAAAAGTTCAGAGAAATACGAACATTTAAAATGAATGTCTGACTCACACATTTCCTTAACAACAAAATGTGAATATGTAATGCTAAAAGTTACAGCATACAAACCTTTATCAATAAACACATACTTGCAAATCGGCGAAAACATTGTTCACAATTAGTCACTTCACACACATGTAAATTACACATTGATGGGAAAACTAAAACTCCTTGTTCGAAAATTAAATTGTGAATGTCTCTGTCGCATGTCTCCTTCCAACAGACGGTGGTTCCCTGGTGAGGTCTGGTGAGTTGGTAGGCTATTACTCCATGTCCACGCCAAGCTCCTCGGTAAGGCTGGCAATCATCAAATCTTCTAATGTTAATGGTAAGTCAGTGTCAGGGCAGAAATATCTCACAGCACAATCGTTGCATGCTATGCCTTCACCAAAACGAGTGCCGAGAGTGTTATCGAAAGTGTAGCACCAATGTTCTATATTGTTGAATACTTTAACTTGTAAAATACCACCATATGGTTTAAAGAAAACTTTTCTGTAACCTATTTGCAGGATCTCGTACATGTCTGTATGGCTGAAGATGCTCGCAATGACTGACAGCTTATTACTAAACGGTCTCCTTCACATAGCAGTTGTGCAGTCGCTGTTCTATGTGTTCTTACTGAGCCAAAGTTTGCAATTCCACATGCCACACGGAGTAGTTAATCCTTGGTTTCCTATATATGTCAATTGTTCCTTGTTGTTACATTGTTCGCTCTATACTGTAGCAAGAGAACAACTACATTCGTTCTGCATGATATATTTGATTTTCTTGTAGGACATACGTTTCATGATGTGTGCACTTAGAGCTTCAAATGCTAGTTGACTCTCACTGCAAGGTAGCTAGCTGTCAGGATGTAAATTAAAAATAGGACAAAAACTTCGCCCAAAACAAACGTCGAAAACTTTTAAAGTATAATCGGGGCTGATTAACGAGAAACACCAATGTTCATCTCCGTTACACATATTTTTCTGTAGTGGTCTATCTTCTTCAATTCAAAACCACAATCGCCTGTATCCTGGAGTAATACTGGCATAAGGAAGTGATGATTCATACCTCTCCATTGTAACTGAAGCTCCGGTGTGTGGTTCTCTTTCTTTATATACTGAGATTTTCTTTCAGTTTGAGATGATATTAGTTCTTCAACGACATCTTGGTTAAATCAAATTTACAGACACAAACATTGCTATTCCAAACTTTACAGACCCACGTTCCACAAGGCGATCTTTGGAGGTGGCTACTACCTATCATTTGTGTGATGTGTTCCTTATTATTACATGCTTCAGTCCACAAGGTAGGGCTGTCGTAAAATTTTCTACCTAATTTATATTTTATTTGTATAAATCCTGGTTCCTTGGCTATTTCTTTACTTACAGTTTTAAAACATAAATCCCCAGAAGAACAAGGCAGGTCACTGTTGGGCCGCATATTAAAAACTGAATAACCATCTTCCCCATTACACAAAACTCGTTCTTGATACGTGTTTCCTGCAAATTCCATTGCACATCTGGAATTGGAAGTACATGTTGTTTAAAGACTCGAACCACACTTTCTTGTAGCCTGGAGTAATACTGGTGTACGTCTTCTCTGGGTTGAATTTCTCCATTTTTTTTTTTTCGAAATCTTACATAACAAACCATTTTAAAAAATGATTAATATATTTACACTTAGGTAGGATATTGGTACAAAAACTCTCTTAAAGATTTTCTTTTGCATAGCGAACCAAACATTTTTATCTCACAGTGATTAGTATTATAGCATTTTACTATTGAATTAATACTCGAACAGTCGTGATATCTTCTGATATTTACGACTTCTGCATTGGTTAAACTTTTTAATATATTCTTTTACATTTTTCTAATCACATATACTGGATAATCTTCGAGGAGTGCATCATTCACATATTGGAAATGCTCTTTGTAACCTGTATCACCAGAGTCCAATTTTAGGTCATGTATCTCATATGTTTGTTGCCTAAACATAATTTTAACTTCAGGTTTTAAAGTATACCAAGGCCTGGGAGATTTAAAGCTAAATACTTTTGAATCATTAGCATCGGTTTCATAAGAAATTGCAATCTCCTTAATTACAAAAGAGTTGTCTTGGTAATTTTCGAAATCTTGCATGTAGCACATCATTTTTACGTTATTTCTTTTTACACTCTCAAGTTATACACTAAGTACGAAAAGTCTCCACTCATCTTATTTATAAAATATCAGTGGTCGCCTCGGAATCCACTTAATCAATTACGGAATCGTCCATTACTACATCTGGGATAATTCTGGCTTTAATTAAGTGTTCCAGCCTTCGGGACATACAATCCCTTCGCATACATTGTAAATTTTCATCATTAACGAAAGTGGGCATACCGTATGGGTAGTCTTTACATGGAAGATACGACACAATATCCTTATCAGCTCGTAAATGTTCAGGAAGAAAAGGATATACTAGCTTAATTTCATGTCCCGCAAAAGTAATGATAAACTCTTTTGGCAGCACCCACAATTGAGAACAGTCTAAACTAAATAACGTTTTCGCCTTTCCATATGCTAGAATGGCATTGAATACTTCAACACATTCCTCATCACAATTGTCACAACAGTGACCTTGATGCCTTCTACCTGTTTTGGGGTGATGCAGAGAGAGATGTATTCTCCTGTAGATTCTGCATTGTAGATCTAAATGCTGCTGTATCTTCTGACATTGTAGTCTCTGATGTTGTAGTGGATGCCTAGCATTGTAGTGGATGCTTGGCATTGTAGTGGACGCCTGGTGTAGTAGACGTCTAACTATCGGTGCTGCTAATGCACATGCACACACAAGGTGACCTTGACAACTGACCACTTAACACTGAGAAAAAATTAATTTATTCCTCCTTTTATAGTACATGGATTCAAAATGGTCACCATTTTCTTTCAAATTTGGACCTTTTAGAAAATATAGTGAAATTTGACAGATTCCAGCTTCGATAGCAGTCATTTCAGGCTGGATCCATGCTATTTCCTTAATCTTTCGTCGAAAAAGTAGTATTTATAGATAAGAAAAAGTTTATAATTGTTCAAATATACACATTTTATGGTTGACAGTGTAGTCGAAATTCTCACATGCAAGTTTATGGAGAAATCTACATGTAAAATAAGTATTTTTGTCTGTTGTGTGCAAATATTTGAAACAGATTGAATATGTATGTTTTATATTAACCTAAAATTTAAAAACGTAATTTTTCAAAAGTTGAAAAAATGTTTACTTGTATATTGCTTTAATCGAATGATGCATGTTTTTCATTACTTACAAATTTAGCGAATGAAAATATCTCTTGTATGAAAATATTTTTCACTGATTGCTGGATTTCGGTAAAAATATCTCTGTATGAAAATGTACTTGAAATGTATCCTTCATTGGATTAAAATTCATTTCTTAGAATTATGTTTGGGGTTTAATGAAACTCCAAGGGAATAATTATGTCAGCGGGACTTGGGAAACTTTTTTTCTTCGATGCCAGAGCAAACAAGCCATCACTTGGCTTCGAGAATAGGGAAAACCTTCCTTCTGAACAGGTTAAAGCCCAGTCGAAAGTAAAAGTTTGGTGGTGCAGATGGGAGAGGGGAGGTAAGCAGGCAGGTCCACTTCAAATTCATGGGTAGAGGGCAGTTTTTGCAAACAGTTTAATCTCTTTGGGTAAGTTCATACTTGGTGTCTTGAGGGGGTGTCTGGCAGGTGGACAGTTCCCGATGTGGTGAACAAAGATGCATTTTGGGCTGGGGATTCAGAGGGTGCCTATCCGAGGCAGGCAGTCCTCCAGCTAGCCGAAAATGCGTTCTAGGCTGGGGCAAGGGAAGGAGGCGCATACACGAAGATTCGCTCTGGTCTAGGGTAAAGGTAATTGGTGGAGGGGGACAGGAGCTTTCAATTCCCCTTGCTGACCAGTGCCATCTTTTGTTTACGACAAGCCTCGCCCTGGAAACACATCACTGAGCATTGCTCTCTGGTCTTTCGACCTCATCACTCAGGAAAACGCTTGGTGGGAAATTGTGGCGAGATCGAGGCTTAAGTTATCTGCGAAATCAGGGTTTCGAACCAGCTTACAGCAAGCCTCAGCTATCTCTTTCTTCAAATAATATATGTTCTGGGGTTCAAATCTCGTTCAGTCGTTGTAAACTAGAGTGCAAAATATTTTTACAAGTTTTAATTTAATAATTTATCAGGAAAATTTACTTGTGTGTTAAGCCGAAGTAGTGCGTCCGGTATTTTATAAGCTTTTATCATGTTAAGTACATTTCCGAGCTTGGTCTACAAAAGTTCATAGGATCTTCAACTACCAATAGTTAAGGCTGGATCATGGTCTTGTGGCTTTGGTTACACTTAAGTCGGTTGTGTGTGCGGGTTTGTCTTAGGTTTAATTATGGCTGGATATAGCAGTCAGGGGTGTACGTAGCGGTGCTGACGGGAAAATAGCTGAGTTGATGGCAGTCGTAGATGGTGTCGATGAACGAAGTATGGCGGCACAATCTCGTTAGCTCGTCGTCTAGCTGTCATCGGGGTTAGACCAGCCAGTTGTCTGGCAGCAAAGTGCTCAACTCTTTGCTCCTCTCACCTTGAATGGCATGGAGTAGTGTAATTACAGAGAACTCGAAATAAGCACCATGGACGTGGGTATGTCTAACTCAGTTTTGCCTGGCGACAGTCTGGCTAACGCAAACTCTGGTGCTTCAGAAGATTCCCCACTGTAACAGGCTGATCAGAAGCATTGGAGACATATGGGTTGCCAAGACTATCACTTGGTGTGAGTTTCCCAACCAAGGTCAGGCCGTAGCACCTAAGCAAATACCCCCGCCAGCACCCAGGTGCTCCGGTAGGGATACATCTCAGATGTACCATCTCTCCCTGATTGAGAAGTGTTGGTAATGGTCGTGGATCGTCTATTCTATTCCTCCAGAACCTGCTGGCCATGTAATGGGCGTGTTTTCAACTTGGAGCCTCCTGAGGGGAGTCTCCAGTTGTAGCTAATTGCGGAAATAAGAATACTTTCCCGGCGTCGGTCGGCAGTGCTCAATTCGAGGTACTCCCAGTAATTGGTGACAGATCACCCTATTAATGAGACTTGAGGGCAAGAGAAACAAAGCCATGTTTATTAAAGACTTATTAAACACGGTGACACATGCTCTCCTGCCAGGCAGACCGGTGGTTGGAAGTTATCCTGTGGAATCCAGGTATAGTTGAGCTGATCCTAAACTAAGTGGGAAAGTTACATGAAAAACTGTCGAAGATTACTTAAATACAATCATAACTCTATATAGGGCATGTCTATAGGTTCTATGGCGAGGCAGTGTGATGGAGAGGGATGTCGACCTCAACTGCGGGAGTTGCACCATGTGTTGGGAAGTCGGAGGCAACAATGGTCTCGCGGCCTTCTATATCGGTGGCAGATTGAGCGATAGACAGAGCGGGTCTCTCATCCTCAATGGTACCGATGGGTCGCGAGCTCTTGATGAGTTCGTTGACCAGTGGTCTAATGGCTTAGTTAGCCGCTTCCCCATTGGAGCTCGATATCGTCTTCCTTGAAGGTGGAATGGCCTTGATCTCGAGCTGTGGAATTATACTAGGTGTGGGGGTAGATGTCCTTGTTGGTTATATCCTCCTCACAAAAGCGGCTTCTGACCTTTCGCTAATGCGACTAGACCATCGGGGTGTCTGGCGTCTTTCGTGGTCTCGTGGGCTCCACCATGCTGCGACTTTCTCCGTGTATCTGCGTGGCGTGGAGGGCAGTGTTTGTACGCTGACTGCCCCTTGGCCTATTTCACCATCTGCTCTCCAGGATGTCACGTAACTACGTGCTCGCTCTCTGGTGGTATGTCATGAGTTTAGTGTTGAGCTCTCGAGCAGCCCTTCGGGGTGATGGTTCATCCTTGCTGTTGGAGTCTTCAAGTATTTCCCCTATGTCGTTGACCTGCTCCTCTCATGGCATGTCCCCCAGATAGGAACGTATCTGACCTCTTGTGGCTTTTCGGATTCCCCCCCCCCCCCCCTAGTGTTTTTGTCTCGGTATACGTTATCCCTCTGTCCGACGATTCGGCAAGGCCCTTCCCATTTGTCCATGAGGCCAGCACTAAACTGATTGCTGGCCTTGCTGAAGAGATGTGTTTTGAGTAACGCTGTCTCACTGAGGTTGAACTCGTTTACCCCTGTCTTGGGCTGTGGGTATTTCTTATGGATATACTCTTCCTGGGCTCTTTGGGCAGCGGTCGTGCGAGCTAACATGGCTAGTCAGATGTCCTTGGGTTGCGGCATGGTGGTAGGTTCACTGTCCCATTACCAGTCACCTGGTCGGCGGAGGGTCTGTCCTAGGAGGAGGGTACTGGTACTTGTGTCCATGGCATCGTTAGTTCGACGATGCAGGACAAACAAGAAAGTGGCAATATGTTTGCCCCAATGTCGGTGGTCATTTCCCACACTGATATGGAGGTATTTCTTTATCTCTTGGTTCCTCCGTTCAGTTGGATTGGTCTGGGGGTGTTAGGGTGGTGTCATCCACATGTCGACCCATCCCTGGCATGCTGACTGCCACTGACGACTCGTGAACTGAGTGCCGTTGTCAGTCAGGATCGCCTTCGGGTATCACCAACATGCAAAAATCTTGGCTTCCATTTTGCGCACTATGGGGTTTGTTTCCTGGCTGGGCAGCGGGAAGGCTTCCACCCACCTGGAAAACTGATCTGTAATGACTAGAGGGTATCGATTTCCCTTTGTGCTCCTTGGGTATTGTTCCATGAGATCGGCGGCTACATGTGTCCATGCTGTCTTGGGTCTCCTTGGTCGTGCAGTGGGCAGAGGGACTGGGTAAGCTTTGCCGCGGCAACATTTTACGCAGTTACTGATTTACTGTTGGACGTCGGTGCTTACCCCATCCCAGCTATAGCAAACCTCGATGTCTAGCAGGGTTTCTCGGGTCCCCAGATGTCCGGCCTTGGGGTGGTCATGGTAGTGGCAGCAAATGTCAGCTCTCAGTTGCTGTGGTACCCAGATCTTCCACCGAGCATTTGGTTGACCACTTCTTGTCCACACTATGTCATCCCGGGCTTCGAATCGTTAGGGATACTATTGCAAGAGCCGATTTAAATCGGGGTCCTCCTGCTGGCTAATCGTGACTTGATGTCGAGTGATTTGTTATTAGAGGAGCCGGATCTGCTCGTCATGGCTTCGCTCTACTTGAGAGGGTGGAGACATCTTTTCCCCTTCCTCTTCCTCGGCTTTCTCCTCCAGCATGGGGAAGCGAGACAGGGTGTTGGGCAGGTCGTTCGCCTTACCTGGGAAGTGCTGTACCTCGAAGTCGAATTCGGTGAGAAACATATCCGACCGACCGAGCTTGGCTCTGCTGTTATGTGACTCATGCAGCCATTGGAGGGCTTTTGAGTCCGTTCGCAAAATGAAGTGTTGGCCTTCTAAATAATATCGGTATTTTCGCACTGCCCAGATGACAGCTAGACACTCCTGTTCATTTATGTGATAACATTGCTCCATTTCGCTGAGGTGGGTGGAAGCATCCACTATCACATAGGGTTGATTATCGCTGCCCAGCTGGTAGAGGACGGCTCTCAATCTGTTTTGGATAGCATCGGTTTGAAATATTAATGGCTGAGCTCCTTGGGGTCAGTGTAACTGCTGGATGTTGCCAAAGATTGTCTTTGGGTCGTGGAATGCTTGCTATTGCTTTGGTCACCATCACTAACGTGTGTCTTTCTCCAGTAGCAGATGTAAGGGTGCCATGAGTTGTGCAATGTTTGGCATAAAGTCGCACAGCCAGTTGCACAGGCCCAGATACCATCATAGCTGTTGTTTATTCGTCGACTCGTCGGCATCTTTGATGGCTCTTATAGAGTTTTGTTGTGGGAAGTTTCCCTTGGGTAATACGACATGTCCCAAGTGATCGATGGAGGACTTGCCGAAGTAACTCTTGGAGAGTTTGGAAGTCATCCCATGTTGTTCCAAGTGTCCTAGTACATGCTGCAGATGATCGAGGTGCTCCTCCCAGCTATTTGAGTATACGATTACATTGTTGAGGTATGCAAACCAAAACTCTCCGATATACCCTGTCAATAGCTCTGCGGACATTAGGCATTAAAAGGTGGCTAGGGCATTCTTTGGCCCGAACTGCATCACTCGGAACTGTAGGGTTTCACCCTCAGGTGTGGTGAATGCCATGTATTTGTAGCTATCGGGCTGTACCACAATTTGCCAGTATCCAGATTCCATATCCAAGGTGCTGAAGATAGTGGCTTTGCCAATGTCCCACCGGGTATGGGTTAGGTCGATGACTGGGGGAGCAAAAGGGTGTGTTATCTTGTTTAGGCCATTGTAGTTAATGCAGAAATGCAGCTTCCCCTCCTTTTTGGGTACTAGGGCCACGTGGGAGATTTAGGGTGAATTCGAGGGTTCTACAATCCCCTGGTCCTTCATTTTGTTTACCTGGTCTATTATCAGGTCGCGTCGGCAGGCTGATACTCGATACAGTCGATTATAAACAGGGGTGTTAGTCGTGGTCCAGATCTCGTGTTGGATTGATTGAGTCCGACGCAACATGATTCACCCTCGTAGGATCGATGGGTGTGGGTATAATGTACTCTGAGATGTACTCTGAATTCACCGCTATCCTTTCGTGCTCGCCCATGTAGGCCCAGCATTGTCCATGGTCAACAATGCACTGATGCTTCCTAAGCCAGGGGCAGCCAAATATAACCGCTTCTGACAGTGTGGATGAAACTATAAATTCGGAGGTAGCTGTGGGTCGATTTATATTCACCTGTACTGTGGTGAGACCATCTACCTGTAGATTGGCATTCGGTTGAGCCATTCTAACAGGTTTCGTTTCTGGGTGCATGCTGACTAATTGTTCAGATGTGAGTACATCTCTTCTGGTGAAGTTTGCTGTGGCAGCGGAGTCCAGCAGCACCTAGACTCAGTCACTGTTTATTTCCTCTCCGATGTGGGGAGCGATGGGCAGTTTCGAGTCCTAATTCAAGCCTTGGATTCTGGGCCCTTGTGGTCGTGTGGTGGCGGCCCGCATCGCATCCCAGCAACAGCGTTTCCTGACTTGCTAGTGGGAGTTGGTTTTTCTATCATCCTAGCAGCTGAGGGATTAGCCATCGGATTAGATTTCGATGGAGATATCGCTGATCCGACCGGCTTACAGGGACAGTCCTTATGCCAATGGCTGGTGGGACAGAACCAACACTTTGGCACGAAAGTTGTGTGTGTCTGCAGTGTGGGCACATCCTTGTGTGATTAGACTTATGGGGCTCGTGGTTCCGGGATTTTCACAGGTAGTGGTTTCTCTAGGCTGGCCTGTGCCGCGAAGTTTTGTTCGGATTCCCGCACCCTTTCAACTGTTTTGTCGATAGTTGTTGGAAGGGCTGTGAGAAGGTCGTTCCTCAGGTTGGGTAACAGTATCCTTCCTAATGAACATATGGCCATGGAGTCCAATACTACTGGGATTACGTGCCGAAACATCTGTTTTTTGCGACGTATGAACATTTCTGCCTCGTCCTCGGGTATCTGGGTCTGGCTGTAGAACTGGGTTGTTAACTGTATTAGCACCTCCTCGCCAGTGAATTATGTTGCAATGCAATTGCAGAACTGCTTCCAGTCTGTAAGAAAGTTCCCGTATTTTTCCCACCAGGTTAGCACTAGCCCTTTTAGGTGTAGCTTGGCCCTGTCTACCCATTGTCTCAGAGACAAATGGGTGTCCCGGAACTCCTTTTCGCACTCGTTAGTAAATGCGACTGGGTCTTCATGCGGCCGACCGGCGAAGTCTGTTATCTGGATGTCGTCATCCCGTCTGGTGGCCGGGTAGCTGGGTGCTGTCCCAGGCTGAATATAGATGTGGGACGACCTTGATAGTCGGGAGTAGGAGACGTGTTTCTTCCTACATTTCTCACATTGGTACGCCATACCTGGCATAGTGGTGCGCTCGTCGGGCCATCCTATACACAGGTTATGGAAGGGTTCGCTACACGTTGTGCATCTGTCCTGGTTAATGCCTAGGCCGGGGCAAGTCACGTTGCTACACAAGATTGTGGGTTGCTGCCGACAATCTTCACAATGGTATTCGAAACTGACTGTGTCTTGTGCCTCATCTGACCAACCTAAGCAAATGTATTGGAATGACTCCAGGCAGTACATTCAGTTAATTCGGAATGTGCCGACATCTTGCCATTCGGTGTGGCTACACTTCGGGTCTTGGATGTCTGAATCAGAGCCATTCGAAATGTATGATGCAGCATATGTATGATGCAGCATTGATCTTTGTATTAGACATGGCGATATTTTCTTGGGATCCATGGGATTACAAGTTTTAATTTAATAATTTATCAGGAAAATCTATTCGTGTGTTAAGCCGATATAGAGCGTCCATTATTTTAAAAGCTTTTATTGTGTCAAGTACATTTCTGAGCTTGGTATACAAAAGTTCATAGGATTTTCAACTACCGTTTGTGTTAACTAGTGTAGTGTATTTCCAAGAATTAATGGAATTTGTGTTAACAATATTCGCCTCTATGTGGTTCATATATATTATTTTGTAACATAATGCAGTATTCATTTCATATTTTTTTCTTTGACCAAGTGTCTGAACTCAAATCGATCCTAGATATATTAATTTATAAAATTAAGCTTTGTGGGATTAACCCCTTCTTCATGCGATACAATTCTCCCTATGCTCCGATGTAAATTGTGTTATAAATGTATTATTCTTACAAAAGTGAAATTTATTTTACCAGGGAAGTAAAATTTGTGTTAAAAATCTGGGTAAGTTTTTTGTCTATATTTACATGATTCGTTTCCTTTTTACATTTAGGAAGACATGTATAAATTTTTCGCAGATAATAACTAGGTTGATTGAGAAATATAAACCAGTAAAGAGAACATTTTATATCACTCATTCTGCTGTTTGAAATATGTATTTATTCGTTTTCTGGTTCGTTCCTTAAACTTTTGGCGTATTACAATTTCTCTCATGGGCAACGTTAAATATTTGGAAACAGCCGTTTTGTAATTGGATGTAAATCGTATTCATCTCTCTTTCCCGTAATTTCAGCTCAGTTGCCTGATAGATACTGACCATGCTCCATGTCTCTAATCATGCTCCTGACACACATAGATTATAAGAAATGCATTCACTGACCTCGCAGCCGAACAGACGTGGTTCTACTTTTTGTACGATTTCACTACGTGTTTTTTAAAATTCAAGTAGTGTAATTTATATATTGCTACCCAAATTTAATTTATTTTGCACGTAAATCGTATTCAATTTCCTTTTCGTTCATTTGCCTAACGACCATGCTCCACATCTCTAGTCATGCTTATAAGTCTCCACAAATCTTATATTAATACCATTCCTTTAGCAACCTCACAGCCGGACAGAAGTATATTTAAATCATCTAAGGTACATGTAGAACTTACAGGCGTCACGATAGTCATGTAGTTGTGTTCGTTATGAGCCCATTCGTTATACTTCTCTAGCATCAGCAATCTAATTAATTTCGAAACGCATACCTAATCAGATGGGAAGGGGCGAATTTCATTTTAAATAAAATCTAATTTCTCATAAATACCCGCTTGTACAACTCATTCATTCCGCAACCTCACAGTCGGACAGACGTGTTTCTCCTGCTTGTACAGTTTCCTGTGTGTTTTCAAATCCATTTTTGTTGTGATGTTTAGTTAAAGTAAGGCGATTTATAAGTTGCCTTCATTGTAGGTAGAACTCGTTCCTTAATTCGTTTCCATAGCTGGAATATGTTACAGATTTTTCCTGTGCGATGTTTAAACACTCCTATATTTCTGTTCATACATTCGAACAGAATGGTGTGTCGTGCTGCTACCCTCTCCCAGCCTAGCATTAGTCGCAAACGAGCTCAGTCATGCACTGTCTTTCCAAGTGAACGGACGTGTGTCTCATCCTCCTTGTACAAATCAAGTAGTGTAATTTATTTGATACACAGAACATGTTACTTAATTTCATACAGGATACCCATATATTTGTGTTCGTTTGAAACATATTTAGGTAATATTTGTTCAAACACTCCTAATTTCTCTCGTGTAATACACCAGCATTGTTATTATTCATTTGGAATAATCGTTTACACTTCCTACATGTCCAATAGTTAGGGCTGGATCACGGTAGTGGGGCTTTGGTTACACTTAAGTTGGTTGTGCGTGCAGGTTTGATTTAGGCTTAGTTACGACTGGATACAACAGTCGGAGGTGTACGTAGCGGTGCTGAGAGGAAAATAGTTGGGTTGACGGCAGTTGTCGTAGTTGGTGCCGATGAACGAAGTATGGCGGCACTGTCTCGTTCAGCTCGCCAGCTAGCTGTAATCGGGGATAGACCAGCCAGCTGTTTGGCAGCAAAGCGCGAAAATCTTTGCTCTTCTCTCCTGGCACCGTGACTCACCTTGAATTGCATAGAGTAGTGTAATTACGAAGAACTCTAAATAAGCACCATGGACGCAGGTATCCCTAACTTAGTTTTGCCTGCTGTCAGTCTTACGAATGTGAGCGCTGGTTCTTTAGAAGATCCCCACTGTTACGGGCTGATCAGAAGCGTTGGAGCCGTATGGGTTGCCAAGACTATCACTGGGTGTGAGTTTCTCAATCAAGGCCAGGCCGTAGCACCAAAGCAAATACCTCCGCCAGCACCCAGGTGCTCCAGTAGGGATACAACTCAGATGTACCATCTCTCCCTGATTGAGAAGTGTTGCAAGTGTTCGTGGTTCGTCTATTCTATTCCTCCAGAACCTGTATATATGGTAGGAATAGAGTAGCTGGCCGTCTAATGGGTGTGTTTTCAACTTGGAGCCACCTGGTGGGGAGTCTCCTGTTGTAGCTAATTGCGGAAATAAGAATACTTTCCCGTGCCAGTCGGCGGTGCTCAATTCGAGGATCTCCCAGTAATTGGTGACATATGACCTTATGAATGAGACTCGAGGGTAAGGGAAACAAAGCCATGTTTATTAAGTACTTATTAAACACGGTGACACATGCTCTTCTGCCAGGCAGACCAGTGGTTGGAAGTAATCCTTTGGAATCCAGGTGTAGGTGACGTGGTCCTAAGCTAAGTGAGAAAGTTACATGAAAAATTGTCGAAGATTACATAAATACAAATCTAACTCTATATAGAGGGTGTCTGTAGGAGTCAAAAAAAGAATTATGTGAGGAATGTATTATGTATGGAAAGCTTCTGGTAGCTATTGGCATCGCTGGAGCATCTGTTAGCAGGGCTGCAGAGCTCTAAGGGGGATGTAAATGGCGGCAGCCTCTGGTGGGTGCTAAATACTGTTAAGTCATTGGCGACAGTCTCTGGAAGGGCTGTTGAAATGCTCGTAGTAGTCTAGACTCCAGCACCTAGGTGCTCGGAGAAGACTGCAGGAACAACTGGCGAGGACCGCCGCGCACGGCCTTGTATAGCGAGGCAGCGTGTCTCGCAGCAGCCATGGGGGGGGGGGGGGGGGGCATGTGATGTCCCTGAGGTGCGAGGCCAGAGTAGGGGTAACACCCTCTGTTAATCTGTCGGAATTCGCATATACTCGGTGGTGTCCGTGCAATGGCCCGGCGGCAGACTGATGGCCTTGTTGGCCTCATTAGGGGGGGGGGGCGACGCGCGCTGTCTTCGCAACCCTCGTATCCACGTGTCTGGCCGCCCTCCATATTGTGGCAGACTGGTACTTCCGTGTACGATATGGCCGGCATTTAAATGTCACGAATGATAAAAGTGTACACTAGGGTTGCAGTGAGATGAGTCATAATATTTTATGGTAACTGGTATAAGTGGCATGCATCACACTTAACATACACCACATTAATCGTATCTTTCACAGTCGTCTATCTCCTACCACCGTCTACGACCCCCAAAAACACTTATTCCACTCTTGCACAAAACTCTACACGTATATACCCTATACAATATATCAGTCCCCTCAGTCGAGAGCCAGTGCAGTCGTGTAGACAACATCGCTCCCCTATATACACCCCTTCCCCAACACACGATCACCTCAGTACCATGACATAGCTCCGAGGGCGAGGACCTACCAGAGCCGCTCCCCACCCAAAAAAAAAGAAATTAATTGCCCAAACGATACGCTCATGAAATTAAAAAAATCCATCAAAGAAATTTGACCAAACAAGTTCAATGCAAAAACATCGATCAAATTTCTTTGATCAAACAGTCACATTTTTCATCTGATTTAATCGGATTAGGAATAAGGATAAAACAATTTCATCGGGTTTAGTATTAATCCAATAAATTTGATATCAAATTGATAATCCGATTATTCAAAAGTGGGGTAGGACCCGTGCGCCCTTACTACTATTCTGTTTTATTATTTTCTGGTAGCGAAATATATTAGTTTTCTGGAGTTCTGACTCTAGATAATCCGACATATAATTGACCATGAGAAAAACATCCCTTGCTCAAATCTATTCCCACAAATTTGAAAGTTTGTCCCTGGGACTTGCTTATTGTGAGAGCAAATGATATATTCGCCGGAAACTACAATCACTTAAAAGGAATAGGTAGATCCGTTGGGATCACAGGGATACGTGGAATATGTGCTAGCCGTCCGGCGGCCAGCTAAATTAATATTATTGCTTCGATGATGTTGTTTCGCAAATATTTTATGAATAGTCTCGTGCTATTACACATATTAGGTGGCTTTGTTTCGTAGTAGCATTATTGGGATACCAATCTTTAATTTGAGGTCGTGTGGCGGCAGACCAGAAGGATTTGATAAAATCAAAAATTCTTGAGGGTAGTGCACACTGTCCTCAATGTCGGTTATGGTGTCAATGGATTTGTAATGTTTAACTTGGCCGGGAACTTCTTCTAAGATCATTGTATTTATTTTATTAACTATATCGTTTCTGGGAGCTACTATTGCCATTGAACAGAGCCAATGAAAGCCTCTTTGCAATAAATTTCCTAGATCGTGATATATTGACTCTACAAGTTGTTCTAATTTATGGTCTAGCCGACCCAATTCAGCATCAATTTTGAGTTCAGCGCTATTACCATCTGCACTTGGAAAAGTAAATTTTCGTTCTCTAAGCTTTAGCAATTGTACTGGAAAACCGTTATAATTGTTTTCGTTTAAATGGGCTCTCATGTTAGTGCGCAAATCAAGTGTTTGAACTGAACCCCATACCGGAGATGACTTTAGACATGCTTTTACAATGTGTGCACATGTTCATTTTACTATGACAGGAAGTGTTTAGCGAAAATCACCAGCAAAAACAAAAGTGACACCACCCATGAGTACATTCGAGTTTCTGACATCTTGAAGAGTCTGGTTTGCTGCTTCAAAATGAGCTCTATGGTTCATGGTACATTCGTCCCACATGATTAATGATGCATCTTTTAACAATTTGCCAAGAGGTGCATTCTTGCGTATGGAACATGGTGAATTTTGCTCCACAGTTACTGTTAGTGGTAACTATCTTTTTTAATGTGCTATTTAACTAAATCAAATTGGTATTATCTATTGCAAAAAGTCAAATAAGAAGTAAAATAATTAATTTGTAATCTAGAGAAATTAAAAAAAAAATTGGAAATTCTATTACATTTTTCAGTTAGCAATAAAAAAAAACCGATATTCAATATTATTTAGTATGTCTTAATAACAGTTCATTGTTCAACATAAAATCTCTTGTTTACAAAATAAACTCTAAGTAGTCACAAAATCACATACAAATCCATTCGCTGGGCATAGATTTATTATTTTGAAAATATTTTTTTTTTATTACAAATTTTCAAATATACCTTTAAAATTAAGTGTAAAAAATTAACAATTGTTGCTAAACGAATACAGGTATAGCACAAATATAATTTAGTAGCAAATTAAATTCTCTACAAAAATTTTACGTACATATAATTATTTCGCCGTAATCGCAAGTTAATGTAAGAAAATTAATTTTAACATAATTTTTAATGAATTGATTTGAACATTTCTTCGGTAAATCTATAGTTTCGAGTATCACTGTACATACAAAACAGTTATTTAATGGGTTTATGTTTATTTAAATTTTTTGTATTTAAAATTTCCTCTGGTGTCATAACGTCATTATATATAGCCTATGTTCATCCAGAAGGTCCAGGCTACTTACCAGTGAAATAATTTTTAAATCGGATAAGTAGTTCCAGAGATTGCCTCTAACAAGCTCCGAACTTTACCTCTTTATTATATTAGTTTAGATGGTAGTAATGTTTAGATTTGTTGAGCGGACGCTTGCGAATCGGCAAGGAATCGGCGTCTGTTAGCGTCACGTTATCTGCTCGCGGCGGCGGAGGCAACGACGCGTGTAAACATGGCGTCGGTTCGTCTCCGCGAGTGTTTACTGCGAGTTCTTGCCCGTCGCTGGCGCCGTCGTCGTTTCGTTCGGAATCGCGGATTTGTCGTTGATGAACGGTGACACCGCCTTTGTCTTCCCCTCCGTCCCCTCTTCACCCCTTGTTCCTTCCTCGAGCTCGTATAATACTTCTCACTGTTTCTACCTCATTTCCCAGGAGACCCATTCTGTCTGCGCCTCTTTGTTCAATTTCAATTTTTGACCGCCCGAGCGCTACCTGCTTGCCTACAGCCAGAACTAGAGCTCATAAATTTTCCAAGGGATTCGCGAGTTGATAGAAATATGGCGGCGGAGAGGTCTTTTTATTTCTCGTGCCTCCCCCCCCCCCCCTCCGGCTCAGCGAGAACTCTTCTCTGCTCGCGTATTTATGGGAAAACAGACGGAGAACGCCGCGCTGTTATCTCGTCCCTCTTTCTCTCCCTTCTCAAAGCTGTACTTGCGCCTTTGTTTAACAACGCAGTATTTGGCAATACGTTTTCTTGCAGTCTTTCTGGGCGTAATTTACGTGTCGCGGAGCACAAGGTGTGCAGTTTTAATTTCCGAGAAGCCATCTCCCGCACTCTGTTTTCATTTAGCATATTCAGCACACCAGAATGACGCAAGAGCTACGGATAGTAATTATTCACTGTTCTGACTCGCAGGGTTAAGTGTCGTATCGCTTTGGAATGCAGCTGCACTCAGGGTTCCTGTATTATTAAAACTTCATGCATGGGTCAGTTTTCAGCCTGACATTTATTTTAAAACATATATTTAGATCTTAGTTTGCTTAAGTCTTTTTTTGCGACCAATTTAAGACTTCTAGCCTTTTTTCTTTTTAGTATTTAACCCTACATTAACTTCAGAACACCCAGACATAAGTACATAATGCTTAATATACGAACTCAATCTTTGGGCATCAAAAATGAAGACAAAGTTATCTAAACAGTATCAAAATAGCCTAATATACAAACACATGCAAAGAAACGTCGGGGAACAATTAAAGATTTGCTGTTAGCTACCATGTTTGGCCAGTATATTATTGTTCGCTTGAGTTATAATTACGTCTGAAATTTTCGCAATCAAGTGTCATTTAACAGCTTGTTTTGTAACCACTCAATTGTATGGTTAATATGTTGACCCGTAATCAAGAATAAATATCTTGAGACGGGTATTAATAAAATGTTCATAAAAATTGCGATCTAACATATGCGCTTTCAGTTTTCTTAATAGGTGATAATTATACACAATACGATATAATAGTAAAGTCTCTTAAGCAATATGAATTATGAAATAAACACGTCACACTGAACTATTTCTCTTGAGTTGCATGGCGTATGAAACGAGGAGAAACTCAAAACTAGCTCACCAATAGACAACACCGCAACAATCAACTGCTAGTTTTATATTCTCAGTTGGTTGTATTGTAATGCATTTTAAAATATGCATAACAATTTAATCCGGAAGTTTTCGCATAGTTACCTATAACGAAGATAGTCTACTTTATAAAAAGCGATATATTTATTTGCAAAGTTTTGCTATCAGGATGTTCGTTCGCTAGATCATTTTCAAGATACTGATGAAACGTACGTCGCTTAGTGACGCCATCCGGTGGAAATGTAAACAGTGAACAAATACGGAAACAATAAATTGTTAAGTATAATTGAGGGTGGCATTTAGGCGTGTTCTAACAGTTCCATCTCTAAATGTTTTCGATGTTTTGGGAATGTGAAGGAATACTAAGAAAGTGAGAAAAGAGGGAGAAGGAAACAGAGCTACGGGAAAGAGAAATCTAGACAGAGAAAAACAAGAAAGAATGGAATGATACTATTTAGTAAAGAGAGATATATAAATGAAAATTAAATTAATTCACAAGCTATTTCATCAACATCTTTTAGATTATATTTCTCGAAATCTTAATGAACTTAGTTCCCAGCAGTTGATAGGCAAAAGCAAATAAAACTTATCACCATGGGTTCGCGAATAACGGAGAAATTCTGGTAACGCATGAATCACTGCCACCAAAATCCACTCAACACGTTGTGCTTGATTTGGACGATCTATAATCTGCATAGAGAGACTTGGGCGGCGTCACGGTATCAAAAACGGAGCTACCTCGTGTCCATCCAGGGAACTAACTCCAAAATACGCAGAGAATCCTGCCAAACCTCTACAAACATACTTAACGTGCCCGGCAGAGTCGCTCAGGATTTTCGTATGTGGGAATCGTGCCAGACGATGTAGCTGATGGGCTAGTTTTCTCGGGGACCTCCCGATTACCTCGCTCTTGCATTCCTGTCCTACTTCATATTCACCTCACTTCAACCTCATCGTTTCTCAAGAACTCAATATTAGGAGCCACCCAAATTCTCCACTCTACACTCCAGTTGCCTGCCAGGCGGAGCCCTTAATAATCACGCTGTGTCATAGGTCGTATAGGTTTACCATCTCATTTTCGTTAAGAATCATCTCACAATGTTTGTACCTGGAGTTTGGGATTATCCTAGGTGTGTCTACACCTACGTATACTCGCATGTATGCGAGATAAATCACTTACTATATTTCAACTGAACAGTGTCTTAAATAGGAAAATTTCAGTAATGTTCTTTTTCATTCTAAATTATATACAAGATGCTCAGAAATTCCCCTTACAAACTCCTTGGACTTGTAGAGGGGAATGAGTAGAATATCTTTTGAACAGGAACCCATGTCCGGAAACGTACCGTTTCCGTGCTATGGCCATTTCAAATCAGGTGTTTCACTCGTCCACTTCCGCTGAGGGAAAGAGTAATGTCTCGGATGTGCCTGTGTTGGTATGGAACCGGGTAGGCAGTACATTACTTTAGACAATCAATCACTTGATGGCACGCGACGTCTACCCTGCATCGAGCCGCATTGCACGCGCCTTTGTGTCTCCGATTAACATGGTTGAGTACACGTTTGCGGAATACACAACGTGCCCTTTTTGCCACAGCTACGCAACGGCTCCGAGAACAAGGTACCTTCACCACCGACAGGAACGACTGTGGTGCTCCAAAGAGACGCCGCACTCCCGAATTGGAAGAGGTTGCACTGCAACATGTTGAACAGACCCCGTCAGCGAGTACGCGGACAATGCGCGTGCAATGGGGCTCGAGGCAGGGTAGACGTCGCGTGCCATCAGGTGATTGATTGTCTGAAGTAATGTACTGCCTACCCTGTTGCATACCAACACACAGGCACATCCGAGATATTGCTCTTTCTCTCAGCGGAAGTGGACGAGTGAAACACCTGATTTGAAATGGCTGTAGCGCGGAAACGGTATTACTGACATGGGATCCTTTCAAAAGATAGTTTACTCAGTCCCCTCTACAAGTCCTGGGAGTTTGTAAGGGGAATTCACGAGCAACCTGTATATTCATGCGTATTTAAACACATCAATGCACACACATATATACGCGTACAAACAGGCCGCAATTTTTACTTTTCATATAACATCAACAATTTATACCTCCAGACCGATTGGAACTTTGGAATTATTCTGCTCTTAACAGCTATGCCGGCAGGCTCCGATCAGAGCTGACGGCAGAATGCTAAGGCGAGCCGGTGCAGTGCTTACTTGGACTTCCATATGGAAACATTCTTCACTATTTTTTCTGAAAGGTCCGCTCCAAGTCGCGCCGATCCGTACGGAACAACATGTTAAATTCCAGTAGAATTACACATGAAGCGGTTAAAAAAAAAAGGTAGAAATATTTGTTTCCAATTTCAATCATCCCTTAGTCTTCTCATCAACATTAGATAATTATCATTCCAATTACATGAATAATTCCGTATTCTTCTTAGACAAAATCAACTCTTCACAAAACTTCATAATCATTCGCATTCAAATATCTTGCCTCAAATTACACTCAATATTAATTTACATCTTATTAATTATTACTTCTTTAAAACTTTCTTCTTAGAATCATCATAAAACATCTTAATTCAATTCAAATAAATATTACTATACATACACACTCATATTGTCATATTATTCTTCGAAATATTCAATACATTGTTACACATGCCTGTCTCTGGTTTTGGTGAGAATTGTTTCTACAGGAAAATTTTGTTCTATTTTACATCTGCCTGACTTATGTTGTCTCATGCCCTCTTATTGGCTGTCGTCTGTTCATGACACATTTCTCAGCCAATCAGCAATGGCGAGACGCGAGACAACCAGTATAGCATTAAGTTTAATACACATTTAATTTATTTATGCACCTCTAAGAAGAAATGAAAAACATCAAACATTATTACTGAATACTGGCCTTAAACAAATGAATCTCAATGTAAATAACTATTAAAATAAACCAAAGAATATCCTGCAATGTTACAAGCATATGAAATCATTTTTATATAAAAGTGTTCTAATCTCAAACCCTATCCACGTCGTTTTGACGGTCGTATTGGCAAAAAAGCATTCCAATGTTGGAACATACCGTGTGCTTATTGTGTACCTCGTCAAGCGCGCGCTCCACTAACGGCAACAATCAGAGAATTAAAAAGCGACTTAATCACAGCGGTCACAAAAGGAAACGTCGGGGAACGAAACTGTTACACGTCACTGCAAAACATAAGCCTTCTCTACCTGCCACTAGTATTATGAACTGTTATTGAAATTAAATTTAATGATAGACATTAACCATAAATAAAGGTGCAATAATTTTCTCTATTTAAAATTTAAATAATAATAAAAAAAACTATTCCGAATTTCGATATGGGCCTACTTGCTATTTAGCGTATTTATTATATAAAAAGCACTCTATCCCAATTATCAGTTACTAGACTTTGCATTTTATGCCGCTGTCTGACCCGCGTGTTATAATGAGAAAGCAATTTGTTGAGGGGGGGGGGGGGGCTTTGGAAAATAGTAAGCTGTTTTCGATTAAGTGAAAGTATTTTTAGTCAGGGCATATGCTTTGTCTGAATGCAAGATATTTCCACTGCAAAAGGCAAGTTGTAAAATATTTTCCCAGTCAATCCACCAATAACGAAAATAATTAACGTTCTTCACATTAAACTGATATTAACAATTTACGGGAGTGTATTACTTGGATTTGACGTTCAATATTTAACTTTGTTAACCGAGATACATCCCAAACATTAATGAACTGAAAGAAAATACGTATTGAATCTGTATAAACTTTACAGTACGCAAGATGCCATACTAGTTATAATTATTTCCTTTAAATGTCGTTTAGTATGGAGTTTTGGACTACTTTGAAAGACTTCTGTGCACTGTACAATCGGTCTAAATAATACTAATATTAATAATAAAAACAAAGTTAACACATCTTTAGTGGAAACATCTTAAAGAAAGGGCGTTTTCGATGTAAGATTACGTGACACCATAGCGAGTTACGGTGACGAATGTCAGTTTTTTTGTCATGAGTACTTCCTCATAACTGTCACAATTAGAACTGCGACATGAATGTCGCAGTTTTCCGTCTGAAATATTCGGGACGTGATGTGATAATACACCACGCTCATGAACACTAACAAATCGTTAATCTCTCAATAAGTGCTCTGCAGTATTAAAAGTTGGCATAGTCACATATATCGTTTTAGGCTATTCACGGTAAAGTGAGCACTTTTGGAAGCTCTTTCATTTAGAATAATAGTTATTAAATATATTTCATTTTAGACTTAGATGATAACTTCTGAGTGCGGTGGAATATACACACTGCGTTTATTACTCACATGGCAATACCTATTTTAATAGGTGGTTAAAAGATAAAAAATTGCTAAAGTAAAAAATTAACTAGAGCCTAAAAAGTGCTCACTTTACCGTGAGCAAGAATGCAGTTCATTCTATTTTTTCAAGGAATGTTATTCCAATCCTGATTCAAGAAGAAAATTCTGCTTTTTAAACAATTTGAACAATTTGATGACAACACCTACCACTTACCTCACAGCCCAATACACACACCCACCTCACCGCACTGCCCATTGCCCGCCACGCTCATTCTCATTCTGAACTAAGTTCAGCAGCGCTGATTTGCATTTCCTCCTACACCTGAGCCCCTTGGAGTATTACAGGAGTATATAATTTCAGTTATTCACAACAGTAGGTACAACAGGTCAGAACTTATAATTTCTCAGACATTCCATAGCACACATAATCGCTCCAAGTCATATCATTCTGCTGGGCAAGCCACAATTATCGTCCCAGTTCTTTGCTGATTCCCGTCCCTAGATGTTGATAACCAGCTACAGTTGAATGCAGTCTGATAAATAAGGGTACCCCATTTCCGATCGCGGTGGGTAGGCATCGATACTACCTCACCTGTCAACAGCTACGTGCAGCGTCGAACCTACATTTGCCACCTTGTGCAGATTACTATCCAACCTCTAAGAACACGCTTAGCGAATGGGTCCTCTCACTAGGTGGACCAGACCGTCGTCTCTTCTCAGGCGAGCGTCAACTCTTCGTAGCCATATACCAGAATGGATGACTTACCGTTCTTTTCCACCAAGTGTACTCATGACGACCAGTCACTTTCCCTCAGGGTGTACTAAAGCCACACGACCGACCATCAGCCTCTGTGACCAGAATACTGACCGCCAGCATTAAGTCCTCTAGGCAAACACCCGCTTCTACTCCTCCCAAGCAGGAGTTTCAACGAATGCCACTCAGAGTCCGACCTGCAATTGGATCGGCCAAAGACCAAGGCTTCTCATCGTTCCCTTGGGTGTTCACGATTATACCATGTACACCGAGTTTTATCCAGGATGTCCTAACCCTCTGGGATACCACAGCCCCTTCACAGGATCTCCGTCACTTCTATATCGGCCTACCACTGTAGGGCCTGGTTTGAGACTGTACCATCAGCTCGCGGGTCATCGCCGCAGGCGAGGGACACATGCAGCCTCTGGTAAGCTACACATGACCTCAACGTGGTTGATCGTCAGTGCACCAGCAGGGCCACCACTAGCCCATAATCTTCCTAACCCCATCAGAAACAGTGCAAAAGCACTGTGTTTCTAGCCCAGACTTATCGAGGAGGTGGAGATGGACTTGGGCAACGCTAGGCTATATATTATCATCGCTGCTCAATTTCAGAGACCGAACCTTGATCCATGAAGGATCCGTAGAAGCAATCCCTCCTTTAGCCAGCAATCAAGAAGACTCCACGAGGGATTTACACCTCAAAAACCGACCTGCCTTTACACCCATTACAAGTCGGTCACTTCACCCGTAACAGTCTCCACCAGGTGGTGGCCGAAAGGGAATATCCATTCCCATAGCCACGACTACCCAATAAGGTGTTAGGAGGGCACACTTACTCTGTGCCCCCTACTGACAGCGCGCACGGCATGCACTGCATTCAGAGTGCATTTTCGGTACGAGCTCTTCCCTGTGGAAATTACATACAATTTAATTAAGAGAACACAGTTGTGTATCATACATTGCCATAATGTTTACATTGCATTATAAATAATGAAATGTGACTGTATGTGTTAAGTTACCCGTCGTTTGGAGAGTATTAGCAGCTACATGGCACTTTTCTAGACGTCGTGTTTGAGTAAGAGCAACTGTGAAGTCCACAGATACTTTTAGTGCAATAATACTGCAGACGTATATTAAAGGTATCAGTAATTTTGGGTAGTGAGTTGTAGTTTTTGGCTAGTAGTCTGAAGTGTTATTGAATTTCATTAATTTATACTGTTAAAAAAAAATTGTAGGAAACAAGAAACTTGCCCAAGGCAAACTGACAGCTGAATGGACAGCCAAGGATGCAGCCGGTTGTGGGAAGAAGTTGCTGTGAAATTGAAAGTTTGTGCAATAATAATAACATATGTTATTTACAGAGTTTTATATGCATGACTGACTAAATAATAACTTATGCCGTCTAAGCAACCAACTACGAGTCACTGAACAATAATGAACGTCAGTAGTAGGCCTATGTAAATTTCGCTTTTACTCATAACCTGATTTGCAGTATCAACACACATTTTAATTCTTTTCGATTCAACAAGTTCTTATTTTGCGTACGATTATACACTCGACACAGCATAAATGATGTGTAAATTGAATTCACACAGCGTCAACAGTCGTCTTATGTCTAATATTTTGTTTGTTTTGATGCACTACTCGTCTACGACTCCACATCTCGCACGGCGATGATCGAGAGAGTGGACACTCGCACGGTCGAGACGTATACGATGGCTCTCGTATGGTCCGATCTTACCGTTTTCTAAAATCGTGCGAGTTACGGCCGCAATTCTAAGATTTCGTGTACGAGTGCAGTTCGAGTTTAGGCCCCCTGCTCTAACTGCTCCAATACACCTACAGTACATCGGACGTTGAAAGTTCAAGTACGTGTGCTAGAATCTGGTACTGATTGTATGGCAGCAGAAATGAAAGCATATTTTTCATTTGTTAGCACACCTGATCGACATCCATAATATATAAATGGAAAAATCGGCGAGCATGTTTAGTCATCACTCTAAGATTCTAAAAACAACATAACCCAATTCAGTCCTACCAACAATTACGTGATTGCCAAGTTCAACTATGGGAGTGTGGAGTACCGCTTCTTCGCAGAAGATGGATATACACAAGCTCTCTGGTCAGCCTGTCTGACACCAAAACTGCTTAGCACTCAGAATAAGTGACAAGCAGCGGGAAGTTTTCAAGTTCTTAGTTGAAAATATTACATAATTATTATAAATGTTTATGATAAATAAGTAAAGCGGAAGCAATCTTATTATGTAAGTACAAAACGTGAGAGCACATTGAGAAAACCCACGCACCCTGTTCGTATTAGTAGGGGTCCCGGATAACTGGATAATACACAGATACGCCTAATTGACTACACTCAGGCTTTAATAACAAAATTTAGTTTGGGATAGAAGATCGAAACATTTGGAGGAAGATGGGAAATCCACTTTGGAGGACACCACCATCACCCTGGTTGACGGAGCACCCTAGGAGCTGCAGTTTGCTCCAATCACTCGGACTCTCCTAAAATGCACAGCCAGTGGTGGCATTAACCCAACTCACTCGCGTTCTTCGAACCGACAGCCCTGTCAAATTACTCGGGTAAGGGAGAAACGAGTTAAAAAATAGCAGCGGAATAAAAAGTTAGTGCTCTCGAGATAGCTTCGTGGGAAAAAATAGAGAATCCTATAAGTCTTCCACCGGTTGACGCCGTGGATGTCCAGAATTGTTCAGAATCCAACTGCTCATCAATTACAAAGAGGCATTGTAGTCAACAGGAGATTATACTCTTCTTATCCAGGAGGAAAATGCATATTTATTACACATTTCTAAGAAAAATGGAAAATGCCGAATAGGTATGTCCTAATGGAAAAGGCCGAAGAGTATTTCCTACGGTAACGTCCAGATTTCAAACGTAAGATCTTAAATGATGCCACCATATTAAATGGCGTCAGAACAACTGACATTTCTACGACCTTAACACAAAAGAAAAAATCCGAATAATTCAGAAATATTAAATAAAATCTCAGAGAAAAGATAAAGGCCTTGCCTTCGTTTTCATTCTTAAGGTTGTGGAGGAAGGAAGGGGAGGGGGGGGGGAGGGATTGGTCTCTGTCTCTTGTTTCAGATGCCATTGTCCCAAAACATACATTTCCTACCCCTAATGTCGTTGAAGATATCCTACCAGCCTCACGTATTACCTTTCTTGAGTGATTGAGTGAGTCTTAAGAATACAGTTTATAGGCCTAGCAAAATAACACAGCTCTGGTTTCCCATCAGTGTTAACGTCGTTTCTCAGCACTTCCTCGGCCTGCCAGGTTACCCATTTTCGCCCATCGAACATTTGTGGGACCAGATGGGGCGTTAGCTTCCGCATAAACACATAAAGCCTATAAGAAAATATGCCGCACGAACATAAGACGTTCTTGCAATTCCATATCCGATCGCATCGATGCATGTATTCAGGCACATTATATAACAATGTAATGTATTCTTATTATGTGCTACGTATGGGCGGAACGCTGTTCTACAGTACTGTATTATTTTTAACAGGCACAGCTTTCTTTTGTTTGTACTACCACACTAGTCAAATTCAGTTTTGATGGGATTCTTTTTTGTTGCGCACATTTTTATACTAGTGTAACGTCAGCTACACAACGAATTTACAGGAGCTTTATCACGGGTGGTGTTATAATTGAATAAAGTGTGTAAATTGGCTAGCTGTAGGTAGGTTTATCTTGCAGAGAAATTTGTTAGCAGAACTATCATTACTTTGTCAAGCAAACTTGGAGCAATGGAATAAAATAACAATTTAGCCACAGTATTTATTCTCTTCAAGGCAGGAAAGGTTACAGCACATAACTTAAACAGAATATAGAAATTACAAATATTGATGCCTTTGTTTTCTTATCAGAAACCTTCTTTTAGAAGCCTCAGTAATTCGAACAGTCCACCATTGCCATTGAACAGTTCCAAAGACAACAACACTCACTGGAAGCAGCACTCCCACGTCGCTCGGAGGTCGTGAAGCGAGTCGCTCCGCTGGTATAGGCTGTTCACGGTTAAGTGAGCAAGTTTAAGGCCCTTTCAACAGGCATTGAGTACTAATAAATATATTTTATTGCAGCTCCAGACACTAACTTTAGTTAGTGGTGAGATGTACAGACGGTGTTTATTAGACTGATGTTAATGTTTATATTAAAAAGTGACAGGAAGATATAAATATAATGAAAAGAAAAACAGCTGGGCCTTAAAATGCGCTTACTTTACCGTGAATCACCTATAACTGAGTAAGTCGGGTGACGGAGATGGCGTAAGATGGGTGACGGAGTAAGACGGGTGACGATAGTGAGTAGAGCAAATATAGTTTATTCACAGTTTCTTCGTACTTTGTTAATCCAACCTTTTACAAATGGCACCACGTATCACATGATAGGTGGTTATCTAATTATATTACATATCACGAGCGCATTATACTTGTGTTGACATAAATTAATATTAAATTATCTTATATTTTTAATTAAAACTTTTATTTATGTGTGTGTGTGGGGGGGGGGGGGGACCCACCCACCTCTAACCACCGGTCCCCAGACGGGCGTGATCTCCCCGTTGCCGTCCCCCTCCTCCTGGGCAAGTCCGCCCATGATTGACAGTGGCGAGACCTGGCTGACGTTACAGTCCCTCCTCCGCCCCTGCTGAGGAGCCGATAAACATATCAGAGGCGCAAGAATATTCTGGGAATTAGGACACCGGCGCAACTCGGGATTTAGCGAAACTTATCGGTGATGGCCCACGTCCCAATAAATACTGCAGCGGTTCGGCGGCCAGCAGTCTTGGCGGAGACCATCTGGCCGAGCGCGGGAGCGAAGTTAGGTACAGCCAGCGAGACTACGCCGGCGGGCGAGGTTGTTCGTGGTGAATAGGCGAAAGGACGTGAAAATCGACTAGTGAGGCCTACTGTGCGAGAGCGCGCTCGTATAAATAATTTAGAAAATAATTGAATATGTTATAAACTGTCTATTGGGACTGATTTTTAATAATTTCATTTCATTAATTTCTTTTATGTAATTATAAATTGTATTGATTCAAGTCATTAATTGTCAACAGTGATATCAATTTGTTGTGAGATATTTAGTCGAGAGTATGTTCCCTGTAGTTATTGTAAATAAAATTAGGAAATTGTAATTAACATTTTTACTTGAATAAGACCATACCGTAACAAACTTTTTCCAGCACACTGCATTTCGAGAGAAAAACTGTAAAATTATTTATAAATTATAACATTTCATTTATAATTAATGTAAATAAAACAGTGAGAAAAAAGTGTTGATAATGCCTAGTAAGAAATTCAGTAGTTCATATGCAAAATATTATTGAACTGAGTGCGCACGAATGCGGCGCATTGTCACTTTGCTGTAATTTTCAAAACTCGTTTAAACTTTGTTTGCATGAGGCGGAGAAATATTCAAGAAGCGGAAGTTATGCAGGGCTTGAGAAAAGTTGTAAGTAACCGTGAATTGACTATAGGCCTATTTAATAACTGAATAGTTATTCAGGAAAAAAAGTGTTTTAGTTGCCAAATGGTAAGTCATGATTATAAAATACAGCTGCACGTATGCCTAAGATTAAAAATGCCCCACAAAAAATTACGAGGGGTAAAACAGAAAATAGAATTAGCTAGGCTCTTTATTCACCCGTAGTAAATAACAATAAAGCAGTTATACGGATAGATTTAAATTCCACTTTTTTTTTCTGTTGTAGCAGCGTGAAGCGGCTGTCGCTCAGGTGAAAAACAGCCTTGGCAGCCCCACAAGTCATTTACACGAAAGCGTTATCGAGTTGTTCCGGTTTGTGTTTATGATAGCGCGCGCATGTGTGGTCCGACGAAATACATATACAGTCTCCCTCTATATATATATTTTTTCCCAGCACAGCCTCGCAGAGCGAAGGGGAGTGGTAGCGGCGGCAGCCCATGACTAGGAGAAGGGGAGGGGGTTAGTTTTCGAAAGGCACCAATCACAGCCGGCGTCGTGGTTGGCTGTCGCGGCGAGTATTGAATGGCGTGTGTTCCCCTCTCCCTCATGCCCGGGTCGATCCAACCCCCTTCTCTCTCTCAAAGCCCCGTGGTTTCATGCGACTCTCCCTCCCGCAGAGGGGTCTCTCGGGGACCATCCCGACAGAGCGGGTAATGCGTTTCTACCCTCTGCGCGGCGCCGGTGACATTTAGCGAGTTTACAGTCGGCGATATTTCCCCTCCCTCCTTGCCCACCCCCCCTTCAGCAGAAGGAGCGCAGGAAACCGCGCGGATGCGGTTGAGCGGACCCTCGCGAGGGGAATGTAGCGTGGCAGAGAGGGAATAGCGGAGGGGTGTGGGTGGACCAATTTCACGATCCATTTGGCCGCGGGTTGGGGCGGCCGCACGGCCAGTATACCACCTTTATTTGACGGTTAGTGGGCGGCGGCTGGCGCCCGCGAATGGGGAGTTACGACCTACCTTCCGCCATCACTTCTCGCCGCGGCACACACATACGCCGTGTTTAAGCCGGCGCGGCGTCTTCTGCCGGCGCCCAAATATAGCCCGCTCCGTAAACCAAGCGCTGGGCGGCTGCCGCTGTAGCCTCTGGTGTCCGGTGCTACTGTTTCCTCGACGACCCATTACCGGCAGCCGAGAATATACGGCGGTGCGCGCATTCAAGTTGCGCAGTGACCTGTCCGTCGGTACTGGCACTGAACGGCTATTTACAGCTGCTCGAAAACATAAGCTGTACACTAAATTGTGAGTTAGCTTAACAGCTCACACAGGTAACGTGCTCGGGCAGAATTTTAAGTGATGATTAAATACTGAACAGCAAGAGAGAAAACGAAAGCACGGGTGTATTTTAAAACTGAAAATTGGGGGGGGGGGGGGGGGGCGTGATGCCATTGTTTGACCTCTTGATTTTAAGCACTATTGGCTAATCACATGCTAATGTTGATGATACGCAGAAATAGCGATGAAAGATGAATCAAAGACCGATGAAATGATAAACGATTTACGCAGCTAACTTTCAATGTTTCACTTCAAAGAATGCAAAGAATGTTTGCAGATATTTTTTATAAACACACTTACTTTAATTACTGAAGTCGCAAAGGAAGAACGTTATTACACGCGATGAATTATTGCTTGCTTTCATTTCTCTTAAAAGAAAAGTGTAAAAAATTGTTTTATCGCCTATCTATCAGTTATGAACACTGGATTACACTACAAATAAAATCTCAAGGGTTTATGTACTACACAATAATGTAATTGAGAATAAAATGTTCAGAATATTACTACCAATTTGTGATTGGTACTACCAACACAATAATATCACGCCCTCTGAAAGCATTTTTCGTCGTAGGGACGAGAATAACTGTTTAATTACCTCAAAGATTACTAAGCATTTTCGTGTAACAGGTTAAATCACTTACTCTCATAGTGTCTACTGTTATTGTTGACATAACACTGGTGACTCATACGAAAAAAAAATACCAGTAGACCTGCCAGTATCAGGTAGTTGGCAATACGTTGTTGATTATTTTACAGCTATTATTCCTCTGCTAACTGTTATTACGAAAAAATCCAGAAGTTTTCCAAAATACGTTCACTGCGTTCTTATTAATAGCGAGTTCCCGTCAGTTCCATGAACATCCCTGTACGTGTTTGGCGGGAAGGGAGGGGGGGGGGGGGAGAGCAGTGGAATATTCCTTAAATATTTCATAGCTGACCCGTAGATTATTGGTAGCTTCTGATAAACAGTGTTTCTTTCTGCCCCCTGCAATTTTTTACGCCTGTGGTGAAAAAAATTTTCGCCGTGAACTTAATGACTCATATCCACCTATAGGATCAAGTGCCACTTGCACGATGATAGGAGCAAATATAATATGTAATTTCGCCCAGTTCGTACCCACGTCTGCGTATAAACAAAAATATTATTCCGGTAGCCAATTTATACATAACGCCATTAATATGACGGAAAGACATGCAACTGCTTGCCCAAATTTGTTTGCCAACTGGATTGTAAGCATCAAGTCCGTATTCACGTTACAATACATGTAGTCGGGTATAGTCGAATTTTTGTCAAAGGTTGATTTCAGCTATGCTTACTTAGACAGCCGCGAATCGCCTACAATTCTTTGTTCTAAATTAGTCATTTAATATTCCTTTATTTCTGAGGTAGGAACTAAAAAAATAAAAAAATTTTCTTTTCAAAGTTTTGTGTCAGAACAGGTTTCGAACATGGACTAAACATATACTAGACCTATCTGATTTTTTTTTTTACTCTAAATGGGGTAAAGTTAGTACTGACAATCAAATATCGTTCGCATCAGAGTCCTGCATTGCTGAAGGGTTTGAAGTGTTGCCGCATGTTATGATAACTTGAGCTAACTTTACAAACCTGAATGAATACATTTAAGTGGTATGAATATCTTCATTGTAGTATGAACGATTGTTTTCTTCGAATTGTAGTGGTGAAAAGTCTAGTCTCACTCGTCGAACGGATTACAAATGCGTAAGGCGCCTGCAGCACGGCAACAAGAAGACATAGCAGTTGTACGGGTTTACCTACTTACAGGCAATCTTCATATAACCTGGTCTTTTTTTTTGACGATGTTCTTGAAGTGGTATTGCGTCTTGTGGATCTTTGTAGGGAAATCAGAATGTTTAGGTTGAAATTTATCTAAATCTGAGAGCCACAGTGAAAGATTGCTAGTTGGTCGCTCGCTGGTTGTTAGAGGTTACGGCAGATATGTTGTCAATTCAGTGCTCCACGAGTCTGTAGCCACAAAATAGCTACTGTTACAGTCATTGTCACGCCAGTAAAATAAAATTGAAAGAGTGGTTATTGCTCTGTTTTGTTTTTCGACGCGGAAAATATACCAGGCACCATAGTAATTATACATCGCTAACCAAAGTTTGTTTAGTCTTTTGCCCTTTGCAATTCTCAAAAACGACAAACATGGAAAGTGTTGGGTTATTTTACTACCTATTTATGCTATCCTACAGCACAAAATGTAACCATCGTGTTTATAATGAAACCTTTGGTTCGTTAAACAGCAAACTAAATATGAAATGATTATTCACTTTTTATATTTGTGAAAACCTGTGGCAAATTTGTGTCGAAATTGATGAAGACCTGCTATAATATTTGGACCATGTAAAGAAATCCCACAATTTATATACTGGCTTCTTAGTTTGTCCCTTTCCTCTTCGAAACTCGTGAAAACAATGTCGTAAGTTGTAGCAGGGGTTATAAAATGTCTGTTTTATACTTTTCCAATTTTTAAATATTTCCAGCTACGTGCATCTATAATCGTAGAAATTAATTGTTGATTAGAGAGGTATTGTAAATTGTTTAATACCTCTCTTAGTTTGTGTTTCCTGAATTAAAATGAAATATTGGAAGAGTGAAATATCAACTACGTGGAAAGCGGTCGGTTCTTGCATTATTTCAAATATATATCTCAAGTACTTTGACAAACTATACAGCAGCATTTGAATTACTGTTCTTTTTTTACTTGTAGAAAAGGGACTAAACCTTGAAAAATTTTCTGTAATGTTAAAAAGGCGCTAAAGAATAACCAATGTAATACATGCATCGAAAAGCTTGCTGTTAATGACATAATCAGAGATCTATATATTATACTAGGATTTTTAATGTATATATCTTCAAAAATTTTTTTTGTTCCTGGCTATTGTTTTAATAAATATTGTTTCTTTAATTTGACTTGATCAAATAAAACGTTGACCATCCTAGATTCGTTTGCAAATTCAGACTTGAAAAACTGATTGACAGAATACGAGATAATCTTAGATTTATAAAAAGCTCTACTAATTCTGTACTAATTCGTACCTCGATTAAAATTAAGTACAGTAAATATTACTTAGAGTGGTACGTTAGGAACAAACCCATAACAGAACCAAATGCAAGTAAGTCAAGCGTATAATTATTTCAGACATAGTTATAAGTGCTAGTAAAAAATGGCTTTAGTACGAGTATGCAGAGGAATATGAGGTAAGGTACAGGTTACTGGATGCGTGAATTTTTCATATTTGTAGCCATGAAACAGAACAGGAAAATATACAGAAGCGAAAACTGCCGAACGCATCTAAAACTCCACATGTACGAGTCGGAAAAATGTCCTGCTTTGCCAGAAATTTGTCAGGATTCCACCCGTCAACCGGTGCCTAAGAAACAACCACCTTTCTTGACGTCAACCCAACCAATCAGGACATGTAGAAGCACTCCCAGAACATCACTAACCATTGAACGGGGATGTTTAAATAGAAATAATCGTCACGCCATTTTACTTTTCTGTATGTCCATATTGTGCAGCTATGCAGAGTCAGAAATTAGTCTCCTATTGTGGCCAAATGAAGATGCTATAATATGTTTAAAAACATCTTGGCGGTAATACCGCTGTATATTCATATTATATTTACCTGTATGTAAACATAAAGCTAGTCCAACGAAACGTAATGCAAGATTATATTGAAAGAATAACTATTAGATTTTTGTAGCTACCTCTCATTTATTCTACTTAGAGCTCACTTTCTTAGGTATTAATGTTTAATATAAACATTATCAAAAATTTAAATGAAAGAGTTAGTAAAAATCCTATTGGATTGCTTCTTGTTAGATTGTCAACTCTTACTTAGGGGGTATGTATATTGCTGCATTTCGGTTGTGTAGTACTGCGCATTATCTTATCTAAAATATGCGATTAAAAATACTTAATCACTTTGCTTGTGTCAGAAGTATACATCTGAAATTGGGGCCGCGGTCACTCCGGATTTTCGCATTTGGGAATCGTGCCAGACGATGCCCTCTTAAGACCTCGATGTTAAGAGCCGTGAAAATCTCTTCACTCACTCACATCTGAAATTGTATTTCGTATTGAAAACGTTATTTTGGATGCCTTGAACACGGCTAAAAACGTTCTGTATCCGAAAAAAAAAAAAAAAACTAATTTTACTATTAAGAACAAGTTACTGATATAACAAATTCGCCTATCTCCTTTACTATATATGTACACAAATGCAATTTTTATGAGGTAATGAAATATTTAAACAGTAGCAATATGTGCGTTGAAAAAAATTCTGTAAGTAGAAAGAATTTGCCATCCGATTTTATGGTAATCGGTTGTGTACTTTAATTCCTAAGATATGACGGAAGCCTATGGTGGTAAATGATAGTGGCACTACCGTTCAACATTGAGGACAACTGAAGCTATCATATAGTGAATTAGTGCACACAGCAATGAATTCAGTACACCAAGTTTGAGTTATATCCTTTTAATGCTTACATATGTATGGCATATAATGGTATAGGAATAACATTGTCACTTTGAAAATGAAAGATTACTTTATAAAGTATTATTACTGTTTGCGTAAAAATATGGCGGGAATGTGTTGCGAAGATACTGAGGCAGGACATGCTTAAACATGGCACATTGAAGATGTTATAAGTTAACGTATTTCTACAATAAGAACTGCTAGCACGCCATGTTGTGTTCAAACCTAGTTCAGTTGTTTCAGTTGTATAATGTATAAAATCTATGACAATAAACAAAAAAAAAAAAAACTTATCAATTAGAAATTATGTAGTGCATACTGTTTTTAACAGTAATACTGATTCCTTTCGGTAATCTCTGAAACACATTAAACATTTCCATATTCCACGTGGCGCTGTCTTACAAAATGGTGTTAAAAGCTACGACTAAATGAATTTAAATCTCACTTAGGTACTGAGAACATACAAAGGTTGGGCGAAGTATAATTTTTCGGATAATACAGATTATAAACGCGAAATATGTTCATGGCCTCCATTTTGAAAATAAGTGTCTGATGTACTAAAATGTTTAAGTTCAGCTTAACCTATCATAGAACTGATTCCTCGCCAGATTTAGCGGTAACGGTTTCAGAAGCTCCAGAGTTATAATGTGAGAGCTTTATTTATTCAGGCGGTCCTATATTACAGAATGTTGCACAAAAGTGGTTTCAAATTAGCATATTTAGTACTCGTAGTAAGTAGTGCTGGCGTATTAAGTAAAGTTGAAAGTAGTAAATATTTTGGCGGATGCGGCATTACGACTTTAAATATTTATGCTGCTGTCATTAAAAAAAAATTGCCTGATATAGAAAAATTATACACTTTAAAATGATCTGCCCTAGCAGATCTACAATGTATGGGCAGATCTACAATGTATGCCAATTGTAACGGGAATCGGTCTGTAGTTCTGGAGAAAAGGCGTGAAGACTTTTTTTTAGGTTAAGTTATCTTTAAAATTCGGTAACTAATGATGTAGGCCTATGCTTCTGAATTCATTGCTAACATCGTAAACTATCGACACACGAATTTTGGTACAAATCAGTGGAATGACTTTTGAAGCATAACCGCGCACAAACATTTTTAATGACGCTTTTTTTAAAATAAGTATCTAGCATGGTCGAAAAATATAAAAGTCGGGCGTCGTTTTTAGGCCTTACACGTGTATGTATGGAGTTTGGTGAAATCTGGTTCACGGGTTCAAAAGTTGTAAAGGGGAAACACGCTCAAACACACAGGGTTATCGACGTTAGCCTATATTTTCTACGGGAAGTACGCTAAGAATGGCCTTGGCTAAATGGCTGCTTAGGGGTAAGCTATACACTTTTCACCGACAAAGATGGGCTATTTGATATGCCTGACTTCGCGCCTTAAAAAATGTGGCTTCAGTTAGGCAGGTACCTAAAGCGGGAAAGTTTTAAAACGCACTGCATTCACTGACCAATGAGTGAAATTTGAAGTATTTCCTTTTATTTAATCGTTAATAATTAAGTAATTATTACTTTATTTTACGAAGTAATTCGTACTGATTAAATCTTCGAAAAGTAATTCGTACTGATTAAATCAGCGCAAAGTGAAAGAGAACATTGAATATTCGTCGGATGGCTGTAAAGACCGATTATTGTCTTATGTGAAGGCACCCAACATTTAATTACTCGACACCAACAATCTGTCAGTCACAAGGTGAACTATGATAAACGTGTATTTATCACAATTTTCAAAAGATAAACCATTTTAAGTGAGTAGTAGTATTTGGGGTAGTTGTGCGATAAGGGGACAGGGGATCGGAGCGACAGTGCCAGCAGCCGCCATACTTAATTTCCCTTTCTTCCCTCAAATTTACCCTTTTCCCTAAAATCGATTAAATTTCCGTCAAAATCTCCTTTTATCCCCTAAAATTTCCCTTTTCCCTTTAAAATTTCCCTTTTCCCCTTAAAATTTTCCGTTTCCCCTTCAAAAAAGTGCCGAGCCTCCCCTTGCAAAAACGAGCCACAGAAAGGCATTTTTTTATCCACCAGAAATAATTGGGAGGCTCGCTTTTCGAGGGTAGAGCAGTGGCGGTCATATTGGTTTTACAGGCATAGGGTATGACAAATCGATATACAGGGTCCAGGGTCCGGAGTCAGGCCTAACCGTCAGACATATTGGTTGTATTAGCTATTTTGACTGCCATGTTGGATGTCGGTGACTTTAACCTTGACCTCAGTGACCTTTGATCTCGAACCCAAAAAAATTCAAGAAAAATCCGAAAAATTCACAAAAAATATAAAATTCCCAAATAATTATAGATAATTATTTAAAAATGTATTTAAAAATTATGAAATTTTAATTTTTAATGTTTGTGCTTAGAGGGGACGGGAGACCAGAGCCGACCAGTCACCGTGTTATTACGTCACCCGATCACCATATTGGATCCAAGTAACCTTGAGCTTGACCCCATATAAATGACCTTGAACCAAAAAATTGCCAAAATATATCTAAAATAGTACAAATATTTTCAAGAATTTATAATAAAAAAATAGTAAAAAATGAATTAAAACATTTTTAAAAATATTATTTTAAAATGTATTAAAAACTTACATTTCCAGAAGGACCCCCCCCCCCCTTACCCGCACGATGCCAGCAGACTACTGGCCCTCGTCAATGTTTCGCATTGGTTAATTAGCTGGTTCCCCTCCACCCCTTCCACCAATGATTCTCATTGGTTGATTACTTGTGTTCGCTTCATCCCACAACCAGGTTTCTTATTAGTTGATTACTGATGCACAGCCGAACCACCACCAATGTTTCTCATTGTCTTAACTTTCCCCTACCCATCCCCACTTCTACATTCATTCCATCATTTGCACCCCACCCACCACATTCGCTATTTCGTTTGTCATTTGTTTACGTTTCTGTAGTTTGTCTCTCGTCTATGCTCGACACGCCTTCTTAGATTTCATATACTTACTTTTTCATTAACTAGATTATGCTAGTGTATTAATTATCGACTTCCTCGCCAGAGGAACTACCGTTCTGTCTCGTTTACGTTCGTCATGCCATCTCGATTTTTTTTTTCATATATTTACATTGCTGGAGTTTGTCTCTCACCTTCATTCAACTGACACCTTGTCTTCTTTCGTTCATCATTAGTTTGCATTTCTGTAGGTGACCATTTCTGATCCACTTTTAAAGCATAGGTGGTGCTAGTGTATTATTTATCGATTTAACCATCAGGGGGTAGTCGCATTTGTTTATATTTAAAAAGTATAGGGAGTTCTGTCATTTATTTTATGTTCTGTCATTTCTTTCATGTTCTGTCATGCGATGTTGACCACCTTTTATTTCGTCTTTCTTAGTTACCTTCCATTGACTTTCTCGGGGATGTTATAGACTTCTTCGGAAAAAGCTATTACAGCAGTGTCCTCATCGACTTCTTCAGGCATGAATTCGACAGCACCATCGACTTCTTCAGGCAACGTACAGACAGCACCATAGACTTTTTCAGGCATGGTGTCTGCTGCACTATGCACTTCTTCGGATGGATCACCTACCGCAGTATCGCCATCGATGACTTCGTCAAGGCTTCGTTGTTGTTACTCTGACAAGATATTTGTCTACAGTCAAAAAGCATGAAAAAACTACTTGTGTGAAGGTTCCTTCCTGTGCTTTACAACTATGTGACAAGTGCAAACATCTGTTCAAACGCGGTGATAACCTAAAGAGACATAAGAAGAACTGTAAAGGTAGAGCTTCTGCAGATAAGAAACGATCTGTATTAGCTGTTTTCGAAAACCACGTCAATTGGATTCGACTTAAAATAATCAGCATTCACGGGTACTTTAAAATATTATGTGATTGAGAAAACATTGTTGGTACAAAAATACATATGCAGATTCTTTGTCCACATTAAGCAAAGGATAATCAATCAATTAACAGAAGAAGTTGAAGTAGGTCCCATATAGTTAAATGTTTGGCTGGAGTGTACATACGAAAAGCCAAAACCTTTAAATGAAGCCATTAGTCGACGAGCATTCAAGACTGCGAACGTAGCATTGTACAATGTTGATTGCATTCCAGGAGCTGTAGAGGCCTTGAAATAAAAATTTTGTCGTGAAGAAGAGGAATATATGGCCAAGGGTTCTGGTTAGACGCTTGCTAGCATAGTCTGTCTTGAGCTGCGTAGAAGCAGATTACATTCACTACGTGAAAAGTGAGTGTGTTGCTGTAAATACATAACATGAATGCATGGGAACTATAGAGATTCTGTTTTTTTATGATTGTTGTCTGAAGTGAAGTGTGTGTATGTATGTATATACACATACATATATATGATTTCAAGGAAAATCCAATATGGTGGTCACAGACAACGCCACCTATACTTTAAAAACATTAACAAATATGTCTGCCCCCTGGTCGCTAAATCGATAGCTTTCTTGGTGACAAAATAAGAAATTAATACAGTAGTGCTACTATGTTGAAAACAGGATCGAATATGGCTGCTGCCCGGTGGCTAAATAGATAAATAATACACTAGCACCACCTATGCTGTAAAATTAGCTTCGAAATGGCCACCTACAGAAATGCAAACAAATGTAAAGCGAAAGAAAACAAGATGGCAGTCAACGAAGGTGAAAGACAACCTCCAGCAATGTAAGTAAAGGACAAAAAGTTTAGATGGCATGACAAACATAGGCGAAAGAAAACGGTAGTTCATCTGGCGGTGAAATCGATAACTAATACAGTAGCATCACCTAGTCGATGAAAAAGTAACCATATGAAATCCAAGATGATGTGCTCAGCATAGGCAAGAGATAAACTACAACAACATAAACGAATGACAAAACGAAAAAAACGAATATGGTGGGTGGAGTGCAGAGGATGTAATGAGCGTAGAAGAGGGGTGGGGTAGGGGAATGTTAAGACACTGAGAAACATAAGCCCAAAGATTTAAAATTTAGATTTTATAATTAAAAAAAAAATAAAAAAAATAATCGTGTATAAATATTTTAGCATTTTTAGAGATTTTTGGGATTTTTTGGGAATTTTTGTGTTCAAAGTCAAAGGTCACTGGGATCAAGTTCAAAGGTCAAAGTCACCGACATCAAACATGGCGGTCAAAATGACTAACAGAACCAAGATGTCTGAATGTCAGGTTTGACTCTGGACCCTGGATCCTGTGTAACGATTTGGCGTACTCTATGCCTATAAAACCAACATGGTCGCAACTGCCCTGCCCTCGAAAAGAGAGCCTCCCAAATCTTTTCGATGGTTCAATAAGTGCCTTTCTGGGGCCTTTTTGCAAGTGGGAGGCTCGGTGCTTTTTTGAAGGAAAAACAGAAAATTTTAAGGAGAAATAGAAAATTTAAGGGATATGGGGAGATTTTGAGGGGAATTTTGTCAATTGTCAGGGAAGAAAGGAAATTTTGGAAAAAAGGGAAAATGGGAAATTCAAGATGGCGGTGGCTGGCTGTGTCGCTCTGGTCCCCCGTCCCCTTAGCACAAACTGTCCTAAATCTTACTACTTATGCGATTAAAATACTTTAATAATTCAAATGTAATCTAACTGGTTAGCAGAAGTATGCAAACATTCCAAAGCACTGGTTTACATAATCAGTATTCTAACTTCAAATGCTATCAACATAGTTAATGATATTCGTGTTGGGAGAAATGCAGTCCAATTTTGGGGCATGGAGTGGCAACTGCGCACATTGGGCGCGCAGTCTCCCAAATTTTCCCTCTACAGTAAATAGTGTCCCAGATAAAAATTAAAGATTTTATCTGAGGTTATTTATCAGCCAGTGCAGAACGTCATTCATTCATGCAGATATAGTTCACAGATTTTGCCCACGTTACTTATAACTGAGAAAAAGATGTATAAAGTTACGGAGCTGTAATGATTTTTGGTGATAGTTCTTTTTGAAGGCGCCACTTTTCCTGTGAAGTGTGTGTGTTCGAATAAGTGATAAAAGTTCCGTCTTCCTAAAAAAAATAATGCAGTATTTTATCGTATAGATCTTTAGGCTAATAATAGCACCACACCTTTTGTAGTATTCCTATAACCTGAGGTATCTCAACTTGCAATATGCATAACAATAATACATTATTATCAGACATTAAAAAAAAATATGTGTATGGAGTGTGGTGAATAAAGAAAAGGACCCAAATTTTTCGATTACGTCTTTCCAACATAGATGTGCATTTTCTTTGTTTGTATTGCCTGAGAAGGGGAACAATCCGACTGTGTACCGAGAGAATGGTACATTAAATCAAGAAAATCTTTCTTTAAATAGTTTCCAATAAATACACTGTTAAATGTGAACTGGGTGAGTGGTACACGAGGTTGTTTTGGAGGCTTAAAGTGCAATGGATGTCATCCATGTACTCACGAAGTGCGGTCAACATGGCTCAGCACTGTTCACATTACTGTAACTCAGTCTCGGTTCCTCTCTGTACGGTGGGGAGAATCATCTGTCTGCCCCAGCTTCTGCCGAACTGGTGGCTAGCGATTGAGTTGTGCCTCGCCCACTTTCGTAGGGAATTTGTAAAGGTGTGTATGTAGTCGACAGGGAAATTCCTTGTTAGGTTCCTGGCAGGGAGATGAGCTTAAGGACCGGTTGTGGCGATCCTCCAGGTAAGGTTAGGAGTTAGTGATTTATTGTGTATTACGATCATTTTTCCCGAATTCCACAACCAATCTGTCAGTTGGGTCTTCAGCCATTAGATTTTGTATTTGATGTTCATGACTATGAAAAGAACGTATTCACAGATTTTAGTGCTGGAAAGAAGTGCATGCCCAATTGGCCAAAGTGGGCCCTGGTACTCCATTCGCCTTCTGAACCAGTTGTCTCAAATTTATGGCATGACAAAAGAATTTCCCTTGAAAGTCGCGACTCGTTTTTCCCGAAGTTGGCACACATCTCAAACCCCTCATACCCACCTCATATCCCCACTCCCTTATCCCCACCCCACAACTCCAACCCATCGATCCCACCCCACAACTTCATCCCCTCGCTCCTAGCTCACCAGTTCTTTACTACCGTTGTATGTAACACAGCTGAGAACAATCAACCAAATAGCCGATTTAACATAGGAAAATCTCGTATTATTATCGCACCTTCCTGCATCGATATTAAAACTATTTACATACCGGACTGCAAACAATACATGTAGGGATTTAAGAGGATGGAAAAACGTAGTTAATGTTCAATACAGCGAATACACAATCATTGGTCGTCCAGGAGAGATGCGACGTAACCTGTCACCGAAAATTGTATGGTAGGAAGGATCCACGTCGTCGAACTGCACTCTATGTGTTAATAATCCCAGTGAAGAGCACTGTCAGTGCAGCCGTTCGCAGATGCCATGTGTATCACGCTGCTCCCAGTGTTGCAAGAGGCAAACACTGTGCCCTCTACGAAACCAGCAGGAATCCGTCTTGCACCATTGATAGTTAAAACTACTTTCGGGACCCTCTGTGGAAGATAAATACTCGCTATGAAAAGAGGTTGTAATCGCACGCTTAACCATTTGCTCTTGCGTCTTTGCGTGAAAGAGACATACACAGACCATGTTCAGGCGAGTCACAGACGGAAAGACTGCACGCCAGTTGTGCTCCTTGCGTGTAGAGGTGATGGGGAATGTGGCGAGTGAGCAAGAGTCGAACTTAAAAGCTCACGCATTTTGAGGTCTGGAATGCGCGAAAAAATATCAGGCAGGCGGAACCCTTAAGAAAAGTAATACTCTGCCCTGGCAGATTGCATAGCTCGCATGAATATAACCAAAACATTTCAAACTTTGTAGCTGTTTTTCTCGATATCATTTCACCTGAGAGGGTTACACAAAGATAATTTTCTTTGACAATTTAAACGCTGTGACGCGTATTCGTAATACAAATTCTTACCACAGCCGAGAGTTTTAAAGTTCTATGCGATAAGGGGGTTAAATTACCCTTCAAAGAAACAGAGATTACAAAATTCTATAAAAGAAACCCCATTTCCCTAATTTGTCGTCTAATCTGAAGTATTTCTGATAAAACTATTTTCAAGATGCTTACTTCACTTAATAATAAACAAAATAATGTAATATGTTTTGTTTCTCATTTTGCATATATATATATATATATAATGCACTTTCATCTCGGATTTCATAATATTCATGGATTAAAAATTCATATTCCATTAATTTGTTTTAAACCAATTTGATATGTCTCTCTTGAACAGTTCCCAAACTATAATTTAACAGCTTAATATTTAGTCACTACCATCACCCAAAACCGCAAATAAAGACAATCAGAAATGAATTACTTTAATTGTTTCATTTCTCATTCCATTTCGCCAAGCTTGGTTTAAATCGGTATCATAGATCCACAGATATGGTTCATAAAATTAAAAGTTTAATAAAGCTGGCATTTTGAAAAAGTGTCTGCTATACTGACATTAAAATAAAGTTTTACATTATGGTATATACAATTGTGTTGTAGTGTATATGCTACAGTAGTGTCAACACCTCAGCCTAAGAAACGTCTCGATAGACACATTATTTGCGCGTTTACGCTGAGTCACATCCTTGCGCAGTTATGTTATTTTCTCGGTTCGTCATGGCGTGATGGTAGGGTACGAACACAACTTGAACACACTTTCTTACATTTATTACCTATTGCCAAACTATTTTGAAGACTGGTTCGTCCATGCAGCCACGTAAAAAACTAAATCAAAGAAACACATGGAAAATAATGCTGATGATGAAATTTACTACGGAAAATACCACACAGCAAAGACGTTTGAAGAGTAATTTAGTAAAGAAAATTGCTAACAGCAGATTCGCAAAAACAACTGAGTAATTTAAACAGCGGTATCTGTGATTAGTTTGTTCATAATTACTACCCAGGTAGCAAACCACATATGGCCCATTGATGGTTTACAGTCGGATGCCAAGCCAGCAAACAGTTGGCATGAACCGGGCAGCATTCCTGATCTTGAAGTGACACCACTAACCAGCTATACTCTGCCCATAACTGGTCCAGGTGTTGTGAAAACAAATTGCCGAATTATGGCCCATGTGTTCACAACAGCAATGGCCCATCGATATACCATTTACAGCCATCAGGTTGCCTACTGATGGCTAGCCATGATTTGGCCATATGCCTAACACTATTCATATTTATTAAAAATAATTATTTTTACTATCAATACCAGCTATTATTTGTTTTTAATCTCCTTTACTTCACTGATAAACACATTATACGACACGACAATCTTATGCTTACCGCAGGAGAAGAGGGGTCTCGAGTCTACACCCCTTGCATCGACAGTCCAGAATGCAAACCACTACGCCACGATGTATTCTTGTGTTTAAATGAACTAATTAAGAATATATTCGGACGTGATTTAATAACAAATACTAAAATATAAATTACACCAGTTATTCCATAGCCTTGAAATTTACCATGCGAACAAATCAGTTTTTAAAAAGATTCAAATAAACAAAAATAAATCCTGTCGTTGAGAGAAATCTTTTTACAAGAATCGCAATATTAACCAAAAAACTTTCCTTTAATGTCATATTTCGCAGTATGTATGTCACCTGGATGCTATTTATCTGATTTAAAATGCAGTCGCCAGTTATGAATATTTTAGTGACGTGAAACCCTTTAATGTTAATTTACTTAAGGTGGTTATATATTGTTATTATTTAACTTCTCATTTTAATTATATGAACACATACATGTAAAATATTACATAGGCCTATGTCAAATTATTCAATACCTGTCACGAAGTCATACCTAATACTGTATGTACAGCATTTTGCCATATATATTTCCATCATTACATGATGCAAAATGAGTTTGATTAATTTTGCATATGTTTGCAGTACAAGTGTTAGTATTGACTGTACTGATACTTATAGACACACAGAAAAAACAGAAGATTGTAAAATGAACTTAGGTTAGGAAAGCTAGTACATCATATTTAGGCTTAGCTAATGAACTTCCATCTTAGAAATATCGGTTTTACAATTCATTTTTAAATGTGAAACTCTCAATTCAAAGTTAGAAAACTGAAGGAGCTAATCTTAAAATCGTTGGGGGGGGGGGGGGGGAGGTGTCATGCTTTTATGCAAATTTTCCTTGGCCAGAGTATATGTCATGGGCAAATTTAAGACTTAATTTGATAGCCATTACCGGTGTGTATTGAGATGTATAGTAAATTATCTTGAATGATTTGTAATATGCTACAAATACGCAAAATTACATTGGTTGTAAGTCCACGGTGGCCCCTCTCGCGGAAAACTGGGGAAATCTGGAAATGTCGGGGAATTCTAGTAACCAGGGCAAAATCTGGGAATCAAGCAAAAATTACAAAAATTAAATATAATATTTAAAGAAAAGACATTGAAATATGAAGTTTGTATGTTAAATTACAGAAATAGTTTTTTGGCTAACAAACCCGTGGGAATTTTTCTTAATTATTTCCAGATGTCAAGTTAGTATTTATCGTGAATGTGAATACGCTTTTTCCATCTCTGTAGTGCACTTCTTTGTGAAGTTAAAATTTTTCTTTGTGTTTTCATAGGGAGTTGAATATCTTAAGTGTCACAGGTTAAATGGTTAGTCTAAAATTATATTTAAAAATAGATATATGTGGTAATCTGTATTCAGTAAATGCTCAGGAAACCTTAAATTTTTTAGAAATATTAATTTTCAATTAGTTTATTATTCAGTAGCAGTCGTGTTAAATTTGTTAGATTTATATTCAATTTACATGCTCAAATCTGCGTAACAAAACGTCAACACTATATTTCTAGGTTATTCAAAACAAACTTAAATGAAGAACTGATATTTTCATGCCTTTTCATTAAAATAATGCAAGTTAATATGTAATACTTTATGCAGTTAAACAATTTTTCTGAATGTCTGCAGTAATCCAAGATATATTTAACAAATAAGAAATGTTTTTAGTTTACAATACATTCGGGATAAAACTGTATCTACACCATATCCACTTTTAAATCTAGCACCTGTGTACATGTGATGCAGCCTTCAGGGATTTTGTTCAGCAAGCAAAATTAGTTTTATTTCATGAAATTTAGGTTGCTGACTGTTTAATTCAATTTTTATGACTGCTGGACAACTTTTATAATCACATTATAAAATCTAATTAATAAATTTACAATTAGCAAAGGTTAAGCCAAAATGAACAGTCAAGGGAGAGGTGCAGATCTGGTCTGGAGAACCTTCGGAAGGCAGGAAAACCTGAAACTGAAACTGAAACTGAACTTTGAAATACTAAACACATTTTAGAAAGTATTTTTTGCATTTGTTTCATTAGTTTATTCGTTGTTATATCACTTAATACATGTTGTTTAACTGTCATTTTAAACATTGTTTGATGGACATTTTTACACTATCTAACTGATCCATCAGTCAAAAAACCACATCATTGGAAAACAGTGAAAAAAATGACTGATGAATCAGTGGAAAATGTCACTGAATCAATAAGTGAAGGAAATCTGGCATTTTTTCACCGATTAGCATATATGTTACGCGGATCTCAGCGCAATTCAATAATTCGACTAAAAATAGAGCAAATTTCTCATTTTCAAGCAACTTTTTCAAGTTTTCTGGAGGAATAATTTCTCTCTTCAATTCTATTTTCAAAACAAAGCAAATCAAAGCCAAAATCAAACTAATTTAATCCAAATCTGCAAGCTAAATTAAGCAACATTTTTTTTTAATTAGCGAGCACGGTCTTTTCCCAGTCAAATCTAAGCTATATTCATGCACTTTTAAATCTAAATTTAATCCAAATTTGCAATCTAAATCTGCAAGCCAAATAAATCAGCCGAAAAAAAGTATCTGAAAACTGTCAGTATCTGAATTTTATCCAAATTTAATTCAAATACGCAATCTAAATCTGCAATCACAAAATTTTCAGCTCGGCAATTCCAGGTCCTAAATATTTAGGACCTGGAATACCAGCATCTAAATTTAATCCAAATCTGCAAACCAAATCAGCCAGCCAAAAAAAAAAAATGTATCACAAAAATTGTCAAGAAAATTTGATGAAATTCTTAAGAGAACGTATGGTGTATAAATGTTCCATTTTTCATTTCTTTTAAGCCTTTATATGATATAAAAACTTGTTTCTCGTTTATTAATTTCAAACTATTTTTATCAAATATTCTTCCATATCGATCTGGTAATGTAATTTTATACTTACCACCTATAATAAAATTTATTTATTTTTTACCAAAATTAGAATCATAAATTTGAAAATCTGTAGCAGCAAACAATCTATCTTGTTAGAGATCTTGTAGTTTAGTGAATTCGTATGAATTGTTTGACTTGCTGAGTAGGGATTACAATAGAGAAATTTATTAAGATAAAAAAAAAAGCTAAAAGTTTATAATTTTGATGATTTAGATTGCAGATTTGGATTAAAAAATCCCTGCTCGCAGGGGTTTGAAAGATGTTGAAATTTTATTGATTTTAGCTTTAAATTTGCTAAATTTTGAGATGCAATTTGAAAGAGTCTCCAGAAAATGAGAAATTAACTAGATTTTGGCTTTAATTTGCTTGACTATTATCTAACTTAGTGCGCTGCGCTGGGATTCGCATTATATATCTACTCTGATTCATCGGTTAAACTCACTGAAGTGACTGTTGAAACAATCAGGTACTGCTAACAGACTGAAACAGTGAAATTCTCACTGATTCAGATTTATAGTGTACCTACTTACTCACATTGGGCGAGTTGCCTTTTCAATAGACACGACGTTACTCGGGGTTCCAACCAGCTTCAGCGGCTGCCCTCTTCAACATTAGAGGTCATGTGTAACCACAGACTATAGATGAGGTAGACTTATTTTCGTCTTCTGTTCATGTATTTAACATTGGATAAAAATTTCTCAGAAGAACTGCAAAATTCACATATATTTCAACAAGAACGTGCCCATTGTTTTTGTATACGATTTTACAACAAACCCAAGCTTTTACAAAAAAAAAAAAAAATTTTCTGAACTTGTTTTATCGCATTGGTAAAAACCTAATTAAAAGTGGCGTCTAGGCTGTTCACGATAAAATTAGTACTTTCGGAAGCCCTGCTTGTATGCACCTTGTGTATTCTTTCGCCTTATGCAAAATTTACATTGTCACGGGCCTCGCCACTTTATTCATGCGTCGGTCTATTGAAATAGTGAAATTATTAGAAAAGAAAACATTCCACTAATATGCTCATTTTTACTTTTCAATGCATATAAAAAAACAGAAAGCGAAGGAAATAATTTAAGTTATTAAAAATTGCTCCCTAATACTTTTTATTCGACATTACAATATGGAAATACTTTTACTCCATCGTTACCAACTTTACTGGACGCATGCCACTCAGTGCACCCTATAAAATATGTGCAGGTAGAAGCGGTGATTCTTTTCTAAGGTTGATTTTAAAAGTGTTCATTTTATCGTGAACAGACTTTACCAGCATATTAAACTTTTTTTTTTCAAGCTGTCTTCCCACTGACTGGAGTCGGTCGACAAGTTGTCGGATAATCAGTGCTCTGCAGGATGCATTACATAGAAAATCTCATCATATCTTGTCGTGCTCTATTGGCTGAATTTACAGAATCATAGCTCAACAACTGCGTGTATCCTGAAATTGGGATTATTAAGTTCCCTTGTTTTTATGCGCTAAACATAGCTCTTTTTTTCCGCGAGTGAAAATTTGGGAATATTCACTCTGATGCCAAAGGCGTCGGCGTTATTCCTAAGATGCGAACCTAGATAAACTCGCTCTAGGGACATGGTATACCTTGGCAGTCTTGGCCACGCCACTGAAGATAGCGACACGAGGTATCATGCCATATAATTCTCTAAAGGCTGTTCACGATAAAATGAGCACTTTCGAAATCAACCTTAGAAAAAAGCCACTGCTCCTAGCTACAAATATGTTAACGGGCGCCCTGAGTGACATGCTCCCAGTAAAGTTGACGACGTTGAATGGGAAAGTAGTTCTGTAACTTAACGTCGAATAAAAAGTGTTAGGTAACCATTTCAGCTAACTTAAATTATTTATTTCGCTTTGTGTTTTTTTTTTTTATGTCTAGAAGTGTAAATACGGGCAGATTTGTTAAATATCTACTTTCATAATAATTTCAGTTTCACTTGATCGACGCTCGAGTAAAGTGATGAGGCCCATGACAAAGTTAATCTTACATAAGGAGAGATAGTACAAAACGTACATACAAGTAGATCTTAAGCAGGGGTTTCAAAAGTGCTCATTTCAACAGCCTATAACGAGTTACATGCTCATCCCTCCCCCTCCTAAACTGTGCTTTGTTTACTTCGGCTCTCGTGTGGGAATCGTGCCGGACGATGCCGCTGGTAGGCGGGCTTTCTCGGGGATCTCCCGTTTCCCCCGCCTTTGCATTCCGGCACTGCACCATACTCACTTCATCCTCATCGGCTCTCTAGATCTCGAGGTTAAGAGCTACACAAATCTCTACACTCTCCACCCCCCTTCACATCGACTTTGCTTTTTAAGTTGTGAGCGGATCATTCACCACAAGTCATCATGATTTAAATGCCATCATCTACAAGGAAGTCAGCCTATTGAAATATTTCACACCTCGTCCTATTTAACTATCTAAATCCACTCATCATCTATACTCGTTCGAAAACAAATAACACGTGTGCAGCTTTTTACGGTTTACATATTGTACGGCAATATTGCAACAGTGGAAAAATTCAAACTAATTCAAAGGTGAACTTTTTTTGGGGAGAATTTGTGTACTCCTACGTGCGGCTCTGCCTGCCGGCATAAAGCAATCAAGAAAGCCTTCATAACTCCTGGACGGGCTTGATACAGACTTCGCTGTTTCATCTTCTGAGGAAGACAAAGACTTGAGTTCCAGCGGAGAATATGACGAACACTACAGAAGGAACAAGGCTATTTAAGAATTTCTTTGAGTTTTTCGGAGATTATTTCCTGGCCCGACACAAGGTATAGTATTTCCATAGTATCCTCGTCGTACTTACAAGCTTCTGTGGACAGTCGAGGCCCTGGCTACTGCTCACGCGCCACTTATAGGCTGTTCACGGTAAAGTGAGCGCTTTTGAAGCCCTGGTTACTTTAAATTTCAGACATATTTAATCCTTTTACCACCGTTTTTAAGTAAATATTGCCATGCAAGTAATAAACACAGTTTGTATATTCCACATCACTCGGAAGTCAACGTCAAAAGCTAAAATATAATATATTTATTGACTATTATTCCAAATGAGAGGGCTTCCAAAAGTTATCTCTTTACTGTGAATAGCCTATCTTACCAACTATCCTAGGTATAACACCTAGTAAATATATACTCGTTTTATTTATTATTTTCATAAATTTGATGTTCGAGATCTGAGAACAGTCATACGTAATTTTAGATCGTAAATTGGTTTATGAAACCTAATAGCTATACATTGTTGCAGTGAAGATTATTAACTTATATATTTATTATTGTATGTCAAAAGTTTATCTGTCTTCAGAAAATTCAGTTACACTTGTTTACACGTGATATGACCGAAGTTTAATTTTGAATAATAAATTTAAAATAATTTAATTTTGTTAGAGAGAGAGAGAGAGAGAGAGAGAGAGAGAGAGAGAGAGAGAGAGAATAGAGAGAAATGCCAATATTTTGTTATGTTCAGAATTATAATTGTAAGTATGTAATGCGATACTAGCTAACCTATGAGGATAAACGGATTTTAAATGTGATATTGTTGGAAAATTCTATTTCTCGGCGAATGTTTTAAATTATTATTGAAGAAGGATAAGCCATATTGTATTTTTTTTTTTTTCGTCAGGGCAGTGGTGATCTGAGGTAATCATCCAGCTAGGAATTTGATTTGACTTGTTGCTTAACATGTCCGATTTGCAATAAACCGCGCGTGTACATTTTTTCGAAGACGTGGCGCGATATTTTCAAGAATAGAAGAAGCACGTGTTAATTTATTTAGTATGGTTTTTGTGTTCATTTTAGGTACGTATCAGTAAGAATTAACTTGTAACTAACATATATAATTTCCTTACAATGTCACATTTACACTCTGTTAGTGCATAAATAAAGTTAGATGGTCATGGCGGAAGAACACAAAGTGAGAAAAGAATAATATCCTAAGCAGAGCTTTCAAAAGTGCTCAGTTAAGCACGAACAGACTACATTATTGTCATAAGTATGGCGTTGGCTTAAACCATTCGTACCCGTTGTGTACACAATTGTGTATAATCCATTCACGGTAACTTCACACTTTTCTGAAGCCCTGCTATAGTTCTACTTCCAGGATAATCCTCATCCTCATGAACCGAAGCTTAACTAAGTGTAGAAAATTTCACCAAAGGACAACGGACTGAATTCGTGCAAACTCAGTTGTAACAATATGTTGAATAAGAACTATTTCTTACTAGGTGCTGCCAATACACATGTTTTCTCACTGTTTTATTCACATCTATTATAAATTAAATATGATAATTGATAAGTAAAATATATGGTGCAACTTCAATTTAACGAAAAATAATAAATATATATATATTAACAGATGTATAAAACGCTTGTGATATATGGCATGTTTAAAAAAATAACTAAACACGTGATACATGGTGTGATCTTTCAAAGGTTCGATTAAAAAAAAAAAAACGTAATGAAACCGCGAACAGACTATATATACACACACGAGCATAGTCTGGCCATCGTTGTACTCTGCAAGGCTCAATGCCAAATGATCTTTCCTGGTAATTAATTCGTAAAAAGTCTTACTGTTGTAAGTTACTAATGGTTCGTAATACTATACTCAAACACAAAACCTACAGTTCCTTGATTGTGATAACTAAAAAAAAAAAGTGTTGAAGCAGCTTAATTACAGCGTGCAACAAAAAATTTCATATTCGCAACACCTGGAAACATAATGTGGGCATGAAAGGGTTAAGTTATTTGTCTAACCTCACGAAGCCGCCATGGAAGTAATTAGCAGCCACATAGTGCCGCACCAATCATATCTCCTTAAATGCTCTAATGTCTCCATACCTCCCATTATATATATATATATATATTCGCTTTCGAGGAGGCACAGTAATACGGGCGACAGTAACACGCGCGCCCAGTGCCCCATCGCTCATACGCGCAAAGCGCTGAATAACCGTGCAGTTCTTCAGTCATCGTGCTTTCCTGGGCAAATTACATCTGCAACAGGGGGACTTTGTTACACGCGAGGAAAGCCCATAGATGTAACTACGACCGTACGGTTTTACTTTACTCATACATCTTAAAGATGTATGCCTACTGCGTAGGCAAACTGTAAAATTTGCGACCTTCTCCTCCCCTCCTTTTCATTTTCACGATTTTTTTTTAATGCACGATAAAAACAAAACTGAGGCTATGTTCAATCTCGGTGCAATGTGCCCTTGAACACTTACTCTTGATCCCTTCATGAGATGCATTCCTTAGTTAATTCGGACGCATGTGTTCGTTTCCACCTCGAGTTTTACTCTGTCGAATTTGGCTCTACGAAAGTTTGTTTTGTTTTTGTGACGTTTGAAAGTGTTTTCCGCGGCCGTGTAGAGTTGTAAACACAAAATAAACACAATCAAATGAAGTGTTTCAAACAGTTGCCGATCGAAAACTATCTAGGGCTCAAGAAGGGCAAGTTGCTTGTGCCCTTGGCTGAAGGGGACATTCTAGGGTGCGTAATGTGCGCTTGGTGTGAATTCGGACAGCGGCAATGTGACGTCACATCCGGGATGCACTTTTCAAGGGCACGAAGCCAGATAAGGGCCCTTAGCTGGCGAATTCGAATACAGCCCGTAGGTGTTTGGATTTTGTTTTCTTTTTAAACTTTTCTTTGACAGGAAGTCCTATTCCCAGGACATTTTACTTGCTGAGATACGCGTTAACGCGCGAACAACGAGTGTACAGAACATATGCCCGGACTACTGTCTCTGTAGTTTGTGACGCGATGCTCAAATATAGTCCATTCACGATTACTTCCAACGTTTATGAAGCCATGCTAAAGTTCTACTTTCAAAATATCCATCCACCTCATGCAAACAAGGCTTAAACGAGTCTAGGATATTACACCAGAAGGACAACGCACCACATTCGTGCGATCTCATGGTAGTAACATTCTGCATAAGAACTATTTCTTACTAGGCATTACCAACATACCTATTTTCTGTCTATTTTATTCGTATTAATTATAAATGAAATATTAGAACCGATAGATAAAATATAAGTAAAAGTTAAACTTAACCAAAAATACGGCACTTTTATAGTAACGTAAGTGCAAAGTTTTTGTGATATACGACATATTCAAGGAACAAACAATCACATTATACACGGGGTGTTTTTTGAATGGTTTGATTTAAAAAGTGCGAAGAAACCGCTGTTATGATTGTGTGAAAGAGCCGTAACTTGAAATCCTTGTATGAACCCGGCATCACAACTTCAGTAAACCAGGACGCCAGAAATTAAAACAGCACATTGCAAAAGAAGGGCCTACAGCGATATCCCCTTCCACCAGCCGGCAATCGAGGACAGCTACGTTTAAACAACGCGCCGATATTGGCCACTGTAAGGCAGGGCCCTAAATCTATCCACATCCGACCAGCAGCTAGGGAAGATCACGACAAGTGTGTGTGTGTGTTAGTGTGTGTGTTGTGTGTGTGTCTGTGAGCCGCCATCTGATGATCAGCCAGATACAGCCTCCGGCATCAAGAATAAGTTGGAGGCTGTCCGACTTAGATATAAAGAATCATGGCATGCGGTGTGCTTAACTTTAATTAATAATTACGTTAGTATTATTAATTGAGTTGCTCCCCGTTACTGTGTCTCTTTCTGTATTGTATTATCCGTGTCTCTCATATCATGAATAAACCTCCTCAGTTACCAGAAAAGCTCTACCATTGACTATAATTTCAGCTACGCCCTTAAAACCTTCTTGTATGGATATGACCTTAAGTTAAAATACATAACACAGCGAATAGACTACAGCAGGAGCGCCGCGCCTAAAGCAGCGACGGGCAACCCAAGTCGTTCTACTCGGGGAAGGCGTGGTGCTGAAGCCGGAGGAGTGAGGAGGAGGTTATGGGGGCTCGAGTAGGCAGCGCGCTGGAAGGGGTGTGGGGGATATCGGAAACAGTGCGCTGCCGCGCCGCCATGTTGGTTTACCTGCGGGGCTGCGTGCGCGACGGCCGAGAGTCCAACCTCTTGGAGACAGAGACAGTTCTACAGGTGCCTAACTGCCTGCGGCTACGTCTGCAGTTTTCGAGGATTCCGGCCACAAATGTTTACATTTAGTCAGCCAAATATTCTTTTTTTTTTTTTTTTAGTGCAAGAATAAGGTCAGTAGTTGACTAAATGATTTTTCATGAAAAAATCCAAACACATATACCCTGAACATAATGCACATTTGCCGCAATTGGAATTTGCTAATTTTAATGGCCATTTTATGAATATTTTGGACTTTTGAGTGTCAGCCGCGTTCAAGTCCCTGAAGATGGTGACTGCAACATCTGCCAACTCACTGGAATTTGTTTTTTTCGACAACAAAGTGGCTTAGTTCCAAATTCCAAGAAATAGTACCAGGTTGTTCGCAAATAAATTGCAGTGTTCTTACATTACACTAATACTGACTTTTGTAATGAAGTTGACATATCTGCATCATTCACATAGTCTCCATCTGCAGGGGCATACATATGCCTACGATTCAAAAGGATCTTTATTCCTCTGTGAATATACGGTGCTCCTGTGAGGCACGCAGGAGGTGCCTTCTGCACGATCTCGATTTCTGAATAACCTGTCCTTCTGAAAGTTACTAATATGATAAGCATGCGATTATCTGATAGTGGCAAGTCGGGGGAAAATGGAGGGTTTCGGGATAACTTAATACCTCAGGCCACTCAGTTTCTGTTTCATATTGTTCCACGCGGTCGGAGATGCAGTGGCTTTTCACAAAGGAATGTTTACAAAGTGTGCCCGTCATGCCTATCAGAGAGCGTGCCGATTCCGACCCTGGGTATCGGGTGTCTTTCATATAACATTGAAGGAACGTTCTGGTCATTAATACTGTCCTAGCTTCTCTCGGCGTGACCCAGGGTGTGTTGAACTTTCCAGATCAAGGCCAGCGATTGTATAAAAGTGCAACGGGCCTCCGAGCCGGCAGTTTATGAGAGTCGGGAGTCTGGGCGATTGTGCGACGAACTAGAAGAGCAACAAGTAGCACCGGAAAATCTGCGACTGCGAGCATCATAGCAGTGAAGGGTACGACTGGCAGGCTGGACTATTGGACTGGAAGCGTGATGGAAAGACATTACAAATGAAGGTAATAGACATAATTAACTTGTTTTAATGATGAATATGAATTAATTGATGGTAACCAAACAGAGACATTGAGAAGGACGTTTATTTGGGTTGAAATAGGCATTAAATATTGCGCTCACTGAGAAATAAAAAGAGTAATATGTAGTGGACATAGATAATTTAATGCTGTAAATATTAGCTCATTGAATAAATTAAAAAATAAAAATTTAGTTCTTTTATTTTTATTAAGACCTCCGTCCCTCACGAACTTAGATACACATCTCAGGCGTCTGTGTAATAATACATTTACCAAGTGAAGTTTGGCTATGTTTTCAGAGAGCAGAACCCTTCAAGTGTACCAAGTATAGGTAGGCACTTATCATAAAACTGTCGGTGCATTTTCTTTATTTCATGCACAGTACCAAACAGCGATAATAGTTCTACAAAGCCGATCACATTTGTAATGAGAAACGTTCGGTGTTGTCTACCACACTAACAAGAAAATCTATTGTGATGTCGACCTTGGTTTTGGAAAGTGTTTGTGACATTCACCAACGTCCAGCCACTGTCCACTTTGCTTGCGATTATCGTTCAGGATTCACTTCTTACAACACATCACTATACGATCGAGTGACGGATCATTGTTATTACATATGCCTGACTGCTCCGTCAGTTCACGCGGTACCCAGTCTTCCATTTTTGTCACCTTCTCTTTTTGCTGTTTGAACTAAGGACGTATAAATTCTAGGCACACTCCACATTTGTCTGTGAAGCATCCTTATCAATTTTAGACTTGTGTTCTGTACTTTCCTCAATGGAAAGATTCTGGCCACTGGTAAAAAAGTTTCAATCCAGTGACGCGCTGTCCGTCCTGATGTTTTTACGCCCCATGTAAGCTTACTCGCCTCATTTTGATAACTTTTCGTCGCCGTACATCCTAGTTTGTACTAATATAAAAAATCACCTATAAATAACCCCGTGCCAACATGTTTCACATAGCATTGCAACACGTCCTGTGATGTGACACCTACGGCTACACTGCAACAAATGATGTGAATGCTTTCTGTTAATGTGACCTTTACCGATATAACTCAACCATCAGCCCCGTGCAGTAAGAACGTTTATATATCTCGTGACGTTCGTTTTCCTTCCCCACCAGATTTTAATTTCCAGCGAGACATATTGCCACCTCTTCAGTGGTTAATGAAAATTTGACTGTTTCTTTACAAAGTGAAGTTGGAAATGATACACCCTGATTTGTCCTCATGGTCACCCAGAAGCCTAATAACCGGTTCGCTAGTGCTTCTTTCTGAATAACACGAGGGCGGTGCGATCTGGTCCTCTTCTTTGCACGTGAACTTGAGATACCCGGCTAACTTATCGAGTATGAGAGTGTAATTGAATGGGTCAGGTCAAGAACTGCCTAAGTGACCATTCCGTTCTACAACCAACGGTGGATGTTGTGAAGGCAAAAGTAACCCAAGTACAAAAAGGTTGACTGGCTGTAAATGAGAAATAAAATCAAGTAATGAAATACTAGCTAAAAAGGCTAAAGGAGAAGAGCATGTTGTATGGAAAGGGCAACTGGTTCCTAAAAGATCAACAGGATCAGACTGTGGGTAAATTTACTATTTATATACTAAGTTAGGCTAGGCATGTCTGGGAAAAATACTTTAGGCTATAGGTCTATGCTCAATAAACGCCAGCTTGAGCTACCCTATTACTGTGAACTACCATAAATCATTTAAAATCATGTACCGCAAATAAAATACGTTTCTACTATCAATAACATTCGACTTAGAGAAACTTTATTACTATGAACTAAACAATGTTACAATAAACATTATGCATCTTGTTGTGTTTGTGTGGCGGTTTAAGATCTTACTTGGTTTATTTGAAAACTCATGAAACCTGTATTAGATTGTTTCAGATGCAAAAAAAAAATGCTTCGACAAACTGACTGACAGAGATAAGCAACAGTTCTTCAATAGTTCAATGATTTGGGTTAAAAGTTGGCTCAAGACGTTTATCTACAAGGTGGCATACGTACGTTACCTGTCAAAATGAAGCGGCCAAACGCTGTCACCCATAAGTCAGCATCTTATTACTATTTTATTAGTAAAGGAGTTGAAGAGGTAAGCGTTTGTCGCAAAGCATACTGTAGCCTCCATGGTGTAAAGGAAGGAAGAATCAAACGATTGGAAAATTAAAAATCGAGGGATGCTGTGCCTATGGATGGTCGGGGCAAGCATCACATTAGGCCTAATGCATAAAGTGAAGAAAAACTCGATTTAATTAAAAGTCATATTAAACGTTTTCCCACATACCAGACACATTACAGTTCTAATGTGACATACTATCTCTCCAGCGAGTTGTGTGTTGCTAAAATGCACCGCCTCTTTTTGGAAAACCTTTTCCCATGCTGCTTTGAACATGTAAAACAAGGTACCGATCATGATCAAGTGTGCCCATACATGTATATAGAAACTACTATATTTAGCATTTCAATTAAAAATTTGGTAGGTCCAAGACCTATGTCTGTAATCTTTACGAAGAATTGAAATGTGAGCTCAGAACCAAAATGAATCAACAAGAAACGAATACTAATGAGCATCGTCTAAGGCTTCATAAAGTAATGGCGAATGACTTTTACAGTAACTTAAAAATAATACAGGAATTTGTTACAAAAGATCCAACATTTGAGTGTGTAGTCTTTGATTTCATGCAGCATGTACCAGTACAGCATTTGCCTGTAAATAAGGTATTTAACCTTAGACAGCTATGTCTGTACATCACCATTACTGCCAAGGGGGTGATTAAGTGTATTTTTACATGTGGCGCGAATGTGACGTAGGAGATGGTGCGAACGAGGTCATATCTAGTTTAAACTATTTTATACAGAATAAGGTAGGGGCTCAGTGCACACCTTCGGCTGTTTAGTGATTCAAGTACAGGAAAAAACAAGAACTATGCAATGATGCGATATCTAATGACAGTAGTTTACACGTCAAGATTGAAAACTGTTCAACATTGTTTTCCTACTCGAGGCCACTCATTCCTTCCATGCGATAGAGATTTTGCAAAGCTTGGTAGGCTCAAAAAATCGAAAGAACAAGTAGGTGTTCCTGGGAAGTGGGTATCATATTTTGGGGAAAACAACAATATTACTGTGTTCCCAGATATTCAGTTTTTTTACTTTGCACAACATTTTGTGTCTTTTTAAACTGTTAAATCCAAAGGTGAAAGTTTTGCTGTGACCATGTACATCAAAGGAAGCAACAATGTCCACGTTTCTCTAACGTCCGGACTTAGTTTAATTTGCTTAAAGGGGGCCATTCTTTTACAGAGCCAGATATGCCTACAAACAGGATGTACAATGGCATCTTTTCAGTTCCTATCAAGAGTGATAAATCGAATGACGTAAAAAAAACTGGAGAGTTACCCAACTCCGAATGAAGTTGACTTCTACAACATTAAAGAAAAAGTACTTGAGCCTGGTCAGAGACCAGAAAATGAAGAAGATGCGCTAGAGTAGGCTAAGAAGCCCTGTAGGTCTTCTTTTTTCAACTTACTGTGTTAGTTACTAAACAAAAGTATCTAGTTTCATTTTGTAATCTATTAAAAAAACTTTTCACTTTGTTCTTGATATAGGCCTAAGATACAATCACACAGTACATCTTGTGATTAAATATAAAAACCTTTGGAATATTTTTACCAATTAAATTTCTTTCAGTATGACAAGTTGTATTATATAACACGCACAAACAAATGGAATGAATTTTTACACACTGTCCGGTGTGAAGAAAACCTGAACTTATAGGAAATAGTACGCACGTCACAGGCCCAAGTCAAGAACCGACCAAGTACACAGAGAGAGAGAGAGAGAGAGAGAGACACACACACACACACACACACACATATATATATATATATATATATATATATATATATATATATATATATATATATATATATATATATATATATATATATATATATATATATATATATATATATATATATATATATATAATATTCTAGCATTTACGGGTGAAAACTAATACACTAATAAGTTTGTAACATACATCAGTAAAACCAAGAAATATGTCAAGTTTTTCGAGGCAATATTAACAAAACCACACAGTTTTTCGTGTTTCCCCAACAATTGTCTAAACGTTACATAGGCACTTCTTGACCTGATCCATTCAATTAAAGACAGAGGGTCTCGCACCATTGCGAGCCACCCCTGACCTTTCAAGGTGACTCCAAAACGACGAGCGACTTAAAAACCCAACAGTATCTCTAGTCCGCCGCTTCTAGACGCAGGTAAACGACCTGGACAATCGGATGCTCCCATCGCAAACAACAGCGAACATTCCTGTTCGGTTTCGGATGCCCCATGGTATTAAAACTCAGTTGGCTTTCTATATGTTTACATTAATACCATTTTGTGCATTCATGATGAATGTTAAATTTTAAAACCAATAATTATATAAACCTCTTAACGAGTGTGACTAACAAGCCGGCAGCCGCGAACTTCCAAACGGGGAATCAATGTTAAACGAAATTCCGTCTCATTGGGTCATTTTTTAAAAATAAGTATTTCAAACGAAAAATATTCTACTTGAAATTTCTTAAGTAATTTTGCTTTGTTAAGACATCCTGCCGATGATTTAATTAAATATAATTTTTTTAATGTGCATTGAAATTTACTTGTAAAAAACGAATAAATTATATATATATATATATATATATATATATATATATATATATATATATATATATATATATATATATATAGAGTAAAAGTATTTAGAGTTTTGAGAGACAAACTTTCCCCTCAACTGATCAAACTAGGGGAAATTAAAATATTTACAATAATAGAATCAAATTTGATATTCCTATAGGAGATGGAGTTTTCTTTTCCAAATGATGCTTATGTTTTGAACAATATTGTTTACTAAAAAGAGGTAAAGAAGGACATGAGGCAAAATATGATGAATCAGATACTATTGATGTTTGTTCTAACTTTTTTCCTTTCCAGTTTTCCAGAGTAAAATTTTCAGAACATGGTCGTATTGTTGAAACTGTCAATAATCCAGGAATAACATCAACAATAATGAATATTTTGTTAAGATCACCAAGTGAACAAAATTATTTAGAAGTTACTCGTGTTTATAATAAATTACGGGAAACATCTGTTCATAGTGAAAAAACAAATGAAATAACTATCCATTGAGATATCTGTTTGGTTTTATTAGAGATAACAATGAAATTTACTGGAAAGGTGGTTATAAAATTACTTTTATTCGTAATACAACTGATGACAATTGATTATCTGTTTATCAACCTAAGAAAGAGGATTGTTCGCTTGATGATTATGCTGACCCCGGTAGAATTGTTATTAAAAAATTAGAAATTATGTGGCCTATTGTTGAATACGAATCCAACACAGCCCTTGCTTTAAAAAAAAAATATATACAAAAACCCTACAACTCCTATTAGTTTTGACTATCGGCAATTTTTAGAAAAAGAAGTTCCTGCTGGTTTAACTTTTTTTAACTTTGAAATAAAATATCAGTTTAATAATTTACAATTTGATATGCCAGATTTTGTAATTGTAGGTTTGCAAAATAATAGAAAGAATCGTTCTGAACGAACGTACACACATCTATTTTTGATCACTGTAATGTAAGAAATACGGATGTTAAGAATAGGAGAAATGAAATTTTTCCAAAAGAAAATTGGAATCTAGATATTGAAAATGGTCTTTGTGATAAAATATTTCTTGCTTATAATTATTTTAGAAATTCAAAAACAAAACTAGATACTATATATAAAAATAATGAGCTATATTATAAACCAACTACGAACTTTGATGGAGGTGTCAATTATTATTCATTTTGAGGTCGAAGATCTTTATATCTTATTGATTGTTTATATAGAAAACTACTACAGTTAAGAAAAACTAAACATTAAAATTTGTGTTGATTTTATTAAAGCTGTTGTAGCAAAAGCAGTATGTAATGTTATTTCAATTAGTAAAAGAACTCTAACTTATTATTATTTGAAAGAAAGAATTATTGAAGATATGTAAGATTTTAATATTATTAAATGGAAGAAACATCAAAGTGTTTCGATACTATGATATAAATTCTTAGATATATAGTTAAATTGCATAATAGAATAAAAAATAATTTTCTTAAATCTAAATGAGAGTTTATTTCTCTTAATAAATTTTTCTTTATAAATAAAAATGCGATCTTATCTTTTACCTTGTAGTTTGACTAACATTTTAAAAGATGATCTTGGTTCAAAGCCGCATTCTTATAGATTAGATAATGCATCTGATGAAATAAAAGAATTAGTTTACAAATTTCATTCAAATTTGCAAGACAATTATCACTCTTAGATAACATTGACGATAAATATGAACTTCGAGAAATAGGTGAAAATCTGGAGCAAACAGAAAAAGTTTTTAAAAAATTAGTAGAGCTTCGAATATAAACTATAATAAATAATAAGATAATATTTCATTTGATTTTTAGCTTATTTTGCTAGTTTTTAGCTTAAAGTTTGCTGTTTCTAACTAACACAATTCCTACACGACCATTTTTGGACAAATTGAAAAATTTGCTTGTTTATAGCATGTTTTTGAGAATCGAAAATTGGAGTCAAATGGGGTTTCTAGAAACTTGAAAATGATAAAAAAAATTGCTTAAAAGTGATAAAAAGTTGCTCGAAAACGATAAAAAGTTGCTTGAATTTTGGTTAAATTGCTTGGTTTTTCGATGAAAGGGTGGGGTTGTCCAGGATCGGCATTATACATCTACTCGCCGGAATGAAAGGGTGGGGAAACGGGAGAACCCCGAGAAAACCCGCCGACCAACGGCATCGTCCGGCACGATTCCTACATGCGAAAATCCGGAGTGACACTGCTAGATGTTCAGTGTTTAGAATTTTTGTAATTTAGTTTCCTGTTGTTGAAAGGAACATACTGTAAATCAGTCTCAACAATTATATCAGGCTAACATTGTTAATGCGCGGTTTATTCTAATTAAGAAAACTTATATTTCCGTGCCCATATTGTGTTTGAGATTAATTGTATATTAATAATTTATAATAATAGCTTATCGCATTGTTAACATTACTGTTCTCGATACTTCAGTTATGTGCAACAAACTGATTCAACTGAAGTTAAATTCTAAAAACCTTTGTTAAGCCAGCAATTGGCTAAATACACTACTAAAGGTTAATAACCACAAGAAGGGAAGACAGTTTGTAAAAAATCATTTGCGACATTTTTGAGACTCCTTGTAGAAGTTAACTTAAATAAATACTTTATGAATAAAATAAATATAACAGACGTGTACTTTTTTTCTGTAGACAATACAATATTCTTTTTAGGGTATTCGATAGTGTAAATTTTTTACCACAAAATTACAAGCAACCTTACGAGCAAATGTAATATTTCACTGCAGGGAGTTACTTAAAATTCAGTTCACTATATCTTTCATAGTTTTCCGTGGATGAATGGACGAATTGATTTCGGTGTAACGTCCTGCGTGATACAAACGTAAAAATACATACACAGTAAGGGTGGCGCCTACCAGGATGTATTTAGCGAGTCGCAGGTCTAGAAGCATAGAAGCACTAAGAGCAACACATGCACACGCAATACATGCCACGTGACAGGAAATTAACTACTGTGCAACATTTTCGACACTAGAATACTTTTTTCTAAAGAGACTATTATTCTATGGCGAAGTAATAAAGTAAAAGATCGTAAAACACACGTTTAAGCAAATTTTACTTTAAAAATACATATTCGTGAAATAAATAGAAACGGAAATTAGTCCTCGGATATTAAACGTTCCTTAAATTCTATTCGAAAGCAGGCATATTAAAAAATATTAAAATACTTTTTAATGTTTTTTTTTTTTCCTGAAGCTCTGCTAATCGTTCGGAGGATTGGGAAGGTTGCATCCGTAATTTTCAATTTATGTTCATGATGTCCAAGTTTTCATAACGAAGTTTCATATTTAACAAATTTTTTAATACGACATATTAGGTAGGTTCCGTCGAATTTCGTTCTTTGAATGTGAAATTGAAGATTCTTAGCTACGAAAACTTATTCTCTTCCTCAGTGCTGAAATTATAAAGTAAAACTATTTTTTCTGTGTATCTTCACTTGATTATGAGAAGTAGGAGCTGAACTTGAATTTCAGAGAGTTAACGACTTCTTATATCATAATATAGATAACCAAAGGATGGCTATTCCCAACTCACATTCGGTATGTCGTATGTTCCATGCCAGCAGACTACACCTGGATATTTTTACACATTATACATTCCTTAAGTAGTTTATTAGCATTGGCGAAGACGGTAACAAGCGTCATTGCATAGACGGAAATGTATATTATTATTTATTATGTGTTGGTCATTACGAAGTTAACGATTTAAAAAACCAACCAACGAACTCACTGAAATATTTTGTTTTACTTTGTATGCATAACCTCAGTGAGCTTTGCACTGCCTCAAGTACAGAACTCTATGAAAAATGGCCCTACAACACCACAAAAAAAAAAATAGAAGTAAAACTGCTTAAAAATCACATACAAAAATATTTGTGTATGGATAACAAAACAAGTCAAAATTCGCTCAAATAAACGACGGTATCAGGATCAACAACTGCTAGTCAAGGTGAATCAGTTACACATCAGTCGAACAGAGCATACTATTATAAAGCAAGGCCCAGCACTAATCGTTTAAAACAAATGTTACCCTTAACAGAAAACAGAGCGAACTGCATTATCTCAACTGGAATTTATTTATCATCCAGTTATTTTATTAAAATTTCAATGTAACTGTAAAATAAGAAGGTTAGGCATAAAATATAACTATTAATAAAAACACAACACGAAAGAGACTGCGTTTACATTTCACAGGTTAACTATCATCAATTCACCGAATGTGGCTGAAACATGGGTAAAAGTTACCGAGTGAAAAAAATATCGCGGACAAGTGGATTGACGTATTAAACCCCGAACGTACTTGTTATTACAAATTAAATTTGAAAAATTGAAAGTAAGCACGACATAAAATGAATGTTCATAAAAATGGTTTCTAAAAACTCGGAAACCGTTTAGAAAAAGTTAAAAGAGAGCTTGGTGAATTAACGCGCGTCCGATCGACAGAGAAGAAATTAAAGACCTTTGCAAAAATGTTCGGGCTCGGCGTTTGCTAGGAGTAGTCGAAAAGGCGTGTACAGTTTGCAGTGGAATATATTGTAAAGCTGACTTTGTTCGTTGGGAATTAGTATGCTCAAGTTTGTTTTAATCCAACACTACACGTACACAAAACCCTTACAAAGTTTTTTTGTACGTCAAAGAAAACCATTTCTTTGAGGCTTTTTTGTTTACAGTAACACAATATTGCTTTAATTCAAAGAGAAGCTTACAGAAACAAAGGTTGCTGCTAGCACATGTTTTCTTAATGCGTTTTTGTTTTATGGCATGTTGCCTTCCTTTACGGCAAAAAAAAAATTCTTTGAGCTGCTTTTGTTCGCAGTAAAAAAATATCCCTATATACCAAAGGTATTGGGTGTAGCGATATAAAAGATTTTCTGTTGTCCATTGTAGTTTCCAGTCCGTAACTGTTGGCCCGACACGAACATCACTAAACCAATATATTCTGCAGTTACGATATTGCGTTTTGGTGTAAATAGTTGTGAAGAACCTTCACTTTTAAAAATAGAATTTTAGGCGTCAATATAAATTGGCGTAGTTACTGTTCGATAAACATACTGTATGTAAAGTGGACGGAAGGACTGCTGGGCAAATTCTTTATAACTGTTTTAATCGTGGTGGTATACGTCGTTACGAGTAAGATGAGTATGAAACTGTAAAATACACCATGAATACCTATACTTCAGAGCATTGTCTACCAGCTGGCAGATGCAACATTTAAATAGGAAATCCCATGTTAAGGAGATTTCGCCTCAGTGAGAAAAAATAAATAAATAAAACGTATTTTTCACGAATTTAAGGAGAAGACTACTACTACTAGCGTATGTTTTCAATACAGAGAGCCAGCATGTACTTTGTTTTGTACAACATGCATTTTAAAAATGCCTTGCATACATTGATGGGTAACGATTCCACAGACGATTATGACGGGACAGTTACTACTGATGACGGAATGAGCGAATGAGAAACCTACGAGATTTGGTAGTCAGTATGTGAGTAATGTACACTTGCAAGATGTTCGCGTGAAATCGACGAACTTCAGAATTAACACTTGTCGGCTCTCAATGCTGATGATGACTGTGCGACCCCTACAAAGTAAAGTAAACTTGATATTGAGGATGAAACAGGAAGTGAAGACGATCATGAAGACAGCATTGACGATAATGACTATGAAGTCTGTCTTGGGTGGAGTTAGTCTAGGGCATTATTAGTCTTGGGCTTTGTTAGTCTTTGGTAGAGTCGGTCTTGTGTTCAGTCAGCCGTTAATTTCTATTGTTAGTCGGTATATTCCCTTGATGTGACCAGCTAGTAGTTGGCAATTGTATGGACTGCGATTTTTATCGATTTTTCGAGTTTATTGTCATGGGGTGGGGCCAAGGTCAACAACCAACGTGGTGGCTAAATCAACAGCTTCTCTGGCGACGAAATCGATCATTAATACACTAGCGTCACCTATGTATTGAAAATTAAAACAAATACAAACAAAAAACAAGATGGCTGCACACGACGGAATGAGCAAAGGTGAGGGAGGTGGAGGCATGTCGACTAATTAACCAATGAGAAACATTGGTAGCGGGTTGAACGAGTGTAAGTAATTAACCAATAAAAATACTTTCAGGGAGTAAAGCGAACACAAATAATCAACTAATGAGAAATATTGGTGGATGGAATGGAGAACCTACTAATTAACCAATGAGAAACTTTGGCGAGGGTCAGTCGTCTGCTGGGCATTGTGCTGAGGGAACCTCCAGAAATGTAAGTTTTTAAAATAAACATTTTAATAATAATATTATAATTATTATATTTATAAATATTTGGAAGTTCATAATTATTATAATTATTCGGAGAATTGTGTGATTTCTGAGTTCAATGTCATACAAAGTCACGGGGTCAAGGTCAAAGGTTAGGTTCAAGGTCACTTGGGTTCAATAAGGCGGTCGGGTGACATATCATGACAGCCGAAAGACCATAATGACGAAGCATGATGTTGGTTTCCAAAACATCCGAAATTTTAATTTTTTAAATAGTTTTATTTCTGCTCAAGGGCATTGTATCTTCAGTTTTGGGTCTTAAGTCGTGAGTCTTGAGTCTTGGGTCAAGAGGCTTGAGTCTTGAGCATTGAGTCTTGAGTCAAAAGTGTTGGGTCTTGAGCCAAGTGTTAAGGTTTTTTTGGAGAATTTGTTGGAAATTTTTTGGGATTTATGGATTTTTTTGTAGTTTTTGGGGTTAAGGCCAAAGGTTAAGTGGGTCAAAGTCAAAGGTCACGGGTCGTGGTTGACGAGATGGACACTGGCCGACCTGGCAAGGGTTGGTCATGTCGGCAGCTTAGTCGAACCACCTGCAATCGAACCCCGGACGTCCTACATGTACATCTTTAATTAACTTTTAAAAATATTTTTTTAAATTTTTTGTATCCTCATAGTTTTTTGGGGATTTTATAAATTTACTGCAATTTTTTCAAAATTTTTGTTTCAAGGTCATTTATGGTCACGGGTACAAGGGGTCAACATCAAGTTCATTGGTCAAGGTATAAGTCACCGACATCCAATATGGCGGTTGGGTGATGTCACAACATGGCGGCCAGCCAGTGAATGGCGCCTACTTCCCTGTTCTCTTGTCTTAGAATGCCCATAATCATTCTACTAATATTAACTTTACGGGTATAGTTCAGTTGTCAGTTCAGTTCTTAAGTAAGTTTCATCTAAACCAGTCTTTAATTGAACAGTTTCGCTGTTATACACTTTCTTCTCAAGGGTAGGTTAGATCAGCCGTCTTTCCTGCAAGAATATGTTACATTTTTAGCAAGCACTTAGTGGTCTTACGGTTCGAATATATATTCTCACTGCTAATCTTCTGGCTCTGTAGAGCATAGCTATTTGGCATGCTAGAAACACGGCTGACATTTGCGATGGCTGATGGGTTTTCTGTGGACATTTCAATCGCTCCTTCAACTGCACTTCTCCGCTTTTCTTATGTGAACATTGGCTTATTTTACTGCCTTCAACATCCCTTAGATGTGAGTACCCTGGTTAAAAAGCCCATTGCTCTGATAATATCCTCGCGCATGGTAGCTCCGTTTGAAGAACTTATTCATTATTTCTGTTTGAACTGCGCACAGTTAACTTTTGAGGGTATTGCAGTTGTTACCTGGTTTCTCGTCACGTTATCCCTGAGCATGCATTGTGGGCGGTTATGCGAGAAAACTAAAAATCGTCCAGCCATTAGCAGCTCGGGGCTGTGAGTCCAACAGGGCAGTGCACAGCTCAGCTTGCCGCACAGAGCGGAAAGAGTCAAGTATTCAAATCGAACTATTACACAAGCGGTTTCTATTATTTGCGGACGGAACTAAGAGCTGAAAAGGTATCGACTGTATCATCGACTTATGTTACGAACGAGACTTCTCTATCTATCACATGCGATTATTGCTACTCGTGGTAAGGTACATAATCGATAGCTAGTAATTTTAATTTACTTCACTATTATTGTTTAGTGTACAATGTTGAATAACTACTGAGCGTTAACATTGAAATAATCATACAATAATCAGTCTCAGTATTTATTTCCCACAACGATTGTGCATATTTTATAATTACATGACATATAATTTTTGAGGAATGAGACTAGCAGTGTAAACAATACATTCAACACGCTTTCATCATGTGATGCGTAAGACCAAGACATAAAAAAACGCATCCATTCCGAGAGTCGGAAACAGAACACAGTTTATTGTTCACTATATGCAATGTCGTTTTAAAATAATTATGATTGGCTGGAGGTTGGAGGCGATGCATGAACGAGCCGTTTCCTCTCCTGAACTCCGTATCATCACGTGACCTATGTGTAGCGGTGCCATCGTCTTCAGCTATGTCATCGGCGAGTTTGAATTTTGTTGGAAGGATCATATCCAGTGGTGCAAGCATGTTCTTCCACACCTGAAATAAGAACGTCGGTTTTGAGCCGCGGTCTATGTACCTCGGATTGCAATGAGACCGAGAGATACTCTAGGATTTTGTGATGAGTGAAGCTATAGGGAATTGTAGGATGGTTGAGAGAATATAGCGATTATTAAAAGAATTTTAAGTTGGGTGCCATATGAAAGCCAAGTGTCTGAATTTAAGAAGTAATTGTCTTTTCGTGAATTGTAAATTATGCACTCATTTTGCTATACCTTTTCAGCATTTGTCTTGTAGGTAGTCAAAAGGATTTTCCTATAACATTTTAAAATATTTGTTTACTTTACTTAAAATGGGGAATTTCTAATATAGGAAGGTAAGTACCAGGAAAGAAAAAATGTATTTTTTTGTACATAAATATACTTATATTTGTTTAACAAGTCTTATACGCACTGAGAATAAAGGTTTTGTAGAATCAAACAACCAAATTATTTGTCTGTATGGAGGCAATTAAATATTTTGTTGCTGAAACCAAATTATTTTGTTCTTCCCATTTGGTTGGCCCAAACTGTAAGATTTGGTTGGTGCAACTAAAGATTTGTTTGGCTACACGTACATTAAACAGTTTGGGCCGATATAAAATAATTCCACCAGTTCGACCGTGTTACGAACCGAGATCACTGCGCCCGCGCGCTACGCCTTAGTAATCTCAGCTAATGTGACAACTGCCAAATCTGGAAGCTTTTTAAATAAATATACTTCGAATATTGGGCAACGTGTGCAAACAAATATTTCAAGTTTTACAGCTTTACTTGTCATTTTATTGTTGCATTGTTTTACTAGTGTGTTTATACGATTGCTGACCATCAACAGATGCGCTAACAAACACGGTTACTATACTAATTGTCACAAAAAGTGCAAACAAACTCTCGAGCTGTATTTTAAAAACGATGGCAGTCAAATGAGTGGCCAAACAATAAAATACAGCTGATTCAACAAAATATTTAGTTGGTAGTCTAATTTTTTTGGCCCAAAACAAAGATTTTGTTTATTCAAAAACATATTTTGTTAAACGAACAAAAGTAATTTTTTTGCTTTTCGAATTTCGTTTGCTCAGCAATATATTTTGTTAGGGTAACTAAATATATATTTGGTCCTATACAAAAAAATATTTTGTTCGATATTCTCTTAGTGTAGGTGGAGTGAGTAAAAATAATAACGCCCGAAAGACCTGGAAATTTATAGGAAAAAGTAAATGGATTTAGGTTCATTTTGAGTGAAAATCAAATTGAGCATCATTAAACTGCTGTGATATTTCGCCTTTTTAAATTCCTACTCTCATATAATCATGGAGTCTGGAATCTTTGGTAGTGCATGTTGCAGTGAGTGGGGTTGTTCTCAGTGAATTCCGGGTGGATGCCTTGAGGATACCTGGCCGCTATTCATAGTGCCTAGTTAAATTTAAATTCTTGAAAATAGTAGCTTTTTTTTTGTTGTAATATCGCATCAAATTTCTTATAAATATGCAAACCTAGCGTATTTTTTTTGAACAGTTAACGGAATCTAAAAAAAAAAAATATCTCTGTCGTACCAAAGAAGTGTCAGGTTATTTTCTAAACACATAATTTACAAAGATCAAAAATATTTTCCGGCATCACTTGAATAGCAGAAAGGAATTGCCCAAAAAATTGAATTATGTGCTTGCATTTGTTTCAATCTTTTGGTTTCCAAATCAAAGAACTGATAAATATTCAGAGTCTAAAGTCTGATTTGAAACAAATCTATTGTCGAGTTTCCAATAGATTATCAACAAACGGAATGTGACTAAAATATAATTAAAGGCAAACTTTCCCAAATTAAATACAAAATATAGAGCTAAAATATTTGTAATTAGGCCTGTTTCTAATTATTTTCACATTATAAGGTTGAATTAATATTACAATATCACGTAATTATAAATAATTATATATAGAAATCAAAAAAGAGAATAATTATAACACACTTATAACAGACCTTTAGTGTTAAAATAAATACAGTCACGGATGAGTGTTGCAAACTACCCGCCCTCTTTGACACGTAATGTGTAACATTACAGGTGAGAAGCGGGTAGTTCCCTGCGGCGTGGAGGCCGGAGTTCTGCCGTTGAGCACACAACCTCGCGCCTGCCAGGCTGGTGCTGCTCCCAGGCGACCGATAAATTAATCAAGTAACGGGAAGGTGCCACCAAAACGCGGGGCCGTATAGGAGCGCTAGTGAGCATTAGATAGGTTTCGGGGTCGTAAATCGAGATGGATTATCCGTCTGTCAAGCAAGTGCAGGGTGATGAGGGTGGCGGGGGGAGGGGGAATTCTGCGTTTTCCACCTCTGTTTTCCAGGGGCCCGAGGAGGCGATTCCCGCCGATGGAACAGATAACAGCGAAGATAAAAGTGAGCGAGAAGAGTGGAAGTAACGCCCGACCTGGGAAGGTGAGAGAATAGTTGGAGAAACTCTTCTCGCCCCTCCTTCGCTCTATCCTTTTTCTTACGGAAATCTCGCTCGACTTTTTCTTTCGCCGCGCTCGGCGCTGTAAAACTGTTTCACTGGAATTGGCCCTATGCGGTTCGCCGAGGTTTGGCTGTGAAATGTTCGGGGCGCCTCCGTTGTTTATCACACCGGGGTGGCCCAGCCCGCTTTCCTTCGGCAAACCCGAATACTGGAAAAGCGATTCCGTTCAGAGTGCCCTATCTACAACGCGCTTCTGTGCGTGAAATGTTTGCAACTTTTTTTTACTAACACTGTGTTTTCAAGGTCCACATTTTTTTTTCAACGTTATCCATTGCGTTTTCAACGTCCACGTTAAATCAAATGTCTTATTTCTTTCACAGAAGAAATGTGTGAACGGGTATTAGCAGGTTGGACCTTAGTACCCGAAAAACTGCAGATTGAATCGTAACACGCAGTCTAGCGTAAGTGAACACGGTTTACTGGCGTGAGGCTTATCATTATAATTAAACTTAAATTTAAAAGTGCCTGGGTAGAACCCCCATTCCCGATCTGGGGCATGAACGAACACTTCCTAGTTGGTTGAAAAGACTCGATGCCGTCGCAATGCTGGGCCTTCCTAAACTTCCTACATCAAATTTGTAATAAACCCCTAACTGCCCCGGTACCATATTTGACATATAGTGATTTAAATTATGGAAATGAATAGTATTACAATTTTGGTACTAAATTGCCTTTTTAGAATGGGCCTTTATTTTTGAAGAATTGTTTCTTTTTTGTGGGATGCGCATGATTATCCACGGGATCACTATTATGATGGAAGTCCTGTTGTTTATGCGAAGTTGTATTTTTTAACTTTGAACCTGTAGTAGTAAATTAATACATATGTTTAAGAATGGATATCAATTAATGTTTTAGCATTAAAAATTAATATTTGATATTACACTGAACAAAAATACAAATTTTCAGCAACTGTTATTTTGAAAATATGAGTGTATCCAATTTAATATGTTAGGAAGTACCTGCCTCTTTAGTGTATTGAAGTTATATTTGATATATTGTATTGTAATGAAATACATATTTTCATATTTCTACAAGGGAATGCTTTATAAGTCTCAAAATTAATCTATCAATGAAATCTATTTTATAATGAAAAATAGTTTTAAAAAGTTATACATCCGAACATTTCTTGTTACTATTTTGGTAGTTTTGTTGTTTACAAAGATAGTTTAATAGTATAGACAATATTGTACTATGCTTCAAGTGTTATTTCAAATATTTATAGATGACACATTTATGTGAAGCATACCAGATCAATGCGATAATGAATTTTTTGAAGACATTGATGTTGACTCTAATTGGTTGCCAGATTATTCAGAGCAACACAGAAAAGACAAATCCAAATTTGTTCTTCAAAACTTAGAAGTCAGGTAAAAAGCAATAAAATGGATTTCTTCTAGAAAAATATTCATAACATCTATGAAAAACTGGCTTTATATGAATGGTGCAGAACAGTGGCCATAGGCTATCCAAAATTGGCATTTTATGAGATACTTGCATGTTCGTGTATAAAATGCCATACTTTTTCAGAGGTAAATGTAAAAAAGTCTGATGTATGCATATTCGCTATGCACACTGCTATGCCGGTATGTGTATACATTTAGCAAAAACTTTTTTTTTTTGTTTCCACAGCTATCTGATATTCCCAGTATCACATTTGACTTACACCACTTCTGTTTTCTACCCCACATATGTATGCCAACACTTTGTTTTGCTATATGTAATGTTTAAAATATGCTTGTTTCGTCAGAGATGGTAGCACTCGTGGTCCAGACTCTGAAGAAAACTCCACACCAAATTTGAAGACCCAGTGGCATGATACCAAACCAAACGCTAGCGAGGAACCTCGACTTGTTTGGAGTTTCAATCCTGAAGAGCCACGAACTTTGTAGTCATCATCTAGTTACTTTCAGAATTTTTTTTCAGGTAGACTGCTTGAACATATTGTTGACCGGTCAAGCCTGTACGGTAAAAAAGTGGCTCTAACAAGCTCCTCAACACGAACGTGGAAGGACTTGAACAATGCGTAGGGATTTGTTTGATTTACCGAGGTCACGTCTGTACTGGGTACCAAACACAACTGCTGAGGAAGTTCATGTAGTTAGTAATGTCTCGGACAACTGAAACAACTGAAATCCACTCAGGCCAACTTATACCCGTAACAAACCTTCTAACTTTAGGCGCTAGTTCAAATTATGTTTTGAGACCTACGCAGACAATCCCAGAAGACAAAAATTTCCTCGTACACTTCGATAACTGTTTTACCAGGATTTTGGTTACTTTTGCCCAGAAAGGAATAGAGGCTCTTGGGACTGTTAGACAGAATATTTTTCGTGGTCTTACTTTCACTGCAGTCACTGAAACGAAGAAAAAAGAACGAGGAGATTTTGAAGAGAAGGAAATAACGCTCGATGGAATTGACATCAGCTCTGTCAAATGGTTTGACAATCGTGCTGTTGCGCTTTTTTGCACTTCTGAATCTGCAGAGCCTGTAGGAACAGTGGCACGCTATGATGGGAAATAGCACCGGAAGGTAGGCGTTCGTTATCGCAGGATTTTTCCAACACCTAAAACCTGTTTATGAGGGGTGTATGTCTTTACGATACCCTGATTGCATATTTTACAGACTCAAGATCAGTTCAAAAAACACCACTTACGGTTTTTCTTTCATTTTGTGAATTTGGTTACTGTCACAATTTGCCCTTTTTACCGCGGGGCTAGTAAAGTGCATGGGATTGACAAGAAACACGTAATGGACTTGCTCAAGTTCAGAGCAGATGTAGACGAATCGCTTTGTAAAGAAGGAAAATACATGGACTTTGGAACTAGAAGGATTAACTTCGCACATTGGCCATCATTCTCAGGAAAAAAGGCAGTGCTGCAAATTACCTTTATGTAAAATGTTTTCCATTGTAATATGTACAAAATTTTCAATGAATTTGTGTTATTCACAATCACAGAATTGCTTCACAGAATTTCGCATGTAAGAATACACAGTTGCAAAGTTAACTCGGCAATTTTTATTCAAGAAAAGGAATGATAGTATATTTACATTGTTTTATTTTCAATATTCTACCTATGCATGTTTTATGCTTTGTATTAATTTTATCATTTATGAATTTTCAGTTTTTTTTTTTTGTTATAAAATGAGCAGACGCATTACAGTAAAGGAATGCTTAAATCTAATATTAATATTGATGTACAAATTACCAAGCACATTAAGAGCTATCGTTGACTATTTTTTTAACCACGAAAACATGTTTTCTGCATTTGTTCTATAACTGGATAATAATAGGATATGAATCAAGTTTTAGACTGTTCTACGCGTAATACGTTGAGTGAATGTAAAAGGGCGAGCTTAGCAAACAATCAATATCTTGGTTTCAAGAAGCAACACTCAATTTCCGGCAGGATAAAATTTTGCTTATTCTCATCAGGAGAAGTCGATCAAGTGACGTAATTTCCATAAGGAGTTGCACTCAACATTCGGAAGTATATAAGTTTCATAGTTGTGTAACAACTTCAATTAATTTCTTTGTGCGTTATTTGTTCCTTGGAAAGTTGTCAATAATATTTCGCAAATTTCATCAGCCATTTTGTTAAACGTATTGAAGTCCTAATTGTACAGAACCATTTGTCTGTTGCACTGCAGAATACCGTACATAGGAACTGTTCTTAAGGGGACTATGCAGCTGCGCGCCCAAGGTCAAGAAGCGAGGGAGCGATGTGGGCCACAGTTATATGCCCGTCTAGCGCCTCATCGCCCCTACGCGCAAGGCGTGCAGTGTTTCCGTCGTAACGCTGTACTGTGTAAATTACATCTGTAACAGTGGGGTTTTATTATACGCGATGAAAGCCCACAGATTAATTTACGTCCGTATCTTTGCACCTTTCTCTTGCCGCTTAAGGAAACTACCTAGGCAAGATCTAAAAATGCGATATTTGACCATTTTCACGAATTTTTTTTCCTCCAAGAATACACTTAATATGACAAAAAAAAAAAAAAAAAAAAAAAATGGGCATAGATAGTTGCTTTTATTTTTTATGAGAAAAATTCGTATTTGCACAAAATTTATCTACCGAGATACGCGTATTCCAGCAAACAACTATTTCACAAAAAATGCGGGAGTCCATCCCTCTCTTAAACTCTCTTCTGAGAAAAATAAAATAACAAAATCTCCAAGAATCTAACATGGTGAGTGCTATTCCTTGTTTGGACAATTCACAATACCAAAGCGTAAAGGTGGCGCCAAGACAATAGTGGTTAGAAATGTCTCAGTAGGCTCAACATTGTTGAGGAAACAGCAACTTGTTGACAGTGGTAAGACGTGAGAGGCTATTTTGTATGAGGCGCCCGTTATAGGGAGAATGCAAAAGAGGTATGACTATTTTTTTTTTTTTTTTTTTTTCGTATTGTGTATTAAGTTTGGCAAGTGATAACTTGAAACCCTTTACAAATTTTTCTTAGTTGTGTCTAAACTCAAAAGAAAGTCAAAGACTTTTGGTATAGTCACACTGTGATAGTTTTAAAAGAGAGAGAGAGGTAACATAAACTCATAAGCAGTATTAAGTAGTCTGCCGCAGTCACACCACAGCACCTCGGCACTCGCATTATGTTCTTATTTTAGTTTTCCCGCCCCTCTACAGGTTTCTGGCGACCACCACAGCATTACTTATTTGTTCTATTTCCAATACGTCCTTAATTTTGGAAAAACTTTCAACGATTTGCCATGCATCACAACCCTGCTGAATATTCAGGAAATATAGATATCAATGCACACTCTAAATCTGAATCAATAGGAATTTCACTGTTTCAATCAGTTAGCAGTATCTGACTGATTCAACAGTCACTTCAGTGAATTTAGCTGACGGATCAGTGACAAAATGTCCGTTTTCCTTCACTTATTGATTCAGTGACATTTTCCACTGATTCATGAGTCATATTTTTCACTGTTTTTAGTGGTTTGTTTTTTGACTGATGGATCAGTTAAACAGCGTATAAAAATGGCCGTTAAGCAACGCGTATCAAGAGAAATGATAACACACCAAACAATAAAACCACTTCAAAATACTTTCTAAAAGGTCGTTTTTACATTTTTCATTTCGTTTTCATGTAATCATCACAGCGCACTGTCTAAAGGTTTAAACTGCATATAATGTGGCGAAGAGAGTGCAGTGATATGTTCTATTCGTTTTAACAGCTCGAACGGCACCAATCAAACCAAAAACGAAACTTAAGGGCATACAATTAAAATTACACACGTTCCATGAGGAAATATAAAACATAATATTTTACGCATTATTATAGAGTGACTCGGTACCAGCCCTGCGCCCATAGGTCAAGGATAGGGTGGCCTACTTGTAGTCGTGGGGTCGTGGGTTCGTGCCCAGCCCAGGCCCCTCCACGGCAGATTCTAAGTTCGCTTGTCGCACTGGGGATTTGTCAGCAAGTCGGTCGAGCCTAACAACGTCACTTTAATACAACTACAACAACAACGACAAAAAAAGGTAGCTCAGATGGTAGGGTAACGTTCTAAGAACGAAATGTAGAAAGTGTGCAACTTAAATGAAATTACGGTAAATTGCTCAATATAAATAGTAAACTATGGTAAATATGTTTATTTCTTGTAATTATTTGGCTAAATCCAATAAAAACAATATTTAAATCGCCGCTGATGTCGGCCGTCACTTATTCAATCAGTGAAATTGTTTCACGTCACTAATTAAGTTTGAGATTGTTCAATCTTAATGACTTTACTGAAAACAACATGTAATTTTGATATAGTTTTTGCTTTCGAATCATTGATAAAATAGTTCATTCGTGTTTCCAAATCATTATTTTTTTTTCTCAAATCTGTTTGCATAACTAAACCAAAATTTTTAGTAATCAATTCATCTCTTATATATTGCGTTATTTGTTCCATTCATGTTTCAGGTTGTTTTGTAAAAGTAGCGTTTACCACTTCATTAATTACAATGCTTAAATTTGATTGAATTTCTGTAAGTTGTGTTGTAAAAACTATGTTTGTCATATCGTTAAAATCCTTACTAAATCCATTTAAACATTCTTCTATTCTAGATTAATTACTCTGCAAATCAGTGCTAATATTGCTTAAAATGTTTGCAATTATACTCGTGTTTTTATAAAAATTATCATTTTAATCAACTAACTTTATTAATTTATCTTGAATATTGTTTGATTGTGATTTAAATACGTTTAGCGTAATACTGTTTAAGTCTTCCACGTAACATTTATTTACCACATTACTATCTTTCACGGCCATAACATATTACGTAATATATGACCATTCAAATTACAATTCCCATAGCGACAAAAATCTCCAAAGGTGGAAAATGCAGAAAAACCTAAATAGTCTTCCAAAACGATAAAGAAAAAGAAGACAAGAAGATATTATTGTATTAGTAAGGAAACTGGATATTCCCTATATCCGTGGTGTGCTTATGAGAGACGATTAACCAAAGAGACCAAATCTTCGTGAATATATTATTGTTAATTTAGATTCGAAACAAAATGAAGGAACTCATAAGGTTGCATTAATTGAAAATGTAAATTAATCATTATATTATGACAGTTTTTGCAATTTAGTCTCCGATTGAAATACATAATTATTTAAAAAACACGCAAATAAGATATAATTATAAAATGGAGTAGTTAAGTACAATCAACTGCGGACATTTTTGTTTACGTTTTTTGGCTATAAATAGGCAACATTAGTAATAGTAACTTTAAAACATATTAGTTATATGTCAATTACATTGATATTAAGTGGAAATTCGTCACAATTGTGTGCGGTATATTTCCCAACTTTGGAGTTAGATGGATAATGCAAATAAGTCTAAACGAATTCGTTACTTACAATAGCATACCAAACATTGATATGCATAACAAATCGTTTATGGCTAATATTGGTGAAAAAACCTACAAGATTGTAATATCAGTAGGATCTCATGAGTTGGATGACTTAGAAACATTCATTAAAGTGGTATTACCTGAAGATGTACATTTCCTATTACGTGGAAATCCAAATACATTAACTAGTGCAATGTATAGTAATGTCCATATCGATATCACGGAAGACAATTCCATTGCAAATATGTTGAGTTTTGAACAGAGAGTATATCCAGCTAATCAATTACACAAATCATCAAAACAGGTTAATATATTCTCTGTAAATGTATGTCGTATAAATGTTAATACTGCAGGCGTTTCATATTTGAATGGAAAACCGACAAATACAATACATGAATTCATGGGTGCTGTAGCTCCAGGATATGAATTAATTGAGAAAGTGAATACATTGATATATCTTCCAGTAATAGTGAATTGCATTGATGAAATAGTTGTTGCAATTGTCGATCAAGACAGTAAACTTATTACTTTTAGAAACGAAGAAATTACTGTTTGTTTACATTTAACAGAAGGTATATAAATACCTGCATTTCATTGCACATTAAAATCATAATGGTTATTGCGTACAATATTAAATTCGGATGTAAAGTAGGTGGTTATTTTAAGAAGTACGTCACTAAGGAATGTATTTCGAAGAAATAAAGTATAAAAAGACGTAAACACAACCATAAAACGAACACTTCAAATAAGATACCCATGAAGTTAACACATGGCACTGAATTGTATTTAAAAGATTTAGGATATACTGTTAATAGAACCGGATGACAAACTTAATGCTGATGAACCGATCAGCTATGGAAATGCCTTCACCAATATGGAAATACATGTGTATGAACCATTCCGAGAAGGCCCTTACACGTTTCCTTCAGAAATAAGGATTTCAATACAAAATCATGATATTTATACGTTACCGTCAAAACCAAGTTTAAAGTGTAGAGGAACAGTTAAAAAAACAGCTGATGCAAGTAATCCAGCAACTACAAAAATAGTAAGAAACCAAATACTTCATTTAGTCGATAGAATTGCATATCTGCTAAATGGAGTGAAAATCGATCAAACATGCAATGCTGGAATTACTTCTACGACAAAGAACTATCTCTCAGGAACTGTAAACGATCTTTTACAGGGCTTATGGCTGGGTGGAACAATGCTTGTGATTACTCACTACAAATAAACCCAGGTGGGAAATAAGAAGTTGTTATACCGTTACGTATGGTTTTGGGCTTTGCTGATGACTAAAAACACGTTATGTTAAATGCTAAACAAGCATTAGTTATTCTATTCGGCAATACGAATTTTAATGCTATATACGAGGAAGGTGTAACATTTTAATTAAGCAGTGTGAAATGGTTGATGTCACGTATGGATATTAACACTTATGAACATGTAAATTTTTTTAAAATTTATCGGAAAAGGGAAAAATCTAGACATTCCATTCAGAATGTGGGCTTTAGAGGTTTTTTCAACTCAGCCAACATCACACAAATTCATTTGGAATATGAAATCCAGTTTTTTGTCGAAAAAACCAAGACATGTTGTCATTTGTTTGCAAACAAATCGACAAAACAATTTAAAAGCAGATCCATCACTATTCGATAATTGTGATACGAAAAATATTGTACTATATCAAACAGTCATGCTTACTCCTATGTGGATTTAAATATGAACTTTGCCAATGGGAATTCCTTATTTCGTATGATATGTATACAAAGTTTCAGGAAACATATTATAACAAAATCAGTTCACCGAACCTAGAACCTGAATAATTTAAAACCAGAGGGACGTTATTTGTGTCTGATGTCAGCAAGCAAGACGACAGATTTACTAATGGCATGATTGATTAATGAATTGAAATTATTGCAAATACGCAAGCTTACACTCTTATAATTCGTAACAGATTAGCGACTTTCAATGTAAGAGATAAACTGGTGAAAATAATGAATTGAGTCAGTAGGTGGCGAACCACATCTGCGACGAGATGTCTTGTAATGTATAAGGATTTCAGTCTGCAGAAAAAAATTATCATTAAAGAATTAGCTATCTCTTATATGGAAGAACAAACAATTGTATTCAGTTTCATACCACTGTTTTACTGGAAATATCTTACTCCTAAATACAAGAAAACTAATAGATGGGTTACTGACCATCACCATGGTTTAAAATTGGAGAGTGGGTGTATAGAGTACGAGAACGTTGTAGATATTTGCAATCATTACCTAAATAATTGTGAAATATATGTAGGTGGAGTTGAGCAAAAACGTGTTTTCGAAAGTGTATATAATGGGAAAGTAACAGATATTCAAAAAGCTATAATTGCCCTTCGTTCAAACAATTATGTAAAACATATGGATCTAATTCAGAATTTTTCTCTGTAGGGGAAAACTCCAAATTAATGTTAAGTTGGGCAATGAGGACTGACTAGGGTGAAACAGACTCTGATAATTCTCCTCCTGAATCACCTGTGGATATTAGTTGAGTGATATGGCAATATGTAGGATGTGTGAAATTTAATATAAAAAGTAACTGGTTGTATGTAATCCACTAGATTGTAAAGAAGGATCAAGGCAAGAACGACGACACGTGCTCGTGTATACAGAAATCAAAATGTAAAGTGAATATCAGCAAGTTATTAGCACTTTGGAGTAAACCATTTCGACTTTGTTTTGGAAAGAAATAGTTTTAGCAACTTTTTTTCTCAATAGCTTGTGTTTGTTTAGCAGGCTAATGTTTGCAGCAAGTTCTACTGGTAGTGTTTTGTATCAGCCTGTAATTACTTGTGTTTGTTTTGGGGAAATCTGTACTTGCTTGTGTTTGTTTTGGAGCAATCTGTACTTGCTTGTGTTGAAATGATTTTTTTTTGGATCATACTGTGCTTGTATATATTTTTCTAAATAAACATAACATAAAATAAATCCCTTTCTTAAAATTTATTTATCCTATTCCTTTATTTAAGTGTACTTGTTTTGCTAAGAAAAAAAGTTTCTCCTCAGAGACTTTTGAGAGAAAAGTTCTGAAAGCGAGCACTCTAAATCACTTTCTCATAACTAACAATATAACATACCATCCAAGATAATGCTTGGTTGATTTAAACTGGGTTCGAGTCCAGGATAAGGTATGTAAGGCAGTACTCATATAAACATAAAAAGAATAATGAACGAAACACGTAATAAATAAAATATAAATTCGTTCATCCGCATGAAAAAAGTAAATATGTTCAATTTTATAGGCGTTTAAACTTAAATCAATCACGTGGAACATTTCTGATCAAATGTTATTAACTTTGTAATTTATACTCGCTTCTAAATTTTAGAAGTATAGCATTTGCCAATATCTCAAAAACCATTACGTTTAGAGATCTGAGGACTTAGCAGTGCGACGTTCCTTCAAGGTTAAATTTCAGCAGAAAAAATATCTGTATATGTTTATCATAAATATGATTATCAATATACAGTTTAAGAAAAATGGGAAATTTTTACTAAAATTAGATCATATCGCATCTCTTGATTTAGATAAGATTTATTGTGAATAAGAAAAAAAAAATCTTTAAAATATTAAAGTAATTTTGGATAAGCTTAAAAGGGATTATAGTAGGGTTTTTATGGCCAATATTACTTTTTTTTTCTATAAATTATACATCGTTTTATTAAATACACTGATCTCTATTACTTTGCTAATTGTTTTAATGGACTAGTGATTCAACTTTATTTATTTGTTATTATTCAGAAGTTATTTTACTGATAAATAAAGGATATTCATTTCTTCAAACAAGACACTTAGCAGACAGGTATATCTCCAATGTTGGGGGTGTTGGTTTGAAGATATTTGAAAGTCGTGGGTGGGGGAAGAGAGGAGAATGGGTGTTTGAACTTCTGACTTCTGGTTGGATGGAGGGGAGAAATCAGCCTTCTCGAATATTTTGCCTGGGAATTTGAAATTTTTATAAATAGGGGTTCAGCCTCTACATCACTTCCACTTTTTCAGTTGTTTGTAAGTTCGGTTCGATTTGCGATGTCGCGGTCGTATGAAGACTACTTTCTTGGCTTATCTAAGCAAGATTTTAACAAAGAGCTTGATGATTTTGATTGGGAGTATTTCAATAGAATAATCAACAGTTAGGATGATTTAGGAAGCAGTTTCTTAATTCCTTTAGAGGAAGAGGAGTTTACCTTCACATTGCAACCAGTAATGGCATCCTTATCACCATCTAAGAGAGTGTCCACAGCTACTACGTCTACATCGTTCAAGTTTGCAGCACTGTCCGCCACGGTGCCAATGTCTACGAGTGTGTCCATAGCTACTGCATCCACATCTTCCAAGTTTGTAGCACCGTCCACCATGGTTCCAATGTCTACGAGAGTGTCCACAGGCACTGCGTCTACATTTTATAAGTTTATAGCACCATCCACCATGGTGCCAATGTTTATGAGAGTGTCCACAGCTACTGCGTCCACATATTCCAAGTTTGTAGCGCCGTCCACCATGGTGCCAATGTCTACGAGAGTGTCCACAGCCACTGCGTCTATATTTTCTAAGTTTATAGCACCATCCGCCATGGTGCCAATGTTTAAGAGAGTGTCCACAGCTACTGCGTCCACATATTCCAAGTTTGTAGCACCATCCACCATGGTGCCAATGTCTACGAGAGTGTCTACAGCCACTGCGTCTACATTTTCTAAGTTTATAGCATCATCCGCCATGGTGCCAATGTTTAAGAGAGTGTCCACAGCTACTGCGTCCACATATTCCAAGTTTGTAGCACCGTCAACCATGGTGCCAATGTCTACGAGAGTATGCACAGCCACTGCGTCTACATTTTCTAAGTTTATAGCACCATCCGCCATGGTGCCAATGTTTAAGAGAGTGTCCACAGCTACTGCGTCCACATATTCCAAGTTTGTAGCACCGTCCACCATGGTGCCAATGTCTACGAGAGTGTCCACAGCCACTGCGTCTACATTTTCTAAGTTTATAGCATCATCCGCCATGGTGCCAATGTTTAAGAGAGTGTCCACAGCTACTGCGTCCACATATTCCAAGTTTGTAGCACCGTCAACCATGGTGCCAATGTCTACGAGAGTATGCACAGCCACTGCGTCTACATTTTCTAAGTTTATAGCACCATCCGCCATGGTGCCAATGTTTAAGAGAGTGTCCACAGCTACTGCGTCCACATATTCCAAGTTTATAGCACCATCCACCATGGTGCCAATGCCCACGAGAGTATCCACAGCTACTGCGTCCACATCTTCCAAGTTTGTAGCAGTATCCGCCATGGTGCTCCCTCCTACACAGTTTGGAGCATTAGACTTAAGAAGAAAATCAAGTGAGCAACAACTGCCAACACCCAAGGTATGCTCTTGTTGTAAACTGTTAGATTTAAAGTCTCCCTCTCTAAATTTCTCTCCGAAAGCTGTATTTACCAATGATAATTTGTTGCAGGAATTAGACGAATTCTTAAATTTTTATTTTGTTGTATCACCTATTCCAAGTCAGGCATTTATTGAAATACTGTCACCTGAAACACCCACAGATGAATTAATTTCACCACCTCTGCCTATATTCAATCCGCTGCCACAAGAAATAATTTATAGCCCAATCTCCTTACCTCCTTCACCAATAGTTGTTATTTGAGTTAAGAAACACAAATTAAGCCTAGGTATTAACACTAGACGCAAATTTATTGACAAATTCACATTTTCAGTGGTATGATTCTTTCCGTGGTATAATTTCGCAAATTTTTTTCATTATTAAAATATTGTAACGATTTTTTATTTGTAATAGGGCGAAAAGTTATTACACTTTAATGATTGAAAATATAAAGTTCTAACAATTTTATAGAAGAATCATTAGGGTGTAACAATTTTTTAATTGATTTTAACGATTTCAAAGAGAAATCATCTGGGTGTAATGATTTTTAAATTGATTTTAACCATTTTAAAGAAAAATCATTCGAGTGTAATGATTTTCAAAGAAAAATCATTAAAATGTTTAATGACTCCAAAGACTAATCATTCAGTTTGATAAAAAATTTGTTAAAGTCTTAACAATTTTTAATGAAAATTCATTGATTTGTAATGATTTTAAAGAAAAATCATTCATGATGGAAAGTTTATTAAGAAACATTATTATTATTTCAATCATATAATGATTAATTTTTTTTCACTTTTTGACAGTGTAATGGTGAACGGGGAGTTTTTTTATGGTTAAAAAGCATGTTTGGCTTATACATGTAAATGATAGAGTATTTGAATATTTTTTGATGTATCAGGACATGATGTGATTATTTTTTACAGTTTTAATGATGTAAGATTGAGGTTTTGGTTTTAAAAAAGCTTGTTTGGTTTGTACATAACATGATGAACAAAACCATTATTGTATTTATTTCATAACTTGTGATGTAATATACACTAACAATTTTGGTGTGTAACATTAGTAGGAAGATAAAGCTAAATTATATTTGTATTTCATTTAAGGTTGTGATTTACCATGAAGTAATGATTTTAAGTTGTGATGTTTTTCAGAAGGCAACAGTAAAAAATGATTGTATTTCATTTTAAGTTGTGATGTATTATTTTTAATACCAAGCTGTAAAATTTATTCTATCTTACATGTGATTATGAATTTTTTAATAAATCATTTTCTTTCAAGTTAAAAACAGATAAGTTGAGTTAATATTTATTTTTTAATATATCGTGTCACTAATTTTTTGTTCAATAATATTTTATCTCAAATGAGAAAACAATGCTATGAGTGTGTGTCTATCAGTAATGGTGATCTGATAACTTGTATTTAAAATTCAGGATAACTTTTTTCTTGCTTTCTTGACTTAAAAACTTACAAATATAAAAATTAAACTAACATTGAAGGGCCGACAGAAAATTACAAAAAAATTATGGAAAAAATCAAACATAGCTCAATGAATGAATGAAGTTTTGTAAAGGAATAAGGTAACAGGTTAGTACCTTGAGAGGACCTTGGTCCACTCTGGCTATTCAACTTGAAAGTTGGAGCAGGACATGGCGGTCTGCTGACCAACTTTTGTGACATCCCAGGGGAATCTATTGAAAGCGAATACTGCATACCTTCATAGAGGTATGTAGCAAAAATCGCTGTCCTTCCTTGCCTACAATCTATGACTGCACCCAACAGAAATCAGCAAACATTTTAAAAATATTTAATTTTACATATACACAGAATGCAATAGTTCCTGTTCAAGATACAACACGATGATGTCTGGAGGAGAAGATAAACATAATATATTTAAACTAGCTTTAAAATAAAAATAAAATTCAAGTTATGTAACAATAGCAGTATATTTTCCTGTAAATGTACAAAAATTAGGAACTTTTAGTAAAAAAAAGTACAAATAACGTTGCAATCTCTATTTTCCAACTCCAAAAAACATGATTTCCACTTGTATTCATAGTGTTTCGCTAAACTCATGCTGGAAACTGTTCAAATACTAAATCAATTCAAATATATACATTTTATGTTGTGTGTAATACATTTTCGCCGTTGGAAAGTTTTTGGTTAGAAGTAAAAAGAGAGGGAACGCGTTGCTTAGCACACTCGCCTTCCCGGGAGGAACACAGCATAAAAATAAATTATTTCACAATGTGTGGATGTCGTGTTAGATGTTGGTCAGTCGATATTGCTTGTCGATGTTTCTTTATCAGAGATCTCTCTCTCTCTTTCTCTCTCTCGCTCTCTCTCATGTTTTCCCATAGTATCATGCACACGTGACTCGGTGCTTCTCCCCTTGCTTCACCCTCATCGGCTCTCAAGACCTGGATGTTAAGAGCCGCCTAAATCTCTCCCAATATTTTCTCTCTCCTATATGTCGAATTCATAATAAATAATTTTTTAACAAGTAAACAAAATATATATTGTTTGACTACTTGTTAAAATAGTTGTTTTAATTAGTAATTAAAATAAGTCCTTTGTTTATGTGTGATTTTACAAATCATAGTTTGCTTGATTCGAAAATACATTTGTTGTTGGAATGTTAAATCTAGGGCTTATATTGGTAACTTGGTTTCAGGATCTTGTAATTTTTTTTTTCGTTGTTTCGTTGTTTCGTCAACCAGTTGCATAAGGTTGTAGAGACAGCGAGTCAGGCGAAATCTCTTGGGGCATGCATTCAGAGGGTTGCGGCTCGAAGCAGCGGAACCAACATTAGAAAAAACTTGTTCTGAATACTGTAGCAGGGGAAGGCACTTTGTCTTGAAACAGGTACTGCAGGGACACCAACTCACGAAAAAAAAAAATCATTCCCGGGGTTGAGACTGGGGTGCATAAACTTGTTTTGGGAACTCCAGGATCGATCAATAGTAGAGGTCTTCAGAAAAAGTCGCCTGCGAGAGTGGGGATGGTAGGGAGCACATCCCTCTGCACACGGCTTGGCAGTGAGGGGGTGGTTGCCATTGTGGATTCGGAGCAGCTCTTATGACGAGGGGTACATGGTAGGGGGTGACTACGAGCGAGCGGGACCCGATCGGAGCACAAGTAGGCAGTTGTCGCCATCTTGAATCAGTTGCGACAATTGAGAATAGAGAACAGACAGGTGACTGACCCCCAGGACCTCGCAGAGGAGAGGTGGGAGAGGGTGGTGGCATCGTGGAGTCGGGATAGTTTTGAGGGGTGCAGGTGGGAAGGGGTGGCAGGCAGGGTCCTTCTGACGTGCACACAACTAATAAGTTGTCGCCATCTTGCCTTAGTGCCGAAAACATTTGACTATCGCGGACAGCCCAGGTCGCACTTCATCGAGAGGGAGGGAGGGAATGGTTACAAGCAAACAGCCCTCCCAATATGAATCTCTCTGGACACTCTGCACCATCTTCAGTCACTCATGTACGTTTGGAGGAGATGGACGTGCTACTTGTCAGCTCCTTCATTAACTCTCCTCACCTCTGCACACTTCGTGGCCGACGAGCTTACGATTGGGAGTTACAGCACCGGAGAGCATCGCACCTACCTTTATATCTAGTGATAGCCGCGAATTACGTAGTATTTTATTGGGAAAATATAAATTTTCGTGTTTTAACTTTTTTTTTGGATTGATATAGTGCATTTGTGATAAGTAATTGATTTATGTGTTCGGTAGACGAAAATACAGTTTTGTTAACAAGTGCAGTGAATTTCACAGATTTAACGGAAATTTGTAATACATCTCTATAAAGTGTTGCACGATTACACTTTGCGGGCTTAAGTACTGCTTCACATTATGCGAGTGTCCCTACGCTTCGACAAAAATGATTTGTGTTAAAAGTGAATTATTCTGAAAATAGTGAAACTTTAGTTAAAAATTATTGTTTTGTTGTCTGTTGTAAGACGAATGCAGAGTTTTCCTCTTAAATTTCAACTCATTTTTCTATCGACTTCCCTACATGTATATAATCAAGCTCTCTCTCTCCACACACATACACACACACACACGCACAAACACGCACACACACGCACACACACACACTCACGCGCACGCACACACACACACACAGAGCTTATAAGACTACGCAATTTCTACACTGGACTCATTAATACATCAGACTCCACATCAAACGGATGTGTTTAAAAAAATACTCAAGATCTTGCGAGAGGCACTAAGTAGTGTACGTGTATTTCTATTACACTATTGTGTCTGTTTAAAATTTAAATGCGATTTTGGAATTTTTTATTTATTCATACTAACTAGCTGGATTTCATTTAGTGAGTTTGCACTTGTATCTCGTGTAAATTATATTTCTAAGCTCGAGACTCACATTATGCATAAGACTCACGTAATTCCACTTATTATTCACGTAGTCGTTTGAAATTTCCGATTTGCTGCATGTAATTAATATATTTATAGAACACTCTGAAATTCTCTAACATATATTTGTATTTCGAAAACAGATCATTATCACGTAAATCATATATTTTAAAGTCGCCTATCTATGAGCAATATCCACCCAAAAAATATACAATTTACACTTAGGCCACACTTAGAAATTCGATATGCGATAACGGGCGGCAAGTCAATGGAATGTTTTAATGGTAGGCGAGCGATAAACCAAGAAGAGCGAATCTGTTATCAAAAGCATTCCGCCGCGCGCTCCTGACCTTGGTTGTATTGGATATCTACGTTTACCTTAATAATGCTCTGTATTGCTGACCTCGATATAAAAGTGCGACACGTCTCCAAGCCAAGAGATGTTGAGTGGATGAGTGGCTGGAGTTTTAAGCGATAGACGACGAGCGAAACGAGCGACGAGAAAAGCGACCAGCGGGAGGAAAATCAGCGATTGCGAGCATCAGATCAGTGAAGAGTACGACTGCAGGCTGGACTATTGGACTGTATGCGTGAGTGAAAGACATTACAAATGATGGCAACAGAAAAAAATGAATGCGTGTTAATGATGAGTATGCGTTGACTATAACCAAACAGAGACATTAGGAAGGTCGTTAATTAGAGATTAACTATTTATTAAATATTCACCTCATTAAGAAGTAAAAAGAGTACTAGTGGAGACATAATTTATTGCTGTAAATAATAGCTGTGCGAATAAATTAAAAATCAAGTTTAGGTCTATTATATTTATAAAGATGTCCATTCCTCATGAACTCAGGTACGCCCCTCAGACGTCTTATAACATTACGTTACAATAAAATTAAAAATTGCCGATATACGTGAAGACGCTTTTAAGCACCTCAAATTATGGCACATGTAGTTTTACTGATGATATAGGCTGTTCACGGTAAAGTCAGCACTTTTTAAGGCCTTTATAAATTTCTCATTTCATCAAATTTCTATCTTCTTACTGCTTTTTTAATATAAACATTGCAATGTGACCAATAAACACAGTGTATATATTTCACCACCATCAAAATATAATGCACGAGGCTGCAATAAGATAAATCTATTAGTTGTTAATGCCTGTTGAGAGTGCCTTAAAAAGTGTCCACTTTATCGTGAAGATCCTATACCAATCGTTAGTTGGTGTACTCAGCTTCAGTTACGTCTACAAAAACTCAGAAAATTAAAATCATTGGACCCCTTACCCAGATAACAAAATAGTATTCGTTTACATAGTGCTTGCACACGATATTTTCGACATTTACTGAGAAAAAATTCTATCATCTTGCTAGGTGGAATCACTTACAGGAGCTGCAGTCTCGCTATCCGATATTACGTACATGCATGTTGTGTATTTTCCACTTTATGTAAAATTAGCACTGCCGTGGGTCTCATCACTTTATTCATGCGTCTGTCAGGAGAAACCGTGAAATAATCTGAAAAGAAAATATTTAAAAAATCTGGTAAATTTTATAATTCTATGCATTAAAAATAGAAAGCGAAAGAAATCATTTTAGTTATCACAAATGGTTACTTACACTTTTTACTCGACGTTTAGAAATGGGACTACCTTCCATCCACCGTTGTTAACTTTACTGGGCGGATGTCACTCAGTGTGCCAGTTAAAATATATAGTTAGGTGAAGTGACATTTTCCTAAGGTTGATTTCAAAAGTGCTCACTTTATCGTGAACAGCCTTTATTTCCCTTTACTATTACTGTGTCAATTTTAGCTGAGCGCTACTAAAATAAACACCTCAAAAACCATCGCTGCATGCATGTGTTTACATCGTAACGTAAACGACTGCTATGCTTGCAGTAATTAATAACGGCGGGGTCTTATCGTCTCGTTAAAAGTGTAGTTTCTAAATTAGAGGACCACTGGAACCAGTTTATTTTTATTTTTCACAAACCAGAGGAATAATTGACGAAATATTACCAATTCAGTTTGTAACAAATACACAACGTTGGTATACCGACACACACATTCTTCTAACGACTCCCGAACCGGCTCATTTAACCCGCGAAGTAGCTATAACACCAAAATTCACAAATCGAGAGCACATTATCGGTGCAATGCTCGACGTGTTGTACCGGAGAACCTAGCAGTATAGCCTGTTCACGATAAAGTGAGCACTTTTGAAATTAACCTTTGGAAAAAAGTCACTTCTCCTGCCTGCACATATTTTAATGGGTGCACCGAGTGGCATTAGCCTCGTAACGTTTGATGGAAAGTAGTTCCATTTTTTAACGTTGAATAAAAAGTGTTTGGTAACCATTTGTGATAACTTAAATTATTTATTTGCTTTCTGTTTTCTTTAATGCATCAAAGAGTGAAAATAAGAATATTTGTACCATTTTTACTTTTCTAATAATTTCACAGTTTCACTTGACCTACGCATGAATAAAATGATGAGGCCCATGGCAATGTTAATTTTCCAGAAGGCGGCAGAATACACAACATGCATACAAGTAGCACTTAAGCAGGGCTTTCAAAAGTGCTCAATCTCGTGTGAACAGCCTATAGTGACGTTTACTCACCTCACCCGGACCCACGCAGACTTGAACAGTTGGCTAAAAGTCAGTACAAGTTGGCGATCTGGCAGTGGCGTGAGGGCGTGTCGAGAAACGGGAGTTCGACAGAGAAACGAGCTGGTCTCCGCTCTCGGAGTTAAAATTTCCCTACCAGTTATCGTTATTACTTTTTGTTCCCCCCCCCCCCCCACGTCAACCCCACGGGCGTTTTAGACGGCGGAGAGGTTTCTGCCGGAGATAATAACGCGCGCGCAGTCAGTTGACGGGTATCCCGAGCGCGCCGGATTCGCGAGGGGGTTTGAAAGGCGTGGTGAGGGGGACAAGAAGTAATTCCGGAAAAGCAGTATTCATTAAGAGCGGAGCGCAAATGCAGACTTCACTTAATGCTCACTTGAAGCAATCGCCGGCCCTGCCTCCGGTGCACTGATGAACAGAGACGTCTCCCCCCGACTGGGCGCCCTCCAGCCCCCTCGGGTATTGTTCGCGAGGGAGCCAGGGGGTGGCGGGTTTGAATCAAGATGCGACCCCGGGACCCCCCTCGGCCCGCCCACGACCATTCAGCCCGGAGGGCAGATAAAAAGACGAGCCATCGCGCACCACATATGGTCAGGTTAAAATCAAAGGCGCGGGAGATTATCAGGACGCGGAGTATAAGGAGGGGAGGCGAGGTCCCATTCTGCGCCACCTCCCCCGCCCCACGCGAATTGATGGAAAATTCATCAGGATGAATGAGGGGCGAGTGCACGGGCGGCCTGAGGTCCCGTCATCAAAGAAAGGAACCCAGGGGATGATGATCAGTCAGTAAGCCAGACGACGTCCTGGTCGTGCCGCGGGGTAGCAGGTTGTGTCCTGCCGGAGGGGAGCTCTCCTTAATCCCCTCTCGGCGAGACCACGTGGCTGCTAGAATGAGCGTGAAGTGCGTTGCGTGTGTTCGAAATACACTTTTTTTACGAAACTATTAAACGTGCGTCCAGTGTACTGAACTACGAAAAGAACACACATTTCAGATGAGGGCTGTTGAGTGTTTTCAAGACCTCGCGTTAATTAGAATCGTCACCTCAGATCACGCCAAAATGGCTAAAAACGGCTTTTTCAAAGCGCCGTATCTCAAAATGTACGCGCTAGATCCACACAAAACTAGTCAAGGGGCATGCATTGAACCTTCCTACACACTTTCCACCAATAAAACAATAGGGTCGCCGCTGAAAGTCCCATAGGTGCACGCAGCACGAGAACCACGCCAGTTCAGAGCCTTGCGCTTAGTGGCGATGGGGAACTTTATGCGCGTGACAGTGTCGCCTTTAACGCCCCCTCGTTTCTCGACTTTAAACGCGGAAAAAAGCTCTAAGTAGATGGGCGTCTTAACATCGAGGTCTTGAGAGCCGATGAGGGTGAAGCGAGGTGAATACGAAGTAGCGCCAGGATGCAAGGGCGGGGGGAACGGGAGATCTCCGAGAAAACCCGCTGACCGGTGGCAACTTCCAGCACGATTCCCAAGTGCGAAAATTCGGGATCGACCCCGCCGAGACTCGAACCAGGTTCGCCTTGGTGGGAAGCTAGCAGTCTAACCACCGCAGCCTAGAACATGAGCGGCCACAGCCAACATCATGTGTGCTACCACCTCACAGATATAAGCTGTTCACTGTAAAATGAGTACTTTTCAAGCTCTGCTTAAAACCTATTTGTATGCACGTTGTGTGTTCTTCCGCCGTATGTAAAATTATCATCGCGATGGGCCTCATCGCTTTCTCCATGCGTAGGTCAATAGAAACTTTAAAATTACTATAAAAGTAAGTATTTTAAAAATATGCTAATTTTTACACTTCGGTGCATTAAAAAAACAGAAAGTGATATAGAAATAATTTAAGTTACCACAAATGGTTACCTAACACTTTTTATCTGACGTTAAGATATGTAAATATGTATTTCCCCTCCATCGTTACTAACTTTACTAGGCGCATGCCAATCAGTGTGCCCGTGAAAATATATGCAGATAGGAGCATTGACTTTTTCCTAAGATTGATTGCAAAAGTGCTCACTTTATCGTGAACAGTATTTATCACACTTGCTTTCTTTTAATTGTTGCCTATTTCACGTCGGGAGACTGTTCGCAAACCAAAACAACCCAGAGCGCAAATTCTGTTGATGGCGGAGTCCTCGGTGCTCACACTACTCGCCTTCGATTCCCAGCGGGGTCGCTCCAGGATTTTTACATACGGAATCGTGTGCTAAAACATCCACCTCGAGATATTTGTCACCATATGCACCTCTGCATATAAATGTATGTGTGTATATATATATATATGTCACTTCTGCGTATCAAATAGCTAACGTCCAGTCGATCGTCAGTTGGTCGCTAGTCTTCATCGCCAATGACGTGCAGTACAACAAATTTTGACGTGTTTTCCTGTTGGACAGAAAATTTTTCGAGTAATTCGTAGCGCAAGGGAGGTTGCCATCACTTACAGACCTGGGTAAAGAAAGCGAACTAACATTTCTGCCAAAAATAAAATTCTGCTGGCATATGCACGTCGCGAAATACCAGCAAAAAAATGGATGACACGACCCAGCTGATCAGAGCCAGTTTGCGGTTCAGACCTCTGTGACTGGTGGCACTTCTGCTGTCCACACACAGGCTGCTATCTGTAGCAGCTGGCAACCGTTCACCACAGCAGCTACAACTACAGCATCTGAACACACTGCAACCATGTACGAAAACATCTTCAAGTCAGGCGCGGTGAAGTGTTACCTCAATATTTGGAGCCCCTGAAGAGTTAAGACGAATGCTTACTGCCGGTGAGTAGGTGAGGGGGGAGAGGGTGTGATGTGGTATAGTGGTTAGAACGCTTGCCTCCCACCTAGGCGAACCGGTCTCGATTCCCGGTGGGGTTGCTCTCAGGTTCTCGCATATGGAAATCGTGCCGGACGATGCCATTGGTAGGTGGGTTTTCTCGGGGATCTCCCATTTCCCCCATCCTTGCATTCCGGCGCTTCTCCTCACTTCACACTCGTCGACTCCCAAGAGCTCGCTAAGAGCTCTTGCTTCACCCCCCACTTACAGCAGGTAACTATGGTAACAAAGATGACTGTCTTAGACCACGCGGCTCTCAATTGCCTTCATTGACTCGTAAAAATGAGTATTTTAGGAAAGTTGAAATGTGAAGCCATTTTGATTATTATAGTAAAACTTTTTGGTAGATTTTTTAAAGGATGACTATTGCTTGAGTGGAATGATGAAGCAAGTAAAATAAATTATCAGGAAATCTTTGCATTTTGAAGGGAAATTCATGAATTGGCGAGGGTAATTCTTGGAATTTTAATAGGTGTACAGGGGAAGTTCGAGGAATTCTGAGTAAACTTGGGAAATTTTACAAAAAAACCCGCAGTTCGGAAACAAACTGGTGACTCAAAAATTGCCCTAGAGACCAACGTCAAGAACTCGTACCAAGAAAGAAGTCATCCAAGATGGTGGCACCTTGTTCCGGCTCCGATTCACGATGTATGTGTCAGGGGGAACATGTTACACAATTTATATAAGTTGCGTCATTTTATTTTCTGAGATGTCATGATACTTAGCCTGGCAAGGATTATTTGCAGCAATAGATAATGTTTTTTTAAACAAAGGCTGTTCACGGTCAAATGAGCACTTTTCAAAGCACTGCTTAAGATCTACTTTTATGTATATTTATATATGTATATTTTCCTCCACCTCATGCAAAATTAACATTGCAATGGGCCTATTAACTTTATTCATGCGTCGCTCAGGTGAATCTGTGGAATTATAAGAAAATACAATATGTTACGAATCTTGTCACTTCGATGCATTTAAAAAAAAAACAGAAAGCTAAATAAAAAATCATTTTATGTCATCACAAATGATTACCTAACACTTTTTATTCGACGTTAAGTTATGGAACTATTTTCCAATTATCATTACCAACTTCACTGGTGGGCTCATGCCATTCAGCGCGCCTGTTATAATATATGCATGCAAGAGCAGTGATTTTCTAAAGTTGATTTCAAAACTGCTCGCTTTATCGTAAACAGCCTTTAAACACAAGTAACCGGTATGTTTCTTTTCTCCAGAAAATGTGATTCTGACTCGAATATGTCTCTAAAATCAGACCGTCACGTGGAGCACCAAGGGCGGAAACTGCGTTGTAACATTCGCAATGTGAGCCATTCCGACACTGTAAAGTCGTGACTAAAACACGATTGAAATAAACTTGGTCTCTTCCGATTGATCACAAGGCTACGATACAAGCATGACCTTGAGTTGGCGCGGGTCGGGGCCCGTGGTAACTGGCGACAATTTTGGGCGTGGACGTAAATTTTCGGGCAGTATAATATTACAGCTGCGGTGTGCTGGCGCGCTGATTTTGATGCAAAACGAAAGATCGTCTGAATCTATCGATTTTGACAATAAAAGCCAAATATCCATTTCGTTAATTCGTCACTGAACAAAATAAATACTTTGTGGCGCCCACAAAGATATTTGTTGGTATTCACACACCAAATCTTTTTTTTTTTTTTTGTGGACACAACATTTTCTAGTTGTGACTACTAAACATTTGTGACAACACATTTTTTTGTTCGCCAGGAAAATGTTTGGCAGGGTAAATAACATTAAATATTGATTTTCAACGATTTCATTCTCGTATCCCAAAGAAGTTATTACCTGCTAACCCAAAATAATTCACGTAACATTCATAACCATGTCTCCAAAACAGCTACACTCCGATTTTTCACGCTAATTTATCATACTACTACCAATTTTAACATTTTGTTATCTCCTGAAATAAGTACTACCAGGAATTCAAAGCGATGGATAGCGAGTTTACGCTCTAAATTTGAATGAGTGAAAATTCTACAGTTCTAATCGGTTAACAGCGCCTGACTTATTCAACAGTCACTTCAGTCAAATTAACTGACGAGCTAGGGGGGAAGGGCGGGATGCAAGTTTTCCTTCTCTTATTGATGTGACATTTTTCATTGATTCATCAACAATTTTATTCGCAGTTTTTCAGTGGTTTATTTTTTGTCTGATGGCTCAGTTAAACAAGGCGTATCAAATGAAATAACAACGCATAAACTACTAAAAACCATTAAAAAAATACACTACAGTTTGTTAAAATTGCAACACCCAGAAAGAATTACCCGAATGAATTCAAACTTGAAGGGTAACAATTACAATTGCAGAGAGATGGCGTACACACAGGCCCAGCAGCGCCCTCTCGTTTGTGACCGGAACGGCTAGTATTACGCCAAGCTCAGACAGTGAAGAGCCGACAAACGAAGTGAAAGCAAGTGTCAGTATGCCTCGTCGACGTCAAAGGGCGCCATATCAGCATGTGAGTGAGTTCGAACGGGGCAGAATAATCGGTCTCCGATGAATCATACCATCTCACGTCGGCTGGTACAGGGCATATGCTGCTACGACAGTGATGCGTGTGTGTGGAACCAGTGGATAGAAGAGGGTCGTACGCAGCGACGAGCGGGTACTGGATCACGCAAAGTGACCACAGCACGCGATGATCGCCATCTTGTCAGCATGGCCGAAACGAACTGTACAGCAGTGTCAACGGTGTTGGTTCGACACTGGAGCACTGCAACGGGTGTGGACCTGTCTGCGTTGACAGTTCGATGTTGTCTGCTGCGGGCTGGACTGGTGGCACGCATGCCATTGCGACGGCTTCCATTGTCCAGAAACCACAAACGCCTCAGACTGCAATTTGCCTGTGAACACCTTCGCTGGTGTGCTGAGTGACAAAATGTAGTGTTTTCGGACGAGTCCCGCTTCAACCTGTCCTACAGCGATGGCTGCATATGTGTTAGACTTTACCGTGGGACAGCAATCTGGCAGCCTGCATTGTGGAGCGGCATAGCGGACAAACACCAAGTGTGATGGTTTGGGGCGCCATTGGATACAACATGCGATCCCTACTCCTTCGTATTAAGGGCGATCTGAACAGCAACCGCTACATCAGGGAGGTTTTATAGCCCAGTGTACAGCCGCTCCTTCAGGCGTCTCCACGCGCCATATTTCAGCAGGACAATGCCCGGCCACATGTGGCGAGTAATGTGCAAGCCTTCTTCAATGAACGACGGGTACCACTGCTTCGCTGGCCTGCACGTTCGCCTGACATGTCACCCATCGAGCATGTCTTGGATATGGTTGGTCAGGGATTTGTTCGTCATCAACCTCCAGCAACCACTGTTGATGCTTTGTGGACTCGCATATAAACCACGTGGAGGGAGATTCCCCAGGGACGTATCCAGGTACTCTTTGATTCCATACTACGACGCTTAGGGGCTCTGATCGTAGCACGTGGGGAATTCACACCATACTGAATTCTCAAGGACAGTGATCATGTACAGTTATGCAATTCTAATCAATCGTGTATTATCACGTACCTAATTTGTGGTGTAAAACTCATTTTAATCACATGTATCCTTCTTGGTGTTGCATTTTTCACAAACGTTAGTGTTTTTTTTTTTTAATGAGTTTCAATTTTTATAATACCATTTTTACGAGACAACATGAACATTCAGTCTTTCGTGACGTTTTTACGTCTTTTATTTCATTTTCACATAATCATCATAGCGCTAGGTTAGAAGGTTTAAATTGCATTAAATGAGGTGAAGTGTGTGGATTCTTACGTACTATTTGTTTTAACAATTCTAATGTTACCAATTAAACTAAGAACGAAAATAAAGGACATACAATTGAAAGTACATATTTTCGATAAAGAGTTATAATACACATGCATATCTATATGCTTAACGTCATAGTTGGCTTGGTAGCTCAGATGGTAATGTAACGGTCTCGAAGCGGGGTGATGTGTATTCAAATCCTTGATGTACCAAGGGGTTGTTTTTTTTTTTTTTTTTTTTTTTAAATTGCTCGATATCATTACTGACTAACGGAAAATGTTTATTTCTCGTCATTTTTTTGCTAAATTCAATACAAACAATAGTTCATTCACCGCACGCAGTTGGCTGTAACTTATTCAATCAGTGAAATGGCTACACTGAAAAAAACTATGGTTTTACACCGATTCTGTGTGGAGCCATTTTCACTGATTCGGTTACTTGAACTTCACTGCGAATCAGTGGTTTCCCATTGATTCAAATTTACATGGCACATGAAAGGCAGTCTCTCAACTACTGTTAAAGTCACATAATGTAATACACGTTATAGAGCTATTCAGAATTCAGCTTGAATTTTACGTTTTTACATCTTAATATTGCTATATTACTGTTCGCCTTTTGCATATATTGATTGCTTACTATTGTATTTTCATTAATTCTCTTGAAAATTACGACGTCACTAGACTACGAATGTGTTATTTTTAATTCTGACGAAAATTACTGGCCGGTTGCAAAATATAGTTTTTATATTTACGTACCGGTATATTATCCGCATATAACATTTTATGATAAAAAGAATCGGGCCTGCGGCTGTATTCTGTAACTTGTTACCCTCGAAACGAATTAGTTCGGTAGAACATTAATAACGAATTCCGTAGGATATAACGATAGTTGTGTATCTACAATGCGATTCTATAAAACCAGTGGAAAAGGCTGTACCGAAAATTTTCGTTGCATTTTCTGGTACCGATCGTTCCAGCTAAACGACGTTTAACAAAGTTAACCGGCCAATTACCGTTCACGAGACGTGAACAAGAGTGCATAATGTAAATGTTACATTAACGAGCGTATATTTTTTTACTTATTTATGATTAGAAAGAAAATAAAATACACGTGTAGAACGTCTAAAATACTCTATAATGTTCTGCTGTACGCCTTAGAATTTTCTGTTACCATAGCAAATCCAAACATTATTCACCGGAATACACAAATGTATAAGGGAAGTAAGAACAGAAGGCGGTTTGATTACACCGTATATACAAAGTATTAACAATCGTAATGCATCATACATTTTAGATTCTAGTATAAAACAATTAACTTTCCTTAATTGCAAGTTGCAGTGGTAGCACAGATGGTTGAGGCATGGTGCAAAATAGTTGTACTGTGTGGTTTTTTGTGTTTCACTTTCAAATCCCAGCCGTTCACAATTTTTTAAAGTCATATAAAATAATATTTTTATATCAAACATGAATCTTATAAAAACAATACAGTTTACTAATTTCCTTACAACGTATTAAAATAACTCAGTAAAGTTCGGCACGAAATAGCAGCTAGTGCTGGGACAATACGGATTTTTCTTTGCAGAAATTACAGTTATCATTCAAATAGCACCTATGTGTTAAACATACCTACTAGCATACCTATAATTATTGTCTATATAATATACATAGCAGAATATAATTTAAATACCTAGGTAGTCCTATAATTATATTTGTTTAACCTGGCTGATAAATGTGCATAAGTTTAGTACAACAGTTGTGGTTTTAGTCGTATTATTAATATTGTTGTATTAAAATATATTAATCAGAATGTTATGTTACAACATCAGTAAAATAAAGAACTCTATAAAGGTATTTTGAAAGTAGGTGGGATTGAACCTGCTAACTTAAAATTGTACTTGACCATGTGTACGAGGAGCCATGACGCTTACCACTAGGCCACCACAACACTTCATTACGTCGTGCCCAGTTCACACAGTAACTGTTAGGTTTTGGCTATATACAGCAGATACATGAAACAGATTGAATTAACTTTTCCATATATTAGGTAATGTTTTAAATATTTAGAACTTTTAAACAGGAATTAAAAGTTGTCTTCTACAATATTATTCGTCTTATTTGTATATTAAATCTGCTTGAAAGAGTTTCAACCTCACGGATGTATAATCAACATGGAGGCGTCCTTTTTCGGTTTCTTCATCAACTCGTTTCAAATAGTAAGCCACGGGGAGCGCCCTACGCTCTGAAACTGCGATGCGATCGACCAGGTACGAAACCTGGTATGGGACCTGCCACGAAAAATAGGACGTGTCCAATTACCAAACCTAGTACAAAATCTGGCCGTACAAGGCGGTAAATGCCATGACGAGAGCCACTCTAACCCGTATACCGGCCGCTATGGCGGACCTTGCACAAGCTATTACGGAATCTGTTATCGTGTAATATCACCTTTAGGAAACTTGGCTACGACAGCGGGCTGTGGCCAAACTACCATGACTTTCAATTAATCCAATTTAATATTTATGCTGCTTTACTGACCCCAGTTAACTACTTTCGGACGTGGATACGTCTTTAAATTTGCAAGCATAGAATGAGGCAATACAGAAAATTCGTGATAACAAAATCGGGAGATACAGTTTGGCATTGCAGCTCCGAATCTATCGTCTACATTAAAAATTAAATTAGACCACTCGATTGCCAAAGGATAAAAAAAATTTGTTACGTTGAGTGAGGACTGAGAAGCATCGCGAGGTGATTGGAGAGGGGAGGGGGGGGGGGGGGGGTAAAGCAATTTCGAGTTAGTTTTGCTGCGTCTCATAACTTCCGCGCAGAATAACTTGTGGCCAGGAAAAGCTACGACGCTCGTTTAGGTTTCAATCGACAGCTCTCGTCAAGATCAATCGATTGCTTGAATAAAAGCATTTGTGTGGCGTGGTTATGGTGAAATTGTATGAGTTTAATATAAAAAAATTTAGAAAACTTAACACAATGTCGGTTTATACTCGTCAAAAAGCCAAGTCTAAATACAGAAATCGTATACGATTGGAAAGAGTATCTCAAAAGCAATCCAGTGATACCCATGAAACCCCATATAATAGAGTAAAGCGGTGCCGGGAACGTAAAAAAAAAGCACCAAGGCGCCCGAGCGCGTCAACGTAGACGTATTCACGCAAAACAAACAGCCGTGTCTCCAACACAGCCACACTCCATTTTTTATTTTAGAATCGTGTCGTAAATTGCGCAGGCAACTTGGATTTTCGGAACGCCGCAACCACCAAGAAATAATGAACTGTTATCATTTCGTGGACAGAAATTGAGATAATGTAGACAACCCAGTGCCGACTTTCGCTCACAGCTTCCTGAAGGATCCAAAGTTGTGACCGCTCATTCCACCAGGGAGCACAGTAGCCCACCCGGGCCCCGTGGTGGAAACATCAGAAAAATTATTTCTCTGCCTCCCTCATCAACCCTGCACCCTTACCACCGCAGCTGCGAAGTAGTGAGGTGGGGGGGGGGGGGTAGGACGAGATTGCTGCGTTTGATCTGCCGATTGAAACTATAGCGATTGCCACCCCTACGCCCCCTCCCCCCCCCCCCCCGGCGCGGGGCCGCGCCAAGCCAGTCCTTCCTGTTCGCTCACAGTCAGACACTCTAGAATATTGGGGACAAGAGCGAACACGAGGGGCCTGTTACTCGGCGGTTGCTTCCCCTGCCTGCAGACAGCAGTTATCCCCTTCAGAGGGCGTGGTTATACAACTTATGAAGGGGAGGGGAGCGGGGCCCAGACTGTGAAAAGAACCGCGCCAGCAAGCAGCAACGTTGGAGAGAGAGAGTGAGTGCGCCGGGGGGGGGGGGGGGGATCACAAACTGTGTGACATGAGCGTGAGTGATTTCTATAGCCAAGTCTCCTCGCTTCTGAAAATTAAAAAAAGATAATAATAGAAAAAAAGGAAGGTGGAGGAGAACATATCTTCTTTTAATTTTCTCCTTTTCTTCTCTCTTTCTCTCGCGCCTTTCTTGTTCCGTCCTCCTCTCTTTCTCTTTCGTACAGTCTTTTCACAAGCAACAGATAGGTGAAGGTACATCTATGTGTATAGTTTTTTTTTTTTATCTCCAGCTCAACTCTTGTCTTTTTCTCTTTCTCCATTTGTGCCCGGTGCTCTTGTACCAAAAAAGCCATGAAAAGACCAATCTCTATACGCGCAGTTTTCGAGGATAATGGGAAGGACTAAGAGAGAGAGAGAGAGAGAGAGAGAGAGAGAGAGAGAGAGAGAGAGAGCAAACACAGGGATAAGCAGGCGGACGGCGTGACACAGTAGAACCCCTTCGCGAAGGAAACTGCGTGCTGAATTGCGTTCGTTTCGCTTTTTATTTCCCGACGATGGCAACTCGCACTTGATATCGGAAGATCCTCTAACCTGTTTCACTCTCAGCAACGTTGTGTAACACGAGCTGGGCGGTTTTTTCTTTTTTACGTAAGCTCACCCACATACGAGTGGTCCCTGAAAAGCTCTTTTAAACACACATTGAGAGAACTAGCTATACTTGCAAATCCAATTTGAGAACTCAGACGTAAGGCGTATTTTCGCGGTTGAATCGGTAACTGGTTTCGCGCTCCTGTTCACCGCTTTGTCGTGAGCGCACGGTGACCGGGGTTTTTAGTGTTCACCATTTTTGGCTAACGCAGTCAGGAGCACGTTAGTTGGATTGTTAACCGGATTTTGATGGTTGCTGCTCATCGTTTTGAATTCCGAGTTTCTCTATTGCATTTGCAACTCGCTCTACCTCATGTTTGCCTTTTAATGCTCATAATGGGTGAATATTCGGTGGTTCAAAATGAAGACGGTATCTTATTTCGGGACGAAATTTGGAAAGTTTTGTTGAAATGGGTCGGAGGTGAGTGTTACAAACGTGGACAATCTTAACCTGAACTCAATGTACGTACTTTTGGTTTGGTTATGATATTTCGAGTCTTAGTAAAGTTTTAATGTATTCTTTTCTTCGTCGTAACTCGAACTGCATCTCTGACATGTGAATGGTATTATTTCCAGGTGAGAAGTACACGTTAGACTCTGCATTAAATTACGTCAACACGTACGTATATTCCATGTCTATTTCTGACACAATTACAGCGATTGTGCAGTTTTGAAGTTCGCTTCAACTGAGGTTCGCCGTCTGTGTTTACAATAACCTTTTTCGCAATGTGATCATTTCGTTGTGAACGCTGATGACCAGCCTGTTGCCAATTCAACCGCGAAAATACGCCTATACTCAAAACGATAGTTTTACAGACGCATTGGTTGTGTAAGTACATGGGCCACGGTATAAAGTATCAAAGAGTGAAATGCATTGGCGTCGTGTACTGGTAAATACTGCTGCCAAGGATTGCAGGATGCCTGCCAATTGTCAGGGGGGGGGGGTCGTGGTTTCAAGTTACTCTTAAGGCAAAGGCGTTTAATATTCTTATAAAATTGAAGTTACGTTTAGCTATTCCCACTGTATATTTATGTCACCAAATGGAGATTCAAAATAATAAAAAGAATAATCTCATATAACTTTTTATAGCTATTAACATTTATGTGGGAAATACTTAAATCAAGTATACTAGACCTCAAAACAACGGTCTAAATGATCATATGTTCTTCGGTGGATCGTTCACTCGTTGCAAATATACTAGGATTATACTTGATAGTAGGGATGGGTCGATACTACATTTTATCAATACTCGATACTAGTTTCGATACCAAAACTTTCTCACGATACTCGATACCAATACTTTTCTCGATACAAAATTAAAGTTGTCATGAACACAAAACAAGTTGGCCAAGAAAATTACTAATTTTGCTAGTGTCATTGACACACACTGAAACTATATAAAAACTCACATTACACTGGAAACTCGACCCCCGAAGGTTTTTTGGAATGGTTGCGGGAAGCTCAGGAATGCTCGCTGGCATCCGAGATAACTATGGTACGAATTTAAAAGTTGCTGTTAATATCTTGTGAACGTTGAACCTAGGTAAAATTTAATGGGTGCGTTGGAATGCCCGAAGGATGCAGATTAAATTATGATATACTTGTAAAAAGTATCGTACGCATTCCGAAAGTTATGGTACGCTCGTGCTATAATTATGGCACGAGAAAATGTGTATTAAATTATTAAATTTTGAAACGATCTTCTGAAATATCTTTCATATTCCAAAAGTTACGCTACACTTGTATCATAATTATGGCACGATCAAATGGGTGTTAAAATTTAATACTTTTGGATATTCTCATGCGATATTCGATACTATAAAGTATCAAGGGTATCGAGATATCGCGGAATCGAGGATCCCATCCCTACTTGATAGTTAATAACTATGCTTGGTACACCCTCGTTCTCACTGCTGCATACCTACATACCAGCAATGATGTCACTTTAAAAGAAGTACCCAACATACCATAACGTTAGATGGCTAATAAGTCTTCATTATCACAACACATTGTGAAGAGAACGCTAACTGGTGCTAACTAATATAATATCTTAGAATAGATGAGGACATTTGTTGTTTGAGAGCACAGCTGCTGGTAGTTTTTAGCAGAGAGCGACATACAAAACCAGTTGACTGGCGTCCCCATAATTCAAGCCTAGTGCACGATGTAAATTGCCTGAAGCGTCAAAAGTTCAACAGATGCCACCACTGTCTACAGAAGTTGAAAGTAATGAGGAAGTTCCTTCGTTTATCACGTTTATCGGGTCGATAACACAAGACAGTATTAAGTACAGCTGATATAAATAAGTAAGGTAGCCGTCGTTTTCGGTACAGAGAGTGCATTTTACAATTACTGACCTCCGATGATCATTTTCCTGCCCACTCCCGTAAGCTATAATCAATTTTTAATGTGCGATTCGGTCAACCAGGGCGTAGCCAGTAGTCTGTCGCGGAAGAAGTTAGGTTTGGAATTGAACTGGGCTACAGTAGATTACGAACTATATAATAATGAGCCATAAACTAAGCCAAATAGTAATAGTAATAAAGTGTCTTAATAATACACAGTTATTTAAATCCACTTCAAGTTAAAAATAAGTGCTTAGGTTTGCTTCACAAAGGCTATTGTTTTTTAGTAACACGTGGGTCCATTATGCGAGGTCGGTTATGGACCGACCTAACCAACTCTTGACTATAATCCATTCACGGTTACTTCACACCTTTCTGAAGCCCTGCTAAAGTTCTACTTCCAGGATATCCCTCCGCCTAGTACAGCCAAATCTTAAATAAGTCTAGAAAACGACACCAAAGGACAACGCACCAAATTCGTGCGCACTCAGATGTAATAATATTTTTCATGAGAACTATTTCTTACTCTGCGCTACCAACGATCAAGTTCTCTCACTGTTCGTATTGATATTTATTATAAATAAAATATATTAATTAATAGATAATATATGGGTAAAACTTTAAATTTAACGAAGAGGTATAAAATGCTCGTGATGCATTGCATATTTAGGAAACAACTTAATACGTCACACTCTAAATTCGAATCAGTGGAAAACCGCTGATTCGCAGTGAAATTTAACTGCTCGAATCAGTGAAAATGGCTCCACTTAGAATCAGTGGAAAACCACTGATTGTTTCAGTGAAAATTTTTTACTGATTGAATAAGTGACGGCTGACTGCAGTGGCGAATTAAATATTGTTTTTAACTTATGTAGCCAAATAATTACGTGAAATAAACATATTTATGATAGTCTACTATTTATATTGCCCAATTTACATTAAATTAAGAAAGTAAAAATTTTCCCAGAGGTGGCCAGGATTGACCTCACACACTCTTTCCACACCGATCTAAGGCCGTAGTCTTACCGCCAGCGCTACCACGACAAGTAGAAAATATGAGAGGAACATATATTTCTTATTTCGTCGCACCGAAATCGTTAATATTTAAATTGTATGATCTTACTTTTTGTTTTTGACTTAATTGGTACCGTTAAGATTATTAAAACTAATAGTATATATGAGTGCTCTCTTTTCATCACATTATATGCAGTTTGAACATTCAAACAGAGCGCTGTGATGATTACATGAAAATGAAATGAAATACATAAACTCGGAATGAAAGGCTTAGTGTTCATATTTCCTCGTAAAATGGCGTTTTAAAAGACGAAACACATTTTTGAAAGTACTTTGTATTGATTTTATTAGTTTATTCGTTGTTAGTTCACTTAATACACGTTGTTTAGCGGCCATTTTTATAAGCTGTTTAACTGATCCACCAGTCAAAAATAAACCAATGATAAACAGTGAAAAAAAATTACTAATGAATCAGTGGAAAATGTCACTGAATAAATAAGTGAAGGAAATCTGGCATTTTTCCCACTGGTTTATCAGTTGAATTCACTGAAGTGACTTGAATCAGTCACGTACTTTTGGCTGATTGAAACAATGAAATTCTCACAGATTCAGAGTGCATTGTGTTAACGATGTGAGGCGGTATCCTGTGGCTACAAAGATCATTTATTGTTTCGCGAAGTATGTTCTGTGAGAGGCATTCAAATACAAGAGTAATCAGCTAGTAGGTATTCAAAAGGCCTCTCTAGTAAACAATTCTAAACACCTCAATACCCACGTCCAGCTATAAGGAAGCATCGTGACAGCTATAAGGAAGCACCGTGACAGCTATAAGGAAGCATCGCGACATCTATAAGGAAGCATCGCGACAGCTATAGAGAATGGCATGAAAAAGCTTCACGCGTATTCTGCTTGCTCAGAATTTTAAGAGGCGACTATAGGTTATTTACGATAAAACTATCACTTTTGAAAGCTCTGCTTAAGATTTACTTGTATACACGTTGTGTATTCTTCCGACTTATGCAAGATTAACATTGTTATGGGCGTCACAAGTTTATTCATGCGTCCGCCAAGTGAAACCGTGCAATTTTATGAAAAGTAAATATTTTACAAATCTGCTCATTTTTACACTTCAGTGCATAAAAAAATAATTTAAAAAAAACCCAACAACAACAGTAAGCAAAAGAAATAATTTAAGTTAACAGAAATTGTTACCTTTTTTATTCGGCGTTAAGATACGGAACTACTTCCCCATCCATCGTTACCAACGTAACTGGTCGCATGTCATTCAAGGCACCCGTTAAAATATACACGCAGGAAGGAGCAGTGACTTTTTTATAAAGTTGATTTCGAAAGTGCTCACTTTATCGTGAACAGTCTTTACATACTTTTAATGCAGCAATCTGTTTAGAAATGATACATCGTTGTCGATATTCTTTAAAACACTGTTTAACAGGAGAATAAATATCGTAAACGTAGGGCTACGCTCACTCTGGCACATTTTCAACGGCCTCATTTAGGTTTCAGATCAGAAACCAAATTTATGAATTGGTGACAAAATATATATTTTCATTTCTGTCTTGAAAAAAGATTTACATTTAAATATAATATTTTTTTTTAAATTAGAATGTTCACAACTGCTTACAGTAAGAGCCATATGTCAACCATAGAGGCAGCTTAAGATAGTTTTAAAGGTCTTACGTATGTTTATCCTAGAAAGCAGCTTGAAATAAAGTTAATCACAAAGGTATAGCCTGTTCACGGTAAACTGAGCACTTTTCAAAGCCCTGCTTAAGATCTACTTGTAGGCACGTCACGTATTCGTATATACCTTATGTGCAATTAACATGGCTATAAGCTTCATCACTTTATTCAAGCGTCGGTCGGGCGAAGCTGTGAAATATTTAGAAAAAGTAAATATTTCACAAATTATCTTATCACTACATGTATAAGCATTCAAAAAAAACAGGAAAGAAATTGAATAATTTCAGTATTCACAAATAATTACTTAACGATTTTAATTCAACGTAAAAACATGGAAGTACTTCCCCTCCGGCGCGTTATCAACCTCACTGGCTGCATGCCACTCGGCGCACCCGTTAAAATATATCCAGGTTGGGGCAGAACAGAACAGAACAGGACAGAACATATTACAATTGCACCAGTACCAAGCCGAAGGCCATAACTGGTCTTAGTTACTTGAATTAAAAATAAATTGAGAAAATAGTCGAAACATAACATTTGTCGCGTTATAACATTTAAAAACAAGTTAATTTTTAAAATGGAGGCTTATAATTATTTGGTTAAAGTTTAAAAGTAAAGATTACGTTATAACTTAAAAATGCCAAAAGTTAAAATTCTTCTGCCTCCACCCTTGAACCCTCGCCCCGCCATCCTCTCCGGAGACAGAGGGGCCGACGGTGGTTGTCGTTTTGTGAGGTGTCCGTCGTGTGTTTGATGTTTGTGTCGGTGTTGTGTTGGTGTCATTGTTGTTTCTTCAGTTTATTTGTTCTTGTGTGTAATCTGTATATGCAGGTTGGGGCAGTGACATTTTCCAGACGATGATTTCAAAAGTGCTCACTTTGCGGCGGTACTTGGTAGTCAGTTTGATTGTATTAAGGTTAGGAACAAACCGAGATTTCTTGTGGGAGAGTTCGGCATACGGAAAGTTCCCGCCTCTTGGTGCGCATTGTTCCAAAGGCAACTTTTAATTAAAATTTTCAGCTACGTGAATTATAAAAGAGAAATATTTTACTTAGTTACGAAGTTATTTTATGTTTGATTCATGATTACTGCAATTATGCTGTTTCTTTAACGTAGAAAATAGAGAAAATCTACACATGCGACACTAGCGCTTACCTAGTGGTGAAAATTTTCCCTTTGCCAAACTTTTAGCACTGATCTTCCCAACTTGTACAGACTGTTCACGGTAAAGTGAGCACTTTTGAGGCCCTAGTTACCTTTTTCCTATCGGCCGTACGGCAATGTAATGCTCACATCACCACCAACATCGTAAAAAGAAATGTTGATTTATATAAATAATTGTACTTCAGTTTCTACAATTGAATCAATGTAACTATATTCGTATTTTCAATTACGTTGAAAAATATTTATAAAACGATAAGCAGTTTATTTACATTATATCAAATAATTTTCCCTTTTTATATTGCGGATATTGGACCGGCAATTAAACAAAATCGAATCGGAAATAAATTAAGCGCTCTGTTTACTCCTATCCAGTGTCTAGGGGTTGCATTCACCTCCGATGTTTCTCGAGGCAATTTCTTGCCAAGTCTCTCGATAGAGCGTGATCGGCGGCTAGCGAAGGCGATATCTCCGTCGTCCGCCGCCAGGAGTGCCACTTGCCGCTTGCTCTGTTGGGGGAAACACGAGGTTGTCGCAGGGAAAGAGATTTCTCGGGCCGGCCACCTCAAATCTTCTTACCGGAAGACCCAAGCGCGACTTCTCTCGTCGCTCTGCCGAAATTACTTTCTTTCTCACTGCCCGGATGGGACGATATAAAGCAGGTTTCAGAACCTCTCGGGGGTGAAAGTGGCGAGGGACGCCTACTCGGATGTGGGGGGGGGGGGGGGTAAGTCCTCGAATACTGGGAGCGCGAGGAAAGACGAGTCGTATATTGAACTTCGGCGTGAAGTGCTGAACTTTCGCTTAGATTATCAATACTTCCACAGCGAAGAAAAGAAAGCTGGTACTTAACTACGAATGGAAGTATTTGTTTTGGCAAATTACTCTGTAAACAGTTCTCATGTCTTACAAATGTTCCGACTCCTCAGATCTTTCAACTATGGAAAGGTGAAACTAAATGTAGATCAACTTCATCACATGTCACAACTTATTTTACAACTAGAGGAAAATAAGAGTTAATTAAAGAGGAGGAGACTGTTTTGAGGAGGTATTTGGACACTTGGCGTGCTTCTCCAGCAGAGTAAATTCGACCCCATGATTGCCCTAAAATTTAGATTGCTAATCTGGCTAAGTAATCTAGTTAGTACCCGAAATGACGGATTCGAATCATATTCATATAATAATTAGAATTATATTCTACACAGGTCATATAGACCTGTGTTTCAAAATCATAAAATTTTACCTCTTCCTGGTATTTTCATTTAGCTCACTATCCTGTTTGCTGTTGAAAACGTACATCACACAATAAAATCTTTATTTATATTATCACTAAACGCGACACTGCGATAAAAATCACATTCCTGTTCATAAACCAAGAAATTTGAAATTAATCCTTATTTTTTGGGTTTGACGATTTTAAACACGTTACCAATTAACACTTACAATATACTGAAAACTAAATCTAAAGACTTTTTAAAGACAATAAAAACTATTTAATTAATATTTCTGGATATTTACTTGCTAATGTTATTCGAGTTAAGTATGTTCTTCTTATTTAAGACTTTCATATATTGTATATATTGTCTGTTTTGACAATTTTGTATACTAGGTGTGTTGGTGTATGCATTTCTGTTGTGTATTTCCTGTAAGTGTCCTGACCTTGTTTATACTGTTACTATTACACGGTTGAATTTTAAATTTGTTTATTTGTTAAATTTGACAAGTCGATAACAGATCGTATTGATATAAATGATGGTAATAAATAAATGAAATCATGCAGCGGATTGGTGAGCTCCACATAGGAGCGGACTCCTTGGCGAGAATGAATACAGAGGACTCAAATGGTTTTGCAGGCCGAAAGCAGGAACTCCTCGATCCCACTCAGGACACAGGTACTCAACAAATGAGATGATTATTTGATTTGGCAGCACACTTAGTAGCATAGATATTATGGCCACCAATTTCCATCGCAAGCCCCTATCGCTGCAACTGATTAAGTATCACATTTAATGAAAATCACGCAGGAACTGTCTACAGTTGAACGTATTGATCCCCATGTAGCAAGCCACAGTCGGTCAACTGTGGTTTTACTGCTGGCACTGCTGCATGACTGCTGGCACTGAATACTTATGGGTTTACACAAATGGCCCTGCTATGGCTGACTGCTGGCAACAGGACACTTGGCATGCCATCAATGGCGCGTTAATAGGATGTTGATCGAAATGGAACTGATGGCTGAGAGTGGGTATACTGCTAATGATCCACAAATTGCTTGCCAATTGTATTCCAGCACTGGCAGCACTTAACTTATCCATTTTTGGACCATTGATGACCCAGAAAACTTATGGATCTATGCAACTGGCCCTGTTATGGTTAACTGCTGGCACCAGGACATTTGGCATGCCATTTATGGGACACTGATGGAATGTTGATAGAAATGAAACTGATGGTTGAGAGTAGGTGAACTACTAACTAATGGGTCATAAATGGCTTACCAACTCTATTATAGCAATGGCCGTACATAACTTATACGTTTTTCAGGTGAAAGTATGAGTAACCATATGTTGGCCATTTGCTGGCTCTGAAGTGGTACATCGATGGACCATTGCTGGAGCAATTTAGTTAATTATGGGAATTTTTATGGCTCCCACTCTTCATAGATAACTTTTGTGTGCGTGTCTAATATAATTATAGATAATATACAACAATGAGTAGATTATTTGTAAATATATAGTGCTGGAAATGCCTATGGCAAAATGCTGTAAATACAGTATTAGGTGTGACTTTGTGACTGATATTGAATAACTTGACATGAGCCCTACGTAATAATTTAAATTTACGACTGCGTATAATTAAAAGGATAAGTTGAAAAAAATAACAATATCGAACCACCTTTATAAAATTAACATTGAAGGGCTTTTGTTGTTTCACATCACTAAAATATTCATATAGGCCAACTGTATTTCAAAACAGATGACTAGAATCGAGGTGACTTAATACTGCGAAATATTACATTAAAGACAAGGTTTTGTTTTAATATCGCGATTCAGGTATGAAGTTTTCTCTCAACGACAGCATTTTTTTTTGTTTATCTGCATCTTTTTTAAAAACAGAATTGTTCGCAAGGGTAATTTTAATTCTATGAAATAACTGGTGTAATTTGTTATTTAAGTGATTGTTAATATCTCAAGTCCAAATATATTGTAAATTAGTTCATCTAAACGCAAGAATACGCGGTGGTGTAATGGTTAGTATGCTGGACTGTTAATACAAGGGTCGTAAGGCCATCTGGTGACTGTGAAGTGGTAAATCGATGGGTCATTGCTGCTGTAATCATATGGGCCATGCTTGGGCATTTGTGTTCACCACACCTTGGCCAGTTATGGACAGAATATGGCTAGTTAGTGGTTCCACTTCAGGACCAGCAATGGCGTCGGGTGCGTACCAGCTATTGGCCAATTTTTGGCCGGCTTTGCTTCCGACTGTAAACCATGAATGGACTATATGTGGTTTGCTACATGGGGAGTAATTCATGATAGACGCAGCATTTTTAAATCAAAGTATTCCCTAGTGAAACTAAATTGTGCAGCCAAACAGAATTATCTATTATCGAAATTCACTTTTAGATTGTTTTGTAGTCAACACTGTGTTGGTAAGGATTTTGTACAACTCACAATTTCAAAGTTTACTAATCGTATACTGTCAGGATTCAAGAAACATCATATTTTCAGAAATTAATAAATAAATTCATATTTTCAATAAAATTCTGAACTTTCCTATGGCATTGTTGTTTTAAGAAAACACCAGGACAAACTCAAATTAGCACACGTCCTCTTGTTGTCTTTATTCCAGGAAGTCGTAGAGATAATCAAGCAAAGGTGACGTTTCTTGCATTCTGTAACAAGAAAATTTCAAGTGTGCAAAACATTTTTTTTTTAAGTAGACGGTTTTAATGGTATTACTGGAACACTCTCCTAAACAGTAAATTAAATCAAAGGATCTAGCTGTAAATTGGCATAGATAACGTGGTACATTTGTGAAAATGAATCAATTTAGTAACCTGTTGGCCTTGCAACTCAAGACTATGCTGCATCGTCACTGAGCGCTTTACGACTTTGTCTCTTGGCAGACTGTCAGTAATATAGTCAGCGGTCCTGAAGTTCTCTGTTAAGCGATTTCGTAAGAGCTGAGCTGAGCACGATGACAGATGGACTACGGGGAAAATTATGGGGAGGAATAAAAAATCCTATCATAACCTTCCGAAGTGTTATCCGAATATTCTTGGCACATGAGACTTGAAATACTAGTAACTTAAAATATAAGACGGCGATAAATCATCGGCTTACTTCTAAAACATCGATCACATTTTTCTCCAAAGTCTATTCTGGGTGAAATTTGCGTGTTTTTTTCCTTCGCGTGGCTGCTGACAAAATTTCTTAAGTCTACTCTACAGAACGTTCTACAACTGGAAGAGGTGAAACCTAGTATTGTATTCCATTAAGTTGCCCTCCTGAATCATTTCCTCAAACACATATATCAACTTTTAGAAGTAAACTAAATAAATGTTCTTTTGCAAACCGTGGATAAATTGGAGCGTGTTTGGTCACAGAACTACAGTATTAAATCCGATGTGCAATCGAATATAGAATGTTCACGGTTAGTTGTGCATTTTTGAGCGGAGCGTGTTTGACCGTAGCACTAAAGTATTAAATCTGACGTGTATTCGGATATAGAATGTTCGTGGTTGGTTGTGCACTTTTGAGCGGAGCGTGTTTGGCTGTAGGAATACACTATTAAATCTGATTTGTATTCGGATAAAAAGTGTCCATACTTAATTGTGCACTTTTGAAGGCCCTCCTCGAGATACACTTTTTCCCTTATTTTGTGTCTTTTTGCCATATGTAAAATTATCACCGCCTTGGGTCTCATCACTTTATACAGGATGAGTCCTTTAAAAGAGGCCCCGTGGGACATGTGTGTAACGGATCGAGGGAATTAGGAAATATAGACCAGCAAGTTGTTTCAGACATCAAATTGCAAGATATGGTGCACATCTTTCTCCATAGGCTACTGTCAGTAGACGATAATCTAGGGTAGGTTCTGTTGAGAAGGATCTCCACACAATCCTTTGAAATTCCGTGTCAGACTTGTTCATCCGAATCTGACGATACACCTTAGCCACATCTGCAACGAATGGAATTGTCTTTCATAAATCGCGTTTAAAGTTACCGAATATCTTCTTGCAATTTTGGACTAACTATTATTTTATCGATTATTGATACGCCTGAAGCGGTCTTCGTTGAGGCATCAAACACCACCCTGAGTTTCGTGGTAGCACTACTCTCCTTCAAGACTGGTATGTGAGGAATGTTAACATGTTTCATGAGGTGGCTGGTCTGTATTTCCTCATTCCCTCGCTCCGTTACACACATGTCCCACGGGGCCTCTTTTAAAAGACTCATCCGGCATATACGCCATTCCAGGTAAAACAATGGGATGGTTTACGACCGCAAATGTGTCGAATGATATGTAAATTCGGACTTAAGTATGTCTAAAGTAATAAACACTGAATTAACTGGCCATAGATGTAAACATTACACTCATAATAAAATGTCGATTCTTAGAACTATTTGTAGCTATTAATTCATTGCAAAATTAAGCGAGAACATGCTTGCCAGTGCGTATGGTAGCATTTCACAGCTGATTTTTCCTTCAGAATTTGTTTTAAAAAAGTGTTTACTTTCCTGTGAACAGCCTTTAATTATTGGTTTTGATCCTTGCCCAATGCACTGTGAATGGTTTCCCCCGCACCTTCATTCCGGCATTTCTCCATACTTACGTCGCTTCACCCACATCGGCTCTCAAGACCTCAACGTCATGGGCCGCCCAGATCTCTCCACTCTCCACTTCACTCTCCCCCGCAAGTTACCATTCTCATTGCAGGAAAATGCCGATCTAGCATTTCTTTTGCGTCACACGGTCATGGAACGAAGCGCTAATTAGGACGCAACATTACGGTTACAGTGGATCCGACGTATTGTTTGTGAATTGCGACATGACGATGGTTGGACGTGATCAATCACCATAAAATTTATATGAGAAAAAATATGGCAGCACTCTGAGAAAACCCACACACTGCTTCTCCCCAGAAGCTAACATGCAAATACTTACATAGCAATATGCTATTTAAATATTTTTGTAGGCATTTGTACAAATAAATATAAAACTTTAAAATAATTTTGTATTCCCATATTTATACACAATTATGTATAAAATTAATTAAAAATAATTTTATATTTACATATTTATATACATATACATAATTATTTATAAAATAAATAAAAAATAATTATATTGTTCTATATATACATTAATTAAATATCGTATTATATTTACATATTTATATACCTATACATAATTACTTATAGGCCTAATATAAATTTAAAATATTTTTTTTTGTGTTTATGTAGTTATCTACGCGTTTCTTCTGTGGCAAACGAGTGTGTGGGTTTTTTCAGAGTGCTCCCATATTTTTCACATAAATTTTAAGGTGGATGGTTTTTGTGGGCACAAGCTAGACTATTTACTGTAAAATGACAGTTGACGTTCTGACACCGCGACGTGAACATCGATTTGGAAGCGCTCTCTCGTCATACCACGTAGATGAACTGCGAATACGAAGGCCTGTCTTTGACATCGATGATCATGAATCCGCGACCTGCATCAGCGCTAACTGGTTGTCGCCAGTGCCGATTCAGGATCAAGTTTTCACCTAAGGTCAAAATGATCGTCGTAATGAAAGAACGGCCTGTACGAAAAGCCCTTTTCGCGCGATGAAGCATTACGACATCTGTTCCATACAGTTTGTGCCAGGCGATACACTGAAAGAACATACCGAGATCTGCAAGGAATCATCTACTGTGAGTCAGCAAGTGTTACCTCTTGCTACATCGATGGGCAACGATTTGATATGCGATTATGATGAGACAGTTAATGCTAAAGACGGTATGAGTTCAGTGGAGTCGGTTTGTGTGGAAGGTACACTTGCACGTCTTTCGTGTGCAGTCGACGAACTTCAAAATAAACGGTCAACGTCTATAAATAATGATGAGCATACAACTCCTGTTACAAATAACGGCAAATTTAATACAGAATACAAAACAGGGGGTGAATATGACCATGGAAGAAACATAGATGAAAATGAACACGAAGACAGTGATAGTGCTGAAACCAATAACATTGATTTACTCGATGTACTGAAACACCCCTCCAACACATTTGCTGCAAACAAGCGCCGTGAAGAAGACAGAAGACGCCGATAATACTTGCTACCTATTTCCCGAAGACCCGAATGAACTTGTTGATAGACTCAGATATTTGATTGACCTTCAAAAAGGCTGATACCTCACGCACATTAACGAGATGTATTCAATCATTAGTAAACTGAAGGATCGGGGATATATCGCATGATGAGATGAACTGCTTTCACTAAAATTGTAATTAAAAAATAATAAATTATTATAATAAAATAAAAGGTTTCCTTTATTTTTGTGTGTAGCATCCTTTTTTCCCTTACAACTTAATGCGGTGCTATGAGCATTCGACTATAAACGGAAATATCCACATATAGAATGATAGTAAAGACTTTAGTATAAAAATGTGTGGATAGAAGACTACTCACAAAACATTAATTCTGTCGACACGTACAAATTTGGAGACAGCTGGCGAACAAATGTGATTTCTATACATATGGACGGGGAACAAATGGAAGGATTGATCGCAGATTCGATCGAATGATTGTGATTGATTGAAGTATTGGTATGGAATAGTGCGGATTGGTGTGTGAACTGGTGTGTATTGGTGTATGGATTGGTGTGGATTGGTGTGTGGATTGGTGTGGACTGTGTGTGAATTGGTGTGGATTGGTGTGTGTGTATTGGTGCGGATTGGTGCGGATTTGTGTGTGGGTTGGTACGGTTTGGTATGAATTGCTTATTGTGGTGCTCATTGCAGTGCATATGGTGCTGATTGTGATGCGCATGATGCTGATTGTGGTGCATATGGTGCTGATTGTGGTGCATGTGATGCTGATTTTGGTGTGTGTGTGATGCTGATTGTGAAATGTGGTGCTCATTATGGTGCGTGTGGTGCTGGAGGATTGGTGTGGATTGGTGTAGGGATTGTTGTGAAATCGCGTGGGGAATAGTGTCTATTGGTGTGTATGTGTGTGGTGCTTATTGTGGCTCGGATTTATCGAAATATTGATGGATTGTTGTTCAAAAAGAGTACAGGACATAAGACTGTTTATCGGCCTCGTACATTCCAAGTCTTAAGGGTCTAGCACTATAGGTATTTAAATTAACTCTGTATGCCTATAAATGTGATGGTAGATGCTGATCCAGACCGTGATTATAACGTAACTTGGGCGGGTGGTTGCTACTCTTATGGAGACCTTGGATTGGTCACATATACATAAATATATTCAAAAAATAATTCTGAGTACTATACTTTTAACTACATAACATTCGATACAAAGAATAATTTACATATTCTGACATAATATAATAATTAGACTTCAAGAGAGGAGACCGGAAATGTAGTGAATGAATTAGAGTTTTTTTGCATGTTACAATACTGCAAATACAATTTCAGTAAAAAATAAATAAATATATATATAAATTTTTATTTAAAAAATAATTTTTAAAATCGGGTAATAAATACAGAGTCTTGTTTTAACATACCCTATGCCTATTAAACAAATATGACCACCCCTGTTCTGCCCTCAAAAAGCGAGCCTCTCACACCGTGGTGAGGCCAGTCTTTTACTGGATATGGTGCCGTGGGAACCTCCAGAAATGTAGGTATTTTTTAAATAAATTTTTGAATATTTTTTTTTTATAAATTTTAGTAATTTTGGAATCATTTGAAAATTTTAAAATGTTTTTATAGTTTTTTGAAGTTTTTATAACTTTTGGGTATTTTTTTTTTGGTTTTAAGGTTATTTAAGGTCTCGTGTTAAAGTCAAAAGTCTAGGTCACTTGGATCCAATATGGCGGTTGGGTGACGTAATAACATGGCAGCTGAAAGACTGAAATGACGGAGCATAATGCCGGCTTCTGCTCCGGACCCCGTTATGTCCAAACATTCAAAATTTTAATTCTTTATTAATTTTTTTATTTCCATATATATATATATAATTATATATATTTTTAAGAACTTTTAAAAAAATTGGGTTCTAGGCCATCCAAGGTCACAGGTACAGGGTCAAGATGATAGGTCATCTGGATGCAAGATGGCGGTTGGGTGACGTCACAACATGGCGGCCGGTGCCAGGTGCCAGTTTTGTCTCATTTAAAATGCATTGCCCCAGACTTCCCATAATCATTCTACTGACATGGAGGCTGGTTTTGAGAAGTTAGCGTTATCACTGTACCCTATCTTCACTCTACGAGGCATACCTAGTAGCATTTACATAATCTCTGTTGTCAAAAATATACTCTTTTCACCTGCTTCTCCTAATCTGCCAAATTACATTAATATAGAGTATCAAACACAAATAGTTTAAAGATATTCTCAAATAATTTAAACAGACATTTCAGAATAAATAATGTAACCAACCCTATACTTACCATGTAAAATTAGCACTACTGTGATAACAGCGATCTGTTGCTATTTCACGAACTTAATCAGTCAATAAGGGCGACAACTTTTCACGTCAGTGTCAAAACCTGTCCTAAGATCGTGGTCTCAGCAATACAAGTTATCAAGACCCATAAGGATTTCTAGGTCATTAGCAATTACGCTGTGCATATTACCCAGCATACTTTTTCGTTTACAGAAGAATGCCCAAAATGGATGCTTTCTTCGCAATCACTCCCTTTTATGCGCTGGGTTTTCTGGAAATCTTGTGTTTTCGTGACACGATGTCGATGATAACTTGATCAAAATACTTATTAATTTTTTTTAGCCTTAATATAAGCATCTTTACTTACAACATTGATATTGGCTGTTCACTGTAAACTGAACACTTTTGAAAGTCCTGGTAAAGATCTACTTGTATGCAAATTGTGTATCCTTCCACCATACGCAAAATTAACATTGCCATGGGCCTCATAACTTTGTTCATGCGTCATTCAAGTGAACCCGTGAAAATTACAGGGAAGTTACTATTCTACAAATCTGCTAATTCTTACACCTATATCAATTTAAAGAAAACAGAAAGCAAAAGAAATAATTTCAGTATGGACAAATGTTTATCCAACACTTTAAAGTCAACGTTAAGACATGGAACTACTTTCCTTCCTTCGTTACCAACTTAACTGCGGGCGCATTCCAGTTACCGTGCTCGTTAAAATGTGTGAAGGTAGGAGCAGTGACAAGTCTTTGCAAGGTTCATTTCAGAGGGGGCTCACTTTTCCGTGAACAGCTTTCAGGTACAAATTTCAAACAGTTATTTTAACGCAAAGTTTGGTTTCCACGCAAGTGTATCTTGAAATTTCAGGAGTGGCATGTCGCATTTCCTTTAAAAATCCGGTCGATGGTTCACGTGTAGTATGGATGTTAACTTTCGCCTATTTTCAATTCAAATTTTATCTCAAAAGTTAAAACTCAAATACGGGCGAACTGCACAGCCTATTAAATTTTCTGGGAATATTAATGACGTTCTAATAACACAAAAAATTACATATTTTGAGCTGTATCCCAAGGTGTTAATTTACCCCAACTTTGAGATTTGTACGGAAATATACACATATTAAAATTACACCAGCTCATTAAATTAATATTTTGAAAGCTATACTCATCCATGGTTACATTTTTTCGCGCTATTATTTTGTATCTCCACGAAAAAGAGCGCAATATGTTAAAATGTACGAAATATTACTAGACACTTGAACTCCCTTTAGGGGTAGTATTTCGTTCATATTGGATTTTTGTTTTACCATAGCTCACTTTTCAGATCAAGTATTTTAAAACGAAGGCTATCGGGGCATACTATGGCATAAAGTCTACAATATCTTACCATGTTGTTTTCGCTGCATATGCAACTTCAATAAAAATTAATTCATTATATATTCTGTTTCACACTCGTATGAGAAAATACGACTTAAATCGATCAATTCTGGTTTCAGGAATTCTGTAAGTTAGTCTGTGTGTAATGATAAGGTTTTAATATTATTATTATATCTTAGCAGTAAGATATAAAGATATAAATAAACACAAGTTGGCAAGGGAATCCACCACCTTAAATCCCTCGAGGAGTATGCCGCTGAAGCTCAGGAGAGTTAAGGGGGTGGCTGTGTGTGCGTGTGCGCGAGTCGCAAGCGTGAAATGACGCTACGCCGACAGCGAGGAACTAGGAAGTCGATTACCAGCACACTGGCGCCCGGCAATCTTCTTCCTTCCTTATTTCCCGGAGTAGAAAGAAAAGGGGGAAGAAGTTGAAAGGCGGATGTTCGCGGTGGGAATTAATAATCTGAAATTGAGCTGGTTCTTAGGGGGGCGTTCCCTGCAACATGGGGCCATGTCCTCGCGACGACGTAGCTCCGTGGAAAATCTGCGTTGTGGGTGGGTTATAAAATGGGATCGCTGAGTTCGTTTAAAGGTCACGTAGATAACTCCTGTCGACTGCGTTTATTTAGCTAGAATGTCTTTTCACCTTGTTGCATCGAGCCAACGGGTAAATGAAAAAGTTCTGGAAACCATGTTTAATTTCTCCTCTAGCTTGAGGGGAGGAAAGGGCTTTGGGGGCAGTTTGGTGGTGACTAAGAAAAAAATTAATTCGCATGTGGTCACAACATTTTTGTCAGTATAGACATCACAAAAGATTTTGTGGTACCAGCAAAGTATTGTCATTTCATTATTTGGTGGCGACCGTGAAATTAATTTGTGGTCACCAATAAACTCAGTGTGTTTGGCAATAATGTGTTCGTTAGTCGAAGCAAAAGTGTTAAAATGCTAGCACGAGTATTATTTGGCGAGGCTCACAAAAGTGTTTTACAGGATTAGAGAAGGAATCAAACAACGCCTTTATTAAGGGACCAGCGATCCATGAATTGATTTCGGGCAACCATTGCAAACCAAATTCTGGTTGGCTGGACCAGGAGTCAAACCAGGTTCCTTTCTAATTCGAACTATAGGCTGTTCACGGTAAAGTGACAACTTTTAGGGCCATAGTTACTTTTTTAATTCAGCCATTTTTTATCCTTTAATCACCATTTTAAAGAAATAATATCATGTAATTAATAAACACAGTATGTAGATTCCACCGGAGTCGGAAGTTAACGTCTTAGGATAAAATAGAACATAATTATTGACTATTATCCCAAATGAGAGGACTTTCAAAAGTGCTCACTTTACCGTGAATAGCCTATAAGTGTGTTACCACTGTGCCACCTCGCTCGGTGTTGTGACTTTTGACTTGACACTTACTTAACACACTTTACTTTGTCTTCATTTCAATTCTCTACAATGTTTTGAAAATAATTCCTGCAAATGCTCACAGTGAAAGTAGTAAATTCTCTTTCGGCAGAAAATTTCATACCTTCGAAGCACATTTACGTTATACACAAAACCTTGCAATGTGATACTGTCCTCAGCTTTGAGTCTACGCAACAAACAATACAGCTTCCATGTGCCAGAACAGCTGAGGCGGAAAGATAGATTAGCACTTTATTAGAACTGTCAAAATGTAGTCTCTCTAGCTGAGATGGGCATTGCATTACATCAAAGCCAGAGAAAGCGTAAAAACTTTTCAAAGAACGTAATGACATTAAATGCTCTCTAACTTGAAATTATATCTGCAGAGGAAAAAAAAAGGTGCTTCAAGCACTGAAAGACGGGCAGCTGTAACGAATATGGGTGGTCTGATGGACGACTTCGCAGGCCTGACAGCGATCAGCCTTATTATACACTGTAATATAGTCCAGCACCCGTACCGTTTCCAGCTACATAGCCAGCAGGCATCTACTGACGGACCTGAGATTGGCAACACAAGCTGTCTCCCATGGAGTGATAATAGATTATAAGTATGAATAATGTAAAAAGATTGCCATTTTGTTGGTGGACTCGTTGGAAAACAGATTTTCTGACAGTCATACAGAGTGTGTCTTACTATGTACGAATACCTGAAAGCTGTGTGGCTATAAGAACTTTAAATATCTACTATACATACATGCCTAGTATTTATGATGGTTTCGACATCAATGAAACTTCGACTACTTTTACAAAAGAATAAATTGAAAACTCTGACAAAGTAATTTTGTTTTTACTTAAGACTACACTGGGAATAAAAATATAGGGATTATACGACATTTTATTGAATTTATATACATATAAGCTGCATGGATGACGGGGGAAATACTTGGAACTCAAATAAAAAGAATTCGTTTTTAAAGAATGTTTTTCTTCCTAGTTACCTGTGGTTGGTTAACTGATTATCCTTTGGTATGTATACCGAGTGAGGCATTTAAAACAGTCCACCTTAATAAATCGGCCACTTGTAACGATGGAGGAAAATGTTTCAGACAAATGTTGTTTGTGGGAAATGTTACGTAATGTTACGTTAACAAATAGGTGTGTTGTACGCCGAAGGGTGACGGAAATATGGGGGTCAACTGCGGTATGTTAAATGGGACGATGTGGTTTAATGTTCACATTTCTAGTACATGTGACACATGTTTGCATTCATCTTGCGAAGAGCTGTTCAGAGGTTTGTAATAAAGTATGTCATCCCATTTACAATACCGACGTTGACCCCCATAACTCCTTCACCCCTCGACGTAACACCAAACTGTTAACTTCACATTATGACCCCTTTCACCCCAAACAACGTTTGTCTGAACCATTTTCTTCTATCTTTACAAGTGGACGATTTACTAAGGTGCCCTGTATACAGGAAACTACATTCCCTCGGTGAAAGCTCGACCGTTATTCATTCTTTATATTAGCAGAGTAAATCGTGTGAGGAGACAGTCTCGGCAGGAGTCAGTACGGCAGGAAGTGCTTTGGCAGTAGTCGGGATGTATGACTTCTTGTCTGCTAGAAGATGAAGCAAGCTATTGGCGGTGTGAAATTGAGTGTGGAGAATGTGTTTATATGCAGATCTTTTTAGATTATCATATCGTTAGATGGAAAACGATATTGATGTTGTGACAAGACTTTTGGTAATAACTGTGATTAGGACGATGTGCAAAGAGCAATAATTCGAGAGGACTGTCCTCCGTACCACTACGACATGGTTGGTGTGGTGTGCCATTTACTAAAACAGTAATTTGAATATTCATCACAAGACATGTAAATGCGGTGTTACATCGTCTGGATGTTATGACCGGAATGTTTCGAAAATATTGCGTGCTGGTAGGATGTCAGTATTATTGGTAGAAACGGTCTCATAACAAGGACTATGGGGCCATGTCTGTGTGATTTTTACATGTGACTACTATGGTAAAATGGTATGGTTGTCAAGCATTTGGTTTGAATATTTTCGTAGGAAATGATTGGTTGGTATGGTATTTTAGTATGAACTGTGGGCATTGCCAGATTGAATGGCCTGTTCATATGGCCCACCAGTATGTTGCAGTATGGTTGTTTGGAATGGTTGGTTGAATTATTTGGTTTGCTGGTTGGTTTGTACAGGTGGTTGGTTTTGTTGGTATTTTCTGATGGTAAAGTCTGTGAAAATAGATAGTATGACAATTTGGTTAGTTAGAATGATTGGTTAGGTGTTTCGTATTTTCTGACATTATGATTGGTCAATATGGTATGGCAGTATGTTTGTTATTGACTGATATTATGATTTGTACAAGTTTACAGGGCGACAATGATGATACTGTCTATAACTATTGATGGTTCGAATCTTTGGTTGAAAAAATCGATCTTTCTGGTCTTGTGCATGACTTGTATGACTTGTTCGGTATGACATTTTGAGATGACAGTTCGGTATGGTTGGTTCGCTGGTGAGGATATTCTAAGTGAACTGATGGTGTGTTTGACTATGTTGTTGATTTTACATGATAAAATGGTTTTTCAGAATATTTCGTCGGAATATTTTACATGAATGCCTGAATTGTAGCATTGTTGGTATGGCTGGTATTAACATAATGTTTGACAAAATGTTTGATTCGTATAGCTCATACGGTCTAATGGCGTTGATTGTGGGCAGTGACTGACGTTATGATCTGTCCATGAGTAATGTATATGATGATATGAATTACTAGACTATTTGGTCGGAATATTTCGTAGGGATAGCTAGTTGGTATATTTTTGACCGTAACCATTTTATGGCAATATGGACTGTGGAGATGGTGTAATGGTTCAAACATTTCGTTGGATGGCAAGTAAGTTCAGATGATAAGGATGGTCGATATTGCATTAATTATGGTTGGTCGGCGGGAATACTGGTTGGCATATTTCATTAAAATTATTTTTAGGAGTGAACGACCTACTTCTAGCAAATAAAACCTTTTCTCAGCAAGTTACAGAAACTTAATGAAAATTTGTATACAGGCGAGACTATACATAATGTTATGATACGGTTTTATGGTTCATCATCACACCTTAACTGGGCTATAGCCCAGGGGCAATGAAAGTTATTGATAAAAGTTATGTAATGAAAGCTGTATGAAGGGGTTTATTTAACATTAAATTTGTACAATATTATTTCAATATAAATATTATGAAGTATGCGGGGGGGGGGGGGGAGCTATGTAAATATACTGAAGTATTAATTATAATGATTTAGCAAGCCACATTCTGAGTAAAATATAGTTGGAGAGCCCTCACCTTGTGCATAATTCCGGAGGCTGATTAAAATGGCGAAGTTGACACCCTGACATCCCCATCTTCAGTGGTCTTCGATCCAATGGCCCGACGACAAAAGACCTCGCCCACGGACTACACTGCCCTATATCGACTGCGTTCTCCCCGTTTACTAGGTGGTGGAGGGGGTATCTATGGTTTGCGATTTCACAACTAACTTCAGCAATTATGGCCCTTGTCCTGGATAAATAAGTGAAGGTGTGATCAGGCAGGCCACTCAGCTAAGGTCTGACCACAACTGATGACAATAACCTTACGAACATCAGTTTACTCAAGGTGATATTTTGAAGAGACACACTATAGTTTACTGTATTGTCTCTATACTAATACAGTCGCATAATTTAACATACCACATGCAATGATACGCACTGCTCCGCAATTTCAGCTCGCAAAAAATGATTTTTTTTCTATGGTCGGTAAGGATGTTTATATCTTACGATGGTAAAAGTCGTTAAGTGAGGTGAGTAGTGGGATTTGTCCGAATGGGGAACAAGAGCTTGGAGCCAGCTCCTGGACTCCGGCCGAGGACGTCATACGACCTGCTTGTGACCTTTATTTGCTGCCATCTTGTTTCTGGTTTCGATTTTGTTTCCATCCAACATTTCGTTTTCGACAGTTATCTTGCTTCCGGCAACCATCTTGTATCCTAATAGATAAAAGGGAGTAAACTTTTACATATTAGGAAACAAGATGATAGCTGAAAACAATATGACTGTCAAAAATGAAATTTCGGGTGAAAACGTAATCGTAGGCATAAACAATATGGCAACAATTTATGGTCACGAGCAGGTCGTAAGACATCATCCAAAATGGTGGCGACCGGAGCCGAGGAGCTGTCTCCTAGCTCTTGTACCCCTACCGGAAAAATCCCTTATCACCAAGTTCTCCTCTGTCTAGAGCATTTAAATTCTCACTCCACTTTAAGTTCGTGTACGAGACCCAATGAAGATTAATCCTGTGAATATCTTTCTTTTTCGTGCATTGAAGTCTATTCTCAACACAAGTCTCTTCCCTCATAAATGAATGTAAGTCCTCATTCTTAGACATCTATAGATTTTCCACCATGAAAGAAACTCGTACCACTTTCCATGGATAAGTCCCAACTGGGTTCCCCATTAAACAGTAGAATTTCCACACCGATGCTCAAGATTTTCTCGGAAAACACAACTTGTCTTTCGTTTAGCGTCTTCTTACGCACCAGCAGATATTCGAGGCAACCATGAGTCAGGTCGCATCAATGTCCTTTTACTCGTTGTACGAGGCGTAGTCTGACCTAGAGAGTTTCCCAAACCTATCCTAATATAAATGTTAAGTGTACATCCGAAGTAGGGACGGGAATTAAATGAATCTCAGAGCTAAGCTCCAAACGCCTACAAGGAACACATTAATGCAAGGAGTCATGTATCGCGGCAGAGAAGGATTGGGCAGCCATGGTGCGATTGAGGTCATGACTATCTCCCTAAGTGTACCTATAGTTAAATATTGCTAGTAAGAAGGGACGAGGAGAAAAAAAACACACAGGTACACTATAAACCTCCTTTACCAGAGAGATATACAGAATTCATTACATGAATTAATAGAAAATGCTGTGGGGAAAAGGAGGTGGGAAATCATGATCTTTATTAGTGGATTGTGAGAAATTAGCACAGAGGAGCGCCCAACTTAACTAGAGTAAGATGGAAGCACTACTCTGGTGGGTTAATTGGCGCACCTAGACCTCTCTCTCCTTTTCCGAATCCCTGGTAAATACCTGAAACACTGACGATAAGATATAGTTAACTGGCCCACCAGTTTGACTAGGGTCACTACTAGCCGATAATTTATATTTAAAGGGAAACATTAATAAGTGGTATATATAAATTACTAAATTTAACTGTTATGTGCGCAGTTAAATGTGTTTCGGAGTGCATTTTCAATGTGATCTCACAGCCGGCAAGCTACTGTAGCCATGGGCTGTAATACTATATCCCCCATTTTTATACTTCTCTGAGTACATAGTTGTTCAGAGACTAGTGCTAAGTCTACGTAGGGTCGAGGCAGAGGTAGCATCGTAATTCGTGAGTGTAGGTGTAGTGTTTGTATGTATATGTACCTCATACAGCAGTTTCCTTTTGGAACGATTACAGCCCCGCTGGACCAGTCGCCTTGTTCCAGGGCTTCTTGGACATGCTAAGAGGCACCCTCAGGTTGGAGAAGCAAAACTGACCTCGAGTCTACTTCACGATTTGTATGTACTGCCCCGATTACCCTCCCCGCGAACCCTGCTCCCAGAGTTGCTCAGAAAAGGGAATAAGGTAAATTTAGATAAATCAAGTACATTATGCTATAGGCGGTCCATGGTAAAATGAGCACTTTTGAAAGCCCTGCTTAACATATACTTGTATAAACGTTGTGTGTTCTTCCACCTTATGTAAAATTAACATTGCCATTGGCCTCGTCACTATTATCATCTATCTGCTCGGGGATCACACCTCGCTCACAGTATTTGTAGCAGTATTTTTCGAAATATTTCCATTTTTCGTATATTTAACCTTAGTAACATAAACTACGATATTGGTTAGAATATTTTCTAACATGTTAATAAATTTATTTCATTTCTTTTAACACTCATTGATTAACGTTTGAATTCAGTTTCTCTACTAGTGTCAAATACAGGCGTCACTAAGATTTTATTGCAATACTTTATAGTGCAGAAATCTTTTCCGTTATTTTGACTTTGTGCGCGTCTATTATTTTTTAAGTAAACCGTGCATTATTAGACTAGGATTCTTAAATGTGGATTCTGAAGCTAGTCTACATCTTTTCGCTACAAGAATTTTTTTTCAACTTTCTCTGCAATACGATTTTGATGGAGTTTTTGTTAAAATATTTTTGGGATCGATAAACTGTGTTTGTGATAAGTAATTTAGTATTGATTTACATTGTTTTTTTTCGTCGAAATGCGTGAACTGTTTCATTCGCGTCGTTTGGTTAGTATTTGTACATTTATACACTTTGTGCTAAATATATATTGATTATTCATTCGATTCGTTCGCCTAGATTGTGATTAGGTGGTATTTATACATTTTCTCATAAATTATGTGCAATAATTAAATAGTGAGTGTTGTGAAAATATATTCGTTTGCAGTAAATGTTCAAACACTCGAGAGTCTAAATGCGAGAATATTTTCAAACATCTCCTGAGTACAAAGGTTTGAAGGCTGTTGACCAGCTCCAGGAATGGCGAGTCAGGGGAAGGGGTGGGTGAGGGAATAACTATCCCTCTCACATAACTGGCCAGGGTAGATTTTCGGGAGAGTCCACAATTCATGGGTAAAGCGTAGTTTAGCAAACAAATAAACATTTTGGATGAGCCTAAACTTGGTGTTTTGAGGGGTGTCTGTCAGGTGGAGAGTCCCTGAAGTCGTTGTTGGACAAAAGACGCGATCTGGACTGTTGGTGAAGGGAGGAGAGTGGGAGTTCGTGGCCTTGAATCGACAGTGAAGGCGGGGTGCTAGGACCAGGGAGTTCTCCAGCCAGCAAAAAAATGTGCTCTGGGGTGGGGGTTAATTGAGGGGGTGCGTGGCCTTCGAAAGGGCAGTCCTCCGAAAACGAACTCTGCATTGGAGGGGAGGGGACAGATCGCCGAAGATGTACTTTGGGGCGTTGTTGCGTGGCCTTGGATAGAAACTGTCTTTTCGCACAGTCATCTTCTGGAGAAGGGGTGTGGGGAGGGGCACAGTGAGGAGCGACGTGAACAGTTCTCGCAGTCTGCCAACATGTTAGTTTCATGACAACACTTGTTCAGGATACACGTATACAGTGGCTCTCCCAACTTCAATGGGCTTCGTCATGTGACCAAAGGGTAGCGAGATCCCAGATTTGCGGTGTCGGCCAGTGGGCTTCAGGGAGCGATAGTCACGATTCTCATTTTAATGCAAAAATCATTTATTTATTGGGATTAAAATAATTTTCATGCAAACTACATTTCTGTGTTCGGTCGACGAAACTTGGAATGATTTTCAACTTTCGTTTTGGTAACTAGTGCCGTGAATTTTACAGACTTAACAGGAAAAAAATTGTAGTACATCCATTATTAAAAAAATATATATTGTGCATTTATATAAAGTGTTGCACAGTTACGCTTTGCGGCATTAAGTCCTTCTTCGCGTCATCTGAGTGTCCCTACGCTACGTTAGTAATGATTTGTGTTAAAAATGAATTATTATTACAATAGTGAAACTTTCGTTAAAAAATTATCATTTTGTAGTCTGTTGAAGGACGACTACAGAGTTTTTCTCATAAATTTCAACTCAACCGTGTTCTACACACACACACACACACACACACACACACACACACACACACACACACACACACACACACACACACACACACACATATATATATATATATATATAGTCAGGCTCTCGACGTAAGCCCGCCTCATTGATTCACCAGCCTCCGAGGCAGATGGATTTGTTTAAAAAATATTTATGGTATGTGTGTACAAATGAGAGGGAGGCATACACTATTGTGTCTGTTTAAAATTTAAATAGTATAATTCAAAATGCGAGTTTGGAAATATTCATTTGTCCATGTTAACTGGAAGTGCTAAATTGTTGCCTGTGCGTTTCGCTGCTTAAACTGTATGTCGCTATACTAGCTTGGTAGAGACACTTTTTTTTTTCTAAATATAATTCAGGATGTATCTGAGTAGAGTGTAAATAATTTATTCAGTCGTATTCTGAGTTTTTCTCGTAAATTTCAACTCAGTTGCCTGTTAGCCTCCGATCGCTCTCTACGTATATATAACAGCTTATAAGCTGGCACACGTCATTCATTCACCAGCTTCCGAGGTGGACGTATGTGTTTTGGGAGAGCTACTTGTGCGATTTCATTGTGTGTTTAGTAATTTTCATATACTTGTGTTCGTTAGCCATTTTGTATTTTCATTAAAGTTTGAGAGCTTTTCACCTCATTCTATAATCAAATGCAGATTATAAGTTCTTGTAAGTCCTATATACAAATCAGTGTTGCAGCGACCTCCTGAGAGAATGGACCTATATTAAACATTTTCTTTTAATGTGTGGATTCTGTTTCTAAAGTTCCTCACCAGTCTCACAGGCAGACAGATGTGTTTTCAAATATTGTCAGGTATGTGCAAGAGGTGTCAAGTAGTTCCACATTTTTCATATATCTTGTTATTGTGTTCATTAGCCATTTAATTTATATGGACTTTTTTTCTTCATTAATTAATTCATTTTATACTGGAGACTCACATAATTGTGATCGTTTACCACTTGTCGACACCAGATGTTATTCACGAAGTTGTAATAGGTTGAAATTTGCGATTCGATGTGTGTAACTAATCCATACGTAGTAATCATTTAAACACTCTGAAATTATTTTTTCTCTTGTTCAACCCTGTTATTCTTTGGAATAATGCTATCTTTCGAATTCGCCTATCTACCAACACCGTCTACGAACAATATCACTACCAAACCAAAAACAAATTACACTTAGGCCACTCTTGCACAAAACTAATTATATATATACACACATCCTGTCCTCAACATGCCACACCTCATCGAGTGCCAGAACTCAGAGGGTGAGGACGTACCAGAGCTGCTCCCCACAAAAGGAAAGAAAGAAGACCCTCAGTACACTCTTGCACCAAACATAACAAAATGAGAAAAAAAAATTGATCCTATTAAAAATTAACCCTTTCAATACTTTTAACACTTTCGATCAATTTCATTCTTTCAATTTAATAACCCTTTCCATTTTTGATCAACCCTTTCAATCAATCTGATTAACCCTTTCAATCAATTTGACTAGCCCTTTAAATCAATTTGATTAACCCTTTCAATCAATTTAACCCTTTGATATAGAAAATGCAGCATCCCTTTGAGTTAGAACGAACACGCCCCTACGACTCCCGTTGTGACGACTTGATCGTCACTTTAGTGAGTTTGTTGCTAAATTCGAAGGTTGCAACACCTTCTGGCGTGAATAATTTATTTGGATATTCTTTGTAGCTTTTGTAGATTATTTTATATAAATTGTTATTATTGTTGGCCACAATATAAATCGCTGTCACGTTTATTATATATTTTATGTACGGTATATTTTTAGCATGATATAATTATTTACGCTTGTAGTCCATTCACGGTTTCTTCGGCCTTTTTGAATAAAACCTTTGAAAAATCTCCCCATGTATGACATGTTTAGTTATTTCCTAAATACGCCCTGTATCACAAGCGTTTTATACTTGTGTTAATATGTTACTTTTTTTTCTGTTAAATTGAAATGTCATTAATATTGTATCTATAAATTATAATGCTCATTTATAAATAACCTGAAAAAAAAATCACGGAAAAATAGGTATGTTGGTAGCGCCTAGTGAGAAATAGTCCTTATTCAAAATACTGTTACACTAACTGCGCACGAATGTTGTGCGTGGTCATCCTGTTGTAATTCTCCAGGCTTAAATAAGCTTAGTTTGCAAGAGGCGGACGAATATCCTGGAAGTAGAACTATAGCAGGACTTCAGAAAAGGCTGAAGTAGCCGTGAATGGACTATATTTGTGTATGGCTTTTTAATGTGACAGTCGATACACTGTCATTTCCGAATATTGTTCGAGCAGCCGTTGTTTGGTTTGAAGTTGTTCCTAGTTAACTTTTGTGTTAGTTCGTGGTCCGTGGAGAAAGTTGTCGCCAGGCTGAGGCGTGCGTGAGTCGCAAGTGCCGGAGTCAGCTGTTAACCCGGTGTGCAGCGGAGAGTCGGCTAAATGCGCCGGCGAGTTCGTGTTTGCCGTTGACCGAGCACGTACGGGCGGTGTTAGCAGGACTTGTGTTAATGTGGCTTGAGTATAAGTTACTCGCTCCTGCCCCGCGTGTAGAAGTTTATGGCCGGGCAACATGCACTGCTTTTGCATTTGCGTGCACGGTACACGTTTCGTTTACAAGCTGGATTATCCCGCGACTTAACAACTACGTTGCGGGAGTGAAGCGTGTAGCCAATGCCTGTGAGAATAGTGCGAGGAGTGTTAATAATTCAGAAGATTACCCTACTGGAGTAAAATCCGCCGTCGTGTACGGTTCGTATTTTTGAACCTCAGCGTTGGGATCTCGGCATCACTATGTGTTTGTACCGTTTGACTTCTCTGCGAGTTTAATGGACCTTTGAACCATGGATTTGACAATTTTTTTGATGATTTTCTGCCGTGAACACTCACGTTTTTGTTGTTTCGACATTTCTTGCATTAGGAATTAAATGGTTGTATGGCTGTATGATTAGATCCAAGGCCAGGTGCTTTTGCAAGCTTTAGATGAGATAGATAGATAAATGACCCTACTTGCGCCGAGAGGCGTGTTACCATCGCTGCGAGGCGTGTAGTTGCGACGAGCCCACTCACCTTCCTTACTCGCATGCTCGCCTCCTTCATGCAACAATATCAAGGTGCTGTGTCTACAAGTTATAAGCCCGAATACACCTCGGGCGTTCACGTCGTTGAGTTGTTCCCGACTTTGACGGTGTTCCCGTGCCGCAAACCAAACGACGACAACTTTTAATGTGTTTGGGCGTTGTACACTTGTATAGAGTTTTATTAAGGTCTGAGTGGGGGCATTTTGGCACCTTCGTGTTACTCGTATACATTTTGTTGTGCCGATATTTAACGTTTGCCTAATTAAGGCTCATGCGTATCTTTTGTATCAGTGCCAATCAATATGTGTACAAGTATCAGTTTGAATGAGACGCAATGAAAGAACGGCAAACTAATATAGGGGAGTATCCGTTGGTAGTGTTGAACCACGTTTTCATATTTTCTTCAATTATATTTGAAAGAGTACTTTGACGGGTTTTGTGAGAAAGAATGTGCCTTTAACTTTAATAAATATTTACTGGTAAATATTAATTAAGTTTTACGGCAACAAACCTATTTGAAGACAACTCGCGTACCCTGTTAAGTAAGGCAGTTTGAGAGTGAGGTGGCATTGACGGACATGAGCCCTGGAGGGTACAGGATGTCTCACCGTGTATTGTCGTATTTACTAAACGGTTCTGCAAATAGATTGTTTCTTAGCAGTGGCAGTGTAACACACGGAATTTTAATTGCTATTTTAATTATTCCGATGATCTAGGTTTAAGGTAACACTCATATAATTTGAGAATATAAATTTGTTTAACTAACCTACAAACCATAATTAAATGCCGTAGGAATTCTTTATTTCTTTTGACATCGTTTCCCATGTAGATTAGAATATTATCAACCAGCTGAACTGTCAGTATCGCTTGTTTACACTTAATAGAAATATATTTTGTTAAAATCAGAACTGGTAACGAATTTAATTCCTCCTTGAGTGAGAAAGTTGTCAACATTTTGTTATTTTAAAATATTTGTGAGGCGATACTAGCTAGCCTATGACAGAATCTATTTATTTTTAAAATAATATTATTGAAAGTTTTTATTTTTCTGGGAACACAAGATTTTTTTTTTTTTTTTTTTTTTAAGGAAGTTACAAGCCATATTGGGTTATTCGCTAGGGCTGAGGTGACCACACATCGACTAATTTTCATTAACTTATTGATACACGAGTCCGAAAAGCTATAAAACCCTGCAAGTACGATGATACGAAGACGTGATAATTTTTTCAAGCAAAAAAGAGGCCTGAGTTCGGACGACAGCCGTGTTAAATGTTAGTTATGTTTCGCCTTCCACGATCTTATAAAGTGAATGTACAAGGACTGTATTTACGCACATATAAGCCCGTGAGTTTAATATTTATGGAAGGGCTCGACTTTGAAGAGGAACTACTACAGCTGTGGGGATGTACACAATGACATTTTTACGTGACTTCTTCGGTTACCTGGTGTCTACGGCGACCAACATCTCAATTCTCAGATAAATCTGAACCAGCTTAAACAGCGTGCAGCTCTTGATAATTAACATTTTTTTATGCACCACAACTATATATAATATTATTCAGTTTGAACAGATTTTTTTAACCACAAAGGCCCTGTACGAAAGAGACATGCTCTTTAATTTATTTTCCATGCTCATATACAAATATTGGCTAGCTCGTGTCGGCCGCAATAAGCTATCTATAATTTGAGAGTTGGGAATTAGTAGTTTTAATCATATTCAAGTACCTTGGTAATTGAAAGCATAATTTTTAATGCCCAGTTATATTTTAATTTCTAATCTGTCCGCCCATCATAATATGTTCAAATCTTGCTTCTAGCAGCCTATACATTTTTTTTTTAAGAATCAGTAACTGTCACTGTTTTCATTTACCGTAGCTCGTCTGTAGTTAGGTTTTTTATTTTTCTATGTAGCATGTTGTCTTGCAAATGGTGACACGTGTTAGTAAGTATCTACCTGGCGGTATTTCAGAAATCAAATTTGGTAAGTTTTAATGGTGGTCACATGTCTGTTGGGCTGTACTTCTCATATGTTTTGCAGTGTAAGCCGGGCAGAAAACACTCACGTACAATATCTATTTTAATGTTTCTTATGTTCCATTACACAATACATTGCAGCAGACAAACGTGTCCAATATTTACCAAAGAACATGCGTTTAAGAGTTGTGAACAGAAATTACGAACAGTAAGCCATTGTGTTTTGTAAATAACGCATTATTTAAGCATTTATTTGAATGTCGGAAATGTAAGTGGCCTAAAAAATATCCAGCTGAACACTTTCTTTTATAGTATAAAAATTACTTGTTTACCATATCGAAAAAAAAAAAAATGCAATGTTAATTTAGCTAAAAACATTTACTTACAAAGTGTGTTCATTACTCGCATCAATGCCAACAGAAAAAATATTTATCGCGTTTTGTCCTTTCGGCGACGTTAAAACTTTCCCGGTTGTAATAATTCGAACGTTACTTCCACACGAGCAAAATTTTCGTCTGTTCCATTAAAACAATACTGTATGTTATTCAAAATTATACCATCTCGTAAGGTGAGCTGCAAAGCAATACGTCCTATGAAGTACGCTGAAATAACGTCCCCCCCCCCCCAATTCCCCAAACACTATCACCAGCTATGAAATAAACAGAGCTCCGGCGGTATATCTTAGCCATAATAAAAATAAAACAAGTTGGAATGGTAAGCTACATTGATCATAGCGTTTATTTACAGACATTGTTTTCTTTATTGACAGAACAGCTGTAACGGAAGGATACAATGCAGTCACGTCACTTTTCTAGAGCTGTTATAATTTAGGTGTACTTATATGAATGGAGAATATTAGAAACTCGCAAGTACTTGTCACACAAAAAAAAATCTTCTGTTGTAACACCTGATACGAGATAATCAATAATTTTTTTTCCGGAAGACACGATTACGGAACCCATCCACTCCTTGCGTTTTAGTCAGACAGGCGGTCAATTGCGTGCGCAGGAACGCATATGTCTTCGGAGCCAGACAGGCGGTCAATTGTGTGCGCAGGAACGCATATGTCTTCGGAGCCAGCAACATCCGTGCACCACCACAGCATTTTCTACAAACATCTACCCGTTTCTTATACTTGGCGAAAACTGTCTTGAACTGCGTCGTTACGAGCAGGCTCAGAGTTCAAGTCCTGACTACGGCATCGGCGAAAATAATTAAAGTTATACTATTTTATTTTGTAGAACACCTGATCGCAGTCCTATGGGTGAGGTAAATGCACGTTTAATACTGTGTACTTGGTATATGAGAAGTCCCTGGTAAGCTAGAACTGCGCGTGTGCATTTTTATATTTAAGTTGAGTTAACATGTAAACCAGGCCCTTTATTAACCTAACGCTATAAGGTGAAGGAATTAAAACCTCTCAGGCATGGTGGTATATATTTTGGACGTCGCACTGGAAGCAGTTCAATTATGTACACTGTACACATTATAAAGTCTTTTCGTGATACTTTCGCACTTTTTGACTCAAACCTTTGATGAATAACCATTCCATGTAGCCTATCACGTGTTTGGTTGTTTCCTATGTAACTTATTACAAGCGTTTTAAACACCCGTTAGTTTAAAACATTTAATTTTTGGTTAAACTGCATGTTTAATTTTATCTATACGGTGTAATGTTTCACTTCTAATCAGTACAAATAAAAACAGAGATGTAAATAGGCGTGTTGGTAATGACTGCTAAGAAATATTTCTCATGCAAAATGTTATTAAACCGCGTGCACACTAATACGGCGCTTTGTCCTTTTGGTGTAGTTTTCTAGACATAGTTAAGCTTTGCTTGCACGGGGCGAAGGAATGTGCTGAAAGTACTAGATCTTTACGAGGGTTTCAGAAAAGTCGGGAGTGTAGTCCATTCATGGTTACTTCACAGTTTTCTGAAGCCCTGCCAAAATTATACTTCCTGGCTATTCCTCCACCTCATACAAACAAAACTTAACTATGTCTAGAAAATCACACCAAAGGGACAATGCACCGAATTCGTGCGGACTCAGTTGTAATTATATTTTGCATGAGAACTATTTCTTACTGGACCTCCAACTTGGAAAATTGACGGAAACAATTGAGCTAGACGTGACTCGAGTCTTTGCTGGGCGCTACCCATACGCACATTTTCTTACTGTTTTTATTCGCATTTATTATAAATGAATTATTGTAATTTTTAAATAAAATACACACAAAACTTCAATTTAACGAAAAATAAGATGCTTCCATGTTAGTAGCTGTATGAAACGTTTGTGGCACGTGACATATTTTGGAAACAACTAATAGACTATAGTACACTTCCAAACAAAAGAAACTGTTCCTTGTAATGCCTAAAATTAAAATTTTCTATTTGAGTGAAAGAGTTTATTAGTCATAATTGTACAGTAAAAACATCTGCAGTTGCTACACAGACGGTGTAAATTCTCAATCTGCGTGTACCGGTCCACGCTACCAACAAGCGGCGCACTTAATACTCATCTACACCATCGCAAAATAGCTTTATGCCCTTCTTGCCCCGTGCGCATTCGGTGTCGCATTCATCTGGAGTCTCGACGCCTACCGGGGTTAATCTTTTGTCGTCTTTTCTTCTTGGTCCCCGCACCATGGATGGGGGTGGAAGGGGGGAGGGGGATAGGAAAAGGGGGGTGGTGGTTGTGACGTGTATGGGGAGAAGAGCACGGGCCAACCAGAACAGCTGGAATATCCTGAACTCGGGCGTCTTAACACTTCCACACCCCTCCTCCCGAATCCTATCGTCTCTCCGAACTCATTCCAGCGTCCCGGCGTCCTTCTCATCTAGTAATCATCTTGCGAATTCTTCAGTTTATCTCCGTCGCGCCCTTCCCCTTTTTTCTTTCTTTTTCTCCCTTGCCCTCTCCCCCTTCCCAAGACCAATCCTCGTGCTAGAAGTCGTGACGGAGGTCCGGGAGAAGACGAAGGGATAAGAGGTGGCTGGGAACAAAATTGCAAGTCCAATAAGAGCCGGAGAGAGCGAGCGAATGAAACCTGGAGCACTCGCGACATGATTCCGAATTCACTCGCGCCCTGAGAGCAATCGTCTGCTGCAGCTTGGTTTGTGAAACTGGCGCCACGAGCGCTGCAGTCGTCCTTGTTTGGGTTTAACACATCCCAAAAAAAAAAAACTGTTTGCACACTCGTTATAACTTACACACCAAATTCTAGAATGCGTGCTACTAGAGGCTGTTCACGATAAAGTGAACCCTTTTGAAATCAACATTAGAAGAAAGTCACTGCCCCCTGCCTGCATATACTTCAACGGGCGCACCGAGAGACATGCGCCCGATAAAGTTGGTAACGATGGATGGAAAGTAGTTCCATATCTTAACGTCGAATAAAACGTGTTAGGTAACAGTGTGTGACAATCTAAATAAATTATTTCGCTTTCTGTTTTTTTTAATGCATCAGTGTATAAAAAATTAGCAGATTTATAAAATTTCTACTTTCCTAATATTTTCACTTGACCGACGCGTTAATAAAGTGATGAGGCCCATGGCAATGCTATTTTTACATAAGGCGGAAGAATGCACAACGTGCGAAGCAGGGCTTTCAAAAGTGCTCATTTTACAGTGAACATCCTATATCATGTAGCAGTTTTCATTAACTTTTCCTTCCAATACCGGATAGCACACCGTGCACACTTTCCCTTCAGAACCAAAAACACCACAAGCAAACACGATATAATTTTGTATAATAATTGCTGCTGTTAAATAACCCGGCTGTAAAATATTTTGGTAGTGACTCACGCATTTCTCGGATCCGTTCTCTGCCAGACTAGAATTCAAACTATAGAATCCAAACTATAGTCGTTTCAGTCACTGAACTGCAATTTATTTGGCGTGCCTTATATTATTTGGAGGCTGTGAAAATAACAGCTCCTAATAGAGCGATTGTACCAAGGCTAGAGGTCTCCGAAATTTGCATTTATTTTCCAGTATCATGTTAGATGTCACAGTGTTCTATAAAAGTACTCGAGTCAGTGTCGTTTGTTCACTGGCTGGCTCTGGTGGAATAACATGTTCGTGTAAATATTCCCAAAACACACGTTTATTTACTGCAGTTTCCACAGCAGTGAGCTGTGTTTGTTAAAATACTACCGTATATGATACCACGGTGTGTATGTGGAGAACGCACCCACCTACCACCACGATGATCCGGGTTCGAGTCCCCTGCGGGGGGTCACGCCCGGATTTTCGTACGCGGGGAAACGTGGCGGGCGTTGCCATTACCCGGCAAGTTTTCTCGGAGTACTCCATTTGCCCCGCCCTTGCATTCTGGCGCTGCAACATGCTCACCTCGCTTAACCCTCATCGGCTCTCATGACTTCGCTGTTAGGAGCTTAATCTCGTCGCTTGACGCACTCACCATACACATATTATTCTGTAAACTGATGTTTAGTATAGCTGTAGTTCATACACTGTTTTTTCGGACGTTTTAACACAAACTTTGAAAAATCACCCCATGTATTACGTATTTAGTTATTTCCAAAATATGCCACGTATCAAGCGTTTTATACATCTCTAAACACAGACGTATTTTATTTTTCGTTAAACTTAAGTTTTACCTATATTTTATTCATACATTATAGTATTTATTTTATAATAAACACGAATAAAAACGGTGAGAAAACGTGCGTTGGTAGCGCCTAGTAATAAATATGTAGTTCTCATTCAAAATACTATTACAACTGAGTGCGCAGAAAAACGATGCGTTCTCTGGTCTAATTTTCTAGGCTTGCTAGGCGTAGATTGTACAGGGCGGAGGAATATCCTGGAAGTATAACTTTAGCAGGGCTTAAGAAAAGTGTGAAGTAACCATGAATGGATAATATTCACATATTATTGGCTGGAATTACTGAGTCATGACAAATTTGTTTTCGTGTTTACATGCCACCGACTCAGAAAAGTCAGTAATATTATTTAAATAAGTTTTTTCTACTGCACTGCATGAATATTAATGATTTTGAAAAATTTACAACAGAACTTAATTTCTTTCCAATGTTTCCTATTCTAAGCCTCAGAATTAAATAGTACCTACTGTTCTCATAAGCAGCGATTTTTCTGTCTGTAAAGAAAGTTTTGCGTGAATCAAACAGTTAACGAGATATTCAAACAACAATAAAATTATGACACTGTTTTGCCAGGCTAATGGCTGATAAATGCCAATGGCGCAGTGATGTGTCTCATATACGATCTTGGGGAAATTTACTTGTGGTAGATTTCATGTCGGTTTATAAACGTTCAATAATCGTAGCTCATATCTAATAGTTCCGCCAATAACTAATAAATGTAGTAAAGATTTAACGTTTTACGTGATAATGCCTGCGTATCACGTCAGTAAGGATCAAAAGATTGACATCATTACGCACATCCGTTTGTCGTCTGGTATTTTGATTGGGCTGAAAGAAACTCAGCAGAATATCGCCCAACATGTTGAGTAACACGCAGTTGTTGAGAGTTAGGTGCGTGGTTTCATAAGTGGAGTTCTGCTGGCTGAAAGACCCTCTACATAACTTACCCTGCTTCCCCCAATTAATTCCTTGTATATCAAGCGAAACACAGCGCGAAATCATATAGAACATTGGCCTTCACAAGGTTAGGTTAGGTCAGGTTAGCTTACTAAGTGTAGGTGGGCTTAGGTGAATATCATCACCATAAAATATTTGACAAAATTTATTTACCAAATAACACCAAGGAAACACATATACTTATCTTTTCAAATTGTATTATTATTCATACTCAAAAATTATAATAACATTAACAATGACAACAACAATTAAAATTCCCCACGAAAACAATTATCAAAACTAACCTAACTAAAAAAAACACAAAACATCTCAACAGACAAGAAAGCCACCTACACAAAACTCAATACTGCTCGTATTTTGGGACGGCTACTAAATCCAGATAACTTGTGTGATGGTCACTCCTCGAAATCCAGATAACTTGTGTGATGGCCACTCCTCGAAATCCGAGCTTGCTTACTTTTGCGAGCCGAATTTCACAAAAAGATTTCACGACCAGTTGTATTCCATAACACTTTATCTCAGATACACTTCAGCTTTTGGATGATCTAGGTGTTACGCGTCTTAGGTGTCTGCCCGCGAATCACAGATGTACAGTAGTGAAGTAACCTTATTCTGATTGGCCAGTCAAGTAGGACAACGTCTCCTCACAGGCACACACCGCCAATAAACGAAAAAAAAAAAAATACTGCTGGTATGCCCACACGGTATTGAAATCTAGCATGTGCGGAAATCTTGTCGCGAAATTCGGCTGTCTCTAGCTATAGGGCGATGCGACCATCCTGCGGGTTTTCAGCTTGACTATGAGTAAGACATGGCAAGCCCGTCTGTGGCATCTTCCTGGCATTCTGATTCAATCTGCACGTTTGCTTGTCATCCTCTGGTGTTTCTCGCGTTAATGCGGCTTCGATTACACACAGTATGTCTACGACAGCTGGTCGCTACTGCCGGGTGTGCGGTCAAATGAGAACGCACCCACATGGGATCATGCGCATATAATCCATTCATGGTCACTTCTCACTTTTCTGAAGCCCTACTAAAGTTATACATCCAGGATATTCCTCCGCATAATTTAAATAAAGATTAACCAAGTCTAGGGAACTACGCCTACGGGACAGCGCACCGCATTCGTGCGCGCTCAGTGCAATACAATTTTGCATAAGAACTATTTGTTAAAGGCTGTTCACGATGAAGTGAGCACTTTAGAAATTAACCTTAGAAAAATGTCGCTGCCCCTCCATGCATATATTTTAATGGGCGCGCTGAGTGACATTCGCCCAGTAAAGTTGGTAACGATGGATGGAAAGTATGTAGGCCTAGTTACATATGTTAACGTCGATTAAAAAGTATTAGGTAACCATTTGTGATAACTCGAATAAATTTCTTTCGCTTCACGTTTTTTCAATGCAACGAAGTGTAAAAATGAGCATATTTGTAAAGTATTTACTTTCTTAATAATTTCATAGTTTCATTTGGCTGACGCTTTCATAAAGTGATGAGGCCTACGGCAGTGCTAATTTAACACAAGGCGGAGGAATACACGACATGTATACAAGACGCAGGGCTTTCAAAAGTGCTCATTTCACCATTTTACCGCGAACCACCTATAGATGGTCTTATACGACTAAACTTAAAACTTCTTCGTTAACGTTCAGGTGATATAGCCTAAGCAAACCTGAAATTTCTGATGCTATGTGGGAATATAAGAAAGTGTCAAAGAAGAGTGCGATTTATTTTCACGAAGTGCGACCCAAGTTATATAATTTTTCACATGAACATTGAAATTTTTCGAAGATTTTAATAAAAAAAATGTTTGCAGTTCGTTTCGCCGCGTCTCTTAACTTCCGCGTAGAGTAACTTTTGACTAGGAGTAGCTACGACGCTCCTTTAAGTTTCAATCGATAGCTCTCATCAAGATATGCTGATTGCATATATAAAAACATTTGTTTGGCGTGGTTATGGTGAAATGGTATGCTTTTAATGTAAAAAAAATTTAGAAAACGTACACAATGTCGGCCTGTACTCTTCAAAAAGCCAAGTCGAAATACATAAAGTGTATATGGTTGGAAAGAGCATCTCAAAAACAAACCAGTGATACCCATAAAACCACATACAGTCGAGTGAAGCGGTGCCGGGAACGTAAAAAAAAAAAAAAAAAAAAAACCCACCAAGGCGTCCGAACGCGTCAACGTAGACGTATTCACGCAAAACAAATGGTAGTGTCCCCAAGACAGCCAAACCAAATTTTTGGTTTTGAAAAAGTACACCATTAATAAAAAAAAGGGGGAATTAATAATCATTAACTCAAATTTACACAGTTAAAGAGAGAAAGTGATGGGAGTGAGGAAGACAGGAGAAAGATGAGTAGAGAATTAAAGAAGCAGATATTGCTTGAAGTATATCACTTTTCAACTAAATATAATGACTATTTCTATTATAACTTAATAGCCTCACAACCAGCCGTCACACCCGTCAGACGTCCCTCCGTTAGTCAGTCATACGTCTGTTTTTTTCATCAGTCAGTTGAAAGCGACTCACAACTATCCGTAGTTCGTCAATACTTCTGTACGGCAAAATGTCAGTGTGACAACATAACATCGTGATCTTTCTTTAGATGGAGGTATCTTTTGGTTGGAAATACATTTTCAAGAGAGAAAAATTATGGGGAAATCATTTTTTTTACGCGATAAGAATTTATACTGAATTATTGTTTACATTTTAAATTCCTGAATTAACTTACAAATATAATATGCACAAATCCACTGCCTTGTATTTTATTTCAAAGTGCGTATTCACGTCTACGGAATGTCGCCAGAAGACGGTGGCCCATCCATTGGTCCGTCGAAAGTTAAGAGTTTGAGAAATATTTGACGGATTGACGGATGAGGGGAAAATTAACCCTGTGATTGGTCGAAGATCACATGACCGCCTGACGGACGGGCGACTGACGGATGCGACGGATGGTTTCGAGTCCAGCTTAAGTCGCGTCAGCCTAAGGTCGGGTTAGTCCCGCCTAGTCTAGTAAAAGAGAGACAGGACTCGCAAAACCATCCCCCCCCCCTTTTTTTTTTCCCCTTCACGAAACAGGTAAAGGCTGTTCACGATAAAGTGAGAACTTTCAAAATCAACCTAAAAAAACAGTCACTGCTACTAACGTCAAATATTTTAAAGGGTGCGCAAAGTGACATGCGCCCAGTAAAGTTGGTAACGATTGATGGAAAGTAGTTCCTCATCTTAACGTCAAATAAAAAGTGTTAGGTAGCAATTGTGATAACTTAAATTATTTCTTTCCTTTTTTTTTTTTTTTTTTTTTAATACATCGAAGTATAAATATACCCAGATTGGTAAAATATTTTATTTGCCAATAATTTCACAGTTTCACCTGACCGACGCGTAAATAACGTGATGAGGCCCATTGCAATGTTAATTTTACACAAGGCGGAAAACTACACAATGGGCATGCAAGCATATCTTAAGCAGGGCTTACAAAAGTGCTCATTTTACCGTGAAAAGCTATAGCTGGTAGCCGAGCAGACAGACCCAGCGATGCCCACGAGCCGAGCCGTATATAAGGTGTGCATAGAGTGTTTGAGATAATGGCCGCAGTGACCGAAGGTGATGTTGATGTTGAAAGGAAAGTGTTGCGGTCGCAACGCAGTCTGGATAACTTGAGTGCGAGAGTATCTCGAACGCTAGAGGATAAGCCGTCCACCGTACATTTATAGCCATAATAAATGAAGTTAATCTTCACTGCAAATACTAATGCTCCCCATGCAGTATTTCTTGTTAAATTATTTGGAGGAACAATCAATTGATGTTATTGACTATTTAAATAAAATTTAAAACAATTTTTTTAGTATCACATATATTAATATCTGATGTTTATCTCACTGCTCAGTTAAGTATAGAAGGACGTGAATACCAACTATATTAATTTTACTCGTGTCTTGTATCCAACGGTGAAATTTGCAAACCCCCAACCCTAGCTTGTATGCCACTGAGGACAATAAATACAGTGCTAGGAGAACACCTTGGGTAACCATTTTGGGCAAGGAATCTTCCGAAATGTCTGCAATCTTTAGACCTAGAACACCTTTTACTTGATTTTTTTTTTTCAGCTTCTAGTACATGCGTAACTGAAATATTATAGTTTCCGCAGGTAGTTGGCGATACTGACCAAACCTTGACTCTAAATTATCTGTTTGAAACTTTCCTGTAATGACGTACGAAGCTTTTATATTCTGTTGAATATACTTTATGATTGCTGTTAGAACATACGTACATTGATATAAAGCATTGTGGGTATCAGCAGTTAAACATGTCATTGTTATACCGTTGCTTAGCGTCTTCCATTTATCGAGCAATGACAAAAAATTGTTCAAAAAATTAACCTCTCGTCCAACAAACTTTCGAAAGGTTTTACAAGAACGTTTCTTTTTAGTATGAGTGTTAGCGGGCGTTTAATGTTAATTATAGACCACAAAAAAAAAAAAACACACACACAGTCCCTATGTGACTATATTTTTTAAAGAATAAAACAGTCGTTTTATTAAAAATATTTACAATTAGGCTTACTTTCTGTCATTCAAATTATTCGGAAACAGAGTTTTGTAGCTTAACTTTGGAGCTGACTTCACAAGCATATCATATTCACAATTAAATACATTTCTAATGTCTGAAAACTTAGCCTGTGTCACCTTGTTAAAATCTACATTTTCAGTGTCTATGCGGGTATTTCTACAACTTTTGAGAAAGTGGAATTACAAATGTGCTCTCGCTGTCTTTCAGATCTAACCAGCTATTGCTTATATTCTTGAACACATGCACGCTGTCGTACTGGACAAATATTTTTAATGGGTTTCCTTCAACATTGGAAAAAAAATTTGACGTAGAGTTTTTCGTCAAATCACTAAACATGACACGATTTATTCTATTGTTATCACTAACAACATGAATTTGTTGACTCTTGCCCCCCCCCCCCCAAAATAAGCATTCAACCTGAGAAACATTGAAGTTCGTTACCTGCACGCACGGAGAAGTACCAAGTGATAATATGGACAAATATATGAAATAACACTGTGAATTTACTTACAAATTACACAATTGCAAACCTGTGAGTTGCATGCTGGTGTTGGTGTGGTCCGGCGCTGCTGAAATAAAACTATTTTACAGTACTTGGTAATAATTAATGCACACACTGCATCGGCGCAACAGGTGGCATAATGGCTCCGAAAACTGAGGGGGTTAGTATCAGCATCCACATACGCGGGAGGTGGAGCGCTGGTGTCGCCCTCCCCGCTAGCCAGAGGTTGTGACATCACATGCGCGCTAGCTAGTGCGTCGTTTAAACCGACGTTCCTCCCTCCGATGTCTGACACAGTGTCTCCCTTATTTGAACATTTTTTCAAGAAAACATCTGGGATTGGCAGTTCAATTGAAGATCCCTCTACTGTGTAATGAACTTTGAATTTTATCACTATTAAGTGAAAACGTTGTTGTTTCCTTGTCTGGACAAAAACGCGTCTATTGTTGGATTTATTTAAAGGCGAAAATTAATGTTTTGTGATTGGGGATTGATTGGTGTCTACCTGCTACTGGTATTTCGTGCCATTGATTTTTTGATGTTCAGATTTTTCTGGGATCGGGGTAGTTCCAGCCTTGCTACGTCCTTAGTCAAGGGTTTCGCAAGGGTCTCAGCTTATAATCTGCTTAATTACATTTCTTGTCGTCTCAGCTAAATACAATCCATTTCATTGTTTAACAGGAACAAGTCTAATTACTTCTTTGAAACTTCCAATACAAGAACTGACAAGAGAAGCAAAAACTGTTTTGGCAACGTCGTCTGTTTTTTTTGCAGTTATACCAAAGATCACTATTATTAAATTCTATGCCCTACTAAAAATGAATCACGTCAATTTGAAGACTTACAATTTTTTCTGCGTCTGTCAGTCTCTTTGATGTATACCTAAAGAAATTACTGCTTTCATTTTCTACTTTAGGTGAGATTTTAAAAGAGGCTGATAGTTTCTGCAAAAGCCTGGATTGGGACAACAATAAAATATGGTTTTGTCTAATTGCATGGTAGCACTTAACAGACTGCATGTGAATAATAAAAGCATTCAATATTGATTCAGTGCTATACTTAGGTTTCTTCATGAAAATAAATAAAAACTGATCTTTAATGTGGCATAATGTCTTCAACACATAAGTATCTTTAACTATTTCAGTTTCATCATATTCAATAACATATATCAGGTTTTCGACAGTTGCAGTATTGCGGTGTATTAAAATTTTTTTGTCATTATTCATTTTCTCAACGTTATCACAAAATTCAATTATGTTTTTCATCTGAGACCATTTGCTAATTAATGAATTCTGGAAAACTAGTTTCAAGCTTTTATTCACAATGCAAGTTTCAGAAACAATCCCCCCATTTACATGAACTTTTGACTTAAAATTATTGTTAACCCTTATGCTAAAACTGATTTTCGGTGCAGAGTCAAAATCTATTTTATATGGCAAGCAACATGACTTGTTGTGGAAAATTCTCCAGTGGGAAAGGTTCACATGAAAATTGAGTCTTTCTGAGAATGAAGCGAAGTCTTTAATTTTATTCTCTTCTTTCCGCTCGTTCTCATTTTCTGTTTCATCTTTCTTCAGCTTTTCTGCAATTTCTTCCCGTCTCTCTTCTGGCGATTTACGTTTCGCAGGGCAATGTTGACTTAAATATGCTGGCAAGTTTGGAAATATACGCGGAACTGCGTCAGTCCCCAAAATTGGCCTTTCCCTTCTACATTCACATCAATTTCCACTTTCGTGTTTGTTTTATTCCCACAAAATCTAAATCAGTATGGTGAAAATGTTTGGTACATACCACTGACCTGCTGCCAGGGGTCCAGTCTTTCCGCGGGATGACACGAATTCGTTCTGTGCGCCGGTCCGGTTCGTTATGTATTATTAGGGATAGGAAAATTTCGCGAGTTCAATCACCTGTAGGCTAGACTCCTCAGTACTCTGCATAGTGGAGACTCAGCTGTGTGTTCATTGGCTGTTGCCCCGCATCTGGCAGTTATGGGATTCGCAAGGCGTTTCCTTGCAAGTCTGCTATTGACTCAGAGGCGCGCAGGGCGGGTCTAATAGACTGTGATCCAATTGCGAAGGTGACTTCACTGTATATGTGTTTGACGTCTATCTTGTCCCGAAATGAATTCGCGAGATTTTCCTATCCCTAGGTATTATATAACACTGCACGCAACCTTCTAGTTTGATGCTTTTTTTTATAGTTACTTTAGCAGCCGGGCACAACACAAGTATTTGGCATTTTCGCAATGCCTCACATTCCCCTACACACTTTGAATAAGTACGTAAACGAACTGACAACAGCTGAGCGTCCGGTTGTAGCCATTTAGCTGCACACGTTGTGGAAGCCCGGGCTCTGACACATCGCGCACGGTGTTGCCTGTTCTCGCTCGCCGCGGCCTTCCACTAAAGACGGCTATGGCAGTAGGCTTTGTGTTCGACTATACTAATCATGACGTAGAACAGCAATACAGAATCTGTTACTCATAGGGTGCATAGTCTGTTCACTGTAAACTGAGCACGTTTGAAATCCCTGCGCAAGAAGTACTTGAACGCACATTGCGTATTCTTCCACCATACGTAAAATTAACATCGCCACGGACCTCATAACTACGGGCCAGTCAAGTGAAACTGAAATTATTAGAAATGTAAATATTTTACCAATTTTATAATTCTTACACTTATATATATGAATAAGAAAGCATAAATCGAAAGAAATAATTTGAGCATTATACAAATGTTTACCTAATACTTTAAATTCAACGTTAAGAGACGGAAGTACTTTCCCTCCGCCATTTCCAACTTTACTGAGCGTATGCCAGTTAGTGTGCCACTCGATATACAGGTCCATAAATTATCACTACAAATTCAAACGTTAATAAAAAATTACCTAAACATGATAGAGATATATGGTTTATTCACGTGAAAAAGCATTTCCCAAGGTTTTTAACAAAATTTAGTAGACCTCAACATGTGCACACTTTGTTGCCCGAAGCACATCAAAACGATACTCCAGCTCCTGCCATGTCCGCACATTTTAAAAAAAGTTAATTTTACGAGGGCTTTCGAATAACCGTGAACAGTCTATATCGTTAGGCGCCGAGCCTCGCAGTGTTGCAGCATCGACGAGATACAACCATCCTGCGTGCTATGAGCACAATTGCGTGCACTGGTTCCGGACGGGTTAATGATAAGCAGGCAGATGAGACGCCATTTTGCTAAACAGTGCATTGATCCCAATTTTGCTAGACAGTGAGACTGTGTAGATGGCGGACCGTATTGACAGAGCAGGAAGTTGAGGTACAAGATGGCTTACATGGCCTTGAGCGCATTTTTTTTGCAAATTTTGGAATCAAAGATGATGGACGTGTGTCTCCGTGTCCCCAGCCAGGAGCCACTTGGCAGAGAATCGCTATTTCCCAACTACTTACATGGAACTACTTTCCCTCCTCTGTTGCCAACTTTACTGGGCGTGTGCCAGTCAGTGTGCCAGCTGATAAACAAGCATAAGAAAGCGAATTTCAAAAATGTTCAAATAACCGCGAAGAGACTATATCGTAGCGCACTGAGGCCCGCATTGTATAGCATCGGCGAACTACATAACGATCCTGCGCGTTATGCGCACAAATGCGTACACTGGTTTTGGACGGATGAACGATAAGTAGAGCTAGTGACATTTCGTGAAAAACACGAGTACCCTTACACGGTAGACTTAAATACTACGAGTACCCAACAGCAGTTTGTCTATTGCTGTTTGTTGCTGCCTGCTTGAGAAGGCGTTTTCATATTTGACCGGGTTACTCGGAGTTCGGTTCGGCAACATCGGTATGACTCCTACGTGATTCGTGTGCAGACAGCTAACAAGTGTCAAAAAGTAATTCAGTCAATCAACGTGCGTAAACGACCCTACAGTGTTTTGAAATGTAACTTGTCTTGAAATCTCTTCGAGAAATTTTACTAGCCCTGACGATAAGAAGCAGCAGGCGGACGAGTCGTGGCGGGAATCACTTGAAGAGCCCGCGGCCGCCCTCGGGCTAAGCGCTCATTAGGGACGCCGCTGTTTTTCCCCAGTACCAGCACGGTTCGCCATCGCCGGAGCGAAAAACATTCCTGTCAGAGGACGCATATCAAAAGTGTCTCCTGTTTGGCCGTGTTCCTACCTCTCCCTACCTTTTTTTTTTACTACTATTATTTTTCTTTTCCCGAGAGCGCGCACACAGAAGCCAAAGAGGAGCCAGCCCGGTCGTTGAAAAAAAGGGGGGGGGGGGGGGGGGTTGCTATTCATGTTTATGGATCGGGCATTTTTGCGAGAGAGCGCCTCGCTGCGGAAGATCAAAGGGACGCCAGACGCCGCGGCGCCCCGAGGCCCCCGTGCTAATGCGCATGTTTGCAGTAATTAAGGATCGGTAAATGAGAGGAGCACAGGATTAATAATTATTGTGCTGACTTCTCGGGCCGCCACGCCGCCGACAAAGGAGGGGCGGACGGTCGGAATGAACAGCCAGGGAATGCGACGACGACGCGCTACCTCTTGTAAGCTGAGCAGTTTTTTTTTTTTTTCAAGCGGCAGAATAATCTTCCCTGGATCATCGGCGGTACCGCTGCCTTTGCCAATAATAAAAAAAGAAGAGCATGTCGTTGAAAAAAAGAAAGGAGGGGTAACAGTTCTTGAAACACGGGGGTCGCCAGTGTTCTGCGACACTCGTGTTGCGAGTGGAGGCCCTCGGCACGATTCGTAATCGTGATTCGGAGCCCGTCATAATTGTAAAGTGTCTGCGTAACGAGGAACGTGTTGTATTTTAATTTTAACTTTATTCATTTACATTTGAGGCAAGGCATCCATCCTGCTTTGTCACTTTCTGCTTGATTCAATACCGTGCTAAATACTAACAAGTTAAATATTTTAAATAAATAAATTTAGTGCAAATATTTACAACTAAAAACAAATATTAATGCGTACATTTACTCACAGAAGCACATACATGATAAACGCAAACATACGTAGTATATAGGCTGTTGACGATAAAGTGAGCACTTTTGAAATCAACCTTAGAAAAAAGTCACTGCCCCTACCTGCATATATTTTAAAGGACGCGAGTGATATGCGCCCAGTAAAGTTGGTAACGGTGAATGTAAAGTAGTTCTATATCTTAACGTCGAATAAAAAGTGTCACGTAACCATTTGTGATAACTTAAATTATTTCTTTCACTTTTTTTTTTTTTTTTTTTTTAAACTTTAATGTATCGAAGTGTAAAAACGAGATTATTTGCTAAATATTAACTTTTGTAATAATTTCGAAGTTTCACTTTACCGATGCAAGAATACAGCGATGAGGCCCATGGCAATATTAATTTTACATATGGGGGAAAAAGACACAACGTGCATACAAGTAGATCTTAATCAGGGCTTTCAAAAGTGCTCATTTTACCGTGAACAGCCTATACATGCTTAACCATTTTGCTCTTATGACTTTGCATAAATGAGACGTACGTACATGAACCTTGCACACAACTTATATATTGCTGAATAATACGACTACCTAAGATTCAAGCTACAAATGTAAATAATGAAATAAATAAATATATATATAAACATGCAAATTGTATGTATATACGTACATGTGGAAATAAGTTGCCTCATGTTATTTTATAGTTTCTTTATACAAATGTTGACACTCAGTAACACTGACTAGTGGCTCATCAGTAGCGTTACTCATGACCGTCTGTAGCGCTGAAAAATTCCTAACTGGTGTTGTATGACAGCAAAGAGGATTATCTGCAGAGGAGACTTCAAAGGAAAACTTTTAGGTCTTCCAGCAAACATGTATGTGGAAGATAATCTACTTTTCAAGACGCTGCCTGCAAGGTAGAAAAATCGAAGCAGAACTAAGAAAATAAGTTTATTGGTTCATTCTCTAATTTTAGTCACAGTTCTAAGAACTTTTTCCTTCATAATTTTTTAACGATTTACCATTGGATAGTAAAGTTTTTTTTTTCGTTTTTCTATATGCATGTATATGTGTATAAACCATTATTTAAACAGCTCTTACCTGGACTCAACAGTTAAATTAAAAAATAAGATTCCTATGAGACAGACTTCAATCACAAGAGAGATTGTCTTTGATTATGAAGCAAAACAAATATATTATGAATATTTTATACTTCGATCTGAAGAACTTGTTCATTAACATGAGCTTATTATAATGTAAATTGTAGAAATTTGAGTACATATTTTTAAGTCACTTTACTACGTAAGCCTTTATATAAAATTATTTTCTAACTCAAATCAAAATCACTATCTAACACTCTTCCTCCCCCCGCCCCCCTCAGCCAGATGATAGAACAATTTTTGCAGAAACAAAGTTATTTTGAACTGCCACTGTTATCTGAGGCATATTGTTCAGTATCTCGAGCCAAAGGGCAGTGCGAGTGTATAGACTGTTCAGCTTCCTTATATAAAGTCGTGACTGACGGCGTGGTGATTGTGGATGTGACATTTGAGGGTAGGCCGATGGAGGTTGCCGATACTGACCGGGCGAAGAGGGAAAACTGTTAAATAGCGGAAGCAGTTGGCAGCAGAAAGTTCTATGGTCATCTGTCTGTTTTGTCACATTGTTTCCCCATGGTCCGGGAATGCATTAAATAATTATACTGCGATAATGGAAATGGGTTATTATTTTTCATTTCCTCTATCATCGGTAAACATTATTTTCAGTTAAAATCTGTAAAAACCCGTCATCTACTTTTGTATTATTATTTCCTTTACACTTTTTGTTTTTAATCATTTGAAATGCATTCTCAGCTTCTGCACATACTTTTCTCCACTTTTTTCCTTTGTAATCATTGGAATGCTCTTTCATGTTAATTTTGCTGTCGTTCCCAAAAATAGAAGCTTTTCAGAAAAATGCACATAATTTTATCGTTTATTTCATTGTTGTACCTGATTAGGCCTTGTTTCTTTTCTTGTACCTTTCCATTGCCAATGAATCACGGCGACTTTTCAGCTTACGTTATGTGCTACCTGTAACAAAACACACAAAATTAATACACATCTTCTATAAACGATAATGGATTTATTGTACTTTATATACAAACGAAGAAAACAGTGATCTTTCAAGATATTTCCAGGGTTAAAAGTCCCTGTGTATAAACCAATTCACACTGTTCCTAAATTTCTTTCAGAACAAAGGACTGACATTGTTCCGTATGTACACATCGGCGATGAGGTTTGCCCTTTCACAGTTAGTTCTGAGTTCTCTTGTAGGAGAATTCAGAATTCTCGACTGCTGAGAAGTATGTTCAGCAACCGTCTCAAATGCAGGGAGTAATGAGCAGGTATCACAGTGAAAAAGTAAGTATTACGAAAATGTTGAATAGTAAGGTTACTAATTTCGTCGTTAATAGTCCAAATTTATTTATTTCTTGAACAGTATTAAATGTTATTACAATTCCGTTTGGAATTTTGATTATTATGGAAAAGTAGTAATTAGTCGGGCTTTAAACAAACCTGAATTTGCCATAAATATATCATCCTGGTTACATTCGTCGTTTGCGTACTGCAAAATAAGTGAAAAATTGGAATGGGGTGAACATGAAGTTAATGTATATGGAGCTAGCAAATATGATATTGCTTATAGATACAATAAAGATTTATTATTAAGGCATGATGCTGACAAAATGTTACAAAAATATGCAAAGGAAAATGTTCTAGATAAAACATACCAACTGGTGAAAACACTGCACTTGGAGCTGCTGCCTCAGCCACGTTTGCAAAAAAGAAAACCTGGGTGGGATATTAAAATTAGTTTATTTAAAATTGTTTATTTCTTAAACGGTGTAGCCTAGTTATTATCTCAGAGAATTAGAAATTGCGAAATATTTCATGAAAGAAGAGCTTGAGAGAAAAATAATTCGTTGAAAAAGTTGTAAAGAATTAAAATTTGAATTGCTTCTTATAAGATAAAAACAACTTAAAGAAAATGTGGAGATTGATTACCCATAAAGGTGGATTCCCCATTATTACTCGCTGTTTTAGGAGCGGTAAGGTTAGCGGGTAGTGAGAGTGCTATTTATAATTCGTAAGCAAACAAGAGAAATATATAAGAAGAATTAGTATAACAGAAAATACATAATTTACAATGGACGCTGATGCCAAGAAAACTGGAATACCTAAATATTATTGAAGTGATAGAATTTTAAATATTTATTTAGAGCACTTTGATAGGAAATCAAATAAGTGTCAGTTTATATATGTTTAAATGATTCTTAATTCGTCTCACAAAGTTCAGAAGAGTCAATGTGGTTAAATAAATTAGGATATTATCATGTAATCTTGGAAAATATTGAATTTTTTATTGAAAGGAGAATTATGACATTTACTGCTTTAATTCATTTAGTGTATATATCTCTAAGGAAGTAAAAAAAAATTAAAAAAATACACGTTGAGTCTAATTATTATTTAATTCAAAATTTCTATTAAGTTTCGTGTGAACAATTATGTTTAATCATTTTATATTTATTTCCAATAGGTTTTGGATCTCTGAAATAATTAGTTTGATATTAAATAGCAAATTTATCAGGAAAATTATAATTTTTTTTGGGATTAATACTGTACGCTTAGTGAAAGAAAAATAAACTTAAGCCTTTACTTAAAGTTCCAAGGTTATGGTAAAAATTAAAATTTTGCAGTGTTTGAGGAAACTCTTGAGAGCTATAATCAAAATCGTTATGATAACTCTTAGGAAAAAATTGTAAATAATTTCTCTGAGTGGATTTATCCTTAGTTTAATTAAATATAAATTCAAAAAGTCTACTCAAACATTACAAACAATCATGTTTATAACTAAAATATGAGTAACTATGTCAACAATGAAACATTTAATATTAATAAGCAATTTAAAGAATTAATGGAAACATATAACACAATCCCTATTCAAAATTTTCTGAATTGAATACGAATATCAAGAGATTTGACATAGCTTTGAAAACAGTACGTGGAAGCAGTTTTCTTTGCAAGGAAATTTCAGATTAATTGACTTTTCCCAACATTGTATTAACGAATTTTATAATTCAGAATAATGGCCTAGATTTGTAAAAGAGATACTTGACTAATTGTGCAAAGAAAACGCAAATTAATTGAAGAAAAATTTACTAGTTAAATCTCCTGAGCCGAAATATAAAGCTGCTGACATTAGAAGAAGTAAAATGAAGAAATTATTTGAAAAATTTCTACAGCAGATTGTTATTGGAGTTGTTTAACATTTATAAAGTTCTAAAGTAAAAGATGTTTAACTCGCTCTCGGGCCCTGATGTTCGCTCGTAAACGTCAAATTGTTTGTCATAATGTAATGAAATGTGTTACTGTCATACCACGGTGAGTTAATTGCAAGTAGTCCGGTGACGTCACTGGAGGTGGCGCCACAGTCTCTGATGTCCTTGCTTGGGCATCCACGTGCTGCTGGACGATTCGTCCATCAAATGCCAATCGTACGGACATACGCTTCCACAAACGAGTTACGGAAATTCGGGTTCCCGGTGTCGTGACAGCACAGCCTCCGGAGGAACATGAGAGATCTGCGGCGGTGCTCTTTCACTCTCAGTTCTTTTCGCTGCTGTTGTGATGCATCTGACCGTGGCTCGTACTTGCTCGGGCACAGCAGGAATCGGTATGCTGGTGGAGCAGCGTGTGTTTACCAGAGTCCGTAAAGGTGCACCAGCGAAGAGTTATTCCACAGCTTGGGGCCGGAAACTGCCTGCAAAGTCTTACATTCTATATTTGGCGAAGAAACTGGAAACCAGGAGAACATTGACGGATGTGCATGAAGGAGGACGTCCAAAACTACCAGACGCGACGGTGCAGGAAGTGAGAAACTGATTGCAGGCCTCGCCAACGAAGTCGTTGCGTGAACTGTCACAGGAAAAAAAAAGCTGCATGCGTATTGTGTAACTCTTCGCAGCAATAGTTGCAACCTCCCGACAAAGTGAAGAGTGAGTTATTGTTATTGGTTCCAGCTGTTTGTCAATAATGTACATCTGAGAATCCTTTGCCTACACGTGCTTCTTCAACGAAGCGTGGTTCTACTTCGGTGGGGTCGTAAATGCACAGAATACCCGGCTTTGGATTACTGAAAATCCTCACACTGAGAATGAAACAACCACTTTATGAGAAAATATTAAAGAGTGGTGCACTTTATCAAGACGCCGCATTATTGGCCCAATATTTTTCAACACGACAGTGGATACTGACGTATGTGAGAATTTTCTAAGATTTTGCGAGTTAGCTGGGTGACGTGAAACCCATCACTGGATATTTTCAGCAGTATGTCACTACTTGCCACACTTTCAACGCCATCATGAAAGGAATTATGTCCTTCTTTGAAGATCGTGTAATTTCTAAAGTATTTTGGCCGCGCATTTCTCCTGACCTTAATCCCCAAAATATTTCTCCGTATGCGCCATGCTGAAGGGGAAATTCTATCGGAACAAGCCACGGAATATCAAGGAAATGCAAGACAGGATTTGGCGGGCAATTGACGCTGTGACTCCTAATGTATTGGTGGCTACCTTCTGTAACATGTAGAGGCGTGTGCGACTTGCAGTGGAGCTGATGGTGATCACTTTCATCACTTGCTACGACGTTGTAGTATATTCACGGTCTCTTCACACTTTCTTAATAAAATCTTTGATGAATCGCCCATGTATAATGCGCTTGGTTGTATCCTAAATATGTCTTGTATCACAAGCGTTTTATACTAATGCTAACATGAAAGTATCTTGATTTGTTTAAAAACTGAACATTCACTTATATTATATCTCTAAGTTATTGTAGCCTATTACATTTATAATTAATATGAATGAAAACAGGGCGAAACTTGGTGTGTTGGTAATATCTAGTGAGAAATAGTTCCTATGCAAAATTACACGACACTGAGCTTTAGCAGGGCTTCAGAAAAGTTCGAAGTAACCATGAATGGTCTATACCATGCTTTTAATATAGTAAGGTATGTTCGGAGTAAATTTCTTTATATTATGACAAATAGTTTGATATTTATGAGTGAACGTCAGGAGCCGAGAGCAATTGGTATAATATTCTTTATAATATGCCAACTTAGATTCAAATATTAAAGAAATAAAAGAAATTGTTATGGTTTTGAAACTGTAAAAAGTGGTTATGTAACCAATATTTTGCTGAAAAGGTTTTAAGAATGAAACCCAATAATATATTCATTAAATGACTAGGTTTTACAAAAAATCAATAATGTTTTTGTAAAAATTAAATTTTACATATTTCTTTTTGCATGAAGTTTATTTATCTAATCCAAAATTCGTTTTCTGTAAAATGTTCAATGTTGCTATTGAAATGATTTTTATACAATCAACTCTGCGTTTTAAAATCTCTTTTATTATTTGATATAAATTAATTGAATTAGGATCACATCCAAAACACAAAATTTCTTCAAATATTGAATGTCTATTTTGAGTTGAACATAACTTCATTTTAACACGACTTCTTTAACATTTATTAACATAATCAAAACTCAAATTTATCGTAAAATAATTTTAAAATGATAAATTTTGGCTTTACGTTAGAATTTGGAGTCCGGGAATTTTGTTCGGTTTCATTTGATTTATTTCATCTTCTTGTTTATGAATAATTTTTTTTAGCAATATTATTGTTTTGTTTAAGGCTTTAAATCGTGACAAATTTATCATAAACTTTCTTTTCTAGATTTATAAACTGTTTTTGTGTCTTAAATTTTATTTTTACCTACTGAATAACCTCATGAGTTAGCATAATCATTTTGTAAATTCTTTTGCAGCGAGTAATTTTGAACTCATAATTAAATCGTGTAGACCATATTCGTTAATAAAAATATAATTTATACAATATAACCTTTTTAAAACGTATGGATAATGACTTAAATGTTAATAATAATCTTATCTTAAACAATAAATGGCTTTTTGTGCTTATTACTATTTTATAAACTTATATTTTTTTCCGTGTTAAGTTACTTAAACCAAAGAAAATCATTTTATTGGAAAAGAAACAAGGTAATTTAATTATTAAACACAAGTCTGAGACGTTTGCTTTTCTTCCCCCCACTGGGATTCAGGCATCTAGTGAAATGATAAGACGCACACAGAAATTTATTTATTGTTGCAGAAAAGCCCGAAAGTCGGTTTGCTGTTGTAGTATATCAACTCTCAATATCCCGAGGACCAGGGGGCGGATCTAGAAACCCATTAAGAAGGGGGATACTTGAGGTGTGGGGCACTACGCATTAGCATTATCTAAACCACATGCTTGCCATTACCATTACGTTTACGTGAGATATATAAAATGTCAGTACTTAGAGGAAATGTTAAATTTATATATATATATCTGTTCTAGAGTTACCAGTCAAGTAAATGCATTACTTTTTATAATTTCTTGTCATGACACCAATTGTCTTGTGCGGAACCGCGACCTATCCACTAGAGTTCAAGTGCGAGAGTACATCTAGAACAGATAGAGTGGGCCTCGCCCTATCGCGAGCATCTACCGTCCTTTTTCATATGATTCCCGATTCATGAATGTCTTCAGAACAACAACGGGTAGAAATATTTTTCTTTAAGCTTATGGATGCGGTACTCAACTCTAAGCTGTTCCCAGGCGAACTGGGTTCAATCCCCGGCCGATTACTCCTGGATTTTCGCATGTGGGAATAGTGCCGGACGATGCCGTTGGCCGGTGGGTTTTTTCTTGGGGATCTCCCGTTTCCCGCCCTTTCATTCCGGCGCTTTTCCGTACTCACCTCAGTCACCCTCGTCGGCTCTCGAGACCTCACTGGAGCCGCCGAAATACCTTCACTTACTCTAAGATGTTCTTTCAATTTGGGGATATCTGTGTGTATCATTTCCTGCAAACGTATGCGTATTGAGCATGCATCTGTTGCAGGAGTATTACGACTTATGTTGAAGTTTGTGGCAAATATTTTCCCAATTACTGATAACTCCACAATAAGATAGAGTGGCGTTTCCTCATTGTAGGCGTGCCACATTTCGCGAACAGTAAGGTGACTTGGTGTAAGTATTGACTTAGTGTTTTATTGTGACTGTAGTGAGACTCAACCGGCTGATGTTTACCTATGATATGTCACTGTAAAATGCCTGCCTGGTGAAATCTTCGCACGTCTTGCAAGTTTAATTTGTCACATTTGATGTGTTTTGCCATTTCTATGATTACATGGCAGTGGGAATCTCGAGGTTCTTGCTGAAGGGTGCCTGCAACATAAAACAAAGTATTTCATTTCATTTGATGACAAAAATGTTTCATGGAAGTTAAATGCAACAATGCCAATAATAACCTAAAAGTTGGACTATAATTTTCCAACTTACGTTTTTTTTCTCTGGTATTTTTCTAGTATTCTTTACACGGTTCTCTCAAGACTGTGTATCGTCTCTTCAACATTATTTATGAGAAGGACAGGCCGAGTTACTTCATGCATATTTTCAAGTAAAACTTGTCGTTACATTTCATATCACTATAACTGTAAACTGTAAACAGAGAGTACAGGCATCTTATACGATATAATACAGAAACTTATTGCTAACTAAGCAACAAAGGTAATAATAAAACTAAATTACTCTCGCGTACCGTTAATAAAATTCGAAGAATTAAAATATTTCTCGTGGATAAAGCTAGTTTTGATAACACGCTTACGTAATTCGAACCAAAAATTACCTGATGATGCAAGTTTTGATTACAACTTTCAGACATGGATAAGGACTGTTTTGGAACATACACAAGGATAGATAAGGCAAGCTCTGGAAAGGAAATGTTTCTTAAATGCAGTTTGCGATGGGAGTATGAATGATCTGTAACAAAATCTTGTCTCTGAAAGATGCCAATAGGGAAGGAGAATGAAAAAAACCATAGTTAACTCAGTTTTTATGGATTTTGGATTAGGCGATTTCTGGAACTGCGGTCCACATAGTAGAGCTTGCATGCTGGTTGCTAAGTAACCAACTTCGTAGTTGTTGAAATGTTTTTTATTTCCCCCACTCTAACGACTCAAACACATTTTTAGGATTAATACACTTTTTATACGAATACGTGTTTTTATGTTGGCACATTTTATTTAACACAGTTTCAATGCATTTTGAACATATTCAAGTTAGTTCATTTCTTTATACAAGGATAAGTATATAAGAAAAATATATGTATAGGCTATTCACGGTAATGTGAGCACTTTTGAAAGCCCTCTCATTTGGAATAATAGTCAATAAATATATTTTATTGTGGCCTTAGACGTTAACTTCCGAGTGCGATATAAGCTACACTCTGTGTTTATTACTTATATGGTAATATTTACTTTAAAAAGTGTTTAAAGGACAAAAAATGGCTCAAAGGAAAAACTAACTAGGGCCTCAAAAGTGCTCACTTTATCATGAACAGCCTATAAGCAAACGGCCCGTCAGTATCGAAACAAGTGAATTTTGTAGCTCAGGAAGCAGTTAGCGAATCAGTTCAAAGACACCTGTGTAGGACGAAAACTGATCCACCTCATCTTTGATCTATGGTTTTTATATCCGCGAATTATGTCCCGACGAGAGGACGCTCGGATGACTTCTCGTGGACGATTGGAAGAGTACATATACAAATAACAGGGAGAGTGTCCAACCTATAAAAATATTTTATTGTGTAAGTGACATGAGTACGTAGGAGTCCTCCGTGGCCGAAACCACTAAAAAGTTAACTTGGGACGGTAAAGTTCTAGATTAACCAGTCAAGCCTTAAATAATATTTGCAGTTTTTAGGTGTTAAGTTAAGGAAAATTTTATTTTGTTTGCAAAGTCCACTCTCACACCCCGACTAAACTTCCGCCATACAGCGCGAGTTTAAATAAATCCAATGAAGTGAAAATAGAGTGCAAGATAGCAAATAAATTCCTATACAGAACTAAATTGAAGGAAGAAAACTATACACTTATAAAAAGAAGAGAGCAATTTTTTTTTATGCCGTGATAAATAGAAATGAATATTGAATAAATACAGTGAAGTAAGTTTTTGTACTAAACTGTGCTGTTCCGTAAGCTCTCAGGTCAGGTTTCCATTAAATGTTTTTCGCTAATTTTTTGAAAGCTTCTCTTTGTATCCACAAAATCAATAAAACTGTTAAACAAGAAAGTGCAGAGAACTTTTAGAAAATTATTTTATCAAGTGGTAAGTAAGGTAAAAAATTTCGCGCCACAGATTTTTATTCTTATTTGCTTCTAAAAACCGCTTGTAGATTTAAATTTTATTTTAGCGTGAAATACGCTTATCTACAGCAAGAAATAAAAATTGTTCCTGGCATTTTATGCCTGGTTACGCGTTGAAATGGATGGATAACTTTTTATCCCCAATATTTCTCTTTCGAAAGAGAACTTACTGAAAGTACCTTCTGAAACAGAAAACATAAAATAAATAATGGGTGTACTTAGCATAAAAATATCTGTATTCCGGGAAACAAATACTCGGCTTCTTACATCGATTACGATTTTCCGAGGATAAAAAAATGTTATCTTTTATTAGAATTTTTTACTATCAAACTTTTCCCATTCAGTAGCAGAATGTATTGGCACTATAGAAGAAACGAAACACTCATAAAGCAGAAAATATTACATAATATGTTCGGCACGCGGATTTACTTGATCCAAAAATTTTAAATGCTTCAGTGAAATACTGTACATATCCAAATACTAAATTTCTTCAGAGAATAAAAATCTTCTGATTATGTAGCTGAGGAAATCATAATTTTGAACCAAAACTAATTGCAAATATATTCCAAGAAATATAAAAAGAAATTAATGATATTTGACAAAGTTTTTAAAATTTTCAATTCCAAGTTACATAGAAATTATAAAAAAAAAAAAAAAAAGTATTTTCAAATAAACGAAGAACAAGACTGGGTTTCTTGTACACGGTTATTTGCTTACACACACACACATTGATTAGTTCAAATTATGTTATTTTCGGGAATTCGAACACCGAAGACCTATCCATAGTCCGTAAGGAGCAACATTGATTGCTCGTGAATCAAATGCCTCAATGCAACTTTCCGCGAGGATAATTAACTTGCGTGCACTAGCGCAGCCAAAAATTAAAAGCCAAACTTTGTTGTTTATGTCGTCCGATTGAACGCACGGGCTGAGGACGGCCCGAGGTATTCATTACGAGTGGTTCCCGAACCACTTGTCGAGACCCGTTGTCCTTGAATCGAGCCACGCAGGGAGTTGAACTGGACCTTCACACGCCCGACCTCTTATGTACGCCAACGCGACGTTCCAGCGAGCACATGCCTTACGAGGATCACATCTTTGTAGTCGTACAGCGTCGAAACTAAGGAGAGCGATGACATTACCGTCGTTTTATGATGAAACATTGAAGTTCAAGATATTGTCTGTGTCTGTACGTAACTTCGAAGATTCTTTATGCAAACTTTCGTACCTAAATTTCACTGTTAAATACTTATAACATAATTTTTGTATATCTCAAAAACATGCTGTAGAAAAAAATTCGTGTAACGTTTCACTCCGGATTTTCGCATGTGGGGATCGTGCCAGACGATGTCGTTGGTCGGCGGGTTTTTTTTTTCGGGAATCTCCCATTTCCCCCGACCTTCCGGCGCTACTCCTTACTCATCTCAATCAACCTCACTGGCTGCCTACGACCTCGTTGTTAGGAGCCGTCCAACTCTCTTCGCTTACGCACTCACGTGTAACGTTTATTCAGTGATATTCGTGGCAAGACCTCGCAGATATATTTGAGAGTTTACAACAAAGGACGGTTTTCTAAAGCCGTGTGCGAATTTATTTTGCTATAGGTGGGCACCATTCGGATTATAATAGTACTTGAAAGTCTGAGAACCAGCGGGTTCTTGTTTCCCTTCTCGTAACAGCCACCAACGCAACAGAAACAATCGCAAGCAATAATTTCACACGGATCACGTTTATTTCCAAAATCTTCCTGCAGTTTGCGTGTACGGTTGATACGTGGTCAGCTGAACGTCGCACGGAGCAGGCTTGGACTTACTGTAGCTTCATTTTCGTCGCGCGTATGGTGACTCCCACGTCCGACAAAAACCGCGTTTGCCTCGCAAATGAAATGGCACTTGCGCCGTTGAAGCGAACTCGTGTTCCCTGCGGGGCGCTCGGGAATGGAAAGGCAGTTTAACCCTTTTCTGATCCACTTTAATTTACGGTTTCAGGTGTTGCAAACAAAATATTATGATGCATGCTGTACTTAAATCGGCACAATCCTTGTATCTTTATCACAGCCAATGAGTAGAGCCCCGAGTATTCGCGGATTGAGCTGGCAGCAAGCTAGGCTGGATAACCCTCTGTACACTCGAGACGTTATCGTTGGCTTATTGGTTGCTGTGATCAAGCGAGGTCTCTGTGCAGTACTGTTAAACACTATCTCACACTACTGCTTCCTGCTTGTTACTGGCTCACAGTTGAACGGGGCGTGTCTAAAGAAGTATCGTCCAATCACAACAGTAGGAGAAAAGAACAAGTGTTTGGAATCTACCTCGCCTCCGAATGAATGCGCGAAATACTCGTGGCTCTACCAATGAGTTGTAAGCTATACGTTCCGCTACAGTAATATGAACCAATTACTACATAGACCAGTAAGACGGTATGCGAATTATTTACCCACAGGTATAATCATTGGTCATTGAGCTTCACTGTGTGCAGTATAGGCAAAAAATTACCTAGCCTTGCATAATGTACACAATTGTGTACACTGGGTCTGAATGGGTTAACAAGCGCGCCAAGTGCAGAAATGAGCTCGGGTCGTACGAAATTATTCATCCGTGCGTTAAATTGAGCGTTGTCGATGGACGATCGCTGTTGCGATGACGGCAGACTGTCCGCTCCTGTGTCAACTATTGCGACAGAAACATTAATTGGTATTCTGATGTCCTTTACGGTAGTCAAGAGCAACACAAACCGCTGCATTTTAAATACAAATTATGATGCGAGTTAGTGATTTGATTAGGGCGGCTCTTAACAGCGAGGTCTCGAGAGCCTACGAGGGCGATCGAGGTGAGTATGGAGCAACAACGGAATGAAAGGGTGGGGGAAACGGGATATACCCGAGAAAACCTGCCGGTCAGTGGCATCGTCCGGCACGATTCCCACATGTGTAAATTCGGGAGTACCCGGCCGGGGATGGAACTAGGTTCTCCTCTCGTTGGTGGGAGGCGAGCAGGCTAACCGCTCAGCCACCGCGGCCTCTTAATGATGATGACTATGATGACGACAATGATGACGGCGATGATGACGATGCGAGTGGGTAGTCATTTCCATCTCCTTATTTCCGGCCACCTGTTACCAGCCAGTATTCTGCGTGACTCATGCCTCTGCAAGGACGGAGTCCATCCTTGGGAGACGTCATGCGGGGTGTGGTAAGAGGAGATGCGACGTGTCTGTGATTGACAACTTGCACCTGGAGGTGACCAACACGTTCCAGAAAGTCGGCTTTAGCGTCCTGCTTTCAAGAAATCTCGTTACACTTAATTGGATGGCCTGGGACATGCGTATGCGCAGAATTATGCAGAGGCGTTAGGCTCCGGTGTAAATACAGCTCTCGTCCCGCCAGCAGGGGTTGTAGCGCGTGTGTGGATGGCTGTGCGTGGCGAGTGTTCTTGCAGATGTAACCTGAGAGTCTGGGAAACTGTGCCCAGACTCACCGGCCATCTCACGGGCGAGTGTTACGGAGTTTGTGGTACATCCGGGAGTCGGAAAAGAAGTGGAAGATCACGAGAGATTAACACAATGCTGCAACTGGAGACTATATTTATTAACATAATCAGATACTGTGTAGTAGGTCTAGTTTATTAGTTTCTCAGAGGATTGTAATTGAATAAATTATAGTATACTGTGGAAGAAGTAAATGTACAGGGTTTTCTGAAGCACTGTAAACGAATTAGGAAATTTAATTTTGTTATTTACTTTATTAAGAATTTCATTCCTCACGAGCCTGGCAATTCCCGGCAGGAGGCGCATTTAACTAAACGTTCGAAATATGCATGTTCTCACTCCTAATTCAGCGTCAGAGTGTGTTCAAGATGACAGGTGACTGATGCTGGGTTGAGGTGGCTGGCCAACCCAAGAGACACACCTTTCCTTACCAGTTCCTGTGGGGAAAAGATGAGGTGAGATGAGACGAGGAGTGAGTAGAGGTTACGGAATGCAGTGAAGGGAGCAATAGGACCACGCTGAGAAAGCCGACCGTCCAGGGTCAACGTCCGCTAAGTTTCCCACGTGTGGAAACCTCGACTCCAGTACACCGGGAATTGAATTCGGAATTATTCTTGAAGATGTCGGCGTACTCGTTGCAGTTCCGATGAGTTTCCTTAGTAATAATTCCACAATTAATAATAAATACTTTGTATTATATTTTAGCCCATCTGTTTGGCCAAGTAGTTAGGACGCCGGGATAGACTCCCAGCTAGGTCGGAGATTCTGAGACAATGGAGATGTAGTTGTTCGACTACTCGCCTCCCATCTAGCGAACCGGGTTCGATTCCTGGCGGGGTCACTCCTACATTTTCGAATTATGTGGGAATCGTGCCGGACGATGCCGCTGGTCTACGGGTTTTCTTGGAGATATCCCGTTTCTCCCGCCCTTGAATTTAGGCGCCGCTCCATACTCACCTCACTTCACCCTCATCAACTCTCAAGACCTGGATGTTAAGAACAGCCCAAATCTCTCCACTCCACCTGGTGATTTTGCACGTGTGGAAATTTTCCTAATCTACCGTCGGGCCTACGCGGTGCTTGCATGCATTACTTATAGGTATACATAGCAGGTGTTGATTTGCGAATATATATATATATATATATATATGTGTGTGTGTGTGTGTGTGTGTGTGTGTGTGTGTGTGTGTGTGCATATGTACAAGCTGTCCATGAAGTAAGTACGTACATATATACGGGAAAATAAAATATAAATGCATGTAAATGTATGTCATAACAGTAGCAAAAAAATTATATGAACACGGAACGACATTACACAATTTGTTCAATGTGAAGTCCGTCACTTCCAACGTATTGTTCAATATGGAAAACAAAACTTCGAAAGTAAGTGTCAAATAGTTCCATATATCCATAAATCTGCGCACAGACCACCGTAATGGGCTGCTTGAGACAAACCATGTTCCTGTCACGCATTTGAGTATACCTTTGCCTTCAACATGCTCTCATACACAAAACTCAAAGGAATTCAGCTAAGATGAATCGAAAGTCCATGTCGCACGGCCACGACGACCAATCCAGTGAGTAAATTTAAGTCCAACCATTTCCTCACAGACAGAGTATAATTAGATTCTCCATCCTGCTGAACCATTTAAGGAATTTTTTTTCCCCTATAGCAGGTCACATGCAGGCGTTCCATGGCAGCCTGACATGATATATTATGATCACGACGATACATCACCGTTCAAAGAAAAAGACTTGCCCTCTGTAATCGACACAAAATCATTCCAGTGTGGTACGTCCCTCGGATATTAACTTCACACATCTTTATCGCCGATGTGATCTTAAATATGCCAAACGCTAATGTTTATCTGTAACATTAAAACCGCAACTGATTATCCCTATTCAGTGAAGGATAAATTGTATTATAATCATCAGTATTAAAAATCCTATACATTGACAGTCGGCTAGACTTATAATATTTTATAGCCTATACGACTTTTACACATCTCGCTGACTTCTTTGGGAACAATTAGACAGGAGAGCTGATACAGACTTTCGTTTTGTAAGAAAAAAGTAGGCCGGGGGGGGGGGGGAGGAGTCATTTTTCCTTTGCGAAGGAGCAGGTGTGACATGGGAATGGGCACAATCTAATTATAATTTTAGGAACAATATTAAATTAATAAAATAAAATCAGCAATTTAAACAATTCTGGAAATTCTTTCTTTCATTTCTATTGACACACAGGACAGTTTCATGTCAGTATGAAGTTCTTGGGGAATTGATGTCCTCTGCACTCACCACTTTCCATTCCGCGCATTTGATCCACTCCTGTGTGCCGGCCGCTAATTGTCTGTTAAAATACAGTAAATGAAAACAAGGTATTTATCTGGAAAGTTTTTAATCAACCAACAGACTTTACGTAGATGTTGACTTAACGTAATATGATTGGTGCACCCTGGAGTGAAAGTTAACCCCCCCCCCCCGAAGTGACGGGTATTTTGAGTGGGGGCCTGGAGGTGCCTGTTGGCCTCCTGAGGGGCTGGTACAGGTCGAGGCCACACGAAGGAGGAGCGTCGGAATGCAAGGGCGGAGGAAATGGGATCTCCCCGAGAAAACCCTCCGGCCATTAGAAACGTTCGTTGTTTCCCGTGTGCGAGAATCCAGGACGTCCCCACCGGGGATCAAACCCTGTTCTTCGTGGTGAGGAACAGCGAGCTAGTTATTGGAACACCACGTGCGATAGGACTTAACTTATTCTCCCGGCTAAATGTAGTGGGAATGACTGAATCATTTTGCAGGGACAAAAAAAACCTGTGCCTAACTAAAACAACTCTTAGTTATTAGCTGACATTAGCGGAATAAATATTTAGTACCTCTAGCCTCGTTTTACTCTCCATCTGTTCCATTAACCCTTGGCCACAGTAACCAGTACTACTATATGTGACGTTGCATAGGTACACTCTAAGCAGTATAAAATAGTGTCCAATAAGGGAAGTCCGTCACTTGTGGTAGACAGAATTCGTTGCTGAGACTGTACTTCGTAGCCTTTCAACAGCTGCTGCTAAAACGCCAAGCGCACATACATCTTTATTGGTTACGATATGTAACAGAACGTTATACTGATGCTAGTACAAGTTCCAGACTATAAAATTGTGGCTGGTTGTTTTGGCTTCCGGACTGGAGTCGCGACTTCTTAGAAAACCGGAGTGAAAGATCTGCCAAGCTACAAGCCAGAGTGATTCAGATCATAATTGGCCACCACTCTAGCCAATCATGATAAGGTTACGGTGATTGGCAACCACAGGAGCCAATGGCGAGGAGCCTCCTCTTCTCTCACTCGCTACCTGAACAACCAGTCACAGGCAAGGTGCCTTTGAGGCCAGCTATATAAAAGCCTCCTACAACTCCTGGTTTTCAGACCCACTCACCAGAGTGATGTGCAACACTGTAAAAAATTTCTGGTAAACTGCCTAAACTTTAAATGGAAGTTTTTAACCTAAACGCTGTATGGTAATAATATCACACACACAGCTGCAAATATCGGAATGTTTAGCAGCGCTACTATACAAAGTTTGGGAATTTCCCTACGCATTTGACTGTTTCCTGAGCACGAGCAAATGTAGTAACGCTACAATGAATTTATAGGGGAAAACATTACCATTATTGGTTTCTCACTAAGCCGATAAACTGGGATAATACATTTCCGAATACTCTTAGAGTGAAGTATCACTCTGATTAAGTCAGCGTCAAATCCTATTCAAAGAAGAAGATGACCCGCCCCCTCTCTACTAGTATTTCTCTGCTCACTAACAAAGAGCATTGTATCAACCTATGTGTCTCCTGTAGAATTTTCCAGTAATGCGCGTAACAATTTTGAATTATTTAACGTGGAAAGTGTTTCTACGGTGTCTACGTCGGTTTTTCTCTTTCTCTTCCTAGTTATAGTAGTTTAGCTATAAGTACACTCCAAGGAGGTTGCCATTGTCAAACTGAGGCCGTGGCAGCCCAATCACTTGCTGCTACGATGCATCTCCTTGCACGAGTTCCTTCCTTTATAGGAGTACGGCGCCTAACCCTGAGACGCACTTAACTCCCGTCCCTGCCGCGGATGTAAACTCAAAACTTAGTTTTAGAGTAGTTAAAAAATAATTGGCTTTCAGTCACAAAATGTACTGACTGAGAGCACGGAGTGGTTTTCAGTCTTGTTCGAGATCCCGGAGATGCCTGCTGCAAGGTACGCCGAAACGTCGGTTCAACGAACCAAGACGCGGCAATGAAAGCCTGCAATATGAATTTTATATATATATATATATATATGCCATTCACGGTAAAGTGAACACTTTTAAAAGCCCTCTCATTTGGAATAAGAGTAAATACATATGTTTTATTTCATCCTTAAGGCTCGTCTACAATCGTGTTGGCGCTACAATAACGCATTACAATAAGTCATGAATCCCTGAATCGTATACGCTCTGGCTACAACCGACGTTAAACGTTGCCATGACGCTAAACGTAAAACGCAACGCGGTAGAAGTTGGCCAACTTTCAAGTCTTTGCGTTTTGCGTTTTACGCCAACCAATCAGAATTCAAGACGTCACAAACAAGTGAAAATAAATGTTACAGACGATTGGAAACATATAGCACCATTATCGCCGTACGTATTTAATTTGTTAATGTTATACGAGATCAATATACAAATAATGTAAACAGCATAAAAAATTAATTGAGTAGTGTAACTACATAGTTATCGGAATCTATTTTTTTACAAAATGTTATTTTTTAATTTCAGGCACAAACAACAATATTTGTACATGTACACCTACATTATTTTTATTTTTACGCCTGTTAACGTTTATTGTAGACATGCCAGTTTTCTTATGGCGATGTTTAGCTTTTAAAGTTTGTGTCAACGCGATTGTAGAAGGGTCTTTAAACGTTAAATTCCGACTGCGGTGGAATACACACGCTGTGTTTATTACTTACATGACAATTAAATATTTAAAAGGTGGTCAAAGGATAAGATATGGCTGAAAGAAAAATGCAACTAGGACCTCAAAAGTGCTGACTTTACTGTTGACAACCTATATATATATATATATATATATATATATATATATATATATATATATATATATATATATATACATATATATATATATATACACATATATATATATACACATATACACACACATACATATATATATATATATATATATATATATATATATATATATATATATATATATATATATATATATATATATGTGTGTGTGTATGCATGTGTATATATGTGTATATGTATGTGTGTATGTGTGTGTATACATATATATACCCATTCCGTTATTTAAAAGAGCAAATAATTCCAATTATCAATAGGTAACTTAAGATATTCGTTAAGACGTAATGGTCGTAATTTCCGCGGGACGGGGATACTCGAAAAATTGTAATGTCTCGAGGCGCACGCACACGGTACATCATATAACTGGAACACCAGCAATTACCTTATTGGTTCGGAGCCGACTGCAATCAGGGGACGCCATCTCTACCAGCTTTCTCTGCAATACGACACCGTAACTCACCGTGTTCCCCTTCAGGCGGAAATCGTATCTACGCCACTGCGGAGTAGCGCGAGGGCGATGAAAATCGTGGGCAGGTGAGGGGAATAAAAGGGATTTTATGCTTTCACTTTCCTGAGGTGGCGAGGCCAGCACGGCGCCTTCAACGTGGTGTGCGGCATTCAATCAGTCTCGTTCCGAGACGACAATCGTCACCCCCGCCAAGCGTCTTCGCGCGAAATTCCTTTCTCGTTTCGCCCCCCCCCCCCCTTGCCTCAGGCGATTCAATTTGGATGACGGCACAAACGGGTGATTGATGTATTTGCGAATTTCAATTGCGGCTTTCTCGTCCTCCGTTTCTCTGCACGCCCTCGTCCCCCTTCCTCGCCGACCTTCCTTCACCATCCGTAACTCCAGATGACTTAAGAGCGGGGAATTATTTGTCAAATCGAAGAAGCGACTTCACCTCCTCTTTCTCCATTCTTTGTATTTTTTCCCCCTCGGCTGTGAAAAAGGAGATTTGAGGGAGGGGAATCGCGGAGATGGCAGCGTTTTGAAAGAATTTTCTTTCGGAAGCCCTAAGAGAGGTCTTTGTTGCCTCAAATTTGATTTCTCCTAGCCGAAGATTTGAGGATAAAAGAAGTCGATTTATCGCACAATTACGACTCCTTGGCTGATTAACCTGAGACTTGTTTGTTGGCGTATTATTTATGTGACTCAGCCCGTGGCGGATGGTTTGGAAAAGAGCTCTGCGCTCTCCCTGAAATATCCACTCGCCTGGCGATGCGAATGTCATGCTGCGGTGTCAAATACCAGAACTCGAGAAAAAAAAAAAAAAAAAAAAAAGGGGGTGTTTATTTTTTCCCTCGAAAATCGTCCACTGCATGATTTTCCTATGTTTTGGTTGTTTATTTAGGGCACCAATCGACGTAGCATCGAGTTCAAAGGCGATTTGGGTTCGACGCTCAGTCAACCGAAGCCTGTTTGGTTCGCGCGGACGTTGCCTGTGATGGATAAGTCTGATCGCAGTACTGCAGTTTCGACGTGAACACGTCTTTAAATTCGCGACCATAGAGGGAGGCAATCCAGAAAATCTGATGATTACAAAATCGGGAGATACAGTTTGACATTGCAGCTCCGAAATTATCGTCTATATTCAACATTCAATTACACCACTCGATTGCCAAAGGATCAAAGAATATGTTACGTTGAGTGAGGACTGCGAAGCATCGTGCGCGGGGAGTGTATGTTTGTGGTTCGGGGGGGGGGGGGGATGAGAAGGGGGACAGCAATTTTGAGGTCGTTTCGCCGCGTCTCATAACTTCCGCGTAGTATAACTTTTGATAGGAAAGCTACGACGCTCGTTTAAGTTTCAATCAACAGCTCTCGTCAAGATCAATCAACTGCGTTTATAAAAACATTTGTGTGGCATGGTTATGGCGAAATTGTATGCGTTGAATGTAAAAAGTTAAGAAAACATAACACAATTTTGGTCTATACGCGTCAAAAAGCCACGTCGAAGTACAGAAATCGTATACGGTTGGAAAGAGCATCTCAAAAGCAATCCAGTGATACCCATAAAACTCCATATGATCGAGTGAAGCGGTGCCGGGAAAGTAAAATAAACATCAAGGCGTCCGAGCGCGTCAACGTAGACGCATTCACGCAAAACAAAAAGGCCGTGTCACCAATAGCAACCACACCCAATTTTTACTTCGTTTCCTCCAGTGGATATCACTTTATCCGAAAATATGTGTTTTAAATTCCTTGTGGAGAACACATGTGTGATTTACAATTCTCACAGCTGATTACTTACGCCTAGCTGCGAAGAGTGCCCTCTGAGACGCCCAAAACATTTGGCAACGACCTCAGAGGCTAAATCGAAGAAATATTGATGTAGGCTCTTTACGGTAAAACGAGCACTTTTGAAAGCCCTGCTTAAGATTTAAGATCTACTTGAATGCACGATGTGTACCATTCCGTCTTATGTAAAATTAACATTGTGACGGGCCTCAGTACATTATTCATCCATCGGTCAAGTGAAACTGAAAAATTATTAGGAAAGTAAATATTAAAAAATCTGCACATTTTTACACTTCTATGGATGAAAAAAGCAGAAAGGGAAAGAAATAAGTTCAGATATAACAGAAGGTTACATAACAGCTTTTATTCGACGTTAACATAATTATGTAACTACTTTCCATCCATCGTTACCAACTTTGCCGGGCGCATGTCACTCAGTGCGCCCGTTAAAATATTTGCCGGAAGGGTCAGTGACATATTTATAAGGTTGATTTCAAAAGTGCTCACTTTATCGTGAATAGGCTTTAACAGTAAGTACAAACATTTATCTTGTAAAACTATCCGTATTTAGCTCTTTGTACAAAAACCATGGGCGATGTAAAGCGTAGCTTCGTGAATGAAGAAATGTATTACAAGTTTGAATAACGTAAAAAAAAAACTTAAAACAACTCAAATTATAGCAATAAAACGACGATTTCAATAAAACGTGACCGTATCCTATATAATAAGGAAACGGTCTCTGTCTGTCTGTCCATCCGTTCTCCTGCCTTTAATACTTCTAAGTCCCTTGAAACTCAACAGAAGTTCTTAAAATTTTGCAGAGCGAATCGTCAGGGCCACGTACAGGCCAAGTTAAAATTTAAGCAAGATCAGATTATGCAATCATTAACTTTTATCCTAAAGACTCATTTTTAATTACTTTTTTCCTATATGAAAGTTTTCTATTAATTCATACAGATGATTGCATACAGATGTGAAGATAATGTAATATCATTTTTGTTTACTTTAAATGTATCGCGTCAATTTGAGTTGATTTCCAAGTGGAGCCACAGAGGCGCAGTGGATAGAGCGATCCAAGTGGGGCCACAGTGGCCCAGTGCATAGAGCGATTCCGGGGCCGCAATGGCTCAGTAGATAGAACAATATCATGTGGGGCCACAGTGGCCTAGTGGATAGATATATATCAAATGGGGCCGTAGTGGCTCAGTGGATGTGGGGCCGCAGTAGCTCATTGGATAGAGCGATTCTAAGTAGGGCCACAGTGGCTCAGTTGATAGAACTATATCAAGTGGGGCCACAGTGGCCAAATGGATAGATATATATCAAATGGGGCCGTAGTGGCTCAGTGGATGTGGGGCCGCAGTGGCTCAGTGGATAGAGCGATTCTAAGTGGGGCCACAGTGGCTCAGTTAATAGAACTATATCAAGTGGGGCCACAGTAGCCAAGTGGATATATATATATATATATATATATATATATATATATATATATATATATATATATATATATATATATATATCAAGGGGAGCCTTGGTGGCTCAGTGTATAGAGAGATTCCAAATAGGGCCGCAGTGGCATAGTGGATAGAACTATATCCAATGTTGAGTTAATTTCATATATTTTTTTTTCAGTTTTTGTTTGATAACAAATATTTGTAACATAATAACTGTTCTAGGTACGTGACAGTATTTAAAAAAAAGGTCACGGGCTGGACTCCTAATTATTCTATAATTGTTAATGTTTCCTAGCTACACAGAACATTATTAATTAGTTACTATCTCAACTGAGAATTACATATACTATGGTACTCTTATGGAGAATTTCTCCTTGGGCAGTTAGAGATTCTCGGGCATTGCAATAAGTAGGTAGTAGAGGTGGCGGGGTTCTAGATACAAATAGTTGCCACCTTTGATTGATCGGATTACCTGTTTGATATCAGATTGATATCAAAATGGTTAATCCTTCTTTCGATCACAAACCTGTAAAAATTATTCATCCTACTTTAATCCGATGAAATTTTTTCGTTAATCCTTAATCCGATCTTAATCCGATCGATTTTTTAGATTGCCATCGGATAAAATTGTATGAAACGTTGATTGATTGATCCAATAAATTATATTGAATTAATAAATAAAAAATGATTATAAGTGTGTGATTTGGGGTAAGTGTGTGCTAAGGGATAAATTTATTATTTTCTTTCTTTCTTTTTGTGGATAGGAGAGCAGCTCTGGTACGTCCTCACCCTTGAAACTCTGGAGTCGTATGTGGTGTGGTGTTGGGTAAGGGATATATATGTGCTGAGATTTGTGCAAGAGTATCAAGTGTTTTTTTTTGTTTGGAGGGGATATTACTCATAGATGGTGTTGGGAGATAGGCGACTTAGAAAGTTAGTATTTACGTCATGTATTATTCCAAATGAATAACAGCAGTTACATGTACCACAAGATAAATTTTGGAGTCTTTAAACGAATATAATGGGGATATATTTTAAACGAGTTCTACCTACCAATATAAATACATAACCTACGAGAAGTATAAAGATACAAGTGCTAAACTATCACAACTAAGTGAGTCTCCAGGTGTCATAAAGAAAATTAAGTAACGAGCTACAACAAAGCAAGAATGTCCCTATAAATTGAATGGCAGTCTTCCTAAACACATTAACAAGGGTTTTGTAAAGATGTACAAATTACACATCTTGATGCCTCAGAGTTGTATATGTACATTACATCATTTTAAAATATGTCCGCCCGCCTGTGACTGTGGTGAACGAATGACATCAGTTTAGGATTTGCAGACTCTTATAAGCTGTTTCGAGCATCGCTTGGCAGGCGACCTATCACAATATAAGCTTAGCGAATCCCGTAGTTAACACATGTAGAGGAACTTCTCAAATGGAATCCTCATGTTAAAATCCATTCATTTAACACACGTCCAAAAAAGAAAACTTTTAACGAGAATCGCGGTTAACAGTTAGTGATTCTAATATGTGTCCATTCGCTCGGGAGGTCACTGTAGCACTGACTTGAAATAGCACTTACGGCGAATTATAAGCTGAACGAGGTGTTGAGAGCAAACAAAACCTGTGTGTGCATTGGGCTATGTTTGATTATAGACTGAGCTGAAAACTCGGAAATGAAGGAGAAGAGGTGTGAATACGTTTTATTACAAAAGTAGTGTTTCTAAATATATTAAACCATTGATGTTACTACATGACAACCTGTTTTCTTTTTAATTAATGAAATCGCACAAGCACATATCCCAAAACACATCTGGTCGACTGTGATGTCAGTCAAGGAATGACTGCAGTGTATAACGTGTGCTAACTTATAGGCTGTTAAATACGCGGAGCTTGCGGCTGAGTTGAAATTACAGCAAAAACTCTGAGTAAGACTCACTAAATGAATTACAGAACTTATTTCCCTACTTTTAATGACTTATTATCCACATATTCCTGACATTGCACATGAAATTAAAAAAAGAAATGTACCCAGATTTTTAACACAAGTTTCACTTCCTTGGGAAAATTAAATTTCACTTGTAAGGAGAAGAATTCATGTATGTTAAAGAATGGAATTTTATTTTAAAAACCTTCAATTATGTTTTTCTGACTTTGTATAAAGTACGATTGTGTTTTTTACCACCAGACATCTTCGTGTTGAATCCCAGCAGCAATAGCTGTAATCTTTTTTGAGTGATAATATATTTTTATCAAAAGTTTGCTGGAATTTGGTTCTCACTGCTGTAGAAACTCAGGTCAGCGGAAACATTCTTGGAGCTGTGATGTGTCACTAAGAGGTCTTTCAACCTTCCACTGAAAAAGTATTTATATCAGTCCACTCTCAGTTTTGTATCTCCCAAAGAACCTTCAAGTCGAGTTGAGGGTCGACATAGGTTTTCTCGAGATTCTAGTGTTCCCTCTCCTTTCATTTCAAATTCTATCAGATGGTGGATTATTTTCTCCATCACTTTTATAATTGAACCCCTCAGTCGTTCAGAGATATTTGATGAAATTTTATTTGAAATGTTACATTAAAAAACATATAATATTTTTTCTACCTCATAAAGAAGGAAGCAAGAAACATTTTTTCTGTGAAAGTGAGCAAACAGGTACCCTACTACCTGAGTTTAAATACAGGCCAACAGTTTACCATCAGTGTTAGACATCCACTCGTTTCATTTTAGCAATAATTTTTGTTTCAAATTTTTCTTTAGTAGTATTATGTGTTTCAACCACTCACCCTACACAAGATATTATAAACTGGAATGAGTAATTACAACAAATAAAAAACAAGTCACACTACTCCCTTTTGAACATAGAAAAATATTTTATTCAAAATTTCCTCTTCAAAAAAATCATCCTTAAAAGCTAAATATTTACAATTACTTTGCAACAAACATTTACACACTAAAATACATTTTAAAACATTTTTTTTGTCAAATAAAATATATATCTACAACAAAATTTTTTTAATACTTTAAAACAAACATATTTAAAGTATCAAATTTACAACAAACATATTATGAACTAAATCTACAACAGACATCTTAAGAACTAAATTAACAAACATTTTTTTCAAACACATTTGTGAGGAAAAACCATTTAATATATACAACAAAATATATATTTCTATATTTACAATATTCTGTTTTAATATTGTGTACATCTTAACACATTATATGTAGTACTGTATACTACAACAATTCCAAATATTCCTACACAGATTAATCAGAAAAAACACAACAAGAACAAAAAAATTATTTAAAATTAACAACAAACAATCTTGAGCAAATGTTGGTTATCTCTTTGGAAGTGATTATGTACAAAATTTACAAACAATTTTGAGTGATGCACAGAGAGGCGTTCGTAAAGATGAGAGGGGCGTTTCAAGATGTGATATCACACTGTAAATGTCTTCCTCTTATTAATTTACAAGGGCAAATGCATAGAAGACAATTGTATCAGGAGTAATGATACTGTGGTTATATTATGCCTTACATATAGGCAAACAGCTAACAGCAGTGTTGATGGTTATGCAGCAGGTGTTGCAAACAGTTGTAGAGATTGCAGGCAGCTGTAGATAGATGTGATGTTGACTGTGGAACAAGAGGTGTGTGTGGTGGCAGCAGATTGACGACATTGACAGTCAGTGCTGGGAGTTGTGGTGTCGTGGGTGGGCTGTATTTATTGTGGTGCTGTAACTATTGTTAGGGGAAATAAAAAAGTAGATATTCTGTATTGTCCCCAATGTAAGGTTGATACTCCATCTGCCTTAATGTACCACCTATCATCCATACCTTACAACACTAACTTGGTTATGTGTTCGGTGTAGACTTCATGAGCATGTGAACAGAACTGATATTTGGTCCCCAAAACCCTTGTGCAATTTTCGAAGCAATCTCGATAATCCTTGTACCTGAGTGATTGCAGTACATTAGGTTTTACACCCTTCACTTTATGTATACATTACTCATTCATAACAATGAATGCGTAAAGCTTAGGATGTAAGCACATAAAATGTGTGTGATGCGACCAGTACATTCATTTTTCATCACCTTGGTACGGCCTTTGTTCACATGTGGGAATCCTTGCAGGTTATCGAGTGCATAGTTCGATGAATCAAACTGCGCCTTTATATATGGGGTAATAAACTTTATAAATGACATCACAAGCAACAGAATAGACCAAGAAATCAGTATCACAATAGATGAGGTGTAAGATTGGTGGAAGAAATTTTGTAAACCTGTTCTGATAATGGAATTTGTAGAGGGTTAATTTAGAAAGATCAAGAATGGCAACACCAGAGTACAAAGGTTTGTTGAATGCAACAGAACTCTTTGATATCTTGATAAGGACCAAGTTTTCATGGTGCAACATTCCTTGCCTGGAATGTTGGACGTCCTATCACCTCTGCAGCCCCATAGATCGTGTCATACCTGGAAATGACTCTTACATCCATTTCCCGGCAGATATTATAAGTTTTTCGATAATGAGAATTGTTCATGAGTTTAAAAAATGATTTCTCGAATTCGTTCGCAGCCTGAGCACGTTTCTCAATATTAAATTCTATGTACGGCTCAAACCATGCCTTCTGCTCAAAGCAAAAAACGCGATGAGCAGAGTCAAGTTTAGCCCCATACATCAATAGTGTTTCAGTGTTTCCCTGTGTATAACATAATTATTCTGTGGTGCAAGTGTCAAAAGAAGTTTCTCTTTAAAGCCGTTCGGGGGTAAGCCATTTTCTGGTGCCAAAAGCAGATCAGACAGTGCATCATGACGTTCGTCTGGAAAATACTGATTCACTTCCGCGAAAAAAACAAGTGTCACCTTCATTCGCCATGTTTGAAAAATACTATGTTGAAAACACGTAAGACTTAACCCACTCAAAATTGCCAATCGGAAGCTTGGATCGCATCGTATGACTGTACAGCCTGTTGATGTCGAAATAGCATCTATATTTCGATGTCATACTTGGGTTGTATACATCACCCATCTAAATATTGATGGATTTCGAATGCCTTCTTGAAACCCGGTAATGCGACTCATAACCCTGCATTCTTCAAAAAGATAATGTCTGGCTCTGTCAACAGCTCTAGCTGCACACGTGTCATTGACAATAAAGTGTCCCGTGAAAGAGATGGAGTGTGACGTACATGGTGGGGTCAAGACTGCAATGAGCCAAACATACAATCCTGAAATTCTCAAAATCATCTGCCTGCAATCAAGTGTCCACACATAAGTAGTGAATAGCATACTGCAGCAAGTTTATACAGTTGAACGCATCCCATGTGGCTTGGGAATGAGCATAATTCTCATCGCTAATGCCTTCGCCTCTCATCGCCTTATGAAATATGTGCTTTGGTGGGAGTTACTTGCACATCAAACTGTCTGGTGACTTAACAAAATCATAAGAAAAGCTTCCTTCTGTTTTGCCAATTCGAATTGGGTGTTGTCTGGAAACATCGAACAGGTGATACTCAATTGCACAAGTAATATATTACCTGCCAAAGTTTCCAGAGATGTGCTCATGAATTGGAATAAGTAAATAAAGAGTAATTTGAAATATTGCACCTTTCCATTGAAATCAATCCCTTTGGAAATTTGTTTGGTAATGCATTTGTATTTCTCTAGGGTCATTCCAATCACCTGAAATTTACCTGGGTTTTCGATTACCATGGTTCCATAAGGTTTCTTTACGTGATGTTCAGCCAAGTGGCTTTATGAGAAAGTGAGCATCAAAGTTTTGCAGGTTATGAAAAGCAGTGACATGTCTCTCTGGCAGTCTGAATTTCAAGCTGCACATATTATGTGCGCGACCTCTGATTTCTCCCATCAGATGGTCATGATCGACCACAATATCATATGTACCGAGCTTTTCCTTACAGAGGTGACAGCATGTTTCAGCCGCCAACCTAGCTTCATCAGCAGGAGTTTTTGGCTTCATTGGAACAATTATGCTGTAAATTCCTGCAACCCACTTAGTAAGTTCAACAAATTTATATACTAATTGGTACATACAATCAGCACCCATAAACTAAAAATAGATAAACTTGGATTGTATGAACAGACCAACAAAATGCTACAAGCATGTGGACCATGTTGGTTGATGTAAGTGTATTACTAGTTTCATCATTCAGCAAGTAAGTGGACATGGGTTTCAGGTAAATTTCAATGTCGCTATAGGCAATGAAACCCAATCTTTGCTGTTCGCTGTAGTCTTTAAATTCCAAGTACTTTTCGTTCCCAGCAGTGAAAGTACTGCAAACAGCTTTTTGTTGCTGGCAAAGAATAGTATGACTTGCGAGTTTCCCCTCACTAACAAAGTATTGGAGGCAACAATTGCAAAAATTTTCTTTTGTTTTTATTATTTCCCAGCTGACTACTAACCAGCCATGACAAATTTCTAGTATAGACAAAATGCAAATGAGTGGCATTTCCACTAGTGCGAATTGACAAAGTATTCACAAGTTTTTAATGGCATACAGCAGAAATACACATGGGTACATCACCACCCTTATCCCAAGTTTCGTCAATTATATTGCTATCTTTGTCTACCACACAGTAGACAGTGATAGAGATAGTATTTGCTCCTCGAACTTAGGAATACCCTGTATATCTGCATGTGTACACAGGCCTTTAGTATTCAAACCCTTGTGAGGTTTTGGATATGAAGAGGAATGACTGACATTTTGTGTGACAGGAAACAAAGATGCTATGATGAGCATAGTGGAAAAAACATTCCCTCTGGTTAGTGTACATCGATGAAAGCCATCCTATCAGCAATAAACTTTGGTGAATGCTCGGTATTGAGACACATGTACATCCATGTATGTCAATATTTGTAGACTCCAACCAGATCTACACACACTAGTTCCTTAAGTCTGTTTGTGAGCTAAGGGACACATCATCATATATTAACCCCACATCAGATGAGTGCAGGACAGGGAGGGCTTTGCTTTGAAAATAAAAGGTTTCTGCAGTTCCTTCCTCCACCATGAGAGATTTCAAGTACTTATCCACTATGGTAATGGATACTCTTATAGGTTGGGTTGATGCCAATATTAGACTTAATAAAGCGACCATACACACCAAAAAAACAAGAAGAATCTGCATCACTGTTACACCTATCATTAACTATCCACGCATCAGTTAAACAACCAGCAAATGCCATAACCAATAGTTCATATGTCAGGTTAGTAAAGGCTTCACTGAGACTGGGGAATCGGAAAACCAATTATTTTCTAGCTCCTTTGACGAAATATTTCTAATTGACTCAAAAGTCGGTTGTGAAATGGATGGAGCACTCTCCGAATCACAAGAATTTTTCCAGTCAGATAGAAATAAGTCATCCATATTGGGATGAACCGTTTCTTGTTTGGGGAAGTGGACACATTTCGAAGTTATGTTGTTGACAATCTCTGTGTAAGTGAATCTGTTCCCGAATTGCTTAAGTAGTGGTTATCCTATAAAATATCAACTTGTATCTGCTTAGGCGAAGGTACACTGTCTCAACAGCTTGCTGTAGACTGTCTTTCGATCTGCGATTCAAAATCGGAATCGCTTATGTAAAGATCTTCAAGGAAGCTGTCAATACTTTGTTGCTTACACTCACTCATTTTAACTAACTGATTTTTCTTTTGTTTCCCCGATATAACAGTTGCAATACCACAATAAATAAATTCAAAGTGCCTCATTATTCTGAAAACAGAGAAAAAAAACCACACTTTATTCACTTACCTGCAAATAGAATATGTGTAACATATATAAAAACCAACACTACTTATTGAAAAATAATAATTTTATGTGGTAAAATGTGTGTCTGGGTAAGGCAGAAGCATAAACTGCATGTTTTACAAAATATACAGGTGAAAGTAAGGTTAAAAAAGCTGAACAGGATGATATGCGCAGGGCAAGAGCAGTGCAAGAAATAAGGCAGCGGACGAAAGCTTGGGCCGTGCATGTGGAGTGGGAGCTATGTACGAGGTGGACAAGATAATGAAACATGTCTCAGTAAACTACCACTAGCACCAGTACACGCCACTATATAGGCACGCTCCCCTTTACCCCACCTGCTTCCATCCAACCAAAAACCCACCTTTCCCTGGTAGTGCTCAGCATGCAGACCCTGCAGTCACCTGTGTGCACATGTGCTAGCAGGAGAGAGAGAGTCATTACTTCCCCTCCACCCCACCTCATCAACGACTTCAATCTGCACTGCGAATTGCTGCCGTGCAGCTCATCTATACTTTACACAATGTTTCGCGAGCTGTCTCACCTCACCTATCTTTCATAACTTCTATGCTTGGAGCACACTGACTTTGTTTACAACATTGAAATTTAAACTCATGCTGTTGCATTTGATTTTAAGACTAGTTAAAAAAACCCTTTGTTTAAGAGAAATAAACTTTACAGCTTAAATGCGCATTTTAAATAATATGAATTACTCGACACAATCAAACTAGTGTACACCATCAAAAAAATTTACACTGTGAAAATTTATGAATTTTGCACTATTAAAAATACTTTACACTGTAAAAAAATTGTTACTTTTACATCACCAAAAATACATACTAGGGTACACCATAAAAATATTTTACACCATCAAAACCTTTTAATAGATTTTAGTAATGAATTTCATCTAAACATTTTAGCGAGGGAGTAACCCTCTATATTAATAATTCTAACTAACTAAACTAACGTTCTTGAACTAAACATTTAAGACATCTACCTAGTAAAATTTACGTACATTAAAAATAATTTGACTACTCAGCTCTTTATCTACTCCCAAAGATAGAGCAACATCCAACCTGGAATGATTTGGTGCACTTTTCCCCACACACTGTCAAACTCACAGTTTCTGAACTACTTTAAAATATTTTAAAACTACTTAGAATTATAAACCCAAACCACCCCAGCACACACAAAAAACATTTCATTTGTTAGAAGTACTCAATGTCCATTTATCCGTCACATAGACATCCTTCTCCAAACTACTTACTCAGAACAAGCTTGGCACCTGATGTTATTCACCTCCTGGGTATGCTAGGCATATCCAGTGTAGGTCTCCCTTGTTTTAGCTGTTCCATTTTTCTGACATCAGTCATAACCAAAACCCGCACTTGAAATTTCTTAAACTACTTAAAATTATAAACCCAAACCACTCTGTCACACACATCAAAACACTTCATTCGTTAGAAGTACTCAATGTCCATTTTGCCATCACACAAACATCCTTCTCCAAACAACTCACTCAGAACAAGCTTGGGAGCTGATGTTATGCTCCCTTCCCCCTCACACTAGGCATAAGTGGCATAGTTCTCCCTTGTTTTAGCTGTTCCATAATTCATACTCATCATACACACATCCACCTGCTCTTGAAAGATCGTAAAAACTACTTGAAATACCTAAAAATAAATAAAAAGTATGAAAATAAACAATTATTGTATCCATGAAGCAAATAGCTGTGAAAATTGATGATTTCATTCAATATGTAAAGAGTTGTGATGATTTCAAGTAAATTTCATTCAAAGTGTAAGGATTTGAAACAAAGTTAAGTAAATTTAATTCATATTGGAAAGACTTGTTAAAAATATTTAACAAATTTAAATAAATTTCATTCAATTTGTAAAGACTCGTTAAAAAGTTTAACAAATTTAATGTAAAATTTTATTCAAATCATAAATGATTTTAGTAAAATATTAAACTATTTTAAGAAAGTTACTAAAAGATTAAATGAATGTGTAAACATGTTCAAGATTAAACAATTTTTAATCAAATTTCCAAAATTTAATACAAACATAGTCAAATTAAAAAAGCCCTACATTTTTTTTAAAATTTATTCACTTACATAAAGTCTAGTAGTGAAGCTGGTGGTTGTTGGAGGAGGCCTGAACCCAGGTCAGACAATTTAAGGCCTGAGCAGTACCCCGCTCTGACGGTGAGCGTCTGGTTCCCCGCCCCAGCAGGTGATGGACGGTATTCCCCTCCTGGTTCGAAAATAAATTTGTGGATGTCCCCATCGCAGGTCTCCTTCCAGCTAATAATGATTCCCTGATGAGGTCTGGTGAGTTAGTAGTTGATTACTCCAAGCCAATGCTCTTCTTCTAACTCCTTGCTAAGACTGGCAATCATCAAATCTTCTATTGATTATGGTAAATCACTGTTGGGGCGAAGATATCTCACAGCACAATCATTGTATACTATTCCTTCACCAAAGCAAATTCCAAGACTGTTATCAAAAGTGTAGCACCAATGTTCTATATTGTGCAGACATGAACTTGTGTAATACTCTCATACAGTTTAAATAAAACACTTCTGTATCCTATTTGCAGGACTTCATATACATATATAGGGCCACAGATGCTAGCCATGACTGCCGATTTAATACTGAATGGCCTCCTTTATATAGCTGTTGTGTCATCACTTTTTCTAATTTTTTACTGTTCTTGCTATGCCAAACTTTACAATTCCACATGTCACAGGGAGTAGTTAATTCTTGGTCACCAATGTATGCGAAATGTTGCTTGTTGTTACATTGTTCTGTCGAAATTGTAGTAAGAGAGCAGCAACTGCATTCCTTCTGCATTATGTATTTGATTTTCTGGTAGGACGCATGTTTCATGATGTGGGTACTTTGAGCTTCAAATTCCAGTTGACCGTCATTGCAATGAAGCTTGCTGTCAGGACGTAAATTATACAAAGGACAAGAACTTCACTCATAACAAATGTCGAAAACTTTTAAAATATGACCAAGACTAATTAATGAGAAATGCCAATGTTCATCTCTGTTGCACATCTGTATATGTAGTGGACCATCTTCGTGTTCTATTCGAAACCATACTCGCCTGTAACCTGGAGTAACACTGGCATAACAAAGTGATGAGTCGAATCTATCTGTCGTAACTGAAGCTCAGGTGTAAGGTTCTCTTTATATGGTGACATTTTCTTCCAATTTCAGATAATATTAGATTTTCAACCTTAACTTGGTTAAATCAATTTTACAGACACAAACATTGCTGTTCCAAACTTTATAGTCACACATTCCACAAGGCGACCTTTGAATCTGGCTACTGCCTTGCATTTGCATGATGTGTTCCTTATTATTATATGTTTCAGTTCATAGGGTGGGGCTGTTGTAAGACTCTACTCAATTTATATTTTATATGTCGAAAACCTGGTTCCTTGGTTATTTCTTCACATCTAGTTTTAAAACACAAATCCCAAGATGAACAGGGTAGTTTCCTGTCAGGCCGCATATTAACAACCAGACAGTCTTCTTCTTCATAACAACACTCTTTCTGTATACATGTTTCCTTCGAAACTGTTTGTAAAATTCCAGTGTTCATCTCCGTTTCAGATCTGTATTTGGAATTATATGTTGTTTAGAGACTGGAACCATACATTCTTGTATCCTTGAGTAATACTGGAGTTGGAGATTAATATATTTACATGTAGGTTGGATGCTGGTACAATTATTCTCTTAAATCTTTGCTTTTGCATTGTGAATAGAACATTTTTTCTCACAGTGATTGGCATTATAGCATTTGACTATTGAATTAATACTCGAACAGTTGTGATACCATCTGATATTTATGACTTCTGCATTAGTTTAACTTTTTAAAATTTCCTTCTGAGTTTTACCAAGCACATATACTGGATAATCTTCGAAGAGCGCATCGTTTACATATTGGAAACTCACTTAATAAGCCATGACACCAGAATCCCATTTTAGGTCATATATCTCGAAAATCTGTTCCCAAAACATAATTTTAACTTGAGGTATTAAAGTATACCAAGGTTTAGGAGATTTGAAGCATAGTACTTTAGAATCATGAGCATTGGTTGCATAAGAAATTCCAATCTCCTTAATTACAAAAGAATTGTCTTGTGTGTAGCACATCATATTTATGTTATTTCTTTTTACACTATAACAAAAACTATCCATTCATCTTATTTATAAAATATTAGTGGTTGCCACGGAATCCACTTCATGAACTTCGGAATCATCCATTGCTACATCTGAGATGATTCTGGCTTCAATAAGCTGTTCCAGCCTGCACGACATACAGTCCCTCCAGATATGTTGATTATTTCCATCATTAGCAAAGGCAGGCATGCCGTGAGGACAGTCTTCACATGGCAAATACGACACAATATTCTCATCAGCTTGTAAATGCTCAGGAAGGAACAAATGTAGCAACTTTATTTTGTGTCCCGCAAAGCAATAATAAACTCTTTCGGTAACACCCACACTTCAGAACAGTCTAAACTCGATAAAGTTTTCGCCTTCCCATATGCTAGCACAGCATTGAATACTTCAACACATTCCTGATCACAATCATCACAACAATGCAAGTGATTCATTATACCTGGTGCGAATTGATGTGGAGAGAGATGTATTCTCCTGTAGAATCTGCATAGTAGATATATATGATGCAATGGACGGTTGCCAATGTAGTAAGCATCTGGCATTGTAGTGGATGCTAGGCATTGAAGTAGACACTGTAGTAAGTGTTTAGCGTTGTTCTCGGTGTGGATGCCTAATGTCGTTCTCAATGTAGATGTCTGATGTTGTTCTCAGATATATTGCAGGCATTTAAGTCTCTCTAGTGTGAATGCAATGCCCACTCACACACACACACACAAAGTGACCTTGGCAGTTGATGACTTAACACTGAGAAAAAATTAGTTTATTTCTCCTTATCATGGAAGTTAACAGATTTCAGCTTCGATAGCAGTCATTTCAAGCTGGATTCGTGCCATTTCAATAATATTACATCGAAAAAAGTAGTATTTGTAACTAAAATAAATTCAATATATGTATTTTATGCTTCATAGTACTGTCAAAATTCTGGACTGGGAAACTTATGGAGAAATCTACATGCAAAAATACGTGCACATTTAAAAAACATATTGATTATGTATGTTTACTATCCCCTTAGTTTAAAGACATTTGGTTTTAACGTGAGTTTGTTTAACGTAAGTTTTCAATGGTTGAAAAAAAAAATTAACTTGTGTATTCCTTAAATTTAAAGATGTGTGTTTGAATAAACTGTGTTCTTTCAATGTTTAAAATTTAGTGAGTAAAAATATGTCTTGTGCGACATTATTCATAGTTTCCCTGGATTACTCTAAACTTAAAATTAATGAGTTTGCTGAAAAATCAGACAAAATGTTTTCAAAGTTTACAGGATTAAAATTGAATTTAATTGTTCTAGACTTAAATTTTATTGGATTAAAATATGAAAATTTCTTGGAATTTTATCTGGCGATTAAAATATCGGCTAATATTTAATTCCTTGTGTTGAGAAATATAAATTTTATCAGTAGGACTTGGTGAAAAAATTTTATTTAGCTGGAGAAAGCTTCCTTACTGAACAAGTTAACAGAGAAGTGAAAGTGAAAGTTTGTGGGGCAGAGGGAGAAGGGTAGATAGCCAGGCAGGGTAAGTTCAAAATTCGCTGGCCCAAGGGGTGTCTGGCAGTTGGAGACTCTCTGACGTGGTGCATAAAGATGCATTCTGGGGTGGGGATAACAGGAGTTGTCTAGTAGAGGCAGACAGGTTTAGTCTCGGAAAGCACACATTCTGGGCTGATGGTTGGAGGGAGTGGGTGAATTTTGCGCTAGACAATTCATGCGGAGCACGGGGTTGGATCGATAGCAGATGCAAGGTACCTGTCATCTTGGATAAAGACCTATTTGGAATGGATTAGGGTTGAGGGAGGGGGACGCATCGCCCAGATAGTTAGTGCAGACAGTCCTCGAGCAAACCGAAGATGAAGTTTCGTGTTGTGAAGGGGGGAGGTGTGAGGGGATGTAGACAGGCAGGAGCGATTTGTCCAGCTCTCACTGACCAGCACCATGTTAGTTTGATGACGAACCTCACCCTGGATACATGCATACATTGCTCTCTCCTCTGAAGCACCTCTTCACCGGGAACAGCATTCTGGTGGGGTTCCGTGCAACGATCGAAGGGGTCAGCAGGCTCCACCTCTAGTTAAGCCGATATTGTGCGTTCGTTATTTTTAAATCATTTTATTAGCATTTATCGTACAAACCGTTTCTGAGCTCGGACGACAAAAGTTTATATGATTTTCAACTCGCGTTTGTGTTACCAAGTGTGGTGAATTTCCCAGACATAACAGAAATTTATGTTAACATTATTCACGTCGATGTAGTGTGCCTGTTTATTTAAATTATTTTTCTTCGAGGAAGTTTTATTTCTTATTGAAATATATAATACGTTTCTATAAAGTGTTGCTGGATTAAGTCCTTCTTCACGCCATCCGAGTCTCCTTATGCTTCGATAGAAATTGTGTCAAAAGTGAATTATTCTTACAATAGTGAAATTTAATTTTCCCAGGGAAGTGAATCTTGTGTTACATATCTGGGTATGTTTTATTTTTTAAATTTCATGTGAAATGTTCTGGAATACACAGATAATAACTCATTAAAAGTATGAAAATATGTTCTGTAATTCATTTAGTGAGTCATATTCAGGATTTTTGTCATAATTTCAACTCGGCCGCAAACTTCATGTATCTAACAGCTTATAATATGGCGCACAACATACACTGCAGTCATTCCTTGACTGACATGACAGTTGATCAGACGTGTTTTGGGAAAGGTGCTTGTGCCATTTTATTAATTAAAAAAACAGGTTAGTCACGTAGTAACATAAACAGTTTAATTCATTTATAAACACTCATTTTGTAATAAGATGTATTCACATCTCTTTTCGTTCATTTCCGAGTTCTTCAGCTCAGTCTATTATCAAACATAGGCCGAAGCACACACAAGTTCTGTTTGCTCTCAACACCTCGGTCAGCTTATAATTCGATGTAAGTGCTATATCCAAGTCAGTGCTGCAGCGACCTCCAGAACGAATGGAAATCCTATATTAAAATCACTAACTGTTAACTGCGATTCTCGTTGAACGTTTTCTTTTTTTTTTGTCATGTGTTAATAAATTAATTTCTTTTCACATGTGGATTCCATTTGAGAAGTTCTTCTACGATTATTAACTACGGGATTCGCTAATGTTTTATTGCGATAGGTCGTCTGCCAAGCAATGCTTGAAACATCTTACAGGAGTCCGCAAATCCTATACTGACGTAATTCATTCACCAGTCTCAAGTTGTGTAATTTATACGTCTTTTCAAATCCCTTGTTAGTGTGTTTAGGAAGACTGCCATTTAATTTATAGGGACATTTTTGCTTCGTTGTAGCTCGTTATGTAATTTTCTTTATGACACCTGGAGACTCACTTAGTTGTGATCATTTAGCACTTGTTTCTTTATAAGGCCAGGTTATTCACGTAGTTGTGTTCGTTATACTTCTCTCGGGTTAATTATTTATATTGATAGATAGCACTCGTTTGAAATATATTTCCATTACATTCGTTTAAAGACTCTGAAATTTCTCTCGCGTTATACATCACCGCTGTTATTCATTTGGAATAAAAACACGGCATAAATACTTACTTTGAAAGTCACCTATCTCTCAATACTGTCCACGAGCAATATTGCCTCCAAACAAAAAAAAAATAACTTATGGCACCTTTGCACAAAACTCCACATATAAATCCCTTACCCAACACACCACACCACATTTAGACTCCAGAGCTCCAAGGGTGAGGACGTACCAGAGCTGCTCCCCAACCAACAAAAAGAAAGAAATAAAATATTATATTTGTCCCTTAGCATACTATTACTCCAAACTACACACTTATAACAATTTTTGGTTGATTAATTCAAATAAAATCTATTGGATAAATAAACCAGAGTTTCATGCAATTTTATCCTATTACAATTTTAATAAACCGATAGGGTTAAGATCGGATTAAGGATTAATGAAAAAATTTCATAAGTGAAAAATCGGATTAATAATTTTAATCGGATTAAGATCGGATTAATGATCAACCCTTTTGGTATCGATTTGGTACCAAATCGATAATCCGACTAACCAAATGCGGCACCCCTTTGTATCTAGAACCCCGCCGCCTCTACTAATGCAATAATACGGCAGATATTTATTTAATTGAAAACCATTGAAAAAAAAATCCGTTATGAACTTCAGTTCCTTTTGAAAATAGCTCACATGCAAAAAAATATCAGAAAGTTAAGCAGTTGAATGGTATCAAAATTCACACAAATATTTCTCATCACACTTGAGAAGACATGAATGCGCTTCTTGAAATCGTTTTCCCTTTGCACTGGAAGCAGCCAGTATCAAATGCAGAAATGAAATCGGATACGGTATTCGTGATACACGTTTCTAAATGCGGTTACAGTAAAGCAATCGCTATTTTTCTCCTAAGAGGCCGTATCATCCCTTATACAGAAATGATTCTTTTTAGTGCCATGACAGAAGAGTCAGGGTCATGACTGAAAATGTTACGTTATGGTATCATTACATTTCATAGTTCTATGAAAATTTTTGTACCTGATTGTTAATAGGTGTTCTTTGTTTGCAATTAAAATGTGAGAATGAATTATTATATACAATTCTGTATTAAGTTAATTATCGCATAGATTCGCTTTATTATAGGCTGTTCACGGTAAATAGAGCACTTTATAAGGCCCTTCCAACAGGCTTTAGCCTTTAATAAATATATTTCAGTACATCTTCAGACAAGAACTTTTGAGAAGAGTGAAATGTATACATTGTGTTTATTAGTCACGCGACAGTGGTTGTATTAAAAAGTTGCCGAAAGATGAAAATTGACTAAAAGGAAATTTTTTGCAAGGCTTTAAAAAGTGCTCACTTGATCGTGAACAGTGTATAGTAAGTAGTTGATATAATAATGGGTAAGGCAATTAACTAAGCTTCTATATTTTTCAATAAATCCTAATTTCGAATGAGGAAGAAATAAACAGAAATTCAATATGGCGGGTGATGCGGGCTCTTAATTGCAACTACTCAACACGTTTAATACCCCCCTCCCCCTTTTCCAGGTCAAAAAGCTTTCCTTTTCCAATCGTACTCCGTCGTTTTATTCCTGTCTCGGGTGATCGCGGGGCTGTGACACGACGAGCTCCAGACTCTAATTCACCCCCCGCACACAAGAGCAGAGGGGTGGAGAATGCACCGGAGTTACGCCCCTGGCTTACACAAAATAGGAGTGGGTGAAGTGGGAGGCGGTCTCCAGAACAAAACACTCTTCAAAATGTTTTCCCTCCCCCCCTACTTCCTTTTTTCTCCGCGCCGTCGAGACTGATGAGGCCGGCAGGGGTTTCGGAAAAAGGGGGAGGCCAAGAGAGCTCATGATGATGTTACAACCCCTACAGCTGGTAGCAGTCCAACCCCCTCTGTACCCCCCCCCCCCCTGGATACGAGCAGATCTCCTCGGCCGCAGTGTTATGATGATCTCATACATGTGATTATTCCCCAGAGGTGGATACGGGGTGTGGGGAGGTAGACTTGAGTACAAGACCCTCTCCCCCCCCTCCTTCGGCCTTGGTGGCTTTCCCACACACGCACGCACGCACGCACGCACGCACACACGGCACCCCGGGAGCCAGACTTAATCCGTGCGCCTAATAGATTCGAAGTAAAAAGCAGTGTCGTGCCATGACGAGAAGGCGGTGTGGCCCCGGCTACTGTCTCGCTTGCCCCTCCAGCGTACAGTCACGTCCCGCCGCTGGTGGACCTCGTGTAGCCGGTCTTGCCCAAGCGGCTGTGCTTTCCCTTCTCAAGCACGGCCGAGCGACATGCTCCCTCTTTACAGTCGACCGAATCCAGATAGCTTTGCTAAAATCGGAAACTGTCCGCAATACAAGAAGCCCAAGTCCACAGCATAAAAATAACAACACATAAAATCTGCTAAATATTGCTGGGTTTCGATATCAAACTTCCAGTCATTGTTTCAGAACTGTTGGTGTTTATAACTTCGCAGTTGACTCAAGTTTGTTCACATGAATTCGAGAGTGCATACATACCTTTCTTTAGACATGTTATGTATTTGAGTTGTACGAACGAAAATATCTACCACTGCTGTTTTTCTCACGACTGATATGTCTCTAACATGGCTTCAGAGTAAGCTGTTTACCCACGTGGAAGGCGCAAGGGCTCTTAGTTACACACTAAACTACAAACCTCGACCTGTAAATTAAAACTCGGAATGGAAAATTACGATTTAAGGATTTTCTGTTCCGTAAGGAGTTTATCGCTAGTTTCGAATAACGACGTGGAAACCTCTATAACCCCGAATAGTCAATAAGAAACAATAAGTGTAAACAGTTCTTTGCTGTTTCAGGTGATTCCTCTGCATGTCTCCTTGTGATACAATTGTTTTCAAAGCCTGTCTTTAAAGCATTACAACTGTTGCACACAATAGTTAATTCCTATTATACCAGCTCCTTAATGTCATGCAGTCTTGAGATAAAAAAGTGATTCGAGTATATATAAATATAATTAGTATAAACTCAACTGTAAGCTTTCCCGTCTGGCAAACCTGCGGAATTCATTTTGAATCAGTAAACTCTTAAGTGGTTAAAGTAAAATAGTGTTACAATTTCTCTCTCAAAATTTAGTGGGCTAAACCAAGTTCGTAAAGGGACGGAGGTCTTAATTAAATACAAGAGTTAATTATAATTTCCTAATTTTATTTACAATAACTACAAACAAAATTCTCTCGGATCAACATTTCACAATAAATTGGCAACATTAACTGTTTGCAATTAATGACTTTAATTGATACGATTTATAATTACCTCAAAGAAATTAATGAAAATAAATAATTAAAAATCAGTCCCCATAGACAGTGGATCAAAACCTATTCAATTGTTTTATAAATTATGTGCCCGTATTTGACAGTGTTACAATATGGCCGTTGTACCGCTGCAGTATTTATAGGGTCATAGGCCATCGCCCAGAAATTTCGCTAAATCCCTCGTTGCGCTGAGGCCCTAATTGCGAGAATATTCTTGCGCATTCTATATGTTTGTGCCCTTATCAGCAGAGGGAGAAGGAAGGGCTGTGACGTTAGCCAGTTCTCGCCACTGTCAATCATTCCCGGACTTCTCCTGGTAGAGGGGGGGGGGGGAGGACGGTAACAAGGCTCTGAGCGCGTCTGTCTAGGGGGAGAGGGGGCGAGGTGGGTCACCCCGGACCTTGCATAACTGGAGCTCGCAGCCGTTGCCAGCTCCAGCGCGTTACATTTCATTAATTTGCAAAAAAAAAAAAAAAAAATTAATTGCACTGAAATTGAGCGAACCAGGTTTGATACGAAAGAATGTGAGTGAAATAATCGACAAAGAATTCATTTCAGTTTTTCCTGTTGCAATACATAGGGACGAGGTCTCTAAGACGTCATATTCGAAGCATGAGGTTCTATGTTGGAATATATCGGGTAAGCAACATTATGTGCGTGACACGTGTACGTAGACGTACGTAAGTTTTCATTAAGTTACGATGAAAGTCGCTTCCTTTCTCCAGTCCATTGTTGGAGGTCCTTAGCTTACTATACACTGTCGCGAGCTGTCCCTGATAACAGTAAAGAACAATTTATATTTTGTAAAAAATTGTGCATGGTTTGATCATGCGGTTTCCAGTTTAATTTATCGTCAAATTTTGGCCTATCAACAAAGGCAACACAAATACGTATTTATTTGAAGTCTAAATCTTGGTTCGCAATTGAAGGAATGACAGTAACCATATAACATAGGTAGTGTGCACAAGAATTGACCGCCACGTTTTCTAATCTATTGCTTCACAACTTAGGTCGTGTGCATATGAGTTTATGACAGTGCACAAAGGAAATTGTTTAAATTTCATTTCTTATGCAGGCGTGTGGGTCAACATAAAATCAGAGCAGAGTATACATTTGCGAGCGATGTTTTTTAAAATTTAAAATGTAGGCAAATTTATGCTGCAGAAACGAAGAAAGTTCGCAATGTATAAATTTAGAAGAAATAACAAGTTACAGTCTATTAAAGGCTGTTCACAATAAAGTGAGCACTTTTGAAATCAACCTTAGAAAAAGTCATTATCCCTGCCTGCATTAATTTTAACGGGCGGACTGAGTTAAATACGCCCAGAAAATTTGGCAACGATGAATGGAAAGTAGTTCCATATCTTAAAATCGAATAAAAAGTGTTGGGTAGTAATTTGTGATAACTTAAATAACTTATTTGGCTTTCTGCGTTTTATTAATGCGTCGAAGTGTAAAATTGAGTAGGTTTGTAAAATAATTACTTTCCTAATAATTTCAGCGTTCCACTTGACCGACGTACGAGTAAAGTGATGAGGCCCATGGCAATGTTAATCTTACATAAGGCGGTAGAATACACAACGTGCATACAAGTAGATTGTACGCAGAACTTTCACAAGTGCTCATTTTACCATGAACAGCTTCAAGCAGAAATGTTTAAATGTTATTCCCATCTCCGTGGTCGCAAAAGTAAATATTTTAAATAACATTAAAATGGTAAATATTTCAAAATCACCTTAAATCAACAACACATTATCACAAGCTGTTACGAAAAGCCATTATTTGTCAACACCGCCAACTGATATCAGATTCGTCGCAAAACTTCATTGACTAAAAATAATACATAATATTTAATTGTGAACGGATTTCGCAGAAGAATTGTTGCCGTGTGAATGTTCTACTCTTATGTTCTAAAATCTGTGTGTTTTTTTTTTTTGTTGTGAACCCCACCATAAAACTGTCCCTGGATGACTGCATGAGTGGCCTATGTTTCTGCCTACCGTCATACGGGAAAGGAGATCTTTAAGTCCAGAGAAACACACAGCGGGCTTAAGAAGTCGTTCCAACAATTCAGTTCTTGTTTGCTTGCAAACGTACTGTGTTGAGAAGAATTTCAGAAGTTAGCTAACAGCACATAGATTACTTATGAAACACTGTCGGACAAACAAAATAATTTAACTTCTTAAGTGTAACCATAATAAAACTAAATTTCCTGCCAAAATGATTGTTCGTTACTTTATAATTAGCGAATAGAACAGGATAGAAATAGGTTGAGGCGAAAGTGGTTTTTGAGCATCAATAACAGTATAGAACGAAATCCTCAACCGTTATCGAAGGAGAGAGGGGGGGGGGGGAGGGGAAGGGGGATAAGTATAACAAGAAAGTGTACATTTCCATCGTGCCTTTGTAATTGATTCTTATACGACTCAACTATTCAAAATTTCGAACTTTTATAGTTTATCGAATTTATTTGATCTTGTAAGGGATGTTGTAATATGATTTTATTTTAGGGATACAAAACATATGAAACAGATAATTAAAATATTAATAGTTTTTGTGTAATTAAGTCACAGTAGATCGTCTAGTCACATTTCCGATAGTTATTCTCAGCATTTTACAATTATAAATTACCACACAGTATAAACAATCATAGGCGTCACCAAGAACTTTTCCAAGGCGAGGCGTAGGAATTAGAAAAAGTTTCCTTCAGAAGAGTGTGAGCCTTACAACTGGGTATAACCCTAAATGCATGTAACAAATATCAACGACTTGTAATGCGAGTAAATTTGTTTATCGTTAACAATATACAACATAATAGGCCTATCAAACACAAATGCACAGACAATTATCAAAATAAAATCATGGAAAACCAGGAAGACCATAATTACTCCACCCAGCTGGGACTTGCATTTTTAAATAACTTCGCTAGTAAGCAATTTATTTGTTATAAAATTATTTCATTGAAACATCTGAGAATTTGTGTGTGTTTTGTTTGCTGATGTTAATGACTTAAGGTATGATAATTAATTAATTGTTTTGGTTCTTCCTGTATTCAAAATAATATTGACATGCATATGTTACCAGCAGATTTGAATTCCTAAAGAAGGCTTTAACTGTGTGTATATGTTACTATTGTCCATTTTTATTTGCCAGCTAAAACTGTCTTACCTTTTATACTAACTACTATTATGTAAAGAAATATGCTATTCTCTGGCGTATTTTTTGTCTTGAAAAAGAAAGTATCGTTTTGCTTGTAAAAGAAACGACACTACTCACACCAAAATTTGCCTGTTTTGCATATGTTTGTTTGACTGTTAGGAATGTGAGACGAAATTACGAACGTTGTAGGGCTATAGAAGAGTCAGAAGTGAGCTATGCTGAATCGATAATTACTTGAATATGTTATATTTATGAAGAGCCCAAAAGCACTAAATGCTTAACTAAATTATCATACAACAAGAAAGAAGTATTAACTTATCTAAACAGTCAAGGGTCGAGGACATACAAATCTAAACCTCTATAAGGGACCCACCGACGTCTCCTGATGACAGCAGCCCACTAGTGTTTCAGCAACTGCAGGAGTTTCGAGACCATCATCCAGTTACATGTTCGTTTGGAGATCATTTGGACTATCGAGGGATTCCTTTTACATCGTGGACACGATGATTTGAGGCCAATTGCACTTAGGTACTTTTGATCAGAAAGTAATTTTAAAGTTTTCCTTTAATAGAATTAATCTTTAATAGCAATAATTTCATCTGAAATGTGATAAAAGTATGTTTTGTTAATGGTTGAATGATGTGATTTCTTTTAATTATTTATGTCGAAAATTACATTCAAATTGTCCAGTCTTGAGTTGCTTCTTTAGCTTAGTAAAATAATTAATGATCATAGAAGTTGTCTAACATGGAGTAGTCTCTTATATCATTAAACAAGGCTAATGAATATAGAACGGTGCATATTTAGATCGTTGGACTATTTAGGAAAATAATATTTGTTTCTTTGTGGATATTTCATTAACAATATTAGTCACTTATTGGTAGTGTAGTAGTACTGAAGACAGTATAAAATTTGTTTTCTTAATTGAAAAAGTTATCACTATTGCTTATGTTCTTGTCCACTTACCTATAACTTTATTCTAATTACTGAGAAAGCATAGTTGTGGATGTTTTGTGTAATATTCATTTTCAGCTGATTACTAAAGCTTAGCTGAATATATGTTCTTTTCCACAATACTAATAATTGGTACAAACTACTTTGTCATCAAGCTCATTTAATAATTGAGAGTTAGCCGAGGCATATTTATATATTCTTGATTTTGGTTAGCCGCACTATATAATAAACGACAATACGTGTATTGTAAAATTCGACTCCCATTAGTGAGGATTATAATATAGCTGTTCTGTGGCTATGCTGCATCACATTTAATAGACCAAATATAATTCCCAGGGGTGGGCAAGTGCTCCCCCCCTTTTTCTTCACATTTTTGCTCCCTCCTGATGATGACCATGTAAACAATTTATCTTCCAGATCAGATTAAACACATTATTTATAACTGTCAACATCAAGAAATTCCCAGCAGTTGCTCTTGTGAAGTTCCCTTACAAGGACCATACAAAATATCAGTGGGAAGCATGCTCAGATATAACACGTAAACCTGTTTAACGTCCTATATTAAAAATATAAACAGCACAATGATTTACATAATACTTTACAATGATTTAACATTATGTTAAATTTAATTCCTGTACTTCAGGATATATATGTGTGTTAGATATATTATTAATTTAAAGTAATTACTTGTACTTATTGTACTTATTCAAGGCACGTTGTCCTGTTCGTCCTCATAACAGGATCGAGCAGACACAATAGGTTAACATGGGGTGACGTAGCACAAATGTAGAGAATGAACTCAACAACACGTCTCTTTATTACACAATTACCTTTTACATTATGTTATTCAGGAAATACACAATCTAGAGACGCTACTGCGTCATAAACTCTGGCAGTAGGTTTTTATGTTACACTCAGAACATCAGTTAGCTCAACAAACTAGAAGTCGTGCATTGCAAGTGACTACTTTAAGTTAATGCTCAATAATAAATCTATATAATTTCTCGTAATGCGGCCTAACTTCCTAACCCGGGTCCTACCCTGCATTCCAATCTCGAGGTTCTTACCACTGGAATATTGGATGGCGACACTCGTCCAAAAGGCTTCCTTCTGGACCTGAAGTCTGGTTCAGCGTCGTAGTGCCAAGTGCCCCGACGTCTTCGACGTCGTGGTGCCTTCGAGCAGTCTTGGAGAAATACATGTAAATATCGTGGCAGAGTGGGGAGCAGTGAGAGGTGGGACACGTCTCGCACTCGCTTATATACTCTGCCCTGGGTTCCCCGCGCTTCCTGTCTCCCCGCTCCCCGTGCCAAGGCCGCTACCGAGCTCCGTCTGGTAGGCACACGCCACGGATCCCAAGTCCGCGGGGTGCTGGTTTGATTCTCCAGATGGAGCCGGAACAGTACCCCCTCTCTCCGGGACAGCAGACGTCCTCGGCTGCTGAGGAAGGCGGATATGGCACAGTATGGAGTGGTGGAAGGGTGACGACTTGCACTGGGGAACCCCTAGCTTGCGAGAAGACGTGAACCCCTGCCTGCGGGTCTCTGAGGAGCCTTGCTTCCTCGCGAATCGCGTTAGTCGCGGGTTATGTTGCAGTGGTGATTCAGAGTACTTTAAGTGTCCTCGCGCACTAGTTTATCTCTACCTCATATGGATGCAAGATAGCCAGGCTAGTCTGTTTGGCCGTGGTTCAATATTATACAATAAGTTAATTAAAAAGTTAAAAATGTTCCATGAACCTGCTGGGTCACAAATCATCAATAATTACAATCTTGCCTCGTAAGGTACAATATCTTTTAATCTAAATAATAACAACTTAGAATTATGAGTTCTGAAACCCTAAGATACCCTTAATCAGTCTGAGAAAGCTCTCTTTTAAAGTTACAATAATATTGCTCAATATCATATTCACTACATATTATAAAATACAAAATTTGACACTTTCTATATTCTTTAAACCTTATGCTGGCTGGTTAACATGAAACATTATATTAGATATGCCCGAAATTAATCAAAACCTGTGTATTATATACATTATTTATTAAACAGTTAACTTTAGCTAGTGTGTTGCTGTAGACAAGATGAAGTTTATCTTTAATTTAAAGTAATTGACAGATACCCACATTGGTTTGTGTCTTACTGGAAGATAGGGTGGTGGTTGGTGCTATATTTAAGTGATAAAAATAATTTTCTCAATCCCGCTAGGCACCGAGCTCTGGATGGAGGTAGGAAGGAAATTTAGCGTGCTATGGTTTGACATGCCGCAATGGTGGTGGGAATTCAGTTTTTAATTTTGTAATGCCAGTGCGTTGTTAGCCCATCACATCGTGTACGTGAAGTAAAATACAATATTCCTATTTTTTTTTTTGTGGTATTTTTATACATAATAACAATTTATCTCTTTAGTTGCTATAAACAGCAGAAACGGAATAGGACTATATCCAAGATTTTTTTCTTATTTTGGAATACTACTATTTAACAACTTATACGAATCTTACAGCATAAAATTTAGGAATTTACAATTTTGTTACATACAAGGTATCGCCTATATATAAATTTATTTGCCAACCTGTTTGAATAGAACAAACTTATCATTTAAATGCATGGTAATTATCTCATTATACTATTAAAATATAAATCTGTGGATATTATAATATTTACATGCCTCGAGCCTTAAGGAACAAATGTGTGGTTGGTAATCCTGCAACCACTGATGCACTGCGATCAAGAGGGGGGACCTTAAAGGCTACGTGAAAAATATAGGATCAGCTGAATGACTTCCTGTGCGCTGTCGCACGTGTAATTCGCGATAGAATATCCATGAGCTAATAAACTCACGTCTGCAGTGTCGGTACACGAATAGTTACGTTAAGTGCTCAAGTGATTCTGCGCCCATATAAGTGTTAGTACGACCTTCAATGCACATATTTATTGCGCCATACATTCGTGTTTCACTGTGCCATATGCGTGTCACTTGTACAACCTTATGGCCACGCACTCGCACTTGTTCTTAAACTGTTTTGTTAACCTCATTACCTAACTCATATTACTGCCGTGTGATATGATCCTTATGAAAACCTATCCGTAGCTAACTACACGTACCTGCGTTCTTGTTTAAGTGTCGTAAGATGACTACCATATAGCTAACGTGTACGCAGCGTGGTTTATCTTGTTTGTGCGACAACAGTTAAATAAATTATTACTGTGCGTGCCTTAAAACAATATGCTAGCAACTCGTACTAAACTGATATCTTTAGCATAATTAATTAATTAACATGTTATCATAATAATGTTATTTTCAAGCTCTCTAAAAGCATGTTGTTGTTTGTGTCCCCCATTTATGCACTTTCCTTGGTTGGCTCTATAAGAGGCGCTGTGACGGGCTGTGGTAGGGTGGTGATGACTGCACTGTTTGGTCCTTAAGGTGCTCATCTGCTTCTTGGCAGCGGGAATATGGCACAGTTGAAGATCTCTTCTCTACGTAAAGGACTGCGTGGAGGAACTTTGATTCAAGAACAAATTGTGGCAAGGTACCGCCTTGCCTTCTCTCTTGAATTGACCTGCATCTTTGATCTGTATTTTTGGAATGCAGGTTTGAATGAAACAGGCTGTCTGTGCTTTCTGCTTATTATAAGTGGCAATGTTCATGACCCTGAACTTGACTTGTAATAGGGGTATACAAAGTTTTCCTCGTGGCAGACACGGCTATCCCATTCGTTTGTGCAGATGCAAAACCGTCAGCCTCTCTTGAGGTCCTAGCCTTCCTACTTATCATATGGTTTGCAATTATTAATAAAATTGTAGTAATAAAATTGAAAACTTTTATAATGTAAGAAAGAAAATTATATCATGTTTTAACTCTTAAAAAAAATGTATGCAATAAAATGCTCTTCCTGTTAAAAAATATGTTAAGGGGGTACATAATAGTCATTTGATCATTTAGTAAGTACAGCGATTTTGCAGTAGTGAAAAAATTGTTACACTTCACCCTTGTGTACAATCTAAAAGTAAACACAATATCACTGAAAAATACATAGCCACTCTTTTTGTTCCTGAAAAATCATAATTAAACATATTGAACACTTCACAATTAGACTTTTTTTTTGCCAGTACACAATTCAACCTTATGTTAAAACATAATTACTAGTATTTATATATGTCTTATGGACAATGATTACACATATCTAGGTACTAAGATATATTTTCAATGGGACATAGAAGGGTTTTTGTATCGAAATGTAGTATGTTATTAAAATTAACAATTAATCAAATTTCTTTCTTAAAACCCCTGACTACATTTCAGTACTTAAGAAAGGATTGAGAGGACTCCTTAAATTATATATATATGTATGTATTACCATTTACACAATATAAGTATTGCTTTTACTAGGACCCTTGTCATGTGAAGAATTTTTTGCTTGTGTCTATGTTTTTATATTGACTGAAAAACTAATTTTTTAAAATTATATTATATATAAATAATACATTTAATATCTTACTATTCCTGATAAGACTTGTGCGTCTGTCTAAGAAAATTGATATAATAATTTTCAACAGTGTTAGTTTATTATAAAGGTTTATTTTCCTCTACAACATCATTTGTATGTTACTATGAAACAATAAAAGTCTACCCCTCTTTGCTACAATTTCTACATATAAAATTTTAGCTGTTAATTCATAGTCTCATTGAATTCAGCATATTTCATTACCTTTCTACTCTTATAATATGTTTTCCTTAGAATGTTACATTTTTCTATTGAGCGTATAGCAGCACTGTACATTGGACATTTCCACCTAAAACCTTACATTCCCTACTATTAATGACATTTCCAAATTAAATTTATCTTCAGGAATACTTTTTTTTTTCATAAACTAAACCCTGAAATCTACCTCCTTTATTTGTATATGAAAATATAATTCCATAAACCATTAATAATATGATCACAAGATTTTGCATTGATAATATTTTTGTGTGAACTTCAATTCTTACACGTATGCCACTTACATTGATATAACAGGTATAGAACACTTATGGTTATACCTTGACGATCGACAATATTAAGTTATTAGCGAATTGAATATAAAACGCAAATCGACTTCCAATTAGAACTAGAACGATATTGTTAATATTTATATTTTTATTGAAAAATAATATACTTGTTAGAATTAAAAACAAAACTTCTGTCTTTAACTAAAACTTTATTCGTCTACTTTTTTTAAGAGCAATGTCTTTTATTGCACTATCAATGTCTATAGCATCACACACCTCTTGCTCAATAGACAAGATAACCAGGTTAGTTAGCCTTAAAGTACTCATTGTTGATCTTAAATAATTTTTGATCAATTTCAATTTTGAAAAACTTCTCTCACAGCTGGCATTGCTTATGGCAATTGTGAAGAATATTCGGAGCATTACTATAATATTGGGCAGAGTATCTTCCAGCTTGGATTTCACAATAAATTTTAATAATTCAAGTGAGTCCGCATTAATTAATTAATTTTCGTTGCCTGTGGCAGCAATGAAAGTCCGCAGTCGAAGTCGTTCCAGCTTGAAGTCCTGCTCGTCAATTTCGGCAGATGCGTAGTCTAGATTACATTTAGTGTCGCGTCCGAATCTAGTAATATAGCCGGCGTTAGATAAGCAAACTTATCCGCCAAATTCTGTAGCTGCTGAAAACGCTCACGAATTTCTACAATGATTCTATCTAACGAAGAAAACAGCTTATTTGATTATTTATTGTGAAATTTTGCCGCCCCCTAAAAGTGCCGCCCTGGGCGGGCCGCCCCTGCCGCCCCCACTACGCTACGCCACTGAGTTGAAATCCGACTCATCCCAAAGCACTTGTAATGCCTGGAATACCCTCAACAGGTCAATATTGCAAATATTAGGCTTCTAAGGTAAAAGTTTTACTTTCGTGCGCAAAACAACGTGTTTTATGTGATGACCTCCTGGGTAAGAGACTTCGTTCTACTGTGTGTACGTGAGTTGGCCTGCACATAGACAGAGCAGGTGGAGTGGGCGTGTCTCGTGCACTTTTCCCATTCCGCTAAAACTCCTCGCGTTCCACAAAATGCACTACACTTTCTCTGTTTTTCGAGATATAACTTAAAAGCTCTATTTTCCATGTGGCACTATCTTCCAAAATGACCGACTAAGAAAAAAATTCACCTCTGGATTTAATGCTCATAACTTTCGCTGTAAGCGCACCAAATTTGGTTCAAATCGGTTGAATGGTATCCATGATATGACACATCGCCCTAAATTTAAAATGGCCGCCGTTTTGAAAGTAGTAGTAATGACTCTAGCCCAGTTTTTTTATTGCCTAAAAAGGCGTCACTGACTCTTCCAATGCCAGCAAGAGTAAATATTTTTTTTTGTAGATCCTTACCCTTTACCAACAATAGACTCAGTTTTCCAGCATGTAGGGGATGCCAGATATTTTTTCATCTTTCATCTGAACTCAGCGTTTCTCCAATGTGAGTTGCACCCCGACTCTCGTGGTATCTTAACATTTGTAACAGATTTGGGGCCAGTACCAATGAAGAGGTTACCCATGGGGGTATATTGTAGCCCTCAGGCGATGTCCAGGATAATTTTCCATGTGCTAGGGAAATATCAGTATATGATTTTATTTTTACTTGTTTTGACGATGTATGCATGTACAGTAAATATTTTGAGGACCATCTTGAAAACCTGAGAATTGTCTTACTTGCTTTGAGGGATGCAGGATTGACAGTGAACCCTGAGAAAGTTACTTGGGCTAACACTTATGTTATATACCTAGGATTCGTAATTTCAGAAGGGAAATTGCTTATGGATACGGAGAAGATCAGGCCAGTAGTGAATTTTCCTGTGCCAAAAAATTTATTTGGGGTCGAGTTGATTTTGTTTGGGGGAGCCTCAGAATCATGCTTTTTCAGCTGTTAGGAGAAAATAAGTACTCCCCCTGTTCTGCACTTCCCCAATTTTGTTAAACCATTTACACTTCAAGTTGATGTCAGCTCATTAGTGCTAGGTGCTGTGTTGTGCCAATAGAAAGATGGTAGTTTGGTGGTGCCTGTAGCTTATATTAGTCGACTTCTGTCTCCTTCCGAGTAAAAGTACTCGGCCTATAGAAATGAGGTATTGGCAGCCATATATAGGATGGAAAAGTTTCGCGATTATCTGGAAAGTGCAGAGTTTGCGTTACACACAGATAATCAGGCACTAAGTTGGTTTTTGACCACCAATAAACCTGCTGGTAGACGTGCTAGATGGCTTGTACGGCTTATGTGTTTTAAGTTTTCTTTAAAACACACAAAGGGAATAGATAATGGTGTGACTGACGCTTTATCCCGCACATATGATTCTGAGGAATTTCAGGTAGATCTCCTAGAATCAGTAAATGTCATTCAGGAGGATGTCTCCAAATCTGTAGTTTTAAAGGGAGTTTGTCAGGATTTTATTGGCCAGTTGGACCAGGTAGTACATTAAGATGATGTAGAACCTAGTAATCTTAAGGCCAAGTCATCTGCAAATGAGGAAGAACAGGTTAAAGTTCTTCAAAATTTTCCCCAAGCATATTTAAAGTTGCAGCACTACCAAGGAGTTGACCCCGAATGTGTAAAGATCAATACTAATATTAATGCTAAAAAAGGTGGTCCTTATTAGATCAGGAAAGGATTGTTAGGATTTGTGGACCCTAAAATGCTTAGACTTTAATTTTTTTGTGCTTCAGTTGTTACGTGGACCTATTGTCCAATATTATCATGACGGTTATTTTGGAGGACACTTAGGGCAAGATAAGACAGTGTCGTGTATTAGATAAAAGTTTATATTGACCAGGATTAAGTAAGGAGGTTGAACATCTAGTTAAAGAGTGTCTTGAATGTCAGAGGAGAAAGCCCTGTAATGTAAAGATTTACAGTCCTTATAGTGCTGGTGTAGCCATGTTCCCCTGGGAACGAGTTTATTTGAATGTATTTTGGCACTTGCCTTGTACTTCTGCTGGTTTTACTCCCATATTACTTGCAGTTGATAGATTTACTAACTTTTGTTCTTTCTTACTTTGCGCGATGAAATCAGCTGAAATTTGTAAAATACTTGGTGTTTGGGTTTCCAGTGAGCATTTTAACAGAATCTTGCTTTTTTATGGGGAGATAAGTTAATTAAGACTACTCTATAGTTTCCTAAGGCTTATCTGGCAATTTAACGGTAGATCTGAGGACATTTCAATCTGGATCCCATAAAGAGTGGGATGTAGTGGTGTATCAATTGGCTTTGGCTTTCAACAACGTGATGAGTGCACAAATAAGGTTCCAACAGAATTGTTTTTTGGGTGAAGCCTATTTCACCCTTTGATTAATACCTGGGAAATTCATGATATATACTTAGATACTTTTAGAAATAAAGCTCTAGAGGAGATCTGGAGAGAAGCTACATAGGATTTCAAGAAATATCATTAAAAATTAGCTTCTCAGAATGTGAGTTCCACTGGCTCTGTTTCTTTCAAGGTGGGAGACAGAGTGTTTTGGAAGCACATTTTCTCAGTAAGGGGAGCTAGCTTCAGTGCGAAATTGGCATCGAAGTTTTTTGCTCCATATCGCATAAAGTGGTTTCTTGATCGAGACACCATACTTTTAGAGGACGAAGGCCAACCTGCAATTCGTAATAAGGCTCATGTAACTCAGCTGAAGTTAGAAACCTCACAGAAAGAGGAGCTGTTTTGGGTTTAATCAACTGATGTGATTTCCATTGGGTTTTTGTGTAATATTTGTAGGTTAAATTGTGGAAATTGTGATCATTATTATCATTATGTAGTGTGTTTATGGTAAAGTTTTGTTTTTGAACAGTTGTTGGGTTTTAACTGTTGTTGGGTGTCTCTCTGTGGGACAAATATAGTTCGGCCATTTTTTTCATGCTCATTTCATCAGTGATTTTCATCTCCAGGTAGATCTTAAGGTGTTTTCATGTCCATTTCACTAGTGTTTTCCATCGTCATGTAGATCTTAAGATATACTCATGCTCATTTCCATCCGAGGGTTCTTAATCATGATGTTGTTGTGGTTACCTGTTATTATTGACTTGTGTATTTTGTAATATTTCTTAAAGTATGTTAGAGGAGTGTAGTAGGGTTGTTGATTCAAGCATTCTCAAAGTAAATTGCAATAGAGTAGGGATTACTGGTGCAGTGGTGGTCTTTTGGATTTTTGCCTCATTGAGGATGAGGCTTGGCTTTTGAGAGTTTTCTTGGATTGATGTTTGTGCAAGATATTTTCTCTGTTTGTTCCAGAATGTTCCTGATTTTGCAGTTGATGTAGAGACTAGATGGACGATGACTTCCCTTTCTGGACCTGGGTCGAGGAGGGCCTCCTCTGATGAGCTTCTGTATGGGATCTTCACCACACCCTTTCTTTAAGGGGGGATGTGTTACGCCTCACACAGTTTTCACTTGAAAATTACGTTTTTTCGGGCACAGGGCGCTTGAAAAAATTTACCATTGATCTACTCGAAACTAGCTGTATCTACCTGCCCGGAAATGTTTAAAAAGACGTGGTCTCTACCACATACCTGCTGTCCCTTGGTATCTGATCATGTCACAGCCCTGGTTAACGGCTGAATTCAACCCCACTTGCTGCCTGCCGGGAGGACGATGCGCATAGGTCTAGCCGTCCAACATACCACGCGCTCGCTTGGCGCATTACTGCCGGGTGCGAGACTGCTGAGAGCTGCTGTGCATATGTCATGTGGCGTTTCACTGAACTACCCCAGTGATGTCACCCACAAGCTGGCCAGTGAGCTGGCTACTTGGCATTCAGCAAAGACTGTGCGCTTCGTGACATCACATCCTACATCCTGCCTGAAGAGTGGAAGTTTGGTTACGTGGAATCACGTATGCTACCCATATTTGGACATGTTTCTAATCACGAAATCTGATTGGACTATATTGGCAGAACCCCTCTAGAGGGCAATGTGTGCCCTCTACAGCCATATACTTATATGGCCATCTATTTTTCTATTAGTTAGATGTTGGTGAAGACCCCTCTTACGGGCAATTGCTTTGTGTTTGTATAAACGTGTGGGTGATATCTGGATCGGCGTCGATTGCTATCGCCCCAGAAGGAGAGCACCCAGCCAGTTAAGTAATGATTATCAAACAGTAAATTTCTGCATAGCCCTTACAGCAAAAATAAGACAGGTACATTTGGTGTCCTTAAATAGGAGTCAGACGCCATGTTTGCTATTAAAGATTTTACGAGAATTTGAGAATGCTTTAATCGTAAATGTAAAAGAAAGAAAAAATTGGAATATTATAAAAGATATTTAAAAATAATGTGATCAATGAGAAAATCAATGTTAAACGGTTTTTAAATGGGCGTTTGTTTTTTTTCCCCAGAGGTACACTTGTAACATGGTTCTAATCACTTAATATGTTGGCCTTAGGGAGCTCACTTAGCCATAAAATGATTATGATCTGTTTTTCTTAAAATCCTATCATTTTTCTGGATTTTGTTAAATTTTGAGGAATGATGCATTTCTTAAAGAAACTGAATTCATACTGGCCTTGTAAAATATTATTAATCTTTTGTTGGCCTCTGTTTGTCCAACTGAACCATATTGTATGGCAGTCAAGTTTAACTTTTAATAATTTTTCAGATCATGGAAAATACAATTATTTATGGTTTCTATAAGTTATCACAGCCACAGAAAAATACATTGAAATAATGCAAGGAGTAATTTTGGCCTATAATTAATGTTAAATAGGCCTGTGAGTAATACATATTTTTGTAATCTCTGCCAATGTGGCCAGAGAAAGTGACATATTTCGAGTTGGAGTATAGTATTGCTTTTGTCCGCACTAATATTTGTTGGCGGAACTTCAGGTTATGTTAGCAGTATAAATACTAATTATTACAAAGCAAAAATTTAAAACGCTTTAGCACTGTCGGATATTTAAAGAATCGCCTTTGTTTGGAAAGCATAATTTTTTAGTGTAGCTTGCTCTTATAATCATCATGGATGCTTATAGGCCTAAATTGATTTAAAGTAAACTTTAACGATTGTACCTTGGGAAACATTATTTTTATATATCATTTTATTAATATATATTTATTTATTGTTATGCAAAGATATCAATGTAATTTAAGTAAAAAACCAAAGAAATAAATGTAGTGAAAAAAAAAAAATTTCTTTAAAATAAATATCCTTGAAATAACTCATGGTTTTTGCTTTCTGAAAAGTAACTCTCTTCTTAAGTATACTCGTGTTTTAAATGTTCAATATCTGCTCAAACGAGGGTTTTAAGGTATTTTGGGTTTTTTGCTCTGCGGACTGTTTATGCCCACCTCGCATCGTCCATTGGGAGGGGGGGGGGCAAGGGCGTAGCAATCATTAAAAAACTAAATTGTCATTAAAATACGTTTTAATTTGTATAAATGTTTTGTTGAAATAATTTTTACTAACTTATTTTTTATTAAAATAATTTTTAGAGTTAAGGGATGCCAGGGGAAAGAATATCCAACATGGCATCGAGCCCTGGCTGTGACGCCAACAAATATGGCGGACTACACCGATCAACATGGCTGCTGACAGCGCATGTGACGTCAACCAAGATGGCGGACGAATCCTGAATCCTGTCCCTAAATCCCAAAGCCCTCTTTACATCTATGTACTCATGATAAACCTAAAGCAGGATGTCTGGCCCAAGATTCGATCTCAGGTCATACCGAATGCGATTCCGAAGGTTTATCACTGCGCCAACTTGCTCGTTCCTATACTCTATGGTTATAGGGACTTGCGAAATTCGCGTTATTTTGTAGCTGCACGCTGAACTCCAAGACGCTGTATTCTCGTTTCAGTCGTGTCATTGGCCAACAACCTGCGTGACACGTCCCAAGGACGCTTTCAGCCTATAGAAAAGGTTCGACGGTTGAACAGCCTATAGCTAGTGAAGCGGGCAATCATGTTATTGACGCAGAAAAGTTGTCGGTAACGAATCGAATCACAAATTGCGCCCAAGTAGTATAGGGCAGATGAGTATAGCATGATACCAAAAAATTCAGGTCTCTATCTATGAATCACCGGTCGGACTGAAAACGCACTGTTATTGCCAGCCTTTGTTGGACCAACATAGCATTTCTATATGTGGTATCCTTTCCTGCTACCTTAAAGCCAGGCTTCACCACGCACCGACGTATACGGAATTAAATGCTAAATTCGGGCAAAGATCTCTGTCTTTTTTTTTTTGCGGTAGTATTTTCAACTAACAATATTTTATTTAAGAATGAACGCATCTAGATTTTTAAACCTTCCAAATTATTATTTTTTATTTTTAAACGTACTTTTTAATTTTTTATACAATTTTTACATTTTATAAATAATAAAAAAAAAATGAATTTAAAATTCAAAAATTAAAATTTTGAAATTTTACAAATCTACGATGCGTTCAATCTCTAACAAAAAATGTTAAGTTGAAAATACTACCACAAAAAAAACGACTGTGAAATCCTTGTCCGAATCTGGAATTTAATTCCCTATACGCCCATGTATGGTGAAGCCTGGCTTTAAGGCCACACTACATGAATCAAGCATTACAAGTCTATAGGCAACATTCTGGTAAAATTGTTGTGTTGTCCACTAACTTTCTGAAACTTCATGTCATCCAGCAAATTTGAAGCACCATACTCATTTATGCCTGTGTGTGATTGGGCTGGCCATCACCGCGTCTGTTTGTTTCTTTTTTTTAATGAGCAGTGCAGACAAATATAACAGCTGCAGCTACATCCATATTTGTTCTGTACCGCGGTCTGTGTTGGCGGAACGCCGGTTAGTTGCAGGTTACAAATTCCGGCGCAGACTTGTAAGTAGATTCCACAACCGCGTGGCGTATCTTTGACTCGTGATTTCTACCTTGGTACGCGACGTGGTTTCAAAACGTATTCCGGAGCACATATGTGTGTAGTCTGTTCACGGTAAAGTGAGCACTTTTTAAGGCCCTGCTAAATGTTTCCTTTCATCAAATTTCTATCTTACCGCTACTTTTTAATATAAAAATTACGTGCGACAAATAAACACATTGTGTACATACAAATTTTTAATGTCTGAAGCTGCCATAAAATATATTTATAAGTGGTTAAAGCTCATTGAAAGGGCCTTAAAATGTGAATAGCCTATATGTACCTTTATCATTTACACAACTAGCAGTAACATGCATAAAAATCAAACTACGTTCAGTTTGGACTACTCATTCTGACGGCTTCACTTTTTTTTCGGCCAGTGTGTATCATTCTGTATAAAAAACACTTTTTGCATTTTAACTTAAAGGCATTGCTGCTAAGATCAATTACTTAGGATTTTTTTTAAGTGTCAAAAGTTACGTATTGAGCTTGTATCTGAAGTGAAGAACAATATTTAAGAGTTACGCCAATCAAGCGAAACAGATGTTATCTAAACAGACTTCATGTACTGTGATTAGCGTATGCCAACCAAAGAGTTTGTTCCATTAGTGATGCAAAAAACACAACAATCACTTTTTTTTAAATAATTCAATGCTCTTATATATTCTTCGTTTTGGCAATAAATTCAGACATCCAGTTAAACAAAAAATTAAAAGCACAGTAAAGCTGCTTATCGAGTGTTGTCACGTTTTTGAATGACGTAATTATGGCGATTAATATTTTGATGTTAACAGTTCTCACGCGCTGTCATGCATATCCGGTTTAGTGGCTGATGACCTGCTCTCTTAAATTAACCGCTCTTTGGCGTGTCTACTACGTGATAAAATGTGTTAAATAATTTGACTTTCAGTTCGTTTGCGTTAATGGGTTTTACTCTCCGCGGTAGAGATTACATGCTGACGCTAGTTGATCGGATTGTAAATCTACAACAGCGCCAAATTTCAGTGAATTTATTGAACCACTGTTTGTGTTTTAAAACATCGTAGTCATGAAATTATTATAAAATGATGGCTTACCATGTTTGATCCTGCATGCTTCGGCGGAAGAATTGTTATCAATTGGAATTTAACATGTACCACGAACACGATGTAGGAGTGGGAAAATATGTACAGTGGGATTTCCTGTTTATGTTGTGCCGACCTAAAATCTACTTGCAAAATACATAAAAGTAATTTGAAATGTCAGTAGCATATGTTCGTTAAATGGCGTTAATATTCTACGTACATAAAGGTAAAAATTTTAAAACATAAATTAAAATTCGAAATGTTTTGCAACTATTTATCATGTCTCTAAAGCTAACGGTTATGATAGCAGTTAAACTTATTCAACTACATGATTTGAAATTATCAATAGTTTCGCTACGTTACTGACTTCGTTTCAGACATCCCGTTCGTAGAATACATGAGCAGATGGTGTATATGATTTTTCTGTGATCGTAGTCAATAACTGCCAGGTAACATATTTTTCCGTGCTTTATGTAATAGACACTGACAGATGTAGTGCAATTCATTTTTACTTAATTAACACCTTTAATGGCATTCTTTTGTAATGTAAACTATCCTATATTTACAGTTACAACACAAAGAGAAATATCAAATGATACAGGTTCAGCGAGTACAGTTAACTTAAATTAGTTCCGTGTTTGCGCGAGGTAAATTGCATTCTTTTTACTTTCACATTAAGTCTTCCTGCAGAATTCTGACGGCAAATTTGCAGAGTAGAAATAATCATGCGTTTTCAGTGTGGTGATCAACTCGTAACTGCTTTTACCAAGATACAGAGAACTGGTATTTATTTGCGATGACAATAAAATAGGCGATAAAGTACTGAAATCGTACAAAATAACTTACTACCACAGTCTAAAGTTGATGACCGACTGGCGCCCTGCGTGTAGGCAACCATGCACCATAATGACGTCACAGAGTACTTACGATTACAGAGGTGAAATAGCTGCTTATTCCGCCAAACTACAACCGCACACGCCAGCAAACTGGCGCTGCTATCCGGCAATACATCGAAAGGCCATTCGCCAATCAGAGCCTGGTAACTTACTCGCCCGCCGGCGCGGCAGCCCAGCCAATAGGGAACCTTTGGCAGGACGCAATAACCAATCATACGTACAGGGGAGGATCTAGACTTTTTTTGGGGAGAAAAAAAAAGGGGGGAGGGCGTTCACAACATAATTGTGCTGGTACCAGGGCTGTAACTAGAATCGAGGGGTTGGGGGGGGGGGGGGGGGGGGGGGTCCGTAAAATTTTGATTTTAAGGTACGAATTGGTGCTATTTAATAAGTTTTTAAACCTAAATATTGAATATACGGTACAGCCGGCAGAAATTGCAATATTTTTAAAGATGTAATTTGTTAGAGTGACAATTTTACAAAGTTACCTTTATCGACTCCGGAGTCTAGCACCGTTCCTCGTTTGCGGGTCACTTATGATCGGGGGCTCCAATGTGATCGGGGGCGCCAATGTGTTCTGAAAAGTAATTTATTCAATCTAATTATTCAAAAATAAAAAACTCTGTTACAACTCAGTTTTAATATAAAATACAGATACAGGACAAATACAAGTCGTCTTATACTATTCTTTGCAAATTTTCACCCCTTTAAGGTTCGAACTTCAAATAATCCTAAAATTGGTTCAAATTAGTTATGTAGGCAACCTTTTAAAGCTAAGATCACAATGGTATGTTATCGGGTTAATAATGTGTTGAGCAGAACACGTAAGCAAATTTTATCCCTTTTCTCCCTCTTAGGGGTCAATGTTATTCTCTGTATTAAAGAAAGCAAACAGAAACAAGGAACAAAACAATCAGTATGAACTCAGTACGGATAAGTATTTACAATACAAATTCTTGACGCCTTTTTGTCTTAGCGACTCTAAGCATAATGGCTTCTGGGTGCAGTGGAATTTCTCGATGGACCGACATGAGAGCAAGCCCAGTGAGTCTTTCTTCACCGATGTTAGCCCGAAGCCAAGTCTTCAGCCGACGCAGGTTAGAAAAACTGCACTCCGTGGTCACTGCACTGACTGGAAGTGTAGCCAAAACCCGCAGAAGTTTGTGGATGGTGGGATACACGTCAATGTCGCAGTTTTCCACTGTTTCCACAACGGAATATGGAATTTTTATTAGTTTTTCACGACCCGCTTCCACTTTTGAACCCACAATGAGAACTCTTGCTTTATAGTTATAAAAGTAACAGACTGTCCAATAACATCTTGGCAAATATTTACAATTTACTTTATAGCGGCTTCATCTTCTAATTTTATTTCAGTTTTGGGCAAAATGGCTAGATGATTAAGTAAATTCATAACTTCCGTTGAAAGTTTGTCTTTCGAGTCTGTGATGACGTTGTCCAAAAGTGGCATATGAACAGGTCTTCCGCCCTATGCTGGTGGCGTTCACTGTCGTCATGTTAATAAACAAAAGTAATAAAATATTAAGAGTGCTCTACAATAAATATATATTTATGCTGCATTACTAATAACTGTTCAAAAAACGTTAAAATGCACTCAACTTTATGGCAAATTCACAAACTTTTTCAGTGAAAAAAAATCGTCTAAGGTTTTTGAGAGGGGGAGTCATGACCCCCGCGGACCACCCCCACCCCACCTTGTAACCGCACCTATGTACACAAGATCAGTGAGCTATATTGCAAACATAGAGTGGCGGAAGCGTTTCCAGACTGAGACCACTTGAACCTCTGTCCGCCATCTTAATTTCAGTCAAAACAAAGGTCCGGGGTAGGGTGTAGCAGTAAGGAATAAAATAAATAAAATAGAAGACGACAACTGTCAATGTGAAAAGGGTGCTCAGACGGTATACCATATTCTGTACTTGTGTGATATGTTTAAAGAAGAAAGGAAAGAATTAGAACAGAAATGAAAACCATTTAATCATAAATGGCTTTTACAAAAACATTATATATATATGACAAGGAAATTGTAGAAATAATAAATGAAAGCATTAGTAAAATATATGATTTGGTAAAAACTATGAATTATGATTTAACTGAGTAGTCTAGGGAGCTGATGAGAGAGTGCTGGAACTAGGGGAATTATTGAGTGGGTGTTTGTGTTTGTGTAGTGTTTTATAGTTTAAATTAAATAAAAATTATAAATAACTCTCTCTTTTGAAAAGCTCTAAACCCGAACAAGTTATAAAGAAGAACACAAGATCTGAAATGAATGCAAGAAGAATTGCAGGAAATATGGAGAAAAATAGAACAAGGAGGAAGAGAATAAAAAGAAGGGAAAGAAAAAGAGGAAAGAAAATGGGGAGAACAGAGAAGGAAAGTAGAATAACAGAAGAGAGAAAAAGAGGAGGAGAAGCAGCAATAAAGAGAAGAAGAACGGAAGGAACTGCGGAGAAGAAAATCTAAATGTGGGAAAGATGTGATTTGTGATAATATGTTGGCTGAGGTCTGTGTGTGTGTCTATGCAAAAGAAAAAAAAAGGGGGGGGGGGAAATTGCCCGCAGGAGTGGAGCTCCATTTCCTCGTCCGCCGGGAAACGAAGGCCTGGGTGTCCAGAAGGGGTACTTCGATGTCCTGGACGATGCTTAGATTGGAGCAGAACGGTGGGCGAGGGGAAAAAATAACAAAATAGAATAGTACAGATAAGGAGGGGGCTGGAGGCCTTCGGGTTCGTGGGCGGGGCCATTCAACCGTTGGGTGCCATGGCGGACTGGCCGAAAGGCTAGTTAGCTGTGTGTGGGCCCGACAGCGTCTGGTTGCGCGGGCGGATTCGTGGGAATCCCGGTCGCTGGTCTATTCCGGCGGGGCGACGAAACGGGAGGCGACCGAAAGGATACCCGTCGGGGAGCTGTCTCTGTCGGGGCAGAATAGCTCACCACCTTAATGTAGCTTAAATTACGAGCGCCCAGACGAACAGCCGCCCTCCCACAAAAAAAAAAGTGAATTTATATAACTAATTTATTGTTTGTTAAACTGTAGTAGTCATGATAGAATTGAACACCCTGGATGGATGTACTGCTAAGTAGGATTGATGAAATAAATTAAAAAAAAAAAGTAAGGAATATCACGCATACGTATTCAAAATAATCGACAAATAAAATACAATTGGACATTTTCACGCACTTGCTGGCTGGAAATAGTGTAATTTGCGGATTTTGCTTTGCAAGGTTAAAGATGGCATAAAACAAACCGCTGGGAAGTTGTATATTGTAGGGCTGTGAATGTTATTTTTGTGAAGAATTGTGTTAATATCAAACCAGCCTGCATGTTTGAAATTGCAGTGTATAAGCTTATGCATGGGAGCATGTAAGCGATTTTTTTATCTATTTAATTGAGTCCCGGAAATATTAAAGGTGCAATGGGCTGTGGTGTTGCGGCTCGAAACTGCAATGCAAAGAATCGATACACTACACCAGTCTGACATCAAACCACAAAGTTGGTGGATTGAACTCGTAATCAAAATCATTATTTTCGTGTCTTGAGACCGACGTGGAAAATTGTATAAATCCACTGTATTATTAATACAGAAAACAGAGTTTATGAGGCACATCAATATTTCACCAAGATAAACTACCAAAATGGTAGTGGGGATGTACCTTAACAAGCTGGGTTACCTTACCATTCTTGTAAACTCACTGTCCCTTGAAGAGTATAAGCTTAGTGAATACCTGTCTCACCTGAGTGCCTCTAATTAGTTGAGATTTCTCTAGGAGTTCATGGTGCACTCTGTAGGTAAAGTAATATTTCTAAATATTTTTAATGAGTTTGACATAATGAGACTCTTCATTATGTTCAACAACAGTGAACAGATGACCAAAACTTATAAACAAGTGCACCCATTTAATTCTGAAAATACTTTAATTTGCAATTTCAAGAGAAAATTCTTGCTATTTTGTTCGAGCATGTACATGTTAATGTTACTTCTAAAAACAACTTCTGCAATTTTACTCAAACACTTCAAGTCACCAGAAGGGTTGTACAGAGAGTCACTCACATCCTTACATTTAATAAGGCCTCCTTTTTCATCCTTACTCAATGTTAACAGCCAGTGGCGTTTATTCCATAGATGCAAGGTAAGCAATGCTTACCCTATACATATTGGAAATGTTTGACCCTTTATAGTTTTCGCCTTAACTTTTAATTTACACACATTTAAATCTGAGTTCTCCGTTTCCGTTTCGAGAAACAGAGTTTTCGTAACTCCCGTACTGTATACGCATAGTGCTGCTACCTAGTATTTATTTCCACGAACGGGAGCGACTAGCGATGAATCGAACTCGCAAGCAAGTTACCTTGCCGCGTTCCTTCGGCAGGGTAATCAGTCCTTCTGTTTGCGTCCTCCAGTCCTACATTTTTCATTGGAAAATGGATGAATGTGTTCGGAAAACGGGAGTTTTTTAAAATAATTTGTAATATGCTCTCTAAATAATATTCAGTTTAATTATTATTACATTCCTTTCGTTTTCGTTTTTATAACTAACGTTAGGTATTATAAAACGGTAAACACATGTGGAGGGTGAGCAAAGTTGTAAGTTGCGATTGTTAGTAGACATTGAAAATGGAACCACAGCCCGACACTAGCAAATGTTATCTAAGACACTCAAATATGTGGGGATATTATATTGCTTACCCTGTAAAAAAAATTCACTACACGCCACTGTTAACAGCACATCCAAGCATTCCACACACTTAATTATTTTGGACACATTTCTTACTATATTACCTGCAACATACTCTACAACTCGATCACAAAAAATTGAAAGACTCTCGTACCTTTTTACATAGTCATGTTCAAAAAGATTAAAACTATAGACAAGGTTTTGCACAATAGCAGGACTTAAAATTTCAGTGTCATATGATTTTACATTACCTTCAGGTAATGCTCAGGGCCAGCCAGGGCAATCAGACACTTCCTGTATGCAGCTCTAAATTGAAGGGCATTTTGATTGTTCATGTTAACCCTCCCCCCCCCCTTCTTCCCTCGCAAGAAAAAAACTATTCCAGGTGATCTTGACTTAACCTACAGGTGAGCATAAACTTAAGAATTGGATCAGACTCCCACACATGTTTCATTAAGGCCCTTTACACTTAAAATATCTAAAATCAAGCCACTTACTGCAATTCTTCTAGAAGAATTGGACAAGTTTGTGCCATCAGTTAGCTTAAGATGTTTGAATTAGTTTATACACGTTTATACACTGTCACACGCCACAGATTTATTTGACTTTCTTATTGGCGACATCGTCCCTTTATCCATTGGATGACAAGAATTCAACACATCCAGAGCCAAATCCAAAACCTTAATAAATCTAATTGTGCTATCACAGTTACTGAATTGCATGAGTCCAATATCTTTACAAAACTCCATAGTAACTGGCAGGAGTTTGGTACCACTTATCCCGTCTCAAAGCAGCTACCCCTTTTTTGGTCAATTCTTAATTTTTCAGAGGAAATCTGAAACGACAAATTCCTTTCAGCATTATGAAAAAAATAATAATAGTCTCTGTGTAATCTCTGTGAATTGCCAAGTACAGACTGCTCCAGGTAGAGTAATATTATTAACAAAGTTCAAACTGATTGCAAAAGAACACAATTTCTCTAATGTTTATAAGTATTGTTATATGTGAATGGTTTCAGTACTACTTGTAATATGATATATCTGTTGTTTTATTGCTGCGGTTAGTGAAGCCATACGATGAGCATACAGCAGGCATAGTAACGATATTATATATATATATATATCCGAAGCTATAAAATGTACACTTCAAGACGAAATTCTCTAACGGTGCGTCATTCAGATGTGAGTGTAACGAACTCGACGTAACACGACGAAAAACCACTACGGCCTTCAATATTTCAAAAACTTATCACGTCTCATTCACGGAAACAACATGACAAGAAGCATCAGCTGACAATGTTTTGACTACATTAAAATGGCGGGACAGTTTGCCGATGGCTTCCGCTAAAGCGCTGTAATCACTCAGTCCCCCTCTCTATGTTTACTACATAGCTCGTTGCACAAGATCAATTCCCAAAGCCTCGCGCAGCCAACCGGAGAGTGGGTGTACTATATTCGCGGTTTATTCACACTTTTTGAATCGAACCTTTGAAAAATCATCCCATGTATGACGTGTTAGGTTGTTTCCTAAACATGTCATGTATCACAAGTGATTTATACTTCTGTTAATATAAAAGTATCTGATTTTTTACTTAATTCAACTTGTACTTATAGCTTACGTATAAATTAAATTACACTTGCAGTTAATATGAGCAAACACAGAGAGAACATAGGTGAGTTGGTAATGCCTAGTAATAAATAGCTATGCAGAATATTATTAAAGCGAGTGCGTTCGAATGCGGTGCGTGTTCACTTTGCTGTAATTTTCTAGGTTCAATTAAGCTTCGATTGTAATAGGCGGTGGTGAAGTCCATTCACTGTTACTTCCAACTTTTCTGAAGCCCTGCTAAATGTTCTACATCCAATATATTCCTCCGCCTCATGCGAATAAAGCTTAACCGACTCTATAAATTTACACTAAAGGAACAGTGCACCGCATTCTTGCCTTGCGCACTCAATGTAATAATTATTTTCATTATAACTATCTGTAACTAGGTATTATCAACACACCAATTTTCTCCTTGCTTTTATTAAAAATAATTTAAAATATAAAATGTCATAATTTGTAGATAAAATATAACTATAAGTTCAATTAAATAAAAAAATATTACATTTTCATGCTAACCCAAGTAAAAAACGCTTGTGATTCATGATATACTTAGGAGACAACCTAGCACGTCATACATTTGATTCAAGAAAGTGTGAATAAACCGTGAATAGACTATATATAGTGTGAAAATCGAACTTAAGCAGAGGGTTTCAGAAAAGTTAGAAGTAACCGTGAATGTACTATACGGCCACATAACATGAACTGCCACGCCATCTTGTCTCTGTGTATTTACATATTCTGCGGCGACGCTCAATAAGGCTGTGTCTGAATTAGCCTTAAGTACATATTTGCGTGTACCTGTCCCCGGAAGTGACGTAAATGCTGTTCGAATTGCAAGTTAAGTAAGCAAGTATACAGGTAAACGAAGATGTACTATACTTCTCACATACTTGGGGAATATGTGCCACAATTTTGAGAAGAAATATTGATTTACGACATAATTTTTTTTTTTAAAGATTAATAAGGCAACATTACTACTTCATAGGCATAGAATTTTGAACTGAGTTAATAATTTTTATCGCAAGATCGACCTTAAAAAAGGTCTAAACAATAAATTCGTATAAGGCCTACGTTCCTAACCTATAGATGCTAAAATAAAATAAAAAGCAATCAGAATTGCAAACTCACGTACAATAATGCAAAATTATAAATGTTATGTAAAGCAGATTGAACTATCATTTAATACTTGATTTAACCCCTAAAACTTTCGGCAATTATCAAATTCTTAGTCGGAATACACGTTCATTTAGAGTGGTTAGCTGGCTAATAACTGTTAACGAAGTCAACAAGACTACCTGTCTGAATTCGTCAAGTTTGTAGCCATGGGTAAATGAAGCATGCAAGGATGCAAGTGCGCCAGTATACACCTGAATTCGAACAAAGCCTAAGTTTGTGATACGTTTGTTGACTGGCGCCCCGAACGTATGCAGCCATGCACCATGGCTATCCACGAACTTATTGACTGTACTACGTATAGTCTAAGGCTTTATTTATCACACCGAAGCTTAAAACAGTATTCACCTAACACTAAATCGTGTGGGTTGAGCACATGGCGGAACTTCATATTTCTTAAGGTGGCCGCCTGGATAGCCGCTAAACGGCGTGTAGAGTCCCAGCATTAAAAGGTTCTATTAAAAACCCTTCCAACGTGTCTCGGTGAAGTTTGCTCACGAACAGCATTTAAGAAATGTTACGCGTCTGTATACGTTTTTCAGTTACTTAATTTCTCTCTAAAGCATGTTTTTATGATAGTGAAAATGGCCCAGACGGGTGTTTTCAGAATCATTTTCAGGTATGACCATTAAGGTACAAAATATTAAAAAAGGAATAGGGACCTCCATAAAACCTTTATTTTTATTATTACTTCATAAAATGGAAGGGTCTCTGCTGAAAGTCTCTTTGAAGCGCGTTATCGAGAGCAAGACTGCACTCTAGTTCAGTGCTTTGCGCGTAGAGACGATGAGAGAGTTGATGCGCATGTCTGGGTCGCCCCTAGCGCTCCCACACTTTTAGGCCTCAGACGTGCAAAATTCCTTCTACCAGACGGCCACCTTAAGGCGCACTTTAAAAAATAACGAGTAATCAAGGGATGCTGGTTTTCTGGGACTTTTTTCATTGCTTTGAAAGCCAAGCAAATTTCCGCAACAAATACACTTTCAGAAAAGTCCCGAAAGGTTCGCAAATTAAAGTGGGTTCTAATATCTCTACCGAATGTCCTGTGTTAGGGTATGCTGTATTTTACTATACGTACAGCTGTCATCTTAAGTAAGGCAAGCGGTATGCCGAAGGCACTGGTTTCGAGTCTCAAGACATTGCTGTATAAGGTAGGTAAACTTAGTCGTAAGTTGTAGGAGCCGTAGAGCGCTTCAAAACCGAAATAAAATCGCGAACCATTCCGCCAAATTAAAGCATACAGTAATTAATGCTTGAAATCTTGTTAAAAATGGTAGTGCACAAATTATATATATTTGTGATAGTTACATATATGAAACATCACCGCAGAAAATAAAATATAGGCCTTGATCTATCTGTCAATCTAGAAATAATTTAGCACTGCATTGCAGTGTTACGAAATTAAGTTTTGTTTAAACTGAGTAGGCCGAGAAACCGTCGCGGTTCGTAAAGATATAGGTAAAGCTTTTGAAATATCCAATTAAGGGACGGTGTAAATGGCTATTGCCTTTATGGACGTTAAGATTACGATTGTTAGCAATCGTCTTAAACTTCTCTATTTTAAATTTTTAGAATGGAACTAAAATTACTATTAAGAATATACACAAATTTTAATCTCTAGAGATATTAGCATATGTGAGGTGATACTACTATGACTCTGGAAAGAAAGCAAGGTGTGAAACACGGATTCAGTTTATTTTAAGACTGTGGCTAGGGCCATCTGTTTTTCGTGAAAAGATTTACGTGGAGGCTAGACTTAAATATCCTATGTGCACACTTGCGGTCTTCATTTGACTATTGGCCGCTTGTATTTGTGTGAAGACAGTCTATTACATGAATGAGCAAATCAGAATTAAGTTACTCCGATACTGACCGTGATTTGCGGACATACACGTAAGACGCGAAACAATTAAAACGATGCAATCACGAAAGTGTTTTTGAACTAAAATCTTTTGAAACACAATTTGCCATGAAATTTTTTCGCTATAAACAGGTGTCCCTTACTATTGCAATGCCAGCATTTCTTCATAAGAATAAACATTTGAGTAAAGAAGGAAAAGAAAGCTAGTAGCAAACTGGCAACAAAACTTATGCTCCGTAGGGCTGTAAAAAGTATCTTGTAAGATGGCTAGCATAATGAACGAAATTATTATTAATTGATTGGAGGTCTAACCGATTCTATGTAAATTCATAAGTACAAAAACGTCGGAATGAAATCCTTGATACAATAGAAGATAATATATTTCCGAAACTTGCCTGGAAGATATCCGAGAAAACTGAGGAGACGATGTAATCCTGGGCCGGAAAGGGCTATGCGGTATGATGCATGAAGCGGATAATGACGTTGTATCAAGTCTCCAACTAATGTGGTATTTGATTACAAAAATTACAAAACAATGTCTCATCGGAACTCACGTTGGTGGCGTATTAATGTGAAATTCCTATGGAAAAGTGGAGAAAAAGTTTTCTTTGACAACTTTTCGTAATCATTTCTCGAGATATTCAAGAAAAACACATTTTGTTGGATGGAATTAAAGCAAACGGCTGAAGGGACCAAATTTTAAGTTTTATCCTATCGCTCGAGTAATGGGGAAAGGCCTATTAATTTAAATACATTATTGGAAAATAATTGTAGCGATAACACCACCTCCCCGACCACAACATACGTACACATAGAACGAGGATATGATTAAACTAGAAAATTTTTGCCAAAAAAGAGCTAGGAAATAAATGGATAGGGTGGAGATGTCAGCGACTCCTGCATGTGAATAGTACTAGGAATTTATTCGTATAAATGGTTGAAACCTAACTAAACACTTTGCAAATAAACTTTTGAAGAAAAATATTGCCCGTAACAACGTTCATATCAGAATATTTGTAAACAAGCGGTCGAAATGCCCACTGTCCGAATTAAACTTCAGCTGTGTCCCATTGTACGCGACTGATGGAACCGCAGATAATTACTCAAAATAACATCAAGCTTTCATGCCAATTGCAGTGTAGCTACTGGTATCGTGGAACATGTGCCGGCTCTTTGTGTAACGTTTTGGAACACCGTCATTTACGGGTCATTTTGTTGGTTGAGTTAAAACTAGGACATGTGGCTGCAAAACGTATCATAATGCGGTGAGCGAATGGCAAGTAGACGCAACTACAGAGCGGACAATAAGCAGCTGGTTGAAAAAATGCTGCACCGGCAACCAAAGACTCGCGATGTATAAGGTTTAGGATCGAAAACGACACCTTAGAGGCATGTGCGTATTGCAAATCTCCACAAATACGCCACGTAACTTGCACAACAGCTCAATATTTCCAGTTCAACCATTTCCGACCATACAGAAAAATGTTAAAATAGAAAAAGAGTGGCCGACAGGATATCACGTGAGATGATGAAGTATCACAAACAGCAGCGAGTGGGCATGTGCAATAACTTGCGGTTCGTTGATAAAATCCACTATTCGATCGTGTCGTGAAGTGTGGTAAGTGTATCGTGAACGATAATGACAAGCGAAGTGGGCAGTGGCTGGACTTTGGTGGTTTTCCCAAAACTTTCCAAAACCAAGGTTGACGCCACACGAGATTTTGCTTGTAGTGTTACGGACGGCACTGGAGTAGAGTGGAGAGATTTGGGCCGCTCTTAACATCGGGGTCTTCAGGGCCGATAAGGGTGAAACTATATGTGTAAGAAGCAGCGCCGGAATGGAAGGGCGGGGGAAATGGGAGATCGTCGAGAAAATCCGTCGACCAGCGGGGTCGTACGGCACGATTCCCACATGCGGAAATCCAGGAGCAACCTCGCCGGGAATCGAAACAGGCCCACCTAGGTGAGAGACAAGTAGTCCGACCACTACACTACCGCGGCCCCGACACGGCACTGGAAAAACTGTCATTGCAGTTTCGTACTGTGCTGTGTGGTATGTACTGTGCGGTGTGATACGTACTGCCCTATGTGATACATTCTGCGCTATGTGATATGTACTGCGCTATGTGATACGTACTGCGCTATGTTATACATGCTGCGCTATGTTATACGTGCTGTGCTATGTTATGCATTTGCGCTATGTTATACGTGCTGCGCTAAGTTGTACGTGCTGCGCTAAGTTGTACATGCAGTGCTAAGTTGTAAGTGCTGTGCTAAGTTGTACGTGCTGTACTAAGTTATACGTGCTGCGCTATGTTATACGTGTTACGCTATGTTATAGGTGCTGCGCTGTGTTATAGGTGCTGCGTTGTGTTATAAGTACTGCACTGTGTTATAGATGCTGCGCTGTGTTGTACGTGATGTGCTGTGTTGTACGTGCTGCGCTGCGTTGTACTTGATGCGTTGTGTTGTACGTGATGTGCTGTGTTGTGCGTACTGTGCTGTGTTGTACGTGCTGTGCTGTGTCGTACGTGTTGCGCTGTATTGTACGTGCTGCGCTGTGTCGAACTTGCTGCGCTCTGTTGTACGTGCTGTGCTATGTTGTAGGTATTGTGCTATGTGATATGAGGTATGAAGTAATCCCACCCCGCACCATTAAGGATAATTATGTATAAAAGCGTTATAGGCATATTTACCAGAATTTGTTTATCTTCCATCAATCCTCCGAGAATAATAAAGGCAATGGATATAATATAACAATGTACGGAATTTTCGAAATTATTATTGGTGTCTTTCGAGCCTAAAATTTCAAACATCTATCTGAAAAATAGTTTGTGACAAAAACATGTAAATTCAGGTTTTCGTGCACAATTCCCCTTAAGGTAGTTCCTTGCCTAGAGTTTTAAATGCGTTGCAACGTCTCCCAAATATGCGTTGTATTGTAGAAACTGTTAAACGTACCCCCGATTAAGGCACATTCCATACCATGATAGAATAGTAATTTCAGGACGCCAGGCACATTGGAATCAATATTTTCACGCCCTCCAACATAGATAAAAACGGCTTCTATAGACAGCCGTATCTCACGATATACTAACCGGATACGTGCGAAACTACGATAGAGGCGTGCACTGGACTTTGTTGCAGAGTCATGTCCAATAACATTACTGTGTCACCACTTAAATTCTCTAAGTTATGTAATGACGAAAACACTGCGCTTATTCAGTGGTTTGTGTAAAGAGGCGACTGCAACACAAACATACCTCTCACTAGGCGACGGACTTAATATTCAGACTACCACTTGTTTATTCTGTTAAATTACTTCCCGAAGAACAGGAAAAAGGGATACTGTATGAAGTGTTTTCCTGGCCTTCGTCGTCACATGGGAGCCACTTTTATCTAGCGACGGAACTGAGAGTCTTTTGAATTAATGGCAGAGTTGTGTCGCTCTAGACGGAAAATATTCTGAATGTTGCCATTGTGTTTACTTCTCTCCGAAGTACAATGGCCTGAAGTACGAAGATTATAATTTATTTCCAAACAAAATGGCGTCGAAACGTGATTTCGCACCGTTATACAGCTTCAGTAATACTGACAGCGTATTACAGCAAACTATTTGGTGTTTTACTGTCGTATGAAATGTGTAATATTTAAATTTGTGACAACTGAAAATATTTTACTATTGTACTTACTAAAGAAGTAATTGAAGTAATAATAATAATGTTTAATTTCAAAAACAGTTCGATGGTGTCTCTTCCGTGAAGCACGAATATCCCATTAGGACCATAGTAATAATTATACATTATACTCACATTTATACGAACGACACATGACTTACAAAAATAAGGAACTAAACTGGACTTAAAACAATCGGTTATACCTTCAGTTACGAGTAGTTCAAACTGAAATACATGTGCGCGAACTTTAAGACAGCAGTTCTCGAATGAGGGCGGTGCGATGCCTCACCTAACGCTGAGATCTTATTTAGCCTGTGCAACTTGAGCGTTGGTGTGCCTGGCATAATTACTCTGACAGTTCGGAAATTCGTCCGAAGATATTTCACGCAGCACGACAAAAATTCGTTGGACGACAACATCCTGGTCGAAATTCGCAGGGAAGTTTATAGAGCATGAAGGTGTTGACGTGAATACGTCTTTAAATTTGCGACTATAGTGGGAGGCAATCCAGAAAATCCGATTCCGATGATAACAAAATCGGGGGATACAGTTTGGCATTGCAGCTCCGAATCTATCGTCTACATACAAAATTCAGTTACACCACTCGATTACCAAAGGATATGTGTTACGTTGAGTGAGGACTGCGAAGCATCGCGCACATCTTGATGAATTGGTGGTGGAAGGGGGTGGAGCAGTTTTGAGTTGAGTTCGTTTCGCCGCGTCTCATAACTTCTGCGTAGTATAGCCTTTTTGACTGGGAGACGCTACGACGCTCGTTTAAGTGTTTCAATCTACAGTTCTCGTCAAGATCAATCGATTATTTGTATAAAAACATTTGTGTGGCGTTGTATATAGTGAAATAGTATGCGTCTAATGTAAAAAATTAAGGAGATTTAACAAAATTTCGGTCTATACTCGTCAAAAAACCATGTCGAAATACAGCAATCGTATACGGTTGGAAACAGCATCTCGAAAGAAATCCAGTGATACCCATAAAACCCCATATGATCGAGTGAAGCGGATCAAGGCGTCCGAGGGCGTCAACGTAGACGTATTCACGCAAAACAAACAGCTGTGTCCCCAACACAGCCAAACCCAACCTATGGCGTTCTGCTGTACCCTGTGATAAAACACAGCTTTACTGTTTTTTTTTGCTCCACGGTGAATCGGAATTCCCATTTACCTCCGGTCGAACACGGCTGACCGCCAGAGGGAAGCGAACAAAAAAAAAAAAAAAATGATCGTGGTGTTGTGGGTGGGGAGGGGGGTGGAGTGTAGGCGACTTGCGTGGCTCTCACCCCACGGGCAGACCCGGGCGCTAGGCCAGGCGCTAATATGTTTGAGTGCAGTCGTTTTGCGGGGTCACGTGTTCGAATGCACGCACGCGTACTTAATTAACGGTTTCAATCGCGTCCGTGCGCCGTGCCTGCAGGACAACCCCCCCCCCCCCCAATTGCCACGAAACACAATTGACCTCAAAACTCGGTGGCCAGCAAAAACTCGCCCCTCCCACCTCCCCCCATACCCCTCACCCAACCCTTCTCCGCCAAAAGAATGATGAATAAAACGGGATAACAATTTTTTTTTTCGTTTGCGCCCTGCATTATAAAAATGCTATTACGCGCCGGCCATTAAGATGATTGGACGTGTTTTACTAAAATAGAAAAGTCCACTTATGGAAATCAACATTTTCGAAACTCATTTCGTTTGTGGCTCTTAATGGGCGCGCAAAACACCCGTCAAAAGGCCACCGCCCCTGCGCCAGCATTTCAACCCCCCTCCCTTCTAAACACGTCCAACCTCTCTGGGGGGGGGGAGGCATTAATCAAATAACACGTCCGCGATAATGCCACAAAAGGTAATGTGTTTACACGCGGGCTCTCGCCGCACGAGCGGTAATTACACGAACATTACACACGGATAAAAAAAAAAGCGAAACGATTTCACCCTTCCCCCAAACACCCCTTTTAATGTCGTTACCACCCCCCACCCCCCGCAAACCATATACCTACGCGCCATGCCGCAATGGAGCGGGCGTTGGGATTACCACTGAACGCAGTTCGTGGGGGAGTGGACATTCGCGTCGCTCTCGTCAGGCGTCGCAGCTTCTGCGTTGACAGATGGCCTCGATTCGAACTGAGGGTTGTTTCCACTCAGACAGGGACCAAAACGAGGTTCGCTGTGGAAGATTTCTGGTTTGGGGAACACTTCTGCCACAAAGTGCACTGGTGTGTCAAAGAGGTCGCTTTAAAGGGCACTGCCTACCGGTTGGCAGTTGCGAAGTTTAAATAGAAAATCCGATGTTAAGGAAATTTCGCCTCAGTGCGTTAGTTAAAAAGATAAGCTTTCCATACAAAAAGTATTGTTGATCCATTTTAAAGGAGAAGTTACCTACAGTAGAGACGTTTCCATAACATGCATAGCCTGTGTGCAAGGAATTTTCAACATTTATGTTTTACAAAAAAAGTACGCACCCCCTGTCTATATTGAAAATTTACACTCGTAAGGATCTTCTCCTAAAAAATTCGTGTGAATAAATTTTGTTTGAAACACCTATCCTTAAAATTAACGCACTGGGGAGGAAATTTCTTAACATGGTATTTCTTATATAAATTTCGCAGTAAATTAAGACATTCTATTTATTTGTGTTAAAAAAGTCAGCTGTCGGAACGAATCATGATGTATACATTTACAGCCAAAATATTTAGCATTAACATTTTTTTAAGCTATTATTTACTAACGAAAACAGTTAAAATATAAATATATTTGGCCAATGTGCTATCATAAACCAAGCTAATGTTCTGTAAACAATATTGCTAATTCAAGGCGAAGTAAAGATAGCTACCATCAAAAGGCGCTTTGTTGCGGGATTTACTAGGCGGGTATGGTTCGCTTCGACAGCAGGACCAGGGAAAAAACTAGCCAGGCCTTTATTAAGGAACCAGTGACCCTCTGGAGAGTTTTGGACAACCCTATAAAAAAAAAACGAAGTCAGGATTGCTGGATCACGAAAGGAACACAGTTATAGGTTCTTCACGGTAAAATGAGCACATTTGAAAGCCCTGCTTAAGACTACTCGTAAACCCATCGTGTATTCCTCCGCCTTACGTAAAATTAACATTAACATGGACCTCATCACTTTATTCGTGCGTCGGTCAAATAAAACTGTGTAATTATTAAGAACGCACATTTTTACTCTTCGATGGATTAAAAAAAACAGAAAGCGAAAGAAATAATTTTACGTTATCACAATTGGTTACCTAACACTTTTTATTCGACGTTAAGTTTTGGAACTACTTTCTATACATCTTTACCAACGTCACTGGGCGAATGAAACTCAGTGCGTCCATTAAAATGTATGAATGCAGGGTCAGTACCTGTTTCTCTCAAGACCTCGCTGTTAAGAGCCGTCCAAATTTCTTCACTTCACTTCGCCTCACGGAAAGTTTATTTCCTGGAATGAATAATTTATGTGTAACATTTAGTTACATGGAATAATGGGTTCATGTAATCCATATCAAATTGTTTAAGAATGTAACTGAAGAATTCGTTCGTAACCTGATGTAAGGAGACGACGGACAGATATGGCGTAGAGGCAATATCGGAAGTTGGCCTCTTGCAGTACGCCAACGCGCACGTGCAGAATAGGCTTACAAAGGCTGTAGTTGCAGTTGCAGCAAAATGTTTTACTATGAATGATAAGAATGCTATTGCTAGATGGAAATTTTTGGACATTCGCCATTTTGATGCAGATATTTGTCATGGCAAAACAGGACTGAACACGAAAGATTCTTTAATGGCAAATAACCTATGGGCGAGAAAAAGTCTGCAATAGCATTTGTTTATCTTTTAAGGATGACCCACAGTAATAATTCTCAAACAACACATATTTGTACATCGCAGCCGCACGAAGCCGGGGCGAGTCTCAAGTTTGTAATAAACTAATTCTTCAATTCCATCTTCAAAAACCTGAACCGCCCCTACGCTTCACTTTTAGATCATAGGTCATTTTATGTTTTAAAATTCTATTTACTTGATTTACCTACTGCCGAAGTTTGTAAGTCTAAATTAAATACACTCTGTATAAGCCAGTTGGTGTCATTTGTCCATTGGCTGCTGCCTACATGCGAGTTAATTCTCCTCCTGAAAGCACTGCACATGATAAGTGAACACCATTTTGAAGTGTTTATTCGTTTGCTCAGAGTTACCTAGGGCTTGTCAAACAAAATATGGCCGGAATGTATTAAGTGCTTAAATTACAAAGTGTCACCTAATGATGAGGCGGTTTTGGCAGTCCGTAATAATTAATGGTCGTCAGAATTTCGCGAATTCATTTGACAAACTAGGCTTCAAACACGTGTTACAATTATTAAAGTGACACGGAATTGGATAAGTCCTAATTAAGCATATATCGTGGAACTCGCGATTTAGTAACAAGCCTGCAAGAAGGAACGAATTCCTTGCATTATAATGAAGGATAAATCGGAGTAGGCTACTAACATGGGGTAGTAGCCATTAAACAAATAGCGTAGCCTAGGGTAGGTATCCAAAGGATTTTGCAGTCTAGCCCACAAATCATTGAACTATCTAAATTTTCTTGCCTTTGTTTAACACATTGAGGTCTGCACACATTTACTAGCACTTAAGACAAACTAGAAGTGAGTCACATATATCCATTGCTGCAAGAACACCGGTTCTGTTGGTGTCTATATTAGAATTCAACATCGTCCTTTTGGTCCATACCACACCGGACACTACCCTGTACCCTGTACCCTGTGCGTTCGTTATTGGCTGGTCATTAACCAATGGAGAGCCGAGCTAATATTGACCCACTCAAATGTAATTTACTGTATAAAAGGATTTACAATCAATCATGTCCCTTTCAGTGGCTATAAAAATAATTCTATCGTTATCAATATCATTGTTACTGCGCTGCAGTGTTCTTGTGAGGTCATGCTAAACACTAGTCAACCAAAGACTACACAACTATGCGAGTTTTGTTCTGAACAACAAAGGAATTTTCAAATTAGTTTTGCTCGAGCTACATTCGAGCATAGTCTAAAAAGTGTTAAAATGTCTGTGTGGGCAAACGGCTGGGTAGCGACGGTCTTCAGTCAGTGATCAGCGATCCCACGTTGAGGCGGGTCCACTTTGATGAAGACTTCTGTGTTAACGGGAGGGATTTGGTGTAGAAGGGTGAGGGGGGGGGGGAGTTCATCCAAGTTGTCCGCGGTCGATAACACACCCACCAGAGGAACTGTTACATAATATCCCTCTCTGGCCCTCCTCCCCTCGGTCCGGTCGTAGCAGCTCTTTAAGGGCTGCCCATTGTGTCTCTACGAGGGAGACTGGGAGGACGCTCTCACAGGCGGGTGTCCGCTTACACCCGGCCTGAGAGACAGACGCCACTCTGCGAAGCGTAAGGGGTCACACCATCGCAGACAGTCCACGGCAGGGCGTAACCAGGGGGGGGGGGGGCACCCCCAGAAATTACACACATTTTTTAAAACCCTACTATAAAAATGTCAATAATTATATGTATATATTTGTTATTACCCACATGACACACATTTTTTACACCCTATATTAAAATGGCAATAATTATATTTATTTATTTGTTATTACAACACATTTTGATTACATCTTATACATAAAGACTTCGTTTTCTGAATAAACGGGGAAAAAAGAGTGATGCAATTTACATATGACTATTATGTTGACCTATTGTAAATTTCTGTGTATATGTGAGCGAGTTCGCATAAATAGTTTATATCCTCCTTTCATTTTCTATCCTTCCACTGTGACTGGTGTATAATGTACTATTAGTGACAATAATAATACTTATCAGCCCGCCCCCCACTCCCCGAAAATAAAATCTCTGAATACGCCCCTGGTCCATGGGATTTGAGGAACTGCCCCTCGTCAACCACCCCCCCTTTTTTTTTAGCACCAATATACTTCTTTTATCAGCATTTATTTACGAAGCCGCCATTGGGTTCCTCTTTCCGGGATACGTGAATTTTGCCATGAATGGCTTTCTTTGAAAACATCAATTCCTCAGATGTTCCATTTCCATCCTGCGAAGTTGACTGATGTTAAACTAGCCGGTACGCAGTACACAATTCTTGTAAATTTTATTCTATAATTTTACTGTATAATTATTATCTGTTATTTTGTTACATAACAATAGTATTTTAGGCAACCACCATGGATACATGAGGTTAGGTTAGGATGGGTTAGATTGACTTAAATTAAATTAAGGGAAATTTGAACACGTATTGCTTTATGAGCGAATAGCACAAGGATGATAGATAAACGCTTTAAAATATATGTTGTTTCAACTTATTAACTACAAACTTGATTAAAATTTCATAATATATTCATATTTACATTATCAGGTACGTCTAATTCTCTTACCAGCCCCAACCTAAGAGCAATGAAGAAATATCTAATTCCTGATTACTGGGTTAACTTAATAAGAAATGTGCTTCGCAATCAGCAATCTAAGTGCGTTCCGGAAAATCTAAACGGCAATCCTCTAAATCATTTTCACCACCAAAAAGCTTTGAAAATAATGGCGAAGGAGGATTATGTATGTTGTAATCTTTGTATTTGGGATAGACCGAATTGCTAGTGTAATAAAAGAATAAATAAATTGCCAACAATTTTCGTTTAACACTACAAGTAAAATACTATCAACTGAGTATAATTGTGACGCTGGGGTAACTTAGGGCACTTAAAAAGAACTTTTTTTGGATATGTAACAGTTCTATGTGTAGGCTATTCATGGTAAAGTGAACACATGAAATCCCTCTCATTTGGAATAATAGTCAATAAATAAATTGTTTTTATAGTCGGAGACGTTAACTTCCGAGTGTGGTGGAATATACACGCTATGTTTATTACTAACATGACAATATTTAATAAAAAAAACGTAGTTAAACGATAAAATATGTCTGAAAAGAAAAAGTAGCTATGACCTCAAAAGAGCTCACTTTACCGTGTCCAGACTATAAAATAAAACATCATGGACAATACATTATTACTAGCAAACCGCTTTATTAAACTGCATAATTCTACTTCATGGCTCCCAAAAGTCCAAAATAAATCTCCTTTTAACTGTCCCAAGCTACCCCCAGTGTCCCAGATATTCCCAGTTGACGGTACTGTGTATTTATAACGCGCTGTTTTGTGAAACGTACAAAGCTGTTTGTTTATCTCCATGTTTATAATATAATTGAAATGCGCAGTTCACATGACTTTTAAAATTCAAGGTAAGTTTTACGAAGGGTAATTCTACTCAGGTTAGGAATACGATATTTCGTATGGGAGAGTTTGGCATAGGGAAATTTTCCATCTATAGGTGCGCAGTGTTCCTGATGGTAACTTTTAATTGCAATTTTAAGCCATGTAAATAATAAATAAAGATTTTGCACAGTTACGAAGTTATTTTATATTAATTTATAATTATTAGAATTGTCATGTTTTTTATGTAGAAAATAGATCAAATCTGGTACACATGTGACACTAGCGCCTACCTAGTGGTGAAAATTTTCCCATAGCCAGGATTTTAACAGTAATCTTCTCATTCTGTACTAGAATTAACCGTAGCTGCACACCTGCCACAGAACTGTACTATATGATTTGCTCTAATTTACTTCTAGTGCTACAAAAATCATCTTGGCAAATAATTTCCAGGGAATTGTTTCTAAACTACAGAATTCCCCCCCCCCCCCCACTTTACCGTAATGCGCTGCGGTAACAATGAGAGCATTTCTACACTCGCTCTCCGTGAGAACTGGTGACCAGTGATACTCAAGGATAACAATATTTGAGTTCAGGTGGTGCGGCGGTCTGGGAGTTTCAATTGTAAAATTGTCACCCGAGGACGTTCCTTCTGTGTCCTACTATTAATCTTGAAAATGAATACTGTTAGAAAGGACTCGTTTAAATGTGGAGGGGAGTTAATGCAGACTAAAGGCAATTCCGTACGTTCATATTTTACTTAGAAAGACCTACAGTTCTTGCCTAATTGTGTTTATTTGATGTAACATTCAAGTACGTCAAAAATCGCAGAGATTTTGCCTTTAAAGTTACCGAATATTCCGAATTCCTCAGATTTTTGTTTAAAATGTGTTATATATATTTCTTCGATTAAAATTTTTATGTACCAATCAGAAACAGAAATTGTTTCATGATATGACGGTACTTCATACACAGAAGATTAAAATCAAATGTCACACGCACACTTGTATTCTGTCGCACGAATCTTTGTCGTGAAGGGTTTGGGTTTTAGATCTTCATAAATGTTTATTTCAGTTCTTTTTTTATTTGTTCAGCTCAAACATTTCTTAAAATACTTTCAAGTTGATACTACGATGTTTATATAATACAATTTTTTGAACTGCAAATAAGATATTTCTTTATTCATTAAATTGAGTTAAATGAAATTAAATTCCATAAATATTCTATGTGGAATGGTCCTTAAATTTTTCATTTTACATATCAAATTTTGCGTCTTTTGGACATATTAAAAATTCTGTCTCTCGCAAATATTTTCTGTCGTAGTAAGTAGTATTCAATATCAGAGCACGAACGCAGCGCAATAAATCATATAAAAAGGAAGCAAATTAAAGCCAAAATCAAGTAACTTTCTCGTTTTCAAGCAGCTTCTAGAACCCAATATGAAGGTATTTTTTCGATTCTCAAAAACAAGCAAATTTAAGCCAAAATCAAGCAAACTTAAGCTAAAATAAAGCTAATTTACTTTTTAAAAATGCCCATGCTGGGTTTTGCCAGATAGTTACTTTGCAATTTTAAGCAAAAAATCTAGCAATTTAAAGCACACTAAAAGCCAAAATCAAGTAAATTTCTCGTTTTCAAGCAACTTTTTCGTGTTTTCTAGAAACGCCAATTTAGCAAGGCACTTGCCTTTCAAATTTAAGCCAAAATCAATTCAAACACAGCTAAGCCAAATCTGCAAGCAAAGTCAAGTAAATTTAATTCAAAATCAAGCAAAATTAAGCTAAAATCAACCAACCAAAAAAACGTACCACAAAAGTGACACGATAAATTTGATGGAAAGAATCAAGAAATTCAATGAAAAATCATACAATTTAAGAGAATCCTATATTATGCACAGATTTTCCATTTTTCATTTCTTTTAAATCTTTGTATGTTATAATAACTTGTTTCTGATTTATTAATTTCAAACTATTTTTATCAAATATATTTAGATAGCGATCTGGTAACGTAGATTTATATTTCTCATCTAGAATAAAATAATTTTTTTTTGCCAAACTTAGAAGCATAAATTTGAAATTCTGTAGCAGCATACCATTTATTAGTTTCCAGGTATTGTAGTTTTGTTAATTCATAATAATTGTTTAAATTCTTGAGAAGCGACTCCAGTTTTGTTTTACGTATAAAGAAAGGGATTCAATAAGATAAAGAAAAAACAAAAATGGTTATATAATATATAAAATACTATATAAAACGGAATTGTAACCAATAGTTGCATTTGTTCATATTCTTAAAATTTCAGCAACATTTTTTTATTCCTCTTAATAAATTTCTTTTTATAAATAAAAATCCAATCGCTCCTGTCTTACAAAATGGTAAATAATAAAATATGTAAGCATTGTAAAAAGTGCGGTGAAGTATTAAACATAGAAAGTTTTTCATCACATAAAGACACAAAAGATAAGCATATTAATATCTGTAAAAAATGTTGCACTGAATATGGCAGAAATTATTATGAGTAACATAAAGAGAATATAATCTACATCTCAAAAGGCTTAAAAATACTAAATCACACAATACACTAGTAGAAATGATAAATGAAATTAAACATTACAATTATTCAACAAATACATGCACAGTACGCAATGAGAATAAATGTACAAAATTATTTTCTCCTCATAAAACTACTAAGAAAAAATGTACAACAATATGTTAAAAAATGTTTTAATGAGGAATATTATCATATCAAGAAGTTAAATAGTCAAAGACGATTTCACTATTATCATAACAAGAAATTAAGTAATTAAAAGCAATTTCATTACTATCAACAATTTAGACTTTTTTTTTTTTTTTTTTTTCGATTTTATTCCTTTATATTTTTTCTTTTTATATTTTTCATTTACTTTATAAAATTGTATTCCTATTAAATACCAATCTAAATTGTCATTGTCCACTTCAAAACTTGAAATGAGTGAAAAGAGAGGGCGGGAGTTGAGAATTATAGTTATAGAATTAAATATTAAATATTGGTACAATCTGAGAAAAGCTTATTTAATTACAGCTCTTACACCAAGAATTTTAAACCAACAAACAAAAAGCAACTTTGCAAATTTACCTTTTTCAAATGTCAAAGTAATATATAAAAATTAAAAAATATATTAAAAGAAATACTTTTTCCTAATAATGTATTTGTAAGCTGAAGAAATAAAAGTAACCGTTTAACAAAATGGAATTTTAAATATTTACCATTATCAGATGCCAATATTAAAGAACTATATAAAGAAAATAAAAATAATTTAAAGGAAATATTTCCCTTGTCTATTACTGTATATGTAAACAAAATAAATAGAATAAGCAATAAAACTCATAGAGTTAATACAGCTTTTCAATGCAGGTTGTCAATATATATGGTTGAAAACACTTTTAACTTAGTAAAGCCTAATCATTTTTTGACTTTATTAAAAAATAATGTTTTTGAGAGAATTATTTATCATCTCAGGAAATTTAGAGGAGTAAAAGTTCATATTTATTTAGATGCCATTTTTCGAAGGAAAAAATAGGAGAATTAGGTGATTTTGACATTCCATCATGTACACATGAAATATTGAACAGAGGGGAAATTAATGAGTATTACAAATACATAAAAAAAAGCAACACCTATAGGAATAACTAAAATTGAAAAAAAAAAAAAAAAAAAAATGGTTGACATTGGAAATATTATAGAATAAATGGATTTCAGTTATCTATAAATAGGTATAGGCCTACTACATTAAATGGATAATCATAAATTGATCTACCAGAAAAGATTAAATTTGAAACAAGCATGCATTAATGTAAAAAAATGGAGATCAATTTTTTTTTTATTTGGGCATTTAAGTCTGCATTACTTTCAGCAAATAAAGATCCACAAATACTAAATAGATATAAAAAATGTGGGACTTAATATTAATAAAGTTATTATATATATACAAATAAATACCATTGATTTAAAGTTGAATTATATATATGCCATATATATCATCAAGTTTAATAGGATATATATATCCTATTAAAATTGATGATATACCAAAAATAGAAAATTAAATTTGTGTCTCTTTAAATGTATGCTCTTTTGATGACAAGTTCAATGTTTATCCACTAAAAGTTACAAAACACAAAAAGGATAAGCATATAAATTTACTGTATTTAAAAAATGATACAAACTCGCATTATTGTTGGGTACAATATTTAACGAGTTTGCTTTCAGCACAAAAAAAATCATAAAAATAAAACTTATGTATGCGATATGTGTCTTCAATTTTTTACTTCTCAAGCAAGAAAGATTAAATAAAGGTGAAGACGATTGCTCTAAAAAAAAAAATCAGTAATAATCGATGTTATTTCGAAAGGCGAAAAAATAACATTAAAAACTACAAAAATACGAAGAAAGTTCCTTTAAAAATAGTAACAGATTTTGAATCAATACTAAAGAAAATATCAAACATTAAGCCAGATCAAAAGGAAATAAATAAATTTTAATTAATCAAAACATATTCAATTTCAACAGAGGCTGATATTTATAATGTCATTTATAATGAAATACTTACAGAAGATACAAACTTACTAATGAACAAATAAATAACATTGATTTAAAGTTGAATGATGAATCATATACTTCGAAATATCAGTTACATGATGCTTCTGGTTTTTGTTATTATGTTGTATGTAGTTTTGGAGAATATAAGGAAACTGTTACATATTGAGGTCTAAATGCACATAGTGTTTGTGCAATCAATAAAAAAGGAATTAGACGAGATCCGGTAAAAAAACACTATAAACCTGGATTAATGAAACCGTACATTCCACTAACAAAAGAAGAAAAAATGTTTTATAATATATATTTAAAAAATGTGCTGAACGCAAGTGTGAATATACGAAGGACTTGCTCCACCCAAAACTGACACCACTATAGACAAACTTCACCCAAGACTAGCTCATGCCGAGACCAGTTCTTGCAAAACTGATTAGAACAACGGACAAGACCAACCACCAAGACCAACCCACCATACAACCCACCTATACGAACAATGACGACCAATATCGAGAAAGTCACCTAATGCAAACCTCGTTGCTTACATCTTTGCACAAAAGTTTCGCAAATCTTCGCAAATTCTTCGAAAATAATAGCAAAATAGCTTACTTTCAGCTAACCATACCAAAGGACCATGCCAGCCGACCAGACCAACTGCCCGACCAGACCGACAAGCCATACAGACTGATCATACACAGCAACCATACCAGCTGACCATATGGACCAACAATACTGGCTGGCTATAAGAAACAAACACATGAATTATCCATACTGAACACCCATTTCACCCAACCAGGCCAACAGCCCTACAAGGCCGACTGGAGATACAATGTGCAAGACTGAATTTACCAACCAATCATACCATTCAAACATACAATCGGGCCATGAGAACGAATCATACTAACTTACCATACCAGCCAGCCATATGATCCTAACATGCCACCTAGATATACGAACCATCCATACAGACCAACCATACGAACCATCCATACCAGCCAACCATTTGAAACAGCCATACCGAACAACCATATGAACTGCTGATATTAGCTGACCATGTGAACCAAACATACCAAGCAACATGGCTAATTAACCCAAAAAGCCAATAATACCAGCTTGGAATACTAACTGGCAAGGCCAGTCCACCACACCACCAAACCATACGAAATGCCCATACGAACCATTTCAGGCGACCAGTCTAACGACCAAAAAGATTAACCAACAATAAGAACTGCTAATAACTACCAGCCAACCTGTCACACAAACTGAAAATAACTAGCAGACCATAACTAATGTCCTTACTGAAGAACCATACCAGCTGACCAGGCCAACCAACTAATTTTATTGACCATCCATAGTAGCTGACGATTGACTGCTCCCAAGAATGGCTCTTGCAGAAATCAATTCCTATTAAAATGACTAGAAAAATGTAAAAGACTATTCATCTGTACCAGCAGACGATGATGACCAATCTCAAAAAATTCGCTTAGTAAGAATCTCGCAGTTAATCTCTTCGGGCAAAATCTTCGGAAAATATTCGTAAATCTTTGCCAAACTTTGCAAAAACATCGCAGATTGTCACAAAAACTTTTCAAAATTTCTTACCCACAGCTGACCGAACCAAAGAGCTATACCAGCCGCCCATAACACGACCGACCAGACCACCCAACCATAGAGACACCAGTACTAGCCAGCCATACCGTATCTGCTAGCAAAGCCAACCAACCACTTTACCATCCAACCAACTTTACCAGCGATACTGACCAATGACAGACTGCACCCAAGACTCACTCCTCCCAAGACTGACTCCTACCAAGAATGACTCCTACCAAGAATGATTCCTCCCTAGAATGACTACTCTCAAAAATTACTACTCTCAATGACTCCACCAAAGACTGGCTTGATTGAAGACTTTATTCTACTCAGACTGTTTCTTGCTAAACTGACTAGAACACTTGTAAAATCTTCGCATACCTTTGCAAAACTTTGCAAATCTTCAAATAAACTTCGCAAATCATTTCAACCACAACTGACAAAACAAAAGTGCCATAGCAGCCAACCATACGAGCCAACCAAATTGACCAACGACTAACTCTGCCCAAGACTAACTCCACCCAAGAATTACATCAAGCAAGACTAACTCCGCCCAAGACTGATTCTGGCCAAGACTTTCTTCACCCAAGACTGGCTTTACCCAAGACTGTCTCCCCTGGGACTGGCTCCACCCGAGACTGACTCCACCCGAGACTGACTCCACCCGAGACTGACTCCACCCGAAAATGACACCACTCAAGACAAACTGCTGCTGAGACCAACTGCTGCCAAACTGTCTAGAATGTTGGACGATACCAACGATAATACCAACCGACCTTACTAATTATCCATGACAAGTGACGATGATGTATAATCTCCAAACAAGTTTGTAATAACTATTCTCATTCTTAACCTCTTTATACAAAACTTCGCAAAAAAAATCGCAAAAAATCTGTAATGTGTAATGGAAATTATAAAAAGTTCTGTGAGCTATGTCGCGAACCAATATGTGAGCTATGTAACATATGTCAAAGTGTGTTGCGAACAATTATGTGAACCATGATGAGAGCTTCGAAATATTCTCTAAAGTATGTCGCGAGCCATGTCACGAAGCAATATGAGACGATGAAGGTGAAGATGAAAGCTTTGTCTCCATCCTCGCCCATCAGGAAGGGTGGAGGGGGTGATGGATGGTTAGGGGAAGGGGTATATAATGGGCGTGCAGGATGGTGATTAGAGGCCATAACAGCTGATACACCTGATACATTGGACCTGGCTCAGAGCCTCGAGTCTGCTTTCACTGCTCTGTGGTCTAGGTGGGATCATTCTGCGAAGAGCTTAGAATCTGCTTTTTTTCTCTGAGGACGTCTTTACTTTTGCATCGAGGAGCCTCCGATCCGCTTTGCTAATTTAAGAACTAGATCAAGAAATTTTTGGGCAAACCCATTAATTAAATGTATTTTTTGAGGTGAAACAGGCTATTTTGTCGATAACACGGTCGCCCCAGGCCGCCAGCCGAGACATCTACCTGTGACGTCAACTGAGTTGACATGCGAATCCTAAATCCTATTCCTGACATCCTAGTCGCAATTCCCCTATTTTATACTAATTTGTTCGAACGATCTAGACTTTTAAAATAGCGACACTCATCTAATGGGTTGTAGGTAGGTAGGTTGGTGGCTTGTGACTTCGGCTTCGAGACCCTTGACCCTGTGTTCCCGGATCGATTATGTACATCTTATATCAACGCCTTAGGTCAAAATAGGCTCAGGTACATCTCTACTTAGTTCAGACTGGCAACACGTATTTTTTTCGGACGTGTCCCACTTTATCGTGGATTACAATGATAGCCAAAGACAATTCGACGATATCAAGGTGAACGCCATCTTCCAGAAAGCATTGTCCAGCATCATACTGTATGAACGATGGGCATGATGATTCAGAGAACAATTGGGTATCATATACTATCTCTGCTGCTACGAATTGTGAACACTCTCAATAGCAACAGTTACTTCAGGGAAGTTGCAGAGGTTTAAGTCGTACCCTTCGCTCAACACTCTCCTGGAGCCATATTTCAACAAGAAAATGCCCGACTACATGTTGCCAGAAAAGTCAAAATCGTCTTCGAAGAAAGGCAGACGCTGCTTCTTCCCTGATCTTCACATTCATCCAATATGTCGCATATTAAATATATCTGGGATATGGTTACTGGGCAACTAGCCAGCCATTTTCATCCAGCAGCCAATACTGATGATCTATGGACTCGGGTAGAAACAGCCTGAAAAGAAATTCCCCAGGACTACACCCAAAGCTTGTTCGATTCGACGCCACGGCGTTTAGCAGCTCTTTTAGTAGCTCATGCAGGCTTTAACACATACTTATTTTTTTTGCAAATAATACTGTTGCCTTGCTATGAAACTGCTATAGTTTATTGTAATATTAGTAATATGTGTAAATTATTTTATTCGAGTCTAATGGTTACCTCGTGATGTATTTTTTCACAAATGTGAGTATTTATATGAACTGCGTACTGCAAGTATATCAAAATATAAATGGTTGAATTTGCACAATGTAAAATACCAGTTTGTGCCATATTTTAAATATTTTACGTTTGGTTACCTCTTGGTAAAATTCCAATTGAAATATTTTATTTCCATGATATTTACCTCACACAAAAAATAAGGTGATACCTAACAAATATACATCAACATAGCGACCGCGAAGACATAGGTTGTATAAATAGATCTCCAAAATAAATCTAGATAATTAGAGTTTAATTCTAATGATTATTCTATGCTAATTTTAGCAACACCGTAAACGTAGATGAAAGTCTGCCTTTTGACGAACTATTGTTCTTGAAATCACTCGAAATAAAGAAAAAGTTTGCGTCATAAATTTAACAAATGGGCCCAAGAAAATGTGCTGGTACCTATATATTAAATAAATTTACATTTATTTCAAATGCAAAAAATATGTTAACTTTTACCTTTAAAAGTAATTTTTCACTAAGTAATTTACTTTTATTTCATGTTGTTTATATTATTTAAAGTATTTTAGATAAAAAATCGAAAGGTCTATGAAGAAATGTATATTACACTTGCGTTCTCAATCACATTTTTGGCATGATTTTCATTTAACATAACAGTATAATTTTTCTAGATTATTTACGGCATGACTAGTTACACATATGTCCCAATGTGAGAACATCAGCACGTTTTCAAATAATACTTAAGCTTGCGCAGCTTGCGTCTGCGAGGCATCTAATTTTATAGTGTGCCTCTAAAAACAATGTGCGAATAGCGACTCTCCTGCTTTGAGTGCTTTGGTTACCTTTCCCCTCCTTTTTCCTTCCATTATCTATGTAATCCCTACCATCCACGCATGCGCGATAGTGATATATTCTGATTGGTTGTGAAGCAATTCGGAGTGGATGGCATTTGCATCAGTGCTGGGCTCGCCCACTTCTACGCTGCTCTTCTGCTTGGAAACACTCTTCAGCTGTGGTGCTGCTTGAGGACCCCACGGGACTCTGTAGAGGAAGTCAGCATGTCAGCTGACAGTGAAAATTGTTCTGAACCGCTGACTTAAGGTGGCTTGGCTTCGGCGAAATAACTGAACTTGGAATGTTTTGAAGTCAGTTCGTGTAGGCGCCTTGAGTAACATTCTAAACTCTTGTTCCGGTAGTTGGAGATTTTGAATTAAATTCAGTTTGGTGTAACTTGTTCGCTGTGGAGCCCTATTATGTTTCGGGGTTTTGCATTTTGATTGAATTCTTGTTATAGGCTGTTCACGATAAAGTGAGCACTTTTTAAAGCCCGTATAAATTTTTCCTTTAATCAAATTTCCATCTTCCTGCTGCTTTTTATTATAAACATTGCAATGTGACCAATAAACACAGTGTATACATTTCACAACCATCAAAACTTAATGCCTGAGGCTGCAATATTATATATTTACTAGCGGTTAATGCCATTTGCGAGGGTCTTAAAAAGTTCTCACTTTATCGTGAACAGCCTCTACAGTATGGTGAACGCAGTAGCCTGAAAAATGTATGGCAAGTTAAAAGGGCCCGCATATGCTCGCGTTCTTTTGTAGAGTTTTCTGCTTGTAACCCACCTTATATTCTGCCATTTGAGTTAATCGTGTTGTGGTGCTAATTTTTAGTTAATCAGTATTGACTCAGGTTTTGAGAACATTCTTAGATCTTTGTGAAGCCGTTAATTTTAGCATTGTCGGGCTTTGGATAGATTCGTTAAGATGTCCCGACCCATGTAGGCGTTTTAATCAGTTCAAAATAATATATTTCATATTTTATTCAAGTTCTCCATTTTCTCAGCCTAATTGTATTTTTATGAAGATATGTAACCATTTTAATAAAGAGGCTGGTTTGATTTGTCACTGTTAGAAGCAAACCAAAATATTAGAGAAAGGATTGTAAAGTTAAATTTTTTTTTTATTCCGTCTTTAATCGTCCTACGGGATTTTAATTTACAAATGTTTTCATGAATATTGCGATTCTCCAGAGTTCCTTGAAATTGAATACAGTTTAGAAATTAAATTTTTGTATGTCCAATCAATCTTGCGGTGATAAACACGCTACTAACTCAACAGCATTTACAACTTTATATCTTGTGTTTTATTTTGCTAATATGCAGCAGATCAGCCCAAGAAATAATGAAATGTAGTAGTTAATAACGTGAGTTTACGCCTATGGGATAAAAATATCCTTTAATTGGAGTGTCTTACCCAACACCAACAATTTGCTTTTGAATTTAATATGTAATGGTTGAATGTATTATTTATTCTTTGATATGCTCGTTCTGTGACAGGCATATAGTCGATTTTATCTTCTTTCTTGACATCGTAATTAGTTTCTTTCTTTTCTTTGTAACTTTTTTCCTTATGCCGGGCCTGCGGTGGCTGAGTGGTTAGCCTGCTCGCCTCCCAACAAGGCGAACCGGGTTCAATCCCCGGCCGGCTCACCGGACTTTCGCAAGTGGGAATCGTGCCGGACGAGCCGTAGGTCAGCGGGTTTTCTGGGGGATATCTCGCTTCCCCGCCCCTTCATTCCGGCTCTGCTCCATACTCACCTCAATCACCCTCATCGGCTCTCAAGACCTCGCTGTTAAGAGGCGCCCAGATCTCTTCACTCACTCACTCACTCACTTTATTTCTGCTTGTTGCTTACGCTATCTTCCGATACTGATATTTGTTACTTAGTCTTTATCACAATAATAATATTTCCTTATTCTTTATAACCTCATCGTCTTCCCCTTTTAATCTCATCCAGTTATCCTCATTCCTAGTTTACTCCGTCCGCTTGATTTCCTCATTTATTCCCCACGCCCACCATTTTCAAAGCTTCCCAAGTATTTCCCTTTATTATTTCTGCCTGGCCACTTTTCAGATCTATGACACTACACTCCCGACGAATCTGACACACATCTTCCTTAGTTCAGTTGGGCAGTCAGGGATCCTTTCGTAGTTTCGAAATCTTCCTTTTCGAAATATCTTTTCCTCTTTCTTCATACGCATTGCTTCCCTCTTAATTCATTGAGCTTCTCCAAATACATAAACTTCATTACTTGTTCCAACGATTTTAGATGCAGTGATGGTTTCAGCGCTCGCCAACTCGTAAGATGTCTGCCGTAGACAGTGCGTGTAAATATTCTCTACAGAATTATGAAGTAAATATCCACGCCTGCACCTTTCATATAAAAGGATAACAAACATATTGCCAATACGTGTTTAAACTTTAGGCACTCACTTTACACGTTTTTGGGTAGGTCTAAGTCAAAGGACAGTAAAAATAGTTGAGAAAAAAGAGTTTTCTTGCCTTCAGAGAATGTTGACTTATCTATACGATGCAAGGTGTTTACAAAACTGTTTAGTAGATAAGTATTATTTAATTTTACAAATAAATATAAATATTTTCTTCTTTCAAATATGCATAGCTCGTATTTAACACCCTGGAATATTAGCTACTATTAAACTTTGATTTATTTTTCTAGTTATTTAAGTGACGACGATATAGGTTAACTCCAGTTTCTTTTAATATTTTCTGAATGTTCCTTCTCAATTATCCTCGTGACTTACAAAAATTTGGACACTTACACATCACAGTTTTTGTGGAATAATGGTAATGTGCTTTTTCATCGGACGCAATTTTTTTCGGCTTAGAACAGTGTCTTCAAACACACGCCGGTTTAATTAACCCGACAGGTTCGGGGAGGGGAGTTGAGTTATGTTATTTTCCTCTTAGGTGGCTGTCAGCTGTGCTGCAGAGGGTTGCGCAGCGGCGAAGAGCAGCGGGCGGGATAGGAGGGGAAGGGGGTACGGACTGATGTACAGGTAAATTGGAGTCGGGAGGGTGAAGTAAGGGCGTGTTTGTGATTTATGTGAGTTTTTTCTCCTCTCCTCTCCGCTCCACCCCTGGCAGACTCCTGGGAGAGCCGAAGCGCGCGGCATAAATAACTTGGGGGTGGTAGCGGCGACAGGTGTTGAAGGGGGTGGCGGCCAACCCCGCACGGCGTGACAGGCGTCCAGGGGATCCTGGGGCGCTAATGTCGCCGCGACGCCTCTAATGCCGCTCCCGACACCTGCCTGATGAATGGCCGGCCCAATGCGCCCTCGCCTGCAACGCGATCGCCGCGTTCGATGGCAAAATGCAAAATACATATATTAGTGTATACTAACTATCGAAGACACACGAATATATCATTTGAAGCGTTGCAAAAGAAACACCTTGAGTTCGGAACTGCACGAGTACTGACTGCTCACGGAAAATGAGCACTTTTGAAATCCCTGCTTAAGATCTATTTGTATACACGTTGTGAGTTCTTCCGCCTTATGTAAAATTAACATTGGCATTTGCCTCAGCACTTTATTCATGTGTCAGTGAAGTGAATGTGAAATTATTAGGAATGTAAATACTGTCCAAATGTCCTCAATTTTACACTTCGATGCATAAAAAAAAAAAAAAAAAAAAAAACAGAAAATCAGAGAAATAATTTAAGTTATCATAAATGGTTACCTAACACTTTTTATTCGACTTTAATATACGTAACTACTTTCGCCTTCATCGTTACCAACTTTGCTGGGCACATGTCATTCATCGCGTCCGTCAAAATTTATGCGGGTAGAGGCATTGACTTTTTTTCCTAAGGTTGGTTTCAAAAGTGCTCACCTTATTGTGAACAGCCTTTACCAACTTTACTGCGCTCATGTCGCAAAGTGTGTCCGTTAAAATAAATATGTGTAGGTAGGGGCCGTGAACAGCCTATAAAAGTATATAACGCTCTGTCATGCGTCAAGACCAATAGAACTGTGGCTGTGTTTAATGTTATTGCCAGCAGCTTCATATGAGACTGAAGAATGAATTGAGGTGACTATAGGCCAGTGGAGGAAACGGGAGATCCCCGAGAAAACCTGACGACCAGCGGCAACGTCCAGCACTATTCCCAAGTGCGAAAATCCAGGAGCGACCACGCCTGGAATCGAACCCGTTTACCCTGGGTTGGACGCGAGTAGTCTAACCACTACGCCACTGTGGCCCCAGTGACAGCGTGTATCTCAGTAACGAATAATGTCTCCCACTGCGTAAACAGCTGCCATTTATTGAACGTTGCTTTATTCAGTGTACAGTGCACAGTATTAAACCCTTTCCTGCGAAGAATTCTGTGTGTAAACCATCACGCCTAAAAGTGTAGAGGCGCCCGCCGACGCTGCAAAAATAAAACTATTCTGGGATGTTCATAAATCGACATCTATTCCTTTCCTTTTTACTTCTAACAAGTGCGAATTATTTCCAAATATACAATACAAAAAATGGGGTGTGGCTGTGTTGGAGACACGGCCGTTTGTTTTGCATGAATACGTCTACGTTGACGCGCTCGGACGCATTGGTGTTTTTTTTACTGTCCCGGCACCGCTTCCCTCGATCATATGGGGTTTTATGGATATCACTGGACAGCTTTTGAAATGCTTTTTCCAACCGTATACGATTTATGTATTTCTACTTGGCTTTTGACGAGTATAGGCCGGCATTGTGTTAAGTTTTCTTAATTTTTTTACATTTAACTCATAAAATCTCACCATAACCACACCACATAAATGTTTTCTACACGCAATCGATTGATCTTGATGAGAGCTGTCGATTGAAACTCAAACGAGCGTCATAGCATCTCCTACACAAAAAAGTTATACTACGCGGAAATTATGAGACGTGGTGAAACGAACTCAAAATTGCCCCCCCCCCCTCCCGGGCCCCCCCGATCCTTCGCAGTCTTCACTCAAGGTAACACATTCTCTAATCCTTTGGCAATCGAGTGGTGTAATTCCATTTTGCATGTAGACGATAGATTCGGAGTTGCAATGTCAAACTGTATCCCTATTTTGTTATCATGGAATTTTCTGGATTGCCTCCCACTATGGTTGCAAATTTAAAGACGCATTCACGTCAAAAAGCCAATTTGAAATTCCTTTGGACTTTGTCCCCCGTCTGCCGTTTCAACCAAGACAGACTGTTGGATAAATACGCATGACAGTGTTAGAATGCGTCGGAACTGATGCAATACTTTAAGACAGAAAACGCCGGGTAGGACGGGCGCTCGTCCAAACGGTCACATTTCACGTGAGGCTTCTCCAAATTAGAGAGAACTCCACCAATCAACCCACAATGGTTCAGTACGGAATAGGGTACGGCTCGACATCCACACGGCCAGTTTTACATGATTCAATTTCCTCATGTGATAAGACGGGCAGTTATGATAGACCGCGCCATTTTCTCTTTGCACCATCATCTTAACATACTTAATGCTAAAACTTTAATCCTATTGCAAAAATGTTTCTTTCTTTGCATGGCGTAACAAGAAACTGGAAAATGTCATCTGTAAACGTATTATAAATCCAAAATGTGGTTCATGTGGATACAAGGTAACAACACACGTTAACCGAATGCTGCAAAAAATTAATAATATTAAACGAGATATGAGATTTTTCTCAGAACACTTATAATTTAAATTGTCTTCTAGCATTATTAAAATATTAATAATTTTAAACCAGATTTTGAGATTTTCTAAGTATACATATCAATATTATTTCAAATACACATTTGAATACTGCTACATTTTTTTTTTAAACAAACGACATCAATACTTAAACGAACACACTTCAACTACGAAACATTGTAAACGACACAACATTACTATTTTCAGTACATTGCAAAACATTATATTGAAGTTTCTCGCCTCAGTTACAACAGTGGATTTCCAAACTGTCGTGTCTGATTAAGTGTTAATTGAATACGTGCCCAACTTGTACGACAGATAGCTAAATTGAACTTGGCTACAGACTTCCCACCAATAAAGTTGTTTCGCCGCTTGACGTCACAAGAATGCATACTCGCACAATGCAACTGCTGAACGCGTATAATAGTGGCTAGACTGAAGATGCCAATAGTGCTAAACGAGGAAACTACATACAATCCTAGTTTAGTCTATTCGCAGTTTCTTCATACTTTATTCGAATCAAACATTTGAAAAATCACCCGATGTATGACGTGTTAGATTGTTCCCTAAAAATGCCATGTATCTCACACGTTTTATACTTGTGTTATCATAAACGTACATAATCTTAGGATAAATTGAACATTACATACATACAATTTTAAATCTCATTTACAATATAAATAACAGCAGAGACAAAATAGGTGTGTTGGTAATGCCTTGAAAGAAATAATTCTTAAAGGCTGTTCACGGTAAAATGAGCACTTTTGAAAGCCCTGCTTAAGATCTACCTGTATGCAAGTTGTGTAATCTTCAGCATTATGTAAAATTAACATTTGCATGAGCCTCGTCACTTTATTCATGCACCGGTAAATTGGAAATGTGACATTATTAGAAAATATGTTTTACATATATGTTTATTTTCACACTTCGATGTATTAAAAAAAAAAAAAAAAAAGAAAGCGAAGTAAATATTTTGTTAGCACAAATGGTTACCGAACTTGTTTTAATCAACTTTACGATATGGAACTAATGTACCTCCATCGTTACCAACTTTACTGGAAGCATGTCACTCAGTGCGCCTGTTAAAATATTTGCAGGTAGGACCAGTGACTTTTTTCTAAGGCTGATTATAAAGTGCTCACTTCATTGTGAATAGCCTTTATGAAAAATATTATTACACTGATTGGGTACGAATGTGGTGTATTGTCCTTTTGGTGCGATTTTATATACTAGGTTAAGCTTTGTTTGCATAAGAAATATCCTGGACGTGGAATTAAAGCAAAACTTCAGGAAAATTGGAAGTAACCGTGAATAGACAATAGTCTCGAAAACACTATTAAGAATACTTGAAATACATGTTATACATCGGATGAACATACTTCAGTGAAATAAGTTTCATTTTATGAGCGGTCTGAACAATGTTGATACTGCTTCTTTTCCCTCCGGCAAACACGAGTGTAAATTTAAAGCAAACTCTTTACTTGCGTAGCTCTGATGTTAACAATGTTTTATTTCATTTCACTATCTAATATTTCTGAAATTTTGGGATTGAGGTCATAACCTACTAAAAGTATAATAAATCACCTGTTCAAATGTCATTAGAACACATTTGAAACAATTACGGGTCGATCCTAAAAACAAATACCTCGCGGCTTCAGGATTTCCACAAATATATTATTGAAACTATGGTCAAGACATACTGTCTAAATTAATTTCTAGGAACGGTATGCGTGTTTGAAATGAAGGTTTATTTAAAATACAACTGAAAATGTTTATCACAGAAAATTGAGAGGCTGAATGTGTCGGTGGAGAAAGATCTGCGACCCATTACATGATTACCATAGAATTATTTCGTAGAAGTGATTGCGAAAACAACATTCTTTTTTCCTTAAATTTCGTTACGCAGAAGCATAATTGGGTTTGCAATAGCGTGTTCCTGATACTTCAAAATTATTGAAAATGTTTTCTAAACCTCGCCAATTTATACTAATTCATGTATACATTTATTCATGAAAGTGTGGAATGACTGTAGGTGAGTAAACACGAATTTTGCTTTAGGCTTCATAGGAGCTAATATCACCTTTTATTTCTGATAAGTCCACAGCAACGTCTGGTGGAGTCACTTGTCTTATGTTCACACGTTTCAGTATGGCATGTTTTCCTGTTTAGCAGCCTGAGAAGAACGTTTCATTCTTGGCTAAGGAACGGTGTTTTCACTGAGCGAGATTATCTGAAATATTCGCTCGTGACTAGTTTGTATGCGGTGATTCTTTTTGTAGATTGTAATATTTATAATGCATCAAACTGTTTCTGTCAAGAGGAATGGCGGACAAACGTCTTATATTTCGACTTGTCGCAGCTAGTTTTTCAGAGTGCGTCCTACTTGGCACTGTAAGATTTATTAATAATAATCTCCTATACGCTTATACACTGTCAGACATTCAAGCCTTTATTATTCTCCCACTTCTGACGGGAGATAATAAATAAGATATTCTTTATTATCTTCCATCAATTGTCAGAATAATAAAGGCAGTGAATATTTCACAAAGTAAAATTGTGTGTGGGACTTGTTTGGATCTTAACGTGTCAATAATTTTGATACACACATTGAAAAACAAGTTGCGACAACTTGGCGAACATAAGTTGATGGTGTTCTATTCCTCTTAAAAAACACCAATTGAACACCTTAACATATTATTCTGGGCGAAGGCCTACTCGTTTAAGCACGTGTTGCAGACTAAATAAAATTACAGCCGGTGCTGCGCAAGTTAGGAAGATAGGATCAACAGAGACAGTGTCTTTCCGTGAGTAATGCTGCTGTTGTCATATTTATTAACAAATCGTGACATTTTAATTTATTTATAAATAATTTTTAAAAGTTTATTTAATTTTATTATTTTATACATTATTAGCGAAACATAAATTAATAAAAATAAATAAAACTCCAGGGGGGGAGTAAACACAGACTGAGGCAACACTCACCGAGTGATGGGCTTTATTAGTAGGGGCGTGCCGGTTTCACCCCACTTATAATTAATTGGATTAACCCTTTGATATAAAGTTGATATCAAAAGAGTAAATCATTAATCCGATTATTTTATTTTATTTTTGAATTCTCATCGAATAAATTTGTACGTTAATTTGATTGATTGATCCAATTAATTGAATTGAATTAATCATTCAAAAATTGTTGTGTGATAAGTGTATAGTTGTACTTTATTATTTTATTTCTTTCTTTGTGGGTTGGGGAGCAGCTCCGGTAGAAGTTGTCAGCACGACTGGCACTCGGATGAGGTGTGGCGTGTTGGGGACATGGTATATATGTGGTGAGTTTTGTGCAATAGTGATATAAGTATTTTTTTGAGGGTATATTGCTCATAGATGGTAGATAGACGATTTTTTGTTAATTAAACAGAAAAAAAAACATCTGATTAAGAGATGAGGGGAATAATTCCAGCGATTTATACCTATGAATAAATTAAACACACGTCGAATCGAAAATTTCAAATGAACACAACTATGTGAATAACATCTGGCATCGACAAGTGCTAAACGACCACAATTACACGAGTCTCCACATGTCTTAAAATGAATTAATTAACGATCTACAATGAATAAAAAAATGTCCCTATAAATTATATGGTTAACGAACACAAGTACATGAAAATGATTAAACACATAATGAAATCGCACAGGAAGCTCCCCCAAAACACAGCCTTCTGCCTCGGAGGCTGGTGAATGAATGACGTGCACCCACTTATAAGCTGTTATATATACGTTGGGCAGGGCCAGGGTCTGGCAGGCAACTGAGTTGAAATTACTGCAAAATCTCTGAACACGACTGACTAAACAATTTACACACTACTCATACACATCCTCAATTATGTCTAGAAAAAAAATGTTATCCCTACCAAGTTAGTATTAATGCTGTGCAATTTAAGCAGCAAAACACGCAGACAACGATTTAGCACATCCAGATAACACAGAAAAATAAAGATTTCCAAACCTCACATTTTGAATTTTAAACAGGCACAATAGCCTACGTCTCCCTCTCATTTGTACCCATACTTTAAGTATTTTTAAAACACATCTGTTTGATGTGGAGACTGATGAATGAATGACATATGCTGGCTTATAAGCAGTTATATATACATATATATGTATATATATATATATATATATATATATAAATTTATGGGAAAAACTCTGTATTAAAATAATGGACATACTACAAATTGTTTCCATTAAGTCTGTGGAATTCACGACACTAGTTACCTAAACCACTGTTAAAAATCATTCCAAGTTTTGTGGACTGAGCACAGAAACGTAGTTTATGAGAAAATTATTTTATTTATGATAATTTAATTTTTTTAAATATTAAAACGAGAATTGCGGCTATCACTCTCCGAAGCCTGCTAACCACTATGCCCAGTGAAGTTGGGAGAGTTGATGTATACATGTATCCTGGACAAGTGTTGATGTGAAACTAACATGGGGGTGGACTGCGAGGAATGTTCACGTCGCTCCTCACTGCACCCCCTCCCCCAACCCCTTGTCCAGAAGATGACTTTGGGCGAAAATACAGTTTCTATCCAAGGTCATGGGACCCCAGAGTGTTATCTTTGGTGATCTGTCCCCATCCTCTCCAATGCAGAGTTAGTTTTCTGAGGGCTACCCTTTCGAAGGCCATGCACCTTGTCATCGATCCAACACTGCATAAACCTGTTTAGCAGCTACCAAACCCTCCCCCTCCAATGAAAAGCACATTTTTCTGCTGGCTGGAGAACTCCCTGGTCCAAGCACCCCGCCTTCGCTGTCGATTCAAAGCCATGCAACCCCCATCCCCTTACACCAACTAAGAACTTGTTTCCAGAGAAATTGCCGGTCCACACAGCCCCTGCCCCCCTTCCTTCTACCCCGAGCACTGTCTCGGCGAGGAACGGAGGTTTGCTTCAAGGCCAAAGCGAGTGTTTTGTGCAAAACATTTAGGAAGCCTCCATCCCTTGGGTCAGCAGCGGATTTTGAACTGACCTGGGCTAGCTGCCTGCCCTTCTCTGCTCTTCCTTGCCAACTGTTATTTTCACCCGAACACTGAAGCTCCGTCCTATTTTTCGAGATGCAAGAGCCTGGTGTATTCCCAGCTAAATAAAAAATTTCGCAACTCCAACCGATGAAATTTTATTTTCCTCATCACTAAGAATACACTCCAACAAAAAGATTTTAAATATTTTTTTATTCTGTAAACTTTCATTCTGTTTTTCCAGCAAACTTATTTCACTTTAAACTAATTAATGATTAATTTTTATACCAACTCAAATACAAGACATATCAAAAGCATGCATCTTTCCACTTACAATAGTTAAACTTAGAACACCATTATTAGATTTAACAAGTACTCAAGTTAAACTTTTTTTCAACCATTGAAAACTTACGGGAAACAAACTCACATTAAAACCAAATGTCTTAAATATTTATTCATCTAGCAGAGAAAACATACATATTTCATCTGTTTTAAAAATATTTGTGTATATTTCACATGTAGTTTTCCAAGTTCTGAATTTCGACTATACTATCTACAATAAAATGCATATATACTCGAAGTTATTTATAAATTGTTGTCCCTAGAAAATAAATATCGATGTGATATTACTGAAATAGCACGTATCCAGCTTGAAATGACTGCTAGCGAAGCTAAAATCTCTTAAATTTCACGATATTTAAACTGAATTTCTTAATAGGCAAATTTAATGCAAATTTAATGAAAATGACAGCCATTTTGAATCTGTTTACTATATAAGAAGGGAAATATTAATTTTTTCTCAGGGTTAAGTCTGCATCTGCTAAGGTCACTTTGTGTGTGTATGCATTGCATTAGCACTAGTGAGACATAGGCTTTTACTACAGCAGATTTCCAATACAACAACAGGTGTCCACACCGACTGCACTGTAGTATCTAGATCTACAAGGGATTCATCTTTGCATCAGCTCGCAACAGGCACAATGCATCAAGGTTACTGCTGTAACAGTTGTGAGTCTAAATGTGTTGAAACGAAAACATTATTCAGTTTAGACTGCTCCAAACTGCTAGTGCTGCCAAAAGAATTTATAATTTCTTTTGCGGGCCACAAAATAAAAATAGTGTGTCTGTTCCTTGATGGACAGTTACAAGCTTATGAGGATATCATATACTATTTGCTATGCAAAGACTGCCCTTATGGCATGCCTGCCCTTACTAATAATGGGAACTTGCAACATATGCAGAGGGAATGTATCTCGCGAAGACTGGAACAAAATACGTGATGCTAGAATTATTCCAGATGTAGTAATGGAGGATCCATCGTTGATGAAGTAGATTCCCAAGTGAGCACTCTGATCTTATAAATGAATTGATAGAGACTATTTGTAAATAGTGTATAAAGAAATAACATAAAAATGATGTGCTATGCACAGGGTTTCGAAAACTATCAAGACAACTCCTTTATAATTAAGGAGTTTGCTATAACTCTAATACAACTGATACTAATGACTCTAAAGTATTATGTTTTAAATCTCCCAGAAATTGGTACAGTTTAAAACCTGATGTTAAAATGATGTTTCGGGATCAGCCTATGAGATACATGACCTTAAATGGGACTCTGGTGACATTGCTTATGAAAAACATTTTCAATGAGCAGATGATGCACTACTCGAAGACTATCCCATATACCTGCTTGGAAAAACACAGAAGAAAATTTTAAAATGTTTAACCAATGTTGAAGTGATAAATATCAGAATATATCATGACTGTTCGAGCATTATTTCAATCATCAAACATTATAATACTAATCACTGTGAGGAAAAAAAATCTGTTCTCAATGTAACAGCAAAGTCTTAAGAGAATATTTGTACCAACATCCTACCTATGTGAAGAGATATTAATTTTCGAAAAATGGTTTGTTACAGATTCATACCTGTGTAAGATTTCGATAAAAAAAATGGAGAAATTCAACCCAGAGAAGACATATTAAAGTATTTTTCGAGGATACAAGAAAGTATAGTTTCTGTCTCTAGACAACATATATTTCCAAACACAGATGTGCAATAGGGATGAGCATTGGAATTTTGCAAAAAGTTTCGTAGCAAACATGTGTATAGAATGAGTGTTGTGTTATGAAGAAGAACACTCTCCAGTTTTTAATATGCAGCCTGACAGCGAACTGCCATGTTCTTCTAGGGACCTGTGTTTTAAAAATAGAAGTGTAGAAATAACCAAAGAACCAGCTTTCATCAAATAAAATATAAATTGAGTAGAGAATTTTATGACAGTCCCACCTTATGGACTGAAACATTTAATAATAAGGAACACATCACGCAAATGCAAGGCAGTAGCACACTTCTAAGAGCATCCTGTGGAATGTGGGACTATGAGGTTTGGAACAGCAATGTTTGTGATTGCAAATTTTATTTAACCAAGTTGTCAATGAAGAACTAATTTTACCACGAACTGGAAGAACATCTTACTATATAAAGAGAAAGAATCATACACCAGAGCTTCAGTTATGATGGAGAGATTCGACTCAGCACTTCCTTATTCCAGTGTTACTACAGGGATATAGGCGAGAGTGGTTTCGAATTGAAGATGAATATAGTCCTCTATAGATTCAGATGTTCAACAGAGATGAACATTGGCATTTCTCATTAATCAGTCCAACAGGAACCTTTAAAGTTTTCGACATATGTTATGGGCAAAATTCTTGTCATTTATATAATTTACGCCCTGACAGCAAACTACCTTGCAATGATGGTCAACTAGAATTTGAAGATCAAAGTGTGTACCTCACCAAATGCAAGTCCTACCAAAAAATCAAATATATCATGCAGAAGGAGTGTACTTGCAGCTCTCTTACAACAGTCTGGACAGAACACTAACAACAAACAACATTTTACGTATATTGGTGACCAAGAATAAACTTCTCCCTGTGGCATATGGAATTGTAAAGTTTGCCTTAGCAAGAACAGTCATGGCTAGAATCTTCGAGCCTACAGACCTATACAAGGTCCTACAAATTGGATACAGAAGCGTGTTCTTTAAACCATATGATGGTATTCTACAAGTTCATGCCTGCAACAATACAGAACACTGGTGCTACACTTTCGACAACAGTCTCAGTATTCCCTTTAGTGAAGGAATAGCATGCAACGATTGGCTGTGAGATATATTCGCCCCAATAGTGACTTACCATCAACATTAGAAGATTTGAAGATTGCCAGTCTTACTGAAGAGATAGAAGAGGAGCTGGGAAATAGAGTAATTGCCTAGCAACTCACCAGACCTCACTAGGGAATCACAGTTTGTTGGAAGGAGACCTGTTACAGGGACATCCACAACTTTATTTTTGAACAAGGAGGATTAGTTTTCCCATCCAAGTGTAATTTATATGCATGTGAAGTGCCTAATGCAGTATAATGTTCACAATGAAATACAAGTATACATTTTTTTTTACTAAATGCTTGTATTCTGTTACTTATAGCTTATTATATTCACATTTTGTTGAAAAGGAAATATGAGTCAGATGGTCATTTCAAATGTACGTATTTATTTCAATCTTTGACACCTCATAGTAAACCAACTAGTTATGAATTCACTCTAACTAACTGCTACAGTTCTGGACATCTTGTAAACCAATACGGACCACATAGAGTAGTTTGTAAGCATAAGCTTAAAGATGAATGCATTATAACGCCATTTGTGAGGAAGAAAAATGTTTGAAACATCTTGTTTATAATACAGACACTGTTTTGACCCATCAATATTTCGAAGAATGTGATAATAATCATCATACTTTATATCATTATAGCAAAAACCAGTTTGGTTACACATCTCATACTGGGTGTGATTCATCGAAATATTATGTGCATAGAGAAATAAAATTAGCAAAAATGAAATTTAGCCTTCAAACATGATTCAACTTGCAAATTTAGAGAGTGAATTTATCAATATACATACATTGTTCCTTGCTAAATCTTGTCAGTCGAGTGTTGGATATCATAGTAGTAACATGACATATTTTCATCCTGCAAATCATTATGTCAGTATCAAACAAGGTTTTGTCTAATATAGCTTATGCCTTATGATGTAATTGGCATTGGCGAGAATTTACAGACTTGCAATAGTATTTTTCATTTTAAAGTAGTTTATTTTCCTCTTGAAGATGAAAAGAGCGACAAACTCACTCAATGCAGTGATAACAAAAAAAGTCCAGTGTTTTATATGACTGCTACTACACTTCTTCCATCTAGTATTGAAGATGTGTACTCACATTATGTTGAATCATATTCTAACTTGGTTGAAAGCATTGATTTACATGCCCCTACTTGTAAAGACATTTGTGTACACACAGACAGATTAAAACCAGGGCATAAGAAATGCTCCCTCCTTGAAAACAGAGTTCAAGAAGGGAATCTGGATCCAATTTTAAGAAAATATATGAAAACATTGTTCACTGAAGTTGCTACAATTCATAAAAAATATTTGTTATTAAAGAAATATGTTGTATATATTTTGAATCAACTTGTACTTGAGACGTGTTCAATGTTTTGTGTTATGCTGTAGTTGATTTGGAGCAAGGTGTATTTGCTAGTATTGTATATAGATTTCTGGATCTACCTGTATTTTTAAAATAATTGTGTAATTTGTGTGACATCCAGTATTTGTTAATGTGTTTCTAATTAACCTGTACTTGTTGGATATATTGTGTGATAATGTTTTGCATTTTGGGATGTCCTGTAGTTACTTGTGTGTTATGAAAATCGTATATTTTGTTTTCTGGAAATAATAATATTAAAATGTGTATGTATATATTTTGTCAATTAATTTGATGTAAAATTAATTTTTACTTTTATATAACCTATGCCTTATTAAAAGTGAACTTATTTTTCTAAATAAATAAACACACACATATATATATATACACTCAACAGAGAGAGATAGAGAAAGAGATTCTTTAAATTTTCTAAAAGTATTTTGCATTAAAACAAAATAGTGGAGAAAAGAAAAAAGCCAGAGAAAAAATAAATCAGGTAACAATTAAACTATTAGTTCACCAAAAAAATATAGTTTTTAACTATATATATATATATATATATATATATATATATATATATATATATATATATATTTGAACTTGTCTCCTGACATAAAGATGTCTGCTGAAAAATCTGAGTAATAATATTTTACAACACACCTAAAATACATAAAATAAGTTGTTAAATGTCACCAGCCTCCATAGAGTAATCAGTTTATACAATGAGGCTCTGGGTTCGAATACTGGATAAGGCATGGTTGATATAAGCTGGGATCGAGTCTCATGTAGGCATGATTGTAATATATATATTCTGGGTTCGAGTCCCAGGTAGGTCTGATTGTAACATATCGATTCTGAGTTCGAGTTCCGGGTAGATAGCAGATATGATTGTAATATCTAGAATCTGAGTCCAGTCCCAGATAGGTTAGGTATGATTCTAATATATAGATTCTGGGTTCCAGTCCCACATAGGTTAGGTATGTTTGAAACCATATAATCATATAAGGAATAATGAACGAATCACATAATTAAAAAATATACAATAGCTTGATAATAATTTGTTCATGATAAGGTTTAAACAGATAATTAAATTCATTTCAACTCATAATGCAAAAAGTCCATATTGAAATTACAATTGTTCATGTATGAAATTATAAAATAAGATCATAATTCTAATCTAGTGGCTTAAAACCGGACAAATACACGTATTCCACATTGAATTGTTACTTATATACACTAAATTAAAAACAATTAGCATAAAATCCTTTAAGTGTGTTAAATTTGTTTAAAAAATTGGTTAAAAACATTTCAAATATGTATTATGTATATTTTATACATCTTAAGAGCAGATTACACAATATCAATTTTTACAACGAGGGAGAGAGGTGGGCTGTAAATGGAGTTCTCAAATATTAATGGAGTCCACACCTCCTACTCTCTCGCTCGCAGACACACTGTGAACCGGTCTGGACTGCTAGGAACTGCCTGCCTAATCTTGATTATTCAAGGACACCGGTCACCCATCCACCAACCACTACATCTGCTGGGACCTGATGCAATGGGGTTGTGCAGTGAAGGAACCCCTCACTTGGGAATTCAGCCGCTTGCTGGAGCAGACACACCAGATTTTCGCCTGCCTGCCTGAGTGGGCTAGTGATCAACCAACCTGACCTTTGGTTTAGGTCCTGTTAGAAACCTACCAGCTTTGCTACTAGAGTAAAGTAAGTTAATAAATTTAAAAAAAAATTGGGTTTTTTAATTCTTTTGCGGTATTTTGTCAAAATTTTTCGTTAAATTTATTAAAATTGTTTCATTTTGACCATGTTTAATCATTTAGTAACTTTTTCAGAAATTTTTCTTAAAATCATTAAACTTTTTAACAAGCTGTAAAAACTTTTTAACAAATTCTTAAAAAATTTAACAAAGGGAATGAAATTTTCTTGATGTAGTTAAACTTTTAGTAAATCGTCAAACATTTTAATGAACAGTTTTCAAATAGAATGAAATTTTCATAATATCGTTAAACTTTTTAACAAGACCTTAGAATTCGAATGATTTAATTAAACTTCTTAACAAATCATTAAAACTCTTTAACAAATCGTTAAAACTTTTAACAAAGTGAACGAAATTTTCTTGAAATCGTTAAACTTTTAGTAAATTGTTAAACAGTTTAATGGATCATTTACAACTTGAATCCAATTCGCTTAAAGTTTATTCTGAGTGAAATACTGCTTTTAAAACATTTGTTAAAGTGTAATTTGTTTGTTTGTGTTAATTGTGTGCATTTTTTTATTTATGTGGGTTGTTGTCATATATTTGAAAGGCAATTTAATTGAGTTTTGAAATAGATACTGAATGACCGCCATAGTATTGCGCTATGGACAGCAGGCTGAGACAATATCTCGAATTCAGGCCTTCCCTACATGGTTAAATACTCGTAAATATATGTTAAAACCATATAGAATAAAATACAAAGTTCTCTGAGAAAATATGAGTAGGTGGTTGACTGTGTGAGTGAGTGTAGCAGAAAATAATTCTCAATATTTTGTGAAATTTAGTTCGTTTTTTAAGAGCTGTTTAAGGTTGGGTTACTGTGTACATGAGGTATGAAATATGGAACAGCTAAAAAAAAACATATTCAGGAGGTACATAACCTCAGCTTCCAAGCTTGTTCTGAGTGAGATGTTTGGTGACCAACATTTGAGTATTGGATAAATGAGCCTTGAGTAAATCTAATGAATGAGATGTTTATTTTGTGTATATGATGAGGTGGATTGGGTATATAATTTAATTTCAAGAAATTTCATTTTAAAAGTTATTGGATAACTGCGAGTGTGGCAGGTATTGAGAGAGAGAGAGGAGAGAGAGAGAGAGAGAGAGAGAGAGAGAGAGAGAGAGAGAGAGAGAGAGAGAGAGAGAGAGAGAGAGAGAGAGTTGAGTAGTATTTTAATAAAATTTGAGTAAATTTTATTTTTAAAATGTTTACTTGGTAGTATAATTAATATTCAGTGTTTTTCTCCCTTGCTAAAAATCTAGAAAAATCTTTATTAAATTTATGAAAATGATTTTTATTCCTTGGGTGTAAAATGTATAAATTATACTTTTACATTATAAAAGATTCTTACTTTGTACACTGCTTTTATGGTGTAAGATTAAAAAAAAAAAAAAAAAAAAAAAAAGCACATTTTAGTTGGAAAGCTGTTGCTATTCAAAACTAGGGTTAAACCACAATATTGTGAGTTTAAATTTAAATTTAAATAATGTAAACAAATGTACTTGCTTTAAAATTTAAAACTTGTGAAAAACAGATGAGGTGAGGCAGATCGCGAACCATTGTACAGTGGCTAAACCTATAGATGATGGGAACTTGTGTTGTGGACTGAAGTCGACAGAGTAGCATGGCCTGAGGGGAAGTAACGACTTTCCCTCCTGCTGGAGCGTATGCATGTAGGTACCTGTAGGGTCTGTGATGAGCGATAGTGGGGGGAAAGGAGGTTCTTGGGCAGAGCAGGGAAAGTGGAGCGTGCCTGAACGGTCTCTCGCATGCTCCACGTGCAGCCAAACTCTCAGCCAGCACTGTCTTTTATGCTGCTCAAACTACGCGCATGTCATCTGCATTGGCTCTCAAGACCTCGGTTTTTCTCGCTCCCCATACACCCAATTTTCAGGCATCTACTAGTTGTGTTTGACAACGAGACTTAAGAATGACTCGTCCCTGTATCTTTTATAAAAACACATCGCCATATTTATTTATTATGGTATTGTAGCTATTGTAGAGGGGAAACTAAAGAAAATTATTGCTAGTTATTTAAAATGGGTGAGCTTAAGTGATCCAATTTTGGCATCTTGCTTGAAGATATTAACATAAGCGATTCAGATTCTGAATTTCAAACACAAATGCAATTTACAGCAAATTGTCGAGACAGTGTCCCTTCGCCTAAGCAATCACGAGTTATTCTATTGGAAGACAATCTCTAATTAATGGATTCGAGCACGGATTCATTTACATAGAGATCATTTACACCCGAAGGTCAAATGTGTCCACTTCCCCCAAACATGACAAGGTTGAGCTTATAAATGATGACTTATTTCTATTAGACTCATAAGATTTGTATGATTCAGAGAGTGCTCCATCCATTTCACAGCCGACTTTCGAGTCGATTAGAGATAGTTCGCCAAGGGAGTCGGAGAATAATTTGTTTTCTGATTCCGCAGCCTCAGTGGAAACTTTGCCAGACTTGACACATGAGCTCATAGCTACGACGTTCGTGGGAAGACTAAATGATGCGCTGATACTTAACAATAGGCTTAAAAGTGACACAGGCTTTTCTAGTTTTTTTCCAAAGGTGTAAGGTCGCTTTATTAAGCTTAATAATGGCATCACTTTGGCCAGTTAGTTTCAGTTACCATAGCGGGCAAGTATTTGAAATCCCTCATGTCAGAGTAAGGCACTACAGAAAACCTTTTATTTTTAAAGTAATGCACTCACTGTCCTACATTCATCCAATGTGGGTTTAATCTATGATGATATTGTTCCTTATCTCACAAACAGACTTGAGAAATTTAGTGTTCATGGATCTGGCTGGAGTCTGCAAATATTGACATACATGGATGTACATGTGTCCCAATTCCGGCTGTTCACCGTCGGTGCTGCGCACAGTAAACTACCAAATTTGTTTCCAATTGTCTTGTATGTGTCGATGTAGACTGCCTGGAGGGAATGTGTTTCCACTACGCCATCATAGCATCTTTGTATCCTGTCACACGACATGCCGAGAGAACTAATTCACATCCAAAACCTCGCCAGGTTTTACTTCACATCCAAAACCTCACCATGTTTTGAATACTGAAGGTCTGTCGACACCTGTAGTCGTACAGGATATTCGTAAGTTCGAGGAGAACAATTATATTTCTATCCATGTCTACTGTGTGGTGGACAAAGATAGCTATATAATTTGCTATATAAACTTGCAAAAGGGGTGGAGTTGTAGTAATGATGCATATTTCTCCTGTGCGTCATGACAAACATGTGAATAGTTTGGCAATTCGTGGGAGTGGAAATGCCACTCATTTGAATTTTGTTTGTATTAGAAATTCGTCCCGGCTTGTTGGTAGTCAGCTGAGTAAACATGCTTATAAGAAATTTGTTTGCGATCGATGCCTCCAGTACTTGCAAACTGAGGATAAACTTGCTAGTCACACTATTCTTTGCCAGCAACAAAAGGCTGTTAGTAGTACTTTCCCTACTGGGAGCGATAAGTACTTGGAATTTAAAGATTACAGCAAACAGCAGAGATTGGGTTTCGTTGCCTATTGCGATGTTGAAAGTTGCCTGAAACCCATGTACACTTGCCTACTTAATAATGAAACGGGTAACACAACTACCATTAACCAACATGTTCCATATGCTTCTAGCATTTTGTTAGTCTGTTCATACAATCCAAGTTTATCTAACTATTTTGAGTTTGTGGGTGTTGATTGTATGTACCAATTAGTTTATAAATTAGTTGAACTTACATAGTGGGCTGCAGACATTTACAGCTTGATTGTTCCGATGAAGCCAAAAAACCCTGCTGATGCAGCTATGTTGACTCAGAAGTTGTCACATTTGTAAAGAAATGCTCGGCACAGATGATATTGTGGTCGATCATGACCACCTGACGGGCGAAATCATAGGTTGCGGATATAATAAGTGCAACTTAAATTTCGGACTGCCCAAAAGACAACTTGTCACTGTTTTTAATAACTTACAAAACTATGATGCTCAGATTATTATAAAGCCTTTGGCTGAATGTCTTGTACCACAACCCGACAGTACCGTGGTAATGGAAAACCCGGGTAAAATTCAAGTGATTGGAATTTCCCTTGAAAAATACAAATGCATTACCAAACAAATTACCAATGGGATTGATTTAAATGGGAAGGCACAACATTTCAAAATACAATTTACAGTCATACGATGCGATCCAAGCTTCCGATTGGCAATTTTGAGTGGGCTGAGGCTTACGTGTTTTCAACATGGGATTTTTCAAACATGGTGAATGACAGTGACATGTTTTTTTCGCAGAAGCTGATCTGTATTTTCCGGAGGAGTATCATAATACATTATCTGATCTGCCTTTGACCCCAGAAAATGGCATACCCCTGAACAGCTCACATGAGAAACTTCTTTTAACACCTGTGCTGTGAAAGAAATATGTTATATATGGGAAAACACTGAGGCAGTAATTGATGTACGGGGCCAAACTTGACTCTGTTCATCATGTTTTGCGCATTGAGCAGAAGATTTGGATGGCTCCATACATCGAGTTTAACATTGAGTAACATGCCCAGGCTGCAAACAAATTCGAAAAATCCTTTCTCAAGTTAATGAATAATTCTGTTTATTGAAAAACCTTGCAGAATGTCTGCCAGGAAGGGATATCAGAGTCGTTTCGAGGCATGGCGCAATCTATGGGACTGCAGAGCTGATAGGACGTCCTACATTCCAAGCAAGACAGATTATCGATAAAAACTTGGTCCTAATCGAGATTTCAAAGAGTTCTGTTGCATTCAACAAACCTTTGTACACTGGTGTTGCCATTCTTGATCTTTCTAAATTAACACTCTACGAATTTCTATATCAGTACATGCGCTCAAAATTTCTTCCACCAGCCTTGAACCTCCTCTATTGTGACACTGATTCCTTGGTATATTCTGTTGCTTGCTATGGCATTTATAAAGTAATCATCCCAGATTTTATGGCTTTGTTTGATACATCTAGCTATGTGCTCGATAAACCGCAAGGATTCCCTCACGAGAACAAAAGCCATGCCGGGGTGATGAAAGATGAATGTGCTAGGCACATCATCACTCACTATGTGGGTTTACACCCCAAGCTTTACACATACATTGTTGGGAATGAACAATGTATATGTAAGGCGAAGGGTGCAAAATCTAAGGTGTTAAAGTCACTCAGGTACAAATATTATCGAGATTGTCTCGAAAATTGCACAATGGTTTTAGGTACCCAATATCAATTCCTTTCGCATGCTCATCAAGTATACACCAAACATGTAACCATGGTAGTGTTGTCAGGTTTGGATAATAAGTGATACATTGAGGCAGATGGATTATCAACCTTACCTTGGGGGCACTACAGAATACCTAATTAAACATTTTATTATTTTCCTCCCTACAGTAGTTTCAACACCACGATAAATACAGCCCACCCACGATACCACAACTGCCACCACCACCACACCGCCGATGACGTCCATCTACCACCACCACCACACACACCTCCTGTTCCACGACCATCATCACAGCTATCTACTGCTGCCCACAATGTCTACAGATGTCTACAACTGTTTGTAACATATCTTGCATCACCCTGTTTGCCTATCTGTAAGGCATGACTACACTATCATGAATACAACTGTATTCAATACATTTTACAAAAATAATAAGACGAAGATATTCACAATCTGACAAATAATCTACTGGAAACTCCATTCATGTGAGTGTGTTATACCCTATCGTCGGTGTGTCTGAGTGATTGGAAATCACCCGAATGTGACAAATGAAACATTAACGAACCAACACCCCCAAATGTGTTGTTAATGTAAATAGCTGCTGTAAATAGATAGGAAAAGGATGTCAACCACAACAAGGTATTATATTTGTAAATATTTTGTTAATCATTTTCGTTATTGTTATTTATTATGTTATCTATTTTAGAAGATTTTGGAATGTTGTAACAGTTGTAGTAGCAGCAGCAGTATTAGTAGGAGTAGTAGTAGTAGTAGTAGTAGAATGTTTAAGACGTAAATAACTTTTATGAAATGTCTTTTATTTTAAATCACAAAATGTCAATGATAAAATGTCTTGTTTTTGTTAAAATGTCTTATTGTGGTCAAAAATGTTTGGTGATTAAGTTTGTAATTTGACTCTTGTATATTGCATTCTCGTGCTTTGTTTGTTTTAAAGTATGTGAAAAATATTTTTTTGTATATAACTGGTAGAACATAGTGTGATAGAAATAATGCTTCCGTAATTTAAATTTTGTATGGATATTGTGAATATTTTAGCTCATAAGGATAATTAAAAAAAACTTATTTGGAATAAAATATCTGTATGTTAAAATTGAATGCTCTGATTTGTTCTTTATTATTTTGAAAATTTGTCTCATGTTATTATATAATATCTTCTGAATGAATGGATGTGTCATAAGTACTTGTATATAAAATGTTTAAATATTCTTGATACGAGTAAGTGATTGTGAGTTTTTTTGAGGTTTGGAACTTGACAAGATTCTAAAGCCAGGTAACAGCTTATTTGTTTGTTTGCTGACTGAGTTTCACAAAAAAAATATACAAGTTGTTTGATTCCAATTTGACGAGGGAGAAAAACTAAAATTTCAAATACAATTTAAATCAAACACTCTAAAGAGCTGAATAGAAATTACAAAAATGATGGCAATAAACAAACATGTCTGAATGAATGAATTTAAAAGGAGAGGGAACAGACTATTATCTCGAGAAAACTTTGCCAGGCCGCTGGTTAACTTGAAGAACCCTGGGGAATTTAACAAAACCGAGCATCACACAAATACCTTTTCAGGGGGCAGGTAGAAATATCCCTTGGCAACACACCACAATGTTTCCCACTGCACTGCAACTCTACAGCTGGGAGAATCCAGCCAACTTTGAAATAAAAATATTTTTCTCACAGCAACAAGATTACTGCAGCCGAAGATTTAACACAAAGATGCTTGCTGGTAAAAATGCAGTCATACTTTATACAAAGTCAGGAAACAAAATTGAAGGTTTTTTTAAAATAAAATAAAATTCAACTTTTTTACAAACATGAATTATTTTTACAATATTGAAATTTTTGTTTAAAAAAACTATCATTTTGTTGTCTGTTGTAGGACGAATACAGAGTTATTCTCGTAAATTTCAACTTAGCAGTGCTCCACACACACACACACACATATATATATATATATATATATATATTACAGCTTATAAGATGGCGCACGTTATCCATTAACCAGCCTCTACATCAAACGGACGTGTTTTAAAAATATTTAAGGTATGTGTACAAATGAGAGAGAAAGGTACACAAATATTTTTTTGTCTATGTTAACTGGAAGTGCTAAATTGTTGTCTGTGTGTTTCGCTGCATAAATTGCACATCAGTAATACCAACTTGGTAGTGATAACTTAATTTTTCTAGATATAATTGAGGATGCGTATGAGTAGTGTGTAAATCGTTTAGTCAGTCATAGTCAGACATTTTGCAGTAATTTCAACTCAGTTGCCTGTCAGCCTCCGACCGCACTCCAAGTATATATAACAGCTTATAAACTGGCACATCTCATTCATTCACCAGCCTCTGAGGCAGACGGATGTGTTTTGGGGGAGCTCCTTGTGCGATTTCATTACATATTTAGTCATTTTCATGTACTTGTGTTCGTTAGCCATTTAATTTATAGGGACAATTTTTTTTTATTTTCATTAAAATTTCCAAGTTTTTTAACTCAGTCCATAATCAAACTTAATTTATGTTTGCTCTCGACACAGCGTATAAGTTGACGTAAGTCCTATGGCCAAGTCAGTGCTGAAGCGACCTTTCGAGCATATGGACGTATATTAAACGTTTTCTTTTTTATGCATGTTACTAAATTAATTTCTTTTAACGTATGGATTCTGTTTCTAAAGTTCCTCACCATTCTCATGGGCAGATGGACAAGTTTTACAATGTTGTCAGGTATATGCGAGAGGCGTCAAGTAGTGTCACATTGTTCATATACCTTGTTATTGAGTTTGATAGCTGTTTAATTTATAGGGACTTTTCTGATCCGTTAATTAATTTCATACTAGAGACTCATGTAATTGCGATTGTTTAGCATTTGTCGACACCTGACGTTATTCACGTAGTTGTGTTCGTTTGAAATTTGCGATTCGATGCATGTAATTTATTCATAGGTAGAACTCGCTTAAAATCATTTCTCTCGTGTGTTAACTATACATCTCTTTCTGTTTAATTAACAATAAAATCGCCTATCTACCATCTAAGAGCAATATCCCCTACAAAAAATACTCATGCCACTCTTGCACAAAAATCACCATATATATATATATATACACACACACCCTGTCCCCAACACGCCACACCTCAGTCGAGAGCCAGTCGTGCTGATATCTACTGGTGCTGCTCACCACCCCAAAAAGAAAGAAAGAAAATAATAACGTACAACTATATACTTACCACACAGAAATATTGGATTGATTAATTCAATTAAATTAATTATATCTTTCAATCAAATCAGCATACAATTTAACCCTATGAAAATTTAAAAGTAAAAAAATCGGTCGCATTGAAATCGGATTAAGGATCAATCCAAAATGTCCAACGAATTAAAATCGGATTAACAATTTGTGGTCGGATTAAGGATTAATCCTTTTGATATCAAAGGGTTAATCCGATTAATAAAAAGTGGGGTGAAACAGGCACGTCCCTACTACTGGCCTTCCAGCAGGGACCCGTCATCCCCGGACATGAAATTAAATGAGACCCTAGGATGGAGCGGTGCTGGAATGCAAATGCGGGGAAACGGGAGTATCCAGAGAAAACCCTCCGGCAAGCGGCATCGTCCAGCACGATTTCCATATGCGAAAATCCGGGAGTGAACTCGCAAGTTATCGAGCCCGGATCGCCGTGGTAGGAGGCGAGTGCCCTAGCCACTGCGCCACTTCTGCCCCTCAAAATTAATATAAAATATACTATCGACCAAAAAGTAATTGGGCACCTGTCCACAATGTTTGCTCCGTGGCTGTCACCCCGTTAGAATCTCGTAGGGCAACCTCTTGCGGCTATAAAGCAGCCACCCTGTCTGGCATGCTCTCTACAAGTGTTTGTGGGACATCCACGAGAATTTGTCGCCATTCCTCTTGCAATCATTCCATGAGTTGAGCAATGGATTCTAGCCGCGCCTGACGAGGTTGAGGTCGGAGCTCTGGGCGGGCTAGTCCAATCTGCGAACATTGTTGTCGGCGTACCACTGCGTAGTAGCCCTTGAAACATGGCATCTGACATTGTCATTCTGGAAGTAACGCGGCTCCATTCCTTAAAAACGCCACAATGTTGGGAGCATTTAATTATCCAGAATGTTACAATTGGTCTCTGTGTTCATGCTACCACGGACAATCACCAGCGGTCCTACACCAAAGGCCGTGAAACACAAGTCAACTGACGTACTGAATTACCTATCTTCACGGGTGCCCAATTACTTTTTGGTAGATAGTGTATAAATAATACATGTGCTCTATGGCAGCTTGTGCCAATTCCAAACTCTTGGCAAGTGCTTTAAGTATGTTGCAAGGAATTCGCCAGTAAATGTCGGATCAAAAATTCTCTATTACAGCACTTTAAAATAAAATGAATGTGTAAGAAAAGGGGTTGCAACCCGTTGCGACGCATATCGGCTGTAGGCTGACGGGTGACTCAGGAGCACCGTAGAGTTCACAACAAGGGTTGCGCCTGTTGATTGATAGCGCGTAGTTTGTGACGACAGGTAACACGACTCTTCCCGGCTCTAACTCTGCTGTTACACCGCACCCATCCCATTCATCTCAGGCGGCACTCTCAGGAAAACGTTTCCAAATACATGTAGGAATGTAGAATTTCGCCAGCCGAAAGTAAAAGCTATGCCAAAGTACAGGATCAGGACGTTACGTGTATGTGTGTGACGCGGTCAATTTCTGCGGACTTTGGTTACAATTCTATCCGTTGTACAGAGTTTATTGGGTATAGCAGAGAAGGAGATCATGAACGGTGTACGGCAAGACTGGCAGTTAAACTGTTATGAGGGTTTATTATTAATAGGTAACGTAATATGGCGTAAGAACTTAATATTTGTCAAGTGCAAATATACGTTTGTATCTATTACAATAAATATTTTTGCATTTTTTCCATTCCTTGGCCTATGTCATTTGTAAGCTCTTATTTGGTACTTTACCATACAATTTATCCTAGATTGATATCATAACTAAGGGATTTTGAGTACTAAGTACTTTGTTTTCTTATAATTTTTAACGTGATTTCTGAATACTGCAACGGATAGCCTCAGAGGCATAAGACAGGCGATATACGTCCTTCATTCTCTTCAGTGTTTTAAAAACTTAGCCTTTATAATTTTTACTTCAAGCAGAGTAAAACAACCCTTAAGTAGCGGTGAACAAACCCTAACTAATTGTGGCGTATGAAGGAGAACCACAATAATTTTTTTATGAACTTTATATAATTCAGTAATGCTACAACAAATTATCTACAACCAACAAGGTTACCACACACAGCTTTAAATTGTTAAAAATTATTTTGACATTTGTTTTAACAATTATCTCCAAACCGCACCAGAAACAGTTAAAACACACAATTAAAATAATACATATATATTTCTCCCTTCTTACGTCACCCCTACCCCATAGCTATTTCAAACGGAGGAAAAATCACCCTAAATGTCTGTCCACAAAGCCAAGTTCTCCCCGTTTTCCAAAAGCCCCGAAAATGTATTGTATACAGAATTCCTGGATTCTAGAAGCACTTGTTATTTCGATCTCTTCTTATTGGTCAGTTCAAACCGCTGCCGTGCTCTGGTGGCCGAAAGTTGTCTGCTGGAGAGGACGTAGGAAGATTATGAATTTGGGAGGGGGAGGCGCCCTTTGCCGTCCCACCGTATCAGTTCTTGTCCGAACCGCTCGGCAGCTAGGCGCGACCCTCGCCTCCGAAGAGGGCCCCATTTCGTCACCAGGTATGGTTGACGGTTGAAGCTTTGTACGAGGAAATGTGACGACTCGTCGCAACATGTTTTTAAGAACAAATAAAATTTTACAATGGAATACCAGTTTTGCTAAATTTTGGTTTTTGCAACATTGTCATTTCAACTAGTTCAAACATAAACACCATCGTAATAGTTTATTCTATATCATGAGCACTACAAGACAAACAAGAATAAATTTTCGCTTATTAGCCTGTTCTAATATTTAGTGGTTCTATCGTCTACTTTCCATACAACTACTAGCCGAAACGGACCGAACATATACCGAAACAGGAACTCGAGCAAAGAAAGTGGGTGAGAGGTCCCGTATTTTGACAAATTAAACAAATTAATTTATTTTTTGCTTCCCTCTAGTGCCCGTTTGTTTACGTTTGATAGTAAATTTGTATAGCATTTCGTACTAGAGGCGGTAGCCTGTATTAACATCATTTTCACATCTCCTGTGTAATTGGTGCTGCAGATCTGGGCTAGATCCCCGGCAATGATCAGGGGGATTTTTTAAGTGGATGCTGGATCCGATTCACCCTCCCCCCCCATAAAACACAAGGAAATGACAAACCACTTCAGTATCTTCTGTCCAGTCGCCACGGGTGTAACATTGTTTTGATCACTATGCTGATGTCGCCGTTCCCTCCTACCTTCGGGCTGTCAATTCGTTTGCAATATAACTGCTGAGAAAAATCATTGCCCAAGACTTTTTCGACGCGAATACGTCTTAAGAATCAAACGGACAAATGGGGTACCACAACGGAAACTGCGATATGTATGCAGGGTGACCCATTCCGACACTTTAACCTCGTGATTAATAACAACGATTGAATAAATACAGCGTCGTTCGATAGGGCATACGACTATGATGCGAGCATGACCTCGAGTGGCACCACGCTCGACTGGTGGCAATTTCGCCCGTGGGAGAATATTCCCGGGCACTATTTCTCGCGACTCCGACGTGCTAGAGCAGCATAGAAACCCAAGTATCAATTTCGTTACTTAAATTTAATTCCCATGTGTAAAATAAAATATTACCCACCCACGCTGATGTATTCACGGCGTAAAATCTTCAGCGGCGTCCCAGACACAGTCACAATGATTTTTTTTGCAATAAACCGAAATGTCGAATAAAATTAAGAAAGCTATTAGCTGGTGTCAGTTACTTCACCAGTTGCCCCTCTCCCGTTTTTCCCTTCCGCAACTATAGCTATACAGTTCCTGCGTATGCACGGAGATGCGAGTAACACACGCCAGAGGAGCAAACGGCATGGCATGTCCGCTGATGCACCAGGACTCGTGGTCTAGCCCGCCGCGCCGTAGCGCCGGTAATAAGGAACTCGATACCGGAGCGCCCCTGAAGACCTCGGGTTTCTCCCCTCGCGTCCCACAAACCCCACCGGTAACGCGCGAAGGGAGAGCGAGTAATCTGCCACACGTTACTTTCCCGCTGGACCCCCTCACCACTCCTGCATGCAAGCGCGTGCACACACACACACACGCTCTCTCTCACCTGATACTCGGCCGGTGCCCACGTATGCGGCGGCCTAATTTGCTTAATGGCACGCCGCGCAATGATGATGTATCGCCCCCTGCGTTCTCTGCGAGATTCCCCCCCCCTCCTCACTCCCTCCTTTCAACACCGGCCTCTTCTTTCTCCTGTTCTCCTCCCTCCCTATCATACACCTACCGAGCCTGACTCCGAACGTCGCATCTCCCTCTACTAAAGCGTCGGTAACGACGGGATTGCTGACGGCGACCGCAGCGCTTTCGCCGCTCAGGACGGCGAGCCAAGGAATCACGGCGGACGTGCAACACAAACAGGAATATGGTATCTTCACTCTGCTTTTCTTCTCATTCTGTATCCTTCCGACATAGGTAAAATTAACTTCTCTAAGTGCCTGATCGCTTAATTCATGCGCCATCCAAGTGAAACTATGGAATTGTGAAGAATGGAAATGTGATAAATATATACAAATTCATACCGCAACGTGTACAAAACAACAAACAGTTATTTCACTAAATGCACTGGCTATAAATTTAAACATTAAGTCCACAATACGCGAGACAATACTTCGAGTATTAAGAACTATTTTTATTATTTATCTACCAAGTTAACTGGCAGCTTGCATTACACTGTGCACTGTAGTATTACGTCATTATGGACGGTGATATGTTTCGAAGGTTGTTTAAAAAGTGCCCCCTTCACCGTGATCAGCGTCTAACATTAAATATCTTTAACCAAAAACCTGGGAAGCATGGCGTTTTCATGTGGCAAACAATGGTTTTCAAAATAATGTCCACACTACGTTGTAGCTTGATAAAATTTATACCTGATCTTATGAAACCTTTCAAATCAAACTTTTAGTGCCAATCAAGAAAACGAAAACATTTTAAAAGTGATATGTCTGATCACTGCATTCACAGAATAATGGTTGTCAAAAATTACAGTGTTGCAAGCACAAGTAGTAATCAAGAAGCGCCATTGGCAAATATAGCAATTGCTTTTACTTATGCAACAAACAAGATTATTGTTCATGGCTATCTGACACACTCATTAACGCACGACAAAATCTGCTTGATGTAAAAGCATGACAATTTAGAAATGGCTTCTCCTTAGGTTGCAGACACCTACTAAGAAATGATTTCTTGAGTTTTGACCCCTAAGAGGGTGAAAAGAGGTAAAATATATTTTCGAGAACTCCTCAATAGCTCACTAACTCGATGATATATCATCATTCTCTTTTATATATAACAATACTAATTAAATACCAAAAACCTTATTTTAGGATTTTTGAAAATTCAGCCCTTAAGGAGGTGAAAAAGGGTTAAATGTGTTTTCAAAGACTTCAATATCTCGTTAAATTGGTTATATAATGTTATGATCTTAGATTCAAAACCTTGTCCAAACAAAAATTTAAAAATTAATTTTAGGATTTAAAAAATATTCAAACCCTAAGGATGTAAAAAGAGGTAAAATGCGTTTTCTAGAACTTAACCCGATAAAATAACTTTGAGCTATTTGTTCTACAAGGCTACTTAAATAAATACCTGAAAACTTATTTCAGAAATTATTTTAACTCAATCGCTAAGGGGATGAATATGGGTAAAATGTGTTTTCGAGAACTTATAATTATTTCATTTCTATAATAACTGAAAATTGTTGGCTAGATAAATACATAAGAAATAATGTCATCATTTTTCGAAATTTCGTCCCTAATAAGATAAAAAAAGGGTTAAAAAGTATTCTAAAGGAGTCCAGAAATCCTTCAAAAGCGCATTGTTATAGAACCGCTATGTTCATTGTTTCCTAAAGTTGGTTACAGAAATACCACAAAACGAATTTTCTGATTTTAGATATTCAAACTCTTAAGAAGATTGAAGGAGGTGAAATGTGTTCTCGATATTTTACCTACATTGCATCGTTCCCACGCCTGTAACTTTCAAACCAGTATAAAAAAAAAAAAAAATTAAAAAAAAATTATGAATACAAAGCAAACTTGTATCTTACTATAAAACAAAGAGTTTAATTTCTCTTACTGTTGCAAACAAAATTGTCAGAACTGAGCAGGGTCAGTAATTAAATATCTCGTTTTTCATAAATTGTTCGATTAGTTAAATTAATTGCGCTACGTTATAGCATTCTATATGCGTGTATAAATTATCCTGTATTCTTACGTCATTTTTTTACTAAGAGTGAATTGGAATGCATGCCAGCTGTGCAATTATGACTGTTCACGATGGCAATAGTGTATAGTACACTCTGTGTGTGTGACTGCCTGTTTGGTTGGCCATACTGGAGCCATTGTCTTGTTTTGACTCAATGCGAACTATCATGACGGCGGTTGATGGTTTTTAATCGTTCGTGCTCAACATTTTTTGGTCCTAACGTCCCGGATTAGTGTAATAGGTATGTGTAATATGAGTAATTGCACGCGACGAGATTTACATAATGATGTGTGACACCCCTGACGGCTATTGACACTCGTACGGGTAAAGTCGGCTAACGGGATAGCCTATAAGTGAAAGGTCGAAGTAGACTTGTGTACGGGAAATAACTGCAGTGTGTAAGTACTTGCTTTAAACTGTGCGGTTTGGTAAACCACGGGAGGGCAAATCATTTGATTATACAGTCCACTTTGAGAGTTAAGAACGGTCAACGACGTCGCACAAAATGGCGGCAACAACACCAGCATTACAACATGTGACTTTTAATTTCCTCTTCTCGCAAGCTGAAGATGCAAGGGAATTATGTGAAGCAATAGAAGAAGATGACTCAAAAATCGAGGGCTTTGAAATTGTGGCTAAAGAGGTTATAAGCAAGAGAAATGAAGTGGTCGCCAATTTCTGTGCTTTGTGCGTACTCCCCCCCCCCCCCCGAAGGCATCAATATAGAAGGAGTGAAACAGCAATTTGTTGCTTATGAACTAGTGTTTCGGGACTTATATAAAGTATACAACAGAGTCAAACGACAATCGTCAAACTTGTCTGGTAGCGAGTGCAATACAACTAGTATACAGATGCGCCACAGGCGGCAGTCCTGCCAACTCTACCATTGCCTATGTTTACTGGAAATCGAGCCGAGTGGACAGAGTTTTTTGAATTATTTAACTCAATGGTTGGGCAAATTTCTAGCATAAGTAAAGTGCAAAAACTCCACTAATTATTGAGCTGTTGAAGGGAGAACCACGGGACCTGGTAAGCAACATCCCAGTAATTGATAAGAATTATAATGCAGTATAGGATTTTTTGGAGAAAAGGTACAAAAGTGTACGGCTTACAGCTACCATTCATGCGTAAAAAAAATCCTGCATCTTCCACCCATAAATAGTAAGAATGATGCATCATAATCCGCTTTTCTGTGCAGAGTTGAAGAAAATCTCAATGCACTAAAGGCTTTAGATTTTCCAATTCATAAGTGGGATTTTTTGTTGCTGAATGTATTTCTGAAGAAACTTGATGAACCTTTGAGACAGGCATTTGAAATGTCACAGGATGATGAAATTCCATCATGCACACGGCTGTTACGATTTTTGCAACGCAAATCACTTGCTGCGGAACATGCACAGTTTTTGACTCCCTCTGAACCAAGGCCTAACTCATTTAAGACTGTTCTGAGTAATAAGATGTCAAGTACATGGCATAACAAGATAGGGTCATTAAGTGCAGGTATGCAGCCTGGACCGGTCAACCCTTCAAAGACCACACTAGTATCAGTCAGTGATAAGGCATCTGAAAAAATAAAAATGCGAGGTGTCTGATGGATCGCATACACTGTCACGATGTCAGTCATTCTTGTCGTTTAAACCTGATCAAAAAAGGAGACATGTTCTAGAGAAACAGTTGCGCTTCAACTGCCTCAAAGGTGGTCATATAGCGCAGTGTGGATCAAGATTTCAATATCGACATTGTGGGAAATCACACCACACTTTGCTTCACATGGCAGACAATGGAAGGGAAGTAAATCCAATACCAGATACAGGTAATGACGATGCAGCTGCTTGTCAAGATAGTCCAGTGGTGATGTGCTCAGCTCAAGGTGTCCAGGACAGGCAAGCAACAACTGTGCTGCTAACCACAGCATTGGTCATGGTCATGGATGGTGTCAGGAAATTTCAAATAGTAAGAGCCCTACTAGATGGAGCATTGCATTCATCCTTCATCACAGACGCATGCATGAAGTGCTTAGGACTGAAGCGTTGCCGTTCAAGGGTCAGCATATCTGAAGTAAGGGGAGAGGTGGTGTGCAAAACTTCATCGTTGCACTCAAAGTTTAACCTTGTTACTTAATCCTTGATCCTTAACAGAATAATAAGGGACATGCCATCGGTACAGGTAGATACATCATTCCTTGCTTACCTAAAGGATCTCCCATTGGCAGACCCACAGTTTGTGATGCCGGGGCAATCGAAATGCTTCTCTCTGCAGAGGTTGTTGCAACGGTAATGACGGGTGCCAAAATTGCTGGACAGCCACATGCCTTTCAAACAGAATTTGGTTTGGTGCTTGCTGGAAAAGCCCTGTGTGAACACAGTAGCCCAGAGTTAACTTCATTACTCGTGCGTGCAAATAGCAGTCTTGACAGTGCCCTTCAGAGGTTCTGCGACATTGAAGAGGTCCCAGGGGGAAATTTAATTTCCAAGGATGACAAGAAATCTGAAGAGCACTTTGTAGGTACGCACACTCGAGATGATACAGGAAGGTATGTATTATGTCTTCCATTTCAAAATGATGAATGTGATACTGTATTGGGGAATTCATGTGTGGTGGCTCTCATACGACTTCGTAGTCAGGAGCGAAAGTTGGGAAGGTTGTCAAGTTCGCACGCTGAATATAAACATTTCATGGAGGAATACGAGCAATTAAGCCATATGACATGTGTATGTACCCTGAAATATGATGAATATTGTGAGACGGAACTGACATATTTATCACATGGAAAACCTGCTTACATCATCTCCCATCAAATAGTTGTGAAGGAAGACAGGGTGTCCTCAAAAGTTAGAGTTGTGTTCGATGCCTCGGCAACAACGGTTAATGGATAATCCCTTAATGACATACTCTTGTGTGGTCCCAAGCTCCAGAAGGATATTTGTGATATTGTACTGAACTTCAGAACATCAAGTGTAGAACTTACAGCTGATGTGAGTAAGATATACAGGCAGATAGGTATTGACCCATGAGACCGGAAGTATCAATGTGTATTGTGGCGATCAACCCAGACTCAACAGTCAAACTGTATGAATTAAATACTGTGGCCTGTGGGTTAACATCCTCACCTTACCAAGCACTGCGTGCAATTAAGCCATTGCTAACTGATGAACGAGCCTAGTACCCCTTAGCAGCACATGTTTTACTGCAGGATGTCTTTGTCGACGACATTGTAACAAGAAGATCTACCATCACTGAAGCTAAATAATTAAAAGAACAGCTCATTAGATTATTTGATGCTGGAGGGTTTCAACTAGATAAATGGTGTTCTAACAGTCAGGAGTTGATTGATGATGGAAGTGTATAATCTGAGTCTAGAACCCTGGACTGCAGTGATTCTGTGCAGGTGTTGGGGCTGCTCTGAGATTCAGGCCAAGACTGTTTCATAAACAGGATACAGCTATATGATGCACTAAACACCAAGCAAGGCATTCTTTCAACCATAGCCCACTTGTACGACCCTTGTGGATGGTTGGGCATAGTGATCGCAACTAGCAAGATCTCGCTTCAGTTATTATGGATCCAAGATCTTGGCTGGGATGAATCTGTTGGACAGGATGTACTTAACCATTGAGAGGAGTTTAAGAAGTCACTTCCTAGCCTTTGTGATGTTAAAATTCCTAAGTTTATTCCACTTCAAGAAGCCGAGGTGCAGTTTAATGGATTCTGCGATGCCAGTGAAAGAGTCTATGCTGCAGTTATCTATGTCCATTGTGTGACGAGGGATGGGAATGTTCAAGTCAGTCTTCTCTGTTCAAAGTCGAAGGTGGCCCCTTTGAAGACACTCACTGTGTCCAAACTTGCTGTGTGCAGCATTTTTATTGAGTAGGCTGAGGCAGTACATTAACGGGCTGTATTTTGTCAAGATCAAAGAGTTTGAGGTTTAAACTTGAACAGATTCAAGTGTAGTATTGGCATGGTTACATCAGTCACCACACCAGTTGAAGACATTTGTAGCTAACAGAGTAGCAGAGATTCAGGCCATCGTAACCCCCCCCCCCCCAGTACATGGAAGCACATCCCATCTTAGGAGAACCCAGCAGATGTGGCATCACGTGGTGATCTTCCTGAGCAGCTTCTCAGACATTCATAGTGGTTCACAGGCCCACCATGGCTGAAGCTTTTGCAGAAGAACTGGCCAGATACAGGTCACTATACCCAAGAGTCCATGCCAGAATTGCAGCCACCTGCATCTGTTGTCTTGTGGCAAACCAGATTGAGTGTAATGGCCCTGAAGATCTGTTTGTTTTAATTGACAAGTCATCTTTGCTGGTCAAGTTGACATGCATCACAGCATGGGTATTGAGGGCAAAAGCAGTATTCAAGAAAACAAGCCATTAAATGAGTAATTTTCTGACACTGGAGGAGTTAAGAAATGCTACCATAACATTGGTCAAACATGCACAGTTGTGTAGCTTCAGGGAAGAATTGTCTGCGCTTCAAAAATGAAGTAGGTGCCCCAGGGTTACACAGCCACTGATGCCATCTATCGATTCAAATGGAGTTATCAGGATGGGTGGATGGCTACACCATACTTCATTACCAGACAATGCAAAATACCAAATTTTGCTGCCAAAGCAAAGTCAGTTTTCCAGATTAATTATTGTCCATTGTCATAACATCAATTTACACCCAGGGCCATCCACAACCTTGTATCTAGTCTGCTGAGAGTACTGGATAATTTCTGCAAGCTCTGTGGTGCGAAACGTGATTCAAAAGTGCATACAGTGTTTTAAGGCCAGACCAGTCGCTCACGATCCAGTAATGGGCACACTGCCAAAAGCACGGTTTTTGCAGGTTCAAGCATTTAGTTCCGTTGAGGTAGATTTTGGAGGACCTTTCCATGCTACACCATTACGAACAAGGAAGAAGGCAACCTTCAAGGTATACATGTGTCTGTTCGTTTTATGGCCACTAGGACAGTACACTTGGAGCTGGTCATAGACTTGTCAACTGCAGCTTTTTTGGCTACATTCAAGTGATTTATTTCAATTAGAGGAATCCCTACTGATGTGTACTCCGATAAAGGCACCAACTTTGTGGGAGCACATAAACAACTCAAGGAGGTGTGTGCAACATTACTTTCAAAGAATAATGAGGAAGAGATTGCAGTTAAGGTGAACCTGGTATGGTCGAAGTGGCATTTAAACCCTCCAGCAAGTCCAAACTTTAGAGGTCTGTGGGAAGCAGCAATCAAGAGTGCCAAGCAGCATCTATACACAGTTGTAGGTACTCAGTTGCTGACCTACGAAGAACTCTCGACGCTGTTTGCACAGGTTTCAGCCGTGTTGAATTCGAGACCTATATGTGCCCTGTCAACAGATCCTCGGGAGTATGATGATCTGACACCAGGCCACTTCCTTGTCGGTGAGCCATTGGTAGGCTGTACCTGACCACAATCTATGTGGTATTAATTTAAAACGGCTTGATCGCTGGCAAATGATCATGTAGTTTCACTAACAATTATGGAAGAAATGGAGTGTGTGGAGTACCTACATAACCTCCAGAAAAAGTGAAAATGGACACAACCAGTGTCTGACACGTGCATCGACCAGTTAGTGCTGCTGAAAGGCTCCATGTTGCCACCACTAAAGTGGAAGACTGCTCGAGTGTCAGCAGTACATCCAGACCAAGATAATGTAGTTCGTGTGGTAACCTTAAGAACACCACAGGGGGTGTCAACAAAATCTGTCCACGTCCTGTGGATTAACATCAGTGATAGTAAACTTACCCATCTCATGTTTACATTGTATAGTTTTTTTTTGTGTGTGAACTTGAAAATAATCACTTTCAGTGGGCGGTATGTTCATGATGCCAATAGTGCATAGTACTCTGGGTGTGTGACTGGCTGTTTGGTTGGCCATACTGGGGCCATTGTTTTGTTTTCACCCAGTGCGAACTATCATGGCAGCGGTTGATGGTTTGTATTAATTCTTGCTCAAAAATGACTACTTGTGTTGCAACATTTAATTGGCTTCTTGCAAACAGAACTGTCTGAACGAAAAACTTGTGAATCACCTAAAGAACTGTCAAAATCACGAAGACATTTGTACATATTTGGTTTTTCAATAAGATTTCCGTTCACGAAAATAATATTTAACGTAACTTGAACAAATTCCATACTCAGAAGACAAAAATCAGTTTATCCGATCTTACTCTTTCGTTTAAAAGTAAATCAACAATTTAGTTAAAAAAATATATAAATATAACATGTTACGAGGAGTGAGCAACGTTAAAAGTATGATAAATCATTAGCATGGTTTGCGTAAGTTGTTCGAAGGGGTAGAAATGAAGTACAGCTCTGTGAAAACAATTGTAAAAAATGTACGATGCAGTATACTACCCTGAGTTCATCAGTAGCACATACATTTTCTAGCAAATCACCATACAAGCTTCTCCACAAGGTTGATGATCCATTAATGTACTCTCCAAAACGCTATAATAGCACTCGGGTCCAAGTGAAGGTTTGGCAAAAGATAATCGCGGCTACAGTCTTTATTGGCTGTGCGGGGGGGGGGGATAATATTTCATAACGAGCACACCACTAATTCCATCCAAGTACCCTTTTGACGTTAAGATACTGCAATCCCCCCCCCCCCCCCTCCTCAAGGTCTGTTTCTATACGACTATAAGTGAGGTCCAAGAGACAGTCGGTAAAGCTGGCAGGGGGATATTTGCGGGAGGATAGCTTCTCACATGGGCAGCTCTACATGGACTGCTTCAGAGTAAGCTCACATAGCAACTGATAGTCCTAGTACCTGAGGAATGTGTGTATGAAAAGGTCCTTCGGTGAAGAAAATTGGTAGCTGTTTAGTGTAGTTCTCGCGGGCGAGAACAGGAAGCTAGTACTCTCATTATTACACAAATTAAATGAGAAAAACATTATCTGTACAAAAATCAAACTTGTAGCACGCACAGACAACGAAAAAAGTAAAAGAATAACTAACGGACAGAAAAATGTTTGCAGAAAATATATCAGATAAGAGGAAGCCCACAACAGATCATAAAAGTCATTACAACTCTTTTACGAAATAACACGAAATGGGATGGGGAAATCGATAAGACACATGAGTTAGCCGTGAACTAAGGAGTAAGACAATAACATAACATCAATTTTCCTGATGTCCTGGCGCCACGGGCTGGACCCACCCCGGTAATCTGCGGACGTGCGCGTGACGACACCGTATGGTCATACAAAGTGTTAAGAAGCGATAGAGAAAGAGAGAGAGAGAGAGAGAGAGAGAGAGAGAGAGTGTGTGTGTGTGTGTGTTTGATGGTCATCACGCAGTTATAAATTCTCCTGTTGTATAGTCTGTTCACAGTATCTTTGCGATTTTTTAATTTGTAAAATCACCTCATTACGTGTACCCCTGTTTCGGAAATATGCTACGTATTATAAGCATTTCACACTTCCGTCAACGTTAACGTATTTTCTTCTTCTTTTTCCGTTAGGGTCTTCTAGGGCCCACGAGCCAATTTCAATGCTTCGTCCTTTGTCGTTCCTTCTTCTTACTCCAGTACTCCTTCATCTCCTCACTATGTATCTTTTTCCTCTCCTCGGACCATTTCGGGCCTGTTTTCTTTGCCTTCCTGCCTTGGAATCCTTCAATTATTAACACTTTTTCCTTACAAATTTATCTCTCTGTTGCTTCTTCTTCACTTATATCGTTTCTTTCCAAACCTCTCTTAACTCCCTGAATCCATGTTGCTGATTTCTTCTTCCAAAGATATTTGAAGATCCGTTCGGGTAACCTGATTATTTTTTATTAAATCGGGCTTTCACTGATATTGTATCTATACATTATATTTTCATTTGTGATTAACATGAAAATAAACAGGGAGAAAATGGGTGTGTTGGTAATACCTAGAATTCGAAATATTGTTAAAAGCTGGCGCACAAATACTGTGCGTTATCCCTTTGGTGTAGTTTTCTAGACTTAGCTAAGCTTTGTTTGCATGAGCCGAAGAAAAAAGCCTGGAAGTAGAACTTTAGCAGGTTTTCAGAAAAGTTGGAAGCAATGATGAACGGACTATAAAATATTTCCAATCTTAATCAAGTTTGCCCGCGTGGTGCCATGTTTGCACACAGCTATTGCGTTGTCTCGGTCGCTTTGTGTTTTATGTTCTGGTCGAGTTCAAAATATTCCGTTGTTGTACTGTTTGATTTTCTTAAATCCTTTCTGCGTTCAGGCGTCCGTAAGGTGTGAGTAGAATTATTATACCGATTCTGGGGCAAGGGATTGGGACTTCGGAGACTCGTAGCCGGCCGCCGCCGACTTGTAATTTCTCTTGTTTCCCCTCAAGATTTCCTTCCTTCCATCATAATCGACTAAATTTCTCTAAAGATTTCTTTTTTCCCTAAAATTTCCTTTTCTACACTAAAAATCTTCCTATTTTTCCCTTAAAAAAATCCCGTTTTTCCCAGAGCAGTAGAGGATTCGTGACTCCGAGCCAGGGAAAGCGGACCTTTGAGGACCAAGGACATGGCAGTGGTAGCCATGTTGGTTTTATAGGCATAGGGTATGTCAAATCGTTACAAGGGATTCAGAATAGGAGTCAGACATAACCACCATCAATTTTGTTTCTGTCAGCCATCTTAGCCACCATATTGGATGCTGGTGACATTGACCCCATGACATTGGATGCCCTTGAAATAAAAAATCGATAAAAATGGTAAAAATTGAATAACTTCATAAACGTTAGCGGATCCAGGCGACCTTTACCTTTGAACTTAACGTGGTAACCTTTGGCCCTGAAATAAAAAAAATCCAACAATTCCAAAATTGTTTAAAAATCTAAAAATAAATTAAAGACATTCTATCAATCTTTCAATCTTCCTATCAATCTTTCACAATCTTTCCATCAAACTTTACAATAAACACCGCAATCAGCTCCACAATCGAAATCTATCCATCAATATTTAGCAATCAGCATCACAATCAGCTCCACAATCGCAATCTTTCCATCAATATTTCGTAATCCACACCGCAATTATTGGTCCGTATTCAATCCATGAGTTTGTCGCCTGTCTTTATCCACACATATTAAAAAAAACGACTCACCAACTGTCTACAAAATTTGTACATGTCGACGGAATTCATATTTAGTTTACAGTTAACAACTCGTGTATTCTTTTACCAAAGTATTTATTATCATTCTATATGAGGATGTTTCTATTAATAGTTTGGTTCTCATAGCACCACTTTAAAGACATGAGGGTTGATAGGGTACGACATACAAAAATAAAACTATTATTTTATGACAATTTATTGTTTTGCGATTACAATTTCACAAGAGGGCAGTTCATCACATAATGCACTATATCCTCCTTTCTTCAGTTCACTAATGACTGATGATATTTCCTAAAAGCACAAGAAATCTCCGCATTTTTGAAGGTCAATCAAATATATCAGTCTATCAACAAGTTCATTCGGGTCTTCGGGATATAGGTAGTCAGTATTCTAAACATCTTCTGCCTTCTTAGTGTCGCTCATTTACAACAAAAGTGGTGGAGGGGTGTGCCAGTGCATCGCGAAAATCACCATCATCATCTTCAACATTATCGCGGTTTTCATGTTCATTTTCATCTATGCCGTCTTCATAATCGTCTTCACTTTCTGTTCCATCCTCAATATTAAATTTACATTTCCTTGTAGCAGGAGTTGTATGTTCATCAGTATTTACAGCTGACGGTAGTTCATTTTTAAGTTCATAGATTTCACGCAACAGTCTTACACGTGCACATTCCACATATACTGACTCTATTGCACTCATTCAAACTTTTGTATTAACTGTCTCATCATAATCAGCTGTCGAATCGGTATCCATCGATGCAGCAAGAGGTTTTGCCGACAACACTTGGTGACTCCCAGTAGGCGAGCTCTTGCAGATCTCGGCGACCCTTGCTCAAACTGCACGGGACAAATGTCGTAATTCCTCATGTCGCGAAAAGGACTCTACGTACAGACCGTTCTCTCATGCCAACGAGCAATTTGACCATAGGTGAAAACTCGATTACAGAATCGTCATCGATGACAACCAGGTAGCAATAACGCAGTTCGCGACTCCATGTTAGTTGAGGTCAAGGGGAGGCCTTCGTATTCGCAATTCATTTTCGCGGTGTGACGAGAGAGTGCTTCCAAATCGATGTTCACCCAACAGTATCAGAACATCACCTATTAATTTCCTTATAACAACGGTTATGTTTACAGTAAACATCTTAGCCTGTGCCCACAAAAGGACTTCCACTATAAAATTTATATGTAAAAAAATATGGCCACTTTTGAAAGCTCTGCTTAAGATATAGTTGTATGCACATCTTGTATCCTTCTGATATATATATATATATATATATATATATATATATATTATATATATATATATATATATATATATATATATAGAAGTTCCAATTTGTGTTTTTGTTGCATTTACGCATTTACGTCCCTGTAACTCTGAAATGGAGCTGCATAGACAACTTGTGTGCATGACATTATTTGTTACAAATGATCTGTATAACACGCTGCCGAAGTATGTCGGTTGAGTCCCGGAACATTCTGTATAGATGCCACGGTCGGGCGGGCGAAGTGCGGAGCGTTGACAGCTCGCGCTGGTTTAATCAAGGCGTTGTCACTCTCGCGAACCCAACAGTGACGCTTCGCGTTCGGCGGTGTAAAAAATAAAACCCCGCACGCCCTCTATCAAGCAGCGGACGTATCAGCGGCGCGCTACAGGAATATCACATTAAATGCGCCGGCGAACGTGTCGGCTCTCTGTAGCTCCGGGCTAATGGAAGTAATTATGTGTCTCACGGCCTGCTCGTCAAATTAAATAGCTGCTAATTCATCACCATCCATAACTGTTGATGCACACGTCACGAGATGCAACCCCACCCCTCACACACTGGCCCCACTCCCCCTGGGCCTGACACGGCCGGGCGAACAAGCCTTACAGGACGCGGCAAATGCGGCGAAATGTCAGAACGACATTCGCGGTATTGTTTACAACATGGCTTACTCTGTTGATATTCCTCGTTAGCAGGAGTTATGTAAAACGTTTTGTCGTGCGTGCAAGTTATCCACCTACTCTGCTCTGTAAACCATTTTTTTTCTTCTTCTAGCTATGAGAATATTCTTTGCCATTATTTTACTCTGTTTTAAAATAAAATAGCTTCCAGTGGTATGAGAATACGCAATGGTAAACGAGGCAGATAAGAAAAGGAAATGTTTTTGTAAATTGTCATAAGGACGTTTATAGTTACTTTAAAAATAATAACATACAAAACACAGCATACAAAAACCATCACATCATCCTAAACGTAAACTGTCACCCCTACTCCTCATTTAATTTCTTAAGGAAAAAATTAGATTAAAAAAAATAAAGACTGATTACTTTTACTTGCAACAAGGAGCTAAAATATAGGACTGACAAAAATTAAAAATACAACAAAGAACAAAGTGACACATACAGGTTGTTCAGCGATTCGACCGACATACGTCGGCAGTGTATTCTACAGTTCATTGGTAACAAAAACGTCATATATAAAAATGGGCTACGCAGCTCCAGTACCGAGTTCAGAGACGGACGTGCAAGGAACACAGACAGATGCAGTGGAGAAACCCGTCCATTTTCTGGTCGACACACTCCCCGTGTTACTGGAGGAGGTGCCGTTAGAGGATCGTCAGCGGATGAGGCTACAGCAGGATGGGTTTCCTCCACACTTCAGAAGGACTGTCACAGCGTACCTGAATACTACGTTTCCGCTCCGTTGGATTGGACGGGGTGGGCCGATCCCGTAGCCAGCGCGTCCTCCAGACCTCTCCCCTCTGGACTTCTTCGTGTGGGGCTACTTGAAGAGTCGGGTGTATGACGGACCGTGGCCGGACACACGTGCCCGGTTACAGCAGACGATTACCGGCGCCGCCGATCAGTTACGCGCAGACCTTTCTCGCATGCAGTGGCAACGCTCCATGATGCAACGCGTCGCAGCCTGCATGCGGGTGGATGGTGCACATTTTGAGCAGCTGGTGTGAGCCACTCCACATTTGTGTAGTCCAGTGCAGTAAAGGTGTTCCATAAGGCTACGTGTGATTTTTTTTTCTTTTCACATTCGCCACTGTAACTCCATTTTTCTATATGAATGTTTTGTTGCCAATGAGCTGTAGAACAAACTGTCGACGTATGGTCGAATCGTGGAACACCTGTATATAAACTAAATAAGTCCATAAAATGTAAGCGGTAAAGTATTCTTTGAATAATCTCCATTGCTTCCAGCGGTTACTATGGTTGTCAAATTTTTTTTTAGAAATGAAACTAATACTCTGATAGTTTTAATGTGTGCCATTCAGGAAATTTGCATAGTATTAACAGTATACGTTAGCTTGCACTTTCGCGTCCTGCGCTACGAAGAATAAGTGAGCTGACGCCTTAAAAGGTGCTCACGTACACTGCTTGCATGTAACACACATGGGACTATGTGATAGATATGCATTGTTTCGATATTGAGAATAAATTCAATATTAAATAAGGGTTGCAGTTTGTGCTCGTGATACTTGTGTTTTTGCGAGTTTCGCAACCTCTCTCGGGAAGTTATAACCCATATCTGACACTTGTTTAATTTGGACGTGAATAAGTCTTCAAAATCAAACCAACACATAGGGTATAACACGACCAATTTAACTTTCATCCGCTTGAGGGGAAGGTGCCCCTCTTTTCAGTAGTAAGCGAATGAAAGCTGGTGTGCGGAGAGATCGGTGTACACCCATTGCCACAACATAATTGCGCACATCGCGGTAGCATTTCACCTCAACGGCAACAGATAACACAGAATACACTAAACACCATTGTTTCCACACGCAATGGCGTCAAAATAATTCCTTTGCCCAGGGAAACGTGTGAACACCAGGTATTGTTACCGCAGTAGCACATCCGCAGAAAACAAATGACCTAACTGACGGAATTTATAAATGGCTAGCGACCCGCCCCGGCTTCGCACGGGTGCAATTAAGATAAAAAAAACTGCTTAACCCGGCGTTAATTAGGTTAAGTAAACTCTCCTAAAGCATTAAAAAAAAGCACATTATAATTTAATAATTAATTAAATAATTTATAATTTAAAGTTTTTTTGCTATTTTTATTTGATATTTGTTACTTTTTTTAATTTTTCATATTAATATACATTATATTACAATGCAATTTATCTGAGATAGAAGTATTTAATATGTTATTGGCTAAGACATTCTCTGTAGACAATGTTTGACGTCCTGTTATTATTTGGTAGCAAAATGTACTGTTTCTCGGGACTTCCAACTCGTGATAAACCAACATATAGTTCATGGGAAAAATACTCTTTTCGTAGGTCGATTCCAACCAAAGAGAAAGTTTGACCCTGGGACTTATTAATAGTAATCGCGAACGATGTTTTTTTACGGGAAATTGCAACCGTTTGAAAGATATTGGCAAATCCGTGGGAATCATGGGAATCCTCGGGATGTTTGCCAGCTGGCCGGCTGCTGGACCGGTGAGGATGGTCGCGACAATCATATTTTCTTTCAAGTCTTTAATGAGCAATCTTGTGCCATTACACATGTTATGAGGGCTTATATTCCTTAAAAGCATGATAGGAGTACCGACTTTTAATGATAGTTCGTGAGGTGGCAAGCCAGAAGGATTAAGCGAATTTAGAAAATCTTGAGGAAAGTGGACGACATCGTCAACATTGGTGACTCTGTCAATCGACTTATAGGTTTTGACTTGGCCGGGAACTCTTTGTATAAAGAGATTGTTGATTTCATTGACAGTGTCGTTCCTAGGCGATACTATTGCCCTGGAACACAACCAGTGAAAGTCTCTTTCTATTAAATTTTCGAGGCCCGGATATACTGCTTCTATAAGATGCGGCAGACTGTGGACTATCTGACCTAATGTCTCATTTAAAATGATTTCAGCAGAATTAGTGCCCAAATTTAGAGAAGGAAAAACTCCTTCTCCAAGTCTGAGCAATTGTTGTGGGACATCTTTATGCGTGCCTCCACCAATATAGGCTCTCATATTCGTTCCCAAATTTAGGTGTTGAATAGAACTCCGTAAGGGAGATGATTTAAGACATGCTTTGATGATATCTGCACGCGTCCCTTTTGTAACTACAGGAAGTGTCTGCCGAAAATCCCCAGCAAACACAAAAGTAACTCCCCCCCCCCCCCCATAATGGCAGTAGAGCTTCTAAGGTTGGCGCCGTACGCAGCACACAGCACGTTTTATTTTCCGAATCTGTCCGTCCTGCAAAGCCGTAGTATATTATTTTGTTCTATCATCAATAGTTTTCGCAGCGCACGCAATGTAAGGAATTTTATAGGTCATTTATTTACACTTTGGGTTACATTATTGGAGTTTTAGTAGGGATCCATATTGACTTTTAAAATAGAATATAGCCTATGACACTCAGTGATAACGTAGCATTCTACTGGTGAAAGAATTTTTAAAATCGGATGAGTAGTTTGGAAGATTACTTCCTACATCCAAACACACAAACACACAAAGTTACAAACACTACCTCTTTATATATTAGTATAATTAAACATAAAATCATTAAAAAATTTAATAATCTGACCTAGTTTGCGTACCTTGCCAGCATTTACTGACCCTGTATGCTGCATTAATTCAGGGCTCGTCAACACAAATAACTGGTTGTTTATTTTCTACTGAATTGTTATTTCTCATTACGCGTAAACATCGGACCACCGTGCAATGAGGTGTTCTCACCATTAAACACATTTATGTTGTTTTCGTATTTATTGAAACGAAACCTGATTTTGTTTAACAGTTTTCCTCAGCTTTCTCTGCGTCTATGAAAATCAATTTGCGTTTTCAACTCTGCCAACATTTCCTTAACAGTTGGCACTTATTTTCTTTCTGCATAAACCATTTGTGTCACTCGCCATACAACACAAAAACCAAAGTCGTTTTTTGCCGCTAGTCCTACGTTTGTTTTCCCTGGGAGTACATACTCCCGTGCCACTCGTACTCGCCATGTTCATCTCGTTACGTTATTTAGCAAATGCTAGCCACAGACGTCCCTGTTGCATACGTCGTTCGCATTGTAACTTGTTCTATCGGATATGAATGTCTTCCAAACAGCTTTTCAGCATCGAAGAACTTATAATATTACCGATAATTTTACGGCCTTTGCTATAAATGGTAAGCCGTTTCTTACTTGAAGATGCCATTTCCCGATTATTGCTGCTGAAACGCGAATACAAAAGCCTGTAAATATATTCTCGTGTTTCCTCGCCTTCGAGCATGTGACTATAGGCTGTTCACGGTAAAGTGACCAATTTTGAGGCTCTGGTTCATTTTTCCTTTCAGGGATTTTTATCCTTTAACCACCTTTTAAATAAAACACTCCCATGTAAGTAATTAACACAGTGTGTATACTCCACAGCACTCGCAAATTATATAACGTCTAATGCTAAAATAAAACACTTATTGGCTATTATTCCGGTTCAGAGGACTTTCAAAAGTTCTCACATTACCGTGAATAGCCTATAACTATTTGTTTCCATGCCCCACCGATTGTACACTAGTAGTGACGCTTTTGCAGCTGCTTTCTGCTGACTGGCTGCTCGTTTTGCCCCACTTCGAAGTTTGTCTTTCTTTTCCAGGAAAACGTGCAGTCCCGCATTATTTAGACATGTATTGTTAATGTGGTAGATAAATACTATAGTAGTCGCGCCGGCCTAAGAACGGGCTTGACTCCGCCTACCCAAGTGAAAGAGAGAGACAGAACGACTTGCAAAGCACCAACCACAGGTAGCTGGCAGGCGGGCAGACGAATCTGCAGGCACTGTCTCCCACCCCTCAGTGCCACCATCGTCCAGTTGTTTTCTTCCGCGGGGAGAAGTGACCCGACATTAATAGGAGAGAGAGAGAGAGAGAGAGAGAGAGAGAGAGAGAGAGAGAGAGAGAGAGAGAGAGAGAGAGAGAGTCGGTCATGTTCTGGGTTGGAGTACCGCTAGCAGAGTGATCCACTCCTACTCTATAAACTCGTGACTAATAACACAATCGAAATAAATGTGGCCTCATTCGATCGGGCATAAGACTATAATGCAAGCGTAACGGAGATGTGAGTTGGGACATTCGGCGACTGGTGACAATTATTGGTGTGGGTGAAAATCTCCTGGCAATGTATCTCGCGATTCCAATGTGCTATCGCGCTACTTTTGATGCCAAACAAAATATCTCATCTTTATGTATCTATTTAATACATAAAAAAAAAAAAAATCAAGCATCCGTTTCGTCACTTCAATTCCTTTCCAATATCTCGAAGAAAATATTTACCTGCTAATGCAGACATGTACACACAACACCTACAGGCAGGTCTCTGGCACAGCCACAATAATTTTTTTCTCACCGCCCCCTAATCTTATGACGTTAAGACAGGTATGGGTTTTTTTTCGGTAAATAAAGTAAACACATGAAGGATGCTGAATATTTCTCATCATAACATGCTATCCTTGGATGTTAGCGAACTCAGTCACTCACTGGGCACGAAGCTCTGGAAACGGACCTTGCCTGATTGGCTATTGCGTGTGAAAGTTTCCTCTTTGTCTGAGCTTTCCGATAGCACGTTACCAAGCACTGACTGGTTGATATTGTTCCAATCATAGACTAAAGATGAGGTAGACCGATTTCGCTGGCTGCGTTCAACTAATCTCCGTGTCCCAACATTGAACTGCTTTTATGCCAACACGTCTTGAGAAAACGGCATGGTTAGGATCGTAGGTTAGAATACTGATTTGTAAACAAATGTTTTGAGATGTTTTTATACTTAATATAACCAATTTGTAATGCAGTTTGATTAAATTCAAATTGGCGATCGTATTATATTCATATAAAAGTGGTTCTCATTTAAAAATTACGATATAAACAAACACTTTCATCACTGTTGACCATGTGACTTTGACAGTTGTGTACTTTTGGATTAGGTTAATGTTGGGTACATGCGCAGAAGACGAATAAGCGGTCTACCTCATTTTTAGTCTATTGTTCGAACACATTGTTGACCAGTGACGCCATTTTCCTGGCATGTGCGACTGAAGTACGCGGTACATGTTGCTGTACCTCTGTATTTTTAAGTACTTTGTGATAGAGCCTAGAGTAGCTGTTTTGCTTCAGCGCAGTACATTGTGGTAGAGCCGAGCCTAGCAGACTTGCTTCAATGTAGTACTTTGTGGTAGAGCCGAGCCTAGGGGACTTGCTTCAGTGTAGTACTTTGTGGTAGAGCTGATCCTAATGGACTTGTTTCAGTGCAGTACACTATGGTAGAGCCGAGCCTAGCAGACTTGCTTCAGTGCAGTACATTGTGGTAGAGCCGAGCCTAGGGGACTTGCTTCAGTGTAGTACTTTGTGGTAGAGCTGATCCTAATGGACTTGTTTCAGTGCAGTACACTATGGTAGAGCCGAGCCTAGCAGACTTGCTTCAGTGCAGTACACTGTGGAAGAGCCGAGCCTAGCGGACTTGCTTCAGTGTAGTACTTTGTGGTAGAGCCGAGCCTAGGGGACTTGCTTCAGTGTAGTAATTTGTGGTAGAGCTGATCCTAATGGACTTGTTTCAGTGCAGTACACTATGGTAGAGCCGAGCCTAGCAGACTTGCTTCAGTGCAGTACATTGTGGTAGAGCCGAGCCTAGGGGACTTGCTTCAGTGTAGTACTTTGTGGTAGAGCTGATCCTAATGGACTTGTTTCAGTGCAGTACACTATGGTAGAGCCGAGCCTAGCAGACTTGCTTCAGTGCAGTACATTGTGGTAGAGCCGAGCCTAGCAGACTTGCTTCAGTGCAGTACATTGTGGTAGAGCCGAGCCTAGGGGACTTGCTTCAGTGTAGTAATTTGTGGTAGAGCTGATCCTAATGGACTTGTTTCAGTGCAGTACACTATGGTAGAGCCGAGCCTAGCAGACTTGCTTCAGTGCAGTACATTGTGGTAGAGCCGAGCCTAGGGGACTTGCTTCAGTGTAGTACTTTGTGGTAGAGCTGATCCTAATGAACTTGTTTCAGTGCAGTACACTATGGTAGAGCCGAGCCTAGCAGACTTGCTTCAGTGCAGTACATTGTGGTAGAGCCGAGCCTAGCAGACTTGCTTCAGTGCAGTACATTGTGGTAGAGCCGAGCATAGCAGACTTGCTTCAGTGCAGCACATTGTGGTAGAGCCGAGCGTAGCGGACTTGCTTCAGTGTAGTACTTTGTGGTAGAGCTGATCCTAATGGACTTGTTTCAGTGCAGTACACTATGGTAGAGCCGAGCCTAGCAGACATGCTTCAGTGCAGTACATTGTGGTAGAGCCGAGCGTAGCAGACTTGCTTCAGTGTAGTACTTTGTGGTAGAGCTGATCCTAATGGACTTGTTTCAGTGCAGTACACTATGGTAGAGCCGAGCCTAGCAGACTTGCTTCAGTGCAGTACATTGTGGTAGAGCCGAGCCTAGGGGACTTGCTTCAGTGTAGTATTTTGTGGTAGAGCTGATCCTAATGGACTTGTTTCAGTGCAGTACATTGTGGTAGAGCCGAGCCTAGCAGACTTGCTTCAGTGCAGTACATTGTGGTAGAGCCGAGCCTAGCAGACTTGCTTCAGTGTAGTACTTTGTGGTAGAGCTGATCCTAATGGACTTGTTTCAGTGCAGTACACTATGGTAGAGCCGAGCCTAGCAGACTTGCTTCAGTGCAGTACATTGTGGTAGAGCCGAGCCTAGCGGACTTGTTTCAGGGCAGTACTTTGTGGCAGAAGAGAGCCTAATGTTCTTGCTTCAGTGCAGTACATTGAAATGAGGCAGAGATATCTTGCATAATTTATTCATGCCATCTCTAACACATTGCAGGCGTGTCTCTAGAAAGAACAAATGCCAGATATTCACAGCGTATAAAATTACTGATCTAGTAAATTTTTAAAAGCATAATATCAAAAATAATGAAGATTTAACTCTCACTGTTTTATTGCATGGTTCAGTTTACCGGTAAAAAACCCTAAAACTGGACAATTGTGAAGTTCTTAAAATAATATCGATTTACTAAACGTTTAGAACAATAATAATAATAATGAACGTTTAATGTTTTATATACTTAATTAAAATCTTTATCGTCACATGTTTCGAAAGCTCAGTCGGCTAGGGCATGTGGTTATCAACACAAGGTCCGGTAGGTCGAGGCTTGTCTCCTCCAAATTATGTATAAAAATAAATTATAATAAATGTGTCTATAGAGGCGAAAATCTCCTGTAGCAAATACACATAGTCCTCTAAATCAGGTTGAAAAAATATATACACTAGCACGCTCTAGCAGGTGACATTGAAAGCAATGATGGCGGCCACCAGTGGTGCACTCTAGAAGACAATGAGAGAAACTAACATGGCAGTCACCAGTGACACTCTCTAGCAATGTAGAAGCTTGGCCTGGCCGCATTACCTCCTTCCAAAACCATTCCACAATGGGGTCCACTGGGAGCATTACTTTATTTCTTATACCATTCATCAACGAATTGTGCAGATTTTATTAGTTCAATTGGCTTCCCCGAGAAAACATTGCCCAAAGTCGAGCAGTCCCGTTTCTCTTAACTCAAAGCTTCATCCTTCCTCGAGGTAAGTAATTTTTATCTTATAATTCCAAGCCAACTCGGAAAGTTTCTGTCAAATCTGGGGCTCTCAAGTAAACCCCCAATACTGACACACCATGGCTTTTGCCCATTCAGTATTTAAATCACACTTGTTCCCATTCTCTTCTGTCATAATCATGTAATTATTGTATGTATATTAAGTTAGTGAATAATGTTAATTGGAAATCATCTCGTCACCATAAATTAAGTTGTGCAGTTAGGCAACAAAGAAGATCAGATATAGGTTGTCCTTGACCATGGCACCCTGTATACCGCAACCTCAGCCGATCTTCAGTCAACAGTGGGGATTCTAATACACAGTTGCACATCCCTTGTGACTCCGATCAACTTAAGCCAAAACATGCATAACCTCTGAACCAATGCAAGTCACCAAGCATGTGCGACCATACAGAAGAGTTTAATATGATTCTACATGTTTCTATGCCACCACTATCGAAACATCCAGTTAGCATGCATGTGACCTTTACTAATGTCACCTTACAATAAAACCCTACATAAAACAGCCGACTCCATACACAACAAATATTTCAGAATAGGCGAACATAACATTTTTTCAGATTTAGTTTTCATCATCAACGGTTTTGAACTAAGCAGAATACCATTAATGAGACCCTTCTAACTACTGCCCAAGCTGAACTACATAGTCCTGCCAAGCTTGGTAAACCGACATGGAATGGACTATAGAGGCAACTTCAAATGGGTCAGTTCCCTGTTCACCCATTTTTTTTGCTGGTATGCTGTGCATGTAATTAACTTTCACACATTATACCAAAACATGAACATTTTCTGATCTATTACTTATCTCTCTGATTTCGTATGTTTTAGAATATATTGCAACTGTTACCTTTTCATTTACCATATAATATGTCTGATTATAATAGTTGCAAGGAGTGGGAATAATACTATAAATTTTCCAGTACCTGTGACTTGATACAACTGGTTCCTGAACTGTGATAAGCATTTGGATTGTAGAGATGATGCAGTGAGTCATGGCAATTGAATAATATTTATCTACAACCCCTATAGATATAGTAAATTCTAAACTTTGTGGTTGTATATTCTGTTCGATCCTACAGAGGTCGTTTGCGAGTTGTTTTCGACCTATCACATGTAGTGGTAAGTGGTTGGCCTTACAGTGGGACATATATGTTACTATTTCTTGTTCCTTTAATACAGTATTTAGTAGATGCAATATAATAGTCAAGGAAAAATGTTCTAAGGTAAACGCTTGTTCATTTTGGTTGACCAAGTAATCTGGTTAATTAAAGTTTTTGTGATTACCTTGATTGTATCTGCAAGATCGTACATTATTTTTCCTTATGATGTTTGCAATCATGCAATTTAATAACGTATTGGAAATCTAAATTCTACCTTGCAAATTGTAAATTTTTGTTTATAGATACTTATAGTTAGTGACCAGTTTGTCAAAATGCCTGTCAGTACATTGAAACACCATGTTCCTAGATCGCTTAATATTTGTATTCCCCTCTTATTGTGAAACGAAATTTCAGCCTCATTAAGGAACTCAGTTAATAAGTTCTGCTGTATAGACTCTACATACTTCTTTATTTCTTTAGCACTTTTGCAAATATGAGGTGAGTTTTATGTAGCAAAATGTCCAAGATTTTCGGTTTTGTGGGCTTATAGTGGTACATTATATACTAGAGGAAATTACTCCTCATACTGCAGTGCAGACATCAGTTGACTCCAGTAGACTCCGGCATGGGTGCGGTACGTTATCCATGGCTGTGTGACCTGTATATCACATAGACTGAGGAAGACAATTGCTGCCTTCCATCCTCGCATTTCACCTGGAACTTGGGAAACATATAGAATCACATGTTAAATATAATTTCTTTAGTATTTATTTACTTATCCATGTGCGCAATTTTAACATTCCTCATGCACACAGTTACATATTGGTTTTTATCTGATTGTTCTACACGAATAAGAAAAGCAGATGGACCTAGAATTTTTCTATTAATATGGGCCCTTGTCTTTATATTGAAGACCTTTATGTCAAGCATGATTTTTCACCCACACATAGTCTCGTATTTTACACATATTTGCTTCGTGTTTTTTTTGTCAAAGTATCATTTCTGAGTTTGTTGGTTTTTAACCAAATTGATCCTTGCTGGTTCCATATATTTCTGTAATTGTCTCCCAGTTAGCTGATCTTGCAGAATATGTTCCGAATTGAACATTGGTTGTACGGCTTCCTGACCATGTAGCATGTAAAACGGCGTAAACTTAGTGCTCGTGTTCACTGTTGTGTTATAATTAAATATTATGTAATAAAATTATTTACCTCAGTTTTCAGAGTCATCATGTATGTACGCAGTTAATGCAGATAGTTGTTGTCCAATAACTTTATTTATACTTTCTACTAAGCCATTGCAGGCTGGGTTGTATGAACATGTTTTAGTTTTTTTTGCCTGGAGTTGTTTTAATAATTTAGTTATCAGCCCATTGTTAAACAATGTCTTGTGGTCAATATTTGTTTGGGGCAATCATATCTTAATTATGTCTCATTAATAAATTCAGGGCATGTGGAAGCATCTATGTTCCATACTGCCTTAGTAACTACGAATCTACTTGTAAATTCAGCCATAGCTAATATAAACATACCTTTTTTGGATTTTTGGATGAGGCCTTTGGTATTCAAAGCCCAACTTCCTAGGAGAGGGAAGGGGGGTGGGGTCTATTGATTGCAACTGTCTAATTGGTTTTTTGTTGCTACTTTTAATTTTCTGACAAATTCCACAGTTTTTAACATACTGTGTAATGTCTGAATGCATTGTGTCCCAATAGTAATCCTGTTTATTGTTTGCTAATGTTTTGTATGTTCCAAAGTGGCTACCTCCCAACAGAGAATTGCGGTGGGTCATAATTATTTCTTCTTGATAGTGTTTGGGCACTAATGTTATGTGTTTCTAACCTGCTGTTGTATGAACTTTTAAAAAATCCCCTCATTCGCTGAATTAGCGTATCACCTAGCGAGTTTAAGGTATTTCGCTTCTGCTTTTTGTAGCTCTAACAACCCTGTTTTAAGTTTTGTTTGTGTTCGTCATTTGTAGTTGTTTGAACTTCTAATAAATTAAATACGTTGGTTTCATTTTCAATATGGATAAATACTTCCTCATGATTATATATTGGAATGAATAATGTTTTCTCTTAAATAATTTTTACTATTTGTATATTAAGCGCTGCATCTGTCACACTGTGTTTGATTTTATCCTTGCAGCTTTAATGTATTAATTCGATACTTACACCATATATATTTTTTTACTGTGGCTTTCAAAATTGATTTTACCAGTTTATCTTGATAATCTGCTAAAAACCTTATGTTTTTAGTTGGACCTAAAGTTCTTGTGAGTTCAAGAAGTGAGTTTTAAAATTCATCATAGTGTGATTTAACATATTTCGTGACACTTTGCATTATTTGATGTTATTTTTCCCTGCTTTGAGTAATAGCCTTTGCTAATATCTTAACCTATATAATATTTAGACAATCTCTGTCTGTCTATCCATCTTAAATATCTCTTAAGCCCCTTGAAACTCAACAGAAGTTCTTCAAATTTTGCAGAGCGAATCCTCAGAGTAAAATACAGGTTAAGAATTTCAGCAAGATCAGATTACTCAATCATTCACTTCTACTATAAAACTAAGTTTTTAATTACTTATTCCCTATGAAAAGTTTTGTATTAATGCATAGAGAATATTGCATAGAGATATGAAGGTAATGAAATATCATTTTAGTTTACTTTAAATGTCTCGCTTCAACATTGAGTTAATTTCCAAGTGGGGCCACAGTGGCTCAGTGGCTAGAGGGATTCCAAGTGGGGCCACAGTGGCCAAGTGGATACGGCAATTCCAAGTGGGGCTGCCATTTCTCAGTGGATATAATTATACTAAGTGGGGCCACAGTGGCCAAGTGGATATATATATAAAATGGGGCCGCAGTGACTTAGTGGATAGAACTATATCAAGTGGGGCATTATTGGCTCAGAGGATAGAGCGATTTCAAGTGGGGTCTTAGTGGCTCTGTGGATAGAACTATATTAAATGCAGCCTCAGTGGCCAAGTGGATAGATATATATCAAATGGGGCCTTAGTGGCTCAGTGGATAGAGATATTCCAAGTGGGGCCATAGTGGCCCATTGGATAGAGCGATTCCAAGTGCGGCTGTAATGTCTTAGTGGGGATAGAACTTTATCCAATGTTGAGTTAATTTTACATCATTATTTTCAGTCTTTGTATGATAACAAAAATTTGTAACATTGTTACTGTTCTAGGCACATGACAATACTAAAGAAAAGGCCACAGGCTGGGCCCCAAGTATGTTATATAGACTTATATTATGTATGGAAATTTCTCTAGTTTGCATTTTTCTATTGTGAACATCCTACTTAAGGCATCTAGTTTTGTGTTTAACTTGCTTTGAACTGTTGAACTATCTTGGCCTCAAAATCGAATTCCAGTAAAGCAAATGCCATTTTATGAATTCTCTGGTTATTTTCTGCCATGATCTTTAAATCTCTTAAAACTAGCATGGTCAGTTTCTCCAACAAAATTCCTACTAAACAAGCATTGTCTAAACTATGTGCAGAAATATTTAATAGTACCTAGTTATGTCTCTGTTGTTGACCACCTAATGTCATTTGATGAGAGTTTCTTTGATGCAAAATCCACAATATTTCTGGTTTTATCTTGGTTCTCCTGCATGAGAACTGCCCCTATATCCATTTGCGAAGCATCGCATGCTAAAAATGTTGTTTTATTCTCTTTAAATGTGTGTAAAATGGGAGCTTCTTTAGTGCTAATTTAAGCTCATGGAATGCTTTATGCTGTTTATTGCCCTATTGATAAGTGCGAACATTCTTAGTTTACTCAATTAATGGTTCAGCTTTAGTTGCATAACTAGGTATATACTTTCTGATGTAAGAAGTATTGGTAAAAAAAATGCCATTAATTGTTTTAAATTAGAAGCCTGTGCCATTCACTTAATGACTTCTATCTTGTTAGTATCTGTATTAATTCCTTCTGGGGTAATTAGGTGACCTAGTAATTTTATCTTTCGTTGTACAAAATTGCATTTGTTAAAATTGTCTTTCACATTAAATTCCAACAGTCTTTCAAATATTGTCTTCATATTTTCTAGGAATTTTTCAATTGCCTCTCTTAATATGAAAATATTGTTTATGTAAACAATTGCAGTATTCCAACTATACAGCCCTAACAAAACATCCATGAACTGTTGAAAATATTGTGGACTTGATGATAGTCCCATTGGCATTGTTTATACTGGTATAAGCATATACCATCAATGGTGAAAGTTAACTTATGCTTGTCTTGATTCCTCGCTGGAACTGTATAAAAACCCGAAAATAAATCTAGGGAAATTATATACTTTGTATTCTGAAGCATGTTCAAAATGTCTTCTGTTCTGGGTAATGGATATTGGACCATTTTTACATATTGATGTAAAGTCTAAAACCTGTTAAGACCCTAATACCACCTTGTTTTTTTCCACATAATTAGACTCTGAGTGGCGTAAGACAAGAAAGATTTTTCTATAATATCAGCCTGAATTACTTGTTCTACCTGCTTGTTTAATTCTTCCCTTTTATTTGGGCTAATTCTGTATGGTGGGCTAGAATTTGTTTGTCAATTTTTAATTCTTGTGTAATTTCAAATTACCTAGCTTGCATTAATTCTAACATGTTTTTGGCGAACTTTTCCTTATACTATGTTATTACATTGAGTAACTCTGCTTTCTTTGAACTGCTTTACTCTTTGTTAATTTTTTCCTTTAATTTTATCACACCATCATGCTCAAATGTTTCTATTCTAAGTATACAGTGTTCGACTGTATTAACTCCACTTCTTCAATAATGTTATCATATAACGGCACCTTGAGCAACTTATTAGTATTATTTCCAGTAAAGAACTTGACTTTATGATTCAGGAATGGTATGGCATTATATTTACGAATGAATTCACAGCCAAGTATGGCATATGCCCTTAAATGATCAATTTATAGAAACTTCTGTGCGAAGGTATACCATAGAATGTTAAATTTAATATTCACTTTATATTTAGGCACATCTACTACTTCCATAGCTTCAACTATTGTAAACTTCTCTGAGACTTTCTGTAGCTTCTGACTGGTAATTATTGTTGATGCAACACAGCTCCCACGACAAACTGTATCAATCATTACAAAATAAGTGGTGCCAGTAAAATGTACCTGTATTCTGGGTGTTTATGTTTGCACAACTTCAAGTCCCCGTTCCTTGTTTTGTGTTAGGACACCTCCCATAGTGTGGGCATTCTGCATGTGCTATTTATTGCAAAAATCTGTCCTGCCTGTGTTGGCAATTTTGTAATCGTCGTCTGCTGGATAAACAACTGTGTTTGTGTCATCATGTGTAGAATGTGAAATCGCTGTGTGTTTGAAAAACTTCATGTTGTCAAGACCAAATGTTTGTTTGAACCTGTGAAAGCAGGTTGCTACGTCCATATTGAATCGAAAGTTTTGATTGGGGAACAAATTGCATTGTCTAGTGTGGTGGCTGTGTACATACACAAACAACATGTTTCACTTACTAAACTACACGGACCTGTTTTACTGTGTATTAATTCCGGGTTTCACTATGCCAATTGTTGAGTATTTATGTTTTCCTGAGCTTTAACTGCATGTTCCTGTTTCGGTGTATGAAATGCTCTGCCGACACTTTCCTGTGGGTCGTCACATTTTGCCCTGCTAACACTTTTATTGTCTTGTAATTGCCTTGTTTTCAACTTGCTGGTTGGCTTGGTAAACTGTATATGCGATGTTTGTGTTTCCTCATTGCTGACCTCTTTTTCATCCTGATATTTTATTATTCAAACACTATTAGAGAAACAATTCTTATCAGGTTTTGAATTCTGGATTGCTACTTGCACATAGGGCTTATTGTTATCCCTGAAGTTATTTTGTGCATTGTTTTTTATTTGCATGGATATAACAAGCTCTTCCCCCTGGTTAACTGGTTTTTTGAACCAGTATTGATATCGCCTTGGTACCTGATAGTTTTGTCAACATTTGTATATTTACTGTTATTTGCTTGGTACCTATTTGTTTTCTCCATCTTATTATATGCACTGTTATTTCCCTTTTTGTAGTATGCCTGGGACCTTTATAACCACCTTGTTTATCCGTGTCTTGTTTTTCTGGCTCCTGTACTATATTTATTTTTCGTCTATAGCAAATTGGCTTATACTCTCGCTGGATTATTACTATGGGTGCTGTGTTTTGATTTCTTATCTCTCAAACCTTTTATAGCTGTTTCAAATAAATCTAAGAATTCGTCTATAACCTGGGCTGAATTATCGGAAAATGCGGGAACCTTGACTGGGTCTGGGAAAGCTATCTTAACTTGTTGTACTTCTGCCATCTTAAATTGAGATTCTGAATGAATATTCTCATATTTGTGAATCGAACCTGTATTGCTATATTCGTTTGCTGTTAAGCTTCTGTGTCTAACATGTACTTGAATTGGCATTTCGTAACCTTGCAATGCTTACGAACTACATTTCTGCTTCTACTGCACACTGTCTGTCTCAACTACACCTCTGTCTTTTATCCTTGTTGAAAGGCTTCGCTTTATTTTGGTTGAATGCATATCTAATTCTGTCAAAAATTGGGATTGTCCAGCAACAACTCATCTGCTCTTTATAATAATTCATCAAATATATCTGCTGGTATTATTTGACCATAACAATACCAAATGGTTAAATTTTATTTTAGATACAGTATTTGTAATATTTAGATGTTTATTGAATTTTATATTTATTCTGAATTTAAGGTAATTATTTATTGTGATTGTATTTGACATGATCAAACCAGTTTACCTATTTTAATGTAGCCTAATACAAGCTTACTCAGCCGAATCAACCCTAACCTTAACTAACCAAACTTAACCTAATTTAACCAAACTTATCTTGTATTCCAATTGTGTCCTTTACATATTTTACAATGCCCTGGAAAAGGATAATCTATAGATTAAATGGTCGTAAAAGATAACCTTCCACTGCAAAATTTGATAGGGTTAATGTTGAGTAAAAATATAAATACTACATATTTAAAAACAGTCGATTTAAGGTGATGAAACATTGACTGTTTTCAGTACAAGATTTAACTTTGAGTTAGAAACTGTTCAGGCGTAAGTTTGTAATTCTGGCACGGAAGTAATGTTATTATGCAATATGTTTTTGAATAACATGTCGAAATTCAAACCGCAGCATATATGTTCTAGTATAAACCAAACATCCTTTAACAATTTTCCTGGAAAGGTCATTTAGTATTCTTTAATTTAAGTTAAGGTTAAGCAAAGCAATGCAGGGAATCCAAAGTTATATGTACATGACTGAGCAACAAGTTGCATACGACGAAGGCTAAAGGAATTGGTGCGCCTCACGGGAAATATTATGCAAACAATTTGTGACAGTGTGCCTGGAAACACCACACAAATTTCCGCTTACTAAGCTCTGCTGAATTATGCGTCATACGAAGGGTATCGGCTGGGTTGTATAGCATCCATATCTGTGCCCCGTTCGATGCCCTGTGGTGCAGGATATCAGGTTGAGGCCTGGCTTCCATAACACACTCAGCTGGTCGACTGCATGATGATGGGGTATCTCCCCTTTACACCTCCTCCATGACCCCTCCTGAACACTTGGGCCTGCGTTGCCTAGAAACAGTGCGATGCCTCACCTACGTCATCGGGTGCGAGTGCGCAAGCAAGATGATCAGCGCTGCAATTTTGGAGTTTCTCTCAACACCTGACATCACGATCTATGGAGGGGCTGACTAGCCTACATGTATCCTGGCCTAAAGACTGCTCGGGAGAGAACAATGGGCTGGGCTTCGTAGAGAGAACATTGATAAATATTAGTATTTTTGTTAATGGGCAATTTAATTATAGTTGGACATTTACTATGTAATTATGATTGTAATGACATTTAGGCATACATGACATCTAATTTATCCGAGAATGTGATTGACAAAGTTGGTTAATTAGGAATCAATCCATGTTTTATTCAGAAATTATTTGTCCATATGGTTGATGGATACAAAATAATGGCGTATAAGAAAGTTACTTATTTGAATTCCATAACCATGAAAGGGGTTGCTAAAGTTGTGTATGCAATAGGAAGTGTATTATATATTGTAATGGCGTCACTGAGACCTCAAGGGGAGCAGCCGAAGTGTGGTGTTGGGAGACAAAAATTGAACAGTGGGCCGGCGGGAAAAAAGGAGGCCAGCGGGTGCATATATATTGAGGGTGTTGCAAGGTCACTCCCCCCCCCCCCCCCCTTGACGACTATAGGTCGGCGCAACGTCGAGCCCAGGAGAGCGAGGTACACTATGAACAGAGAAATGTATTAACTTGACTGCATTTAAACACACCTGCAGTCCGTATTGCAGGGTAAGCTGCGACGTCTGAAGTAAAGCTGGATTTACAATCGAAATATTTAAGCATTACATTATGCGTTAAGATGTTTGCAGAAGAAGCGAATGCGTGTTTTCTTATGTTTTGGTTCCCAGTGGAACTGATCAGGTTGTGTGCGTTGATGGGATTTCCTTAAGCATTGAAAGAAATAGTTGTATTTTATATATTTTGAAGACATTTCGAAGCTACGACACATCAGTACAGAGCAGTTGGTGTTTTTGGTGGGAAGCTGTTATTTACAGTAATTTAAGTATAAAACAATATGATAAAAAGGCGCGTGTGTGCACATGTTGGCGATTATATTTGTCCACAAATAATAATCTTCTCTGATAGCAAATGTCGGTTTTGAAGCATGATCTGCTTCAATATGGTAGTTTTATACGAGGATATGTTAGGAACAAATATAAACATGACAGGATTGTTGCCTGTTTCCATTCGATGGAATTAGGAATTAAAACATTAATGGGAAACTGCAAATACAGAAGACGTATTTCTGCATGACAGATAAGCGCCTACTGTATAGTTATAAATGCATTAGTTTGGTATTGTAAACGTAGGCTGTGCCCGAAATGAAATTGATATTTCGTATCTCGTATATAGCGGCTGTTAGCAAAAATACAAAATGACAAAATCAGCACCATGTTGATTTTGAAATTAAAATACATGCACGAATGCGTACTTAAAACGTCTTGTAAAACAAATAACTTTTTACACAATACACTAGACATGTAAACAGCAAGTAAGGGTTGTGCTTTGTTTATAAATTTTGTAACACATGTTTTATTTTAGTCGTTATTGGATATAATATTATTTTCTTGTAATGATTCCAATGATGAATGTAGAAATATTAATGTCCATTTTAAGCAATTAATTTATATAAAATAAATTTTCACTGTTAATGTAAGAATGTGTTGGCGCAAGTGCTAAACAAGCGACTGTTCACAAAGTCCGGATTGAAACCTACGAAATGACAAATTGCAAAATAACGAATTTGTCCTTTGGGATACGGCCTTAGTTTGACTATTAGTGATTGGCATCGAGTCATTACATTCAACCCATGTTTAGTGTAGAAATAGTTATATTTTGTATTGCACCTAGTCTGAAGTAGAATATTGCGACTGTCTTTGTTAAGTCCAGTTTTCATGCGTTTGTTAGTGTTAACATTACTGATAAACACTTCAGTGTCAACGTTTTTTGCACTGTTATGTGTCCTAGGTTTCAGTGTACAATATGCAATGTTGTATTGCGTTACACTCGTGTAAATGTAAACACACACAGCTGCCAACTTTTCAGACAATATCCACTAATATCGTCATCATTGTAAACTTGGATCTTACAGAAAAGACAGTTGTATTGTCGCTTTAAAACAAAAATCTTTTAGAGTTGAGCCTTATATGTGATCATTAATATCCTTTTCCCGCAGTGTGCATAAGGTTTTCTGCTTAATGAGATGCACAGTCATGCAGCATTGACATTCGTCTACGTACATAAATGTTTTACATGTCTCGGGAAATGACATACGCACATACACGGGGAAACGAATGTGTGTACGCCTCTCGTCCTTACAGCCCATAAGCTACTATTTTGAAAATCGATTTACTTGTAGTTCATAATTGATATTGCTAATATTTATTTTTATAAACAGTGGAATGGAGGCATTAACTTTCGATAAACGCCACTGAACAAAGTTTTTTAACCATCAATGATCTTGAAGAACCAGAATAAACTTAACCAACTTTGCTCGTGATTTGTTATAAACTGGGCGTAATATTGATATATAGTTAATATGTAGAACAGTGAGAACATTACAGATGTTTTTACAAGGCACGTCATGGATAAATGAAAACGTTATATCAAAATCCGACATTTAACTTTTATTCATACTAATATTAGTGTTAAAAGGAAATGTACCTCTAGTCGTCACCAGTTTTAATGATAAAATTATCGATTACTGCATTTACTGACTCAAATATATATTAATTCCTTTCTTGTAAAAATGTCTATGATTGGCTAATAGGGACATTTTCATTGTTATGCGCTTGCCAGCTAGAGCTCCCAATGGGTTGATAGTTCAAAATCTATATGCCTGTGTTCCAGCACATATTAAGCATGTGTTTTCCGTCAAAATACTTATTCAGAATCTTATAAACTAACTAGATGCTGTAAGGAATGCAGATAAGTATGCCTGCCGGAATGTAAGTTATCACGTATCGAGCCGAGTGGAGTATGCTTATATGCATAAGTGCATTCCTAGGTTTGGACACAGCCTTAATGACACTTGAATGGACACATTGAACGTACTGATTATTTTTACGAACAGTCACCTTTGTAGCAGGTTACAACCCCAAACTGTAAACATTGCATTAAATTGCTTACAGTCGTGCTTCTAACATATATTGCTTCACTCTTGGACAATTATTTCCTGTCCATTTCCTTTCACACACGAACAGAATCGAAAATTTACTATGACGTATGACATCATTTATGATTAATATGAAGTTTGTAATTGTAAGTGCTAACAGTACTCTTATTTTATCATTAACAACTAAACTAGGTATAGTAAATTATAGATTTACTACCAAATAGTAGTTGATATCGCTGCGAATTTCCACAAACACATAATTCTACGACATAAACAAAACACATGCCATGGTCGCCACTAGTAAATCATGAGTTTAGTATTCACGGCTGCAACGAATGCTGATAACTCACGTGTGACAGGTTCGCCTTTGGCAGAACTTGAACGAACACATGTGTGAACTGAGGTCAGGGTTATGACATACTTTTACCGTGCGGATGACGTCATCAAGAACACTAGCACTCCTCTGGATCATTAGCCGAACTAACCCATAAAACTAGTCAGACATTTTCCTATCTCATGGCCACTCTAATGTATATCTTTACTCAATGGTTAATCGCAGTTATGTTAGTTTAGGAAGATAGTATTTGGTAATGCTTTGCTTTAGCGGTCTTCCAGCTGTTTCACTTTGTGCTTTATGGTAAGTGCAGTTTTCCGAGAGAACACAATTATCTATCCTCAGCTTTTGACAATTATGAGCTCTGGCAGTGGTACAGCGTTTAATATTTTGATGTCGCTTACTCTCCTACTACTCAGTTCACTCAAAACACATTCCGCTCACACCAATCACACCCTATACTCTAACTATACAGAGTAGTACCAAATAAACTACACTACCTCATATAGAAATTTGGTGCCAATACATGGTGCACGACACTCCTCTGAGACCCCAGAGTTTACACAAGAATTTGGCATTCCCAACATGGTGGCACTGAGTTCACCATCTATGCAACTGAACAGGCCAGACAAGAATTTAATGGAAAAATTGGGTGAATGAGTAGACCGACAAGAACTCGCTACCACTTAAGGGAAGTGACACCAATCGACTAGAGGAGGCTCGAATATATCACTATAACGGAAAATATCATGGAGATTACTAATGTAGTAATATAAGAGGTTAACAACGTGAACACACAAGCAAAGGAGGGGTAAGATACCCCAGTTCCTGTCACTAATGTTGACGATCAGATATCGCTAGCCAGTACCAGCCAAACCCCAGCAACTCAAGACTCGATTCCAGCTGAAATGCCAGCTTGGTTACATAGCTAACTGCGAAGCCAAGAAACTATGAGACGTGAACGGAAACTGCGAGGCGCAAACACGAAGCTGTGAGACGCGTTCAGGGATCCTCTCAATGCAATGTAGCTGAGCACATTGAAACTACGAGATGTGAACAGGAAACCGCGCAGTGGAAATTATCGGAACAGATTGGTGACACCACAAGCAGTATGGAGACCACGCCTCGGGATCTGGCAGAAATTAAAAGATGTCGGGAGTGTTTGGTAGAGCAGATGACACTAATAGCAGGAAGTTTCGACCAGAAGTTGAACGACGTACACAAATAAATGGCTACTATAAGCAAAGGAGTAGTGAATGCCAGAGAAGAAGTTGCACAGAACACGGATAATCTGAAAAAAAATGGAACAGCGAGTGCAGGCATTGGAAACAAGACAGAAATCTAATGCATTCCCTAATTACTTGACTGAATTAGTCGAGGGGCACATTTAATCATTCGATCACCATTTGAAAGATAAGTCGAGCCAAGCGGAAAGAGCACACCAAGAATCAGTGGGGAAAATTACCATGAAAGTGTCCGAGGTAGGAGTAAGAGTAGAAAAGTTGAACCGACTCGTGGAATCGTAAAGTAATTTGCACTTAAGCCACGCACCTCACAGCAATACAACCCCATTTTCAGAGGAACCTAACACCTCGACACTAGATTCATCTTTATTGATAATTGCTGTAAGCAATTCGAATAACCCTGCACATGCCAACACTCACATCTTCACACTCATGTACCATACGTCGAAATTATGGGCCGAGCAGCTGCCCCAGTTCGAGGCGGAAATGGGAGAAAACCCCATAAACTATTTACTGAAGTTCGAAGAATATGCAAATTTATCTGGCCTCACCGACCATGACATGCTCCGGTGCCTTAACCTATAGTTGAAGTCAACAGCCTACCATTGGTGGGAGGTAACTAAGAGTTCTGTGATCACCTATTCAGAATTTAGCACAAAATTCATTGAGCAGTTTTGGAACAAACAAATACAAGGAAACCTCCGAGCTCAGTTGCATGCGGAGTGGTTTAACCCAGGAAATTTGAAGACGTTGGAAGCTCATTTATCACAAATTTATGATAAATAAAGACATCTCACATCAGTGATAAGCGATTAAGAATTCATCGTAATGGTACACTGGTTTGGAAGGGTGGACCACGATCTAATGACCTTCAAAGAGGGAATCCTTGAATTTAATCCTATTAAATAACTGCAGCAATCTTAGTTCAACCGAGATAGTGATTGTGCTAATCAGGCAGACAAACCGCCTCCTTTGTATGCTGACCAAGCTCAACCTGCTTACTGTCCGCCTCCTTTTCGGCAGAATCAAGGACCAAGAATAAGTAAATACCAATGGCGTTGTGCTCCGCCATACCTGATCCATCGCCATGATCGTCCACCAAGAGGGCAGTATTCATGTAGCGGATGGAAATACTATTCCGGAAGGCGGAATACACGTGGACGAGGAAACCGAGACAACAGGATTTCACCTGACGAATCAGAGGGTTACAGCACCACAATCAGCACCGCAATCAAAACTGCAATCAGTACCGCTATCACAACCAGTACCACAATTAGCACTGCACTCCCCGTAGGATAGAAGTGGTAACATACGTATTATCATGTAAGATGTTACTTTACCCATACACATTAATGCTGAAGATGAATCTATCTCCTACAAATCGGGACATGGAAGCCTATTTCCGAATACAGTGCGGTGAAACATCGTAGGACCATCGGGTTGTGGCAAGACATGCGTTCTACAGAGCCTGTTGGAAGAACCAAAAGGCCTTCGGTTCGAGAATGTGTACCTATATTCAAAATCGTCCCAGAAACCAAAATACCAGCGATTGGCACGAGCACTACAGGCCGTGGAAGGTATGGGTTATTTTCCATGCAGTGATAACGAAGCTGTCGTACCTCCGAGCGAAGCACAGTCAAATTCTATGTGTCTTCCATGACATTGCCTGCGACAAACAAACTTGCATTGAAGAATACTTTAGCATGGGATGACACGTGTACGTGGACTGCGTGTATCTCTGCCAGACTTATTTGCGCATACCCAAACAGATGCTTCGCAACAATGCTAATGTATTGGTGCTGTTTCGCATGGACGATACGAATTTACGTCATGTTTACGATGATCATGTTAATACGGACATAGCTGTAACAGATTTCAAAGATATGTGTGTCTTGTGCTGGAAAGAAAAATATGGGTTTTTGACGATCGTTAAGGACTGCCTGTTACATGGGGGAAGGTACAGGCGTGGGTTCGATCACTTCATCGCTGTCTGCCGAGAGAGTTCGTCTACTGGGAACAAGCAAGTGATGTCATTAATACCTCCTGCTACATCGATGGGTACTGTTTCCGGAGACGATTATGAAGCCACAGCTATTGCTAAAGATGGAGTGAGCGCATTACAGTCGGTTTGTTTAGAAGATTGCTGTTACCCTGTAACACATACAAAATGAGACAGAAAAATAGAAATTAAAATAAGTATAAATAATATACACAAAAAGAAACTCTACTTAAACTAACTCATTTAAACATTCATAACTGTCATCATAACATATATTAATAAAAATCCTGCGAATGAATATAAAAAATATGAAAATCATAAACACACTTGCAAGATTTTCTTGTGAAGTCAAAAAACTTCGAGATAAACGGGATTCAGCTATAAATAATAATGAACATACAACTCCTGCTATAAAGAAAAGTAAACTTGATATTGAGGACGATGCCGGAAGTGAAGAAGATCATGAATACAACATTGGTGATGACTATGACAGCAGTGATAGTGTCGAAGACGTTGATGATTCCCTCGTCGTTTCCACGCATTTCCCTAACGAGTTTCCTTCAACAAGTGATGCGAAGAAGGCAGAATAATCCGGTTATACTGACTATATGTTTACCGAAGGTATCTACAAACTTGTAGACAGAATTAGATATCTGCTCGATAAGCAAAATGGGGAGATTACTCGAACATGAAAGAGGTGGGTTTTGATAATAAGAAAAATTAAAGATCGGGGTTATATCAGATGATGCGATGACCTGCTTTCTTCTGAAAATGTAATTACAAAATATGAATAAATTATTATTATTAGATAAAAGTTTTTTCTTTATTTCTGTTCATTGTATCCTTCTATCGGCCTTAAAGAATAACAAAAATATAAATTTAAAATGTTTAATTAATTAAACATGTAGTCAAAGCCCTACATCATGCATGTTGCTATACTGCTTATATGAAAAAAAATATTTTTGAAAAATATGGAATATTGCAGGATTTTGTGTCTATAACTATAAGTACCGACAGCTCGTTTGGTGGTGAAATCGAGAAATTAACATAGTAGTCAGTAACATACTATGCTAGTCAACTTTTGAGATTTTTTATAGAGTTTTTGTTTTCAAGGTCATTCAAGTTCATGGGTTCGAGGTCGAGGTAGTCTGCATCTAACATCGCTGTAGTAGTCTGAAATGTATTATGCTTGCTGACTTTTATGTATTTTTTTCGTGTTATTGTTATCAAGGTCATTCAAGGTCATGGGGCAAGGTCAAGTTAATTGGTCAAATGTCAAGGGTCACAGGTCAAACTTCAATTACTAATGGGCACTGGCTTCTAATATGGTGGACAGGACAGTCAGCCATCTACCAAGATGGCTGACTGGGTATAGGCGAGGGGGTGGAGGCCTGCCGACTTATTTGTTAGGTGAGGGATGTGAGGGAACTTCGGGAAATTTAAGTTTTTAAATAAATTTTTAATAAGTTGTGATAATAAATTTTTAGCTAATTATGTATATATTTTTTGTATTTTTTGAAAAGTTCTTGTGACTTTTTTGGGAATTTTTAGAATTATTGAGGTCAAAGGTCAGTGGTCCTGAGTCCGGCTCTTATGGGCTCGGAGTGACAAGTCCACCTCGCCTACTCCATACAAAATGGGTCATTTCTAGGATCCTTTTAACAATTTTTAATAATACATTTTTTCGGAATTTTTTAAAGAATTTTTTTAAGAATTTTTCATATTTTTTTTTTTTTAGATTTTTTTTTGGGATTTCTTGAGAATATTTGGTTTCTTGAGGTTTTTTGGGTCAAAGGTCCTCGGTCACGGGTCAAAGTTCGTGGTCGAGGTCAATGACACATATGATGGCTGTCGGGTGAAGTAACGACATGGCGATCCCCGGCTCCGAGGCTGCGTTTCCCTAATCCCTTGTGCGTCAACCGACATTTCCCTACTACTGAGGTCATTGCAGATCGGTGGTGCCCCAGACGTCCGCTGAACGAATCTTCATAGCTTACATAGTGGTCCGTGTAACCCTTCGTAAGCGCTAGGCGGGACTGTCTTCCATATCAGTAGGCCGCGACGAGTATTGTTATTTGTACTGCATTTAAATATATTTCCTTCAGTAATAACGTCAGTCAGGACTTATTCGTTCAGGCAATTAGTTGCATTTTACAGAGATTGCATTAACGTCCTTGGTATATTGTACTTTGAGGTGTCATAGTTGTGGGTCAACCGCAGAGTATGCTGAGTTTGTTATTGGTGTTTATCAAACCCCATTTCTTGATAGAAATAAGTAATGATTTACTTGTACCGTTTCCACCTTAAAGGGAACAGTAATAATTGACAGCCTATTTTAATGCAGGTTTCGAACCTGCCAGCCAATTGGAAGGCTGCAAATTTAAACTTGCTTGAACGCACCACTCCAACGATACTAACACCCTAAAACCAAAGAGTAGGTGGTCTCGAAACGGCGATACAAAAATTAAAAACCCTGTAACACATACAAAATGAGACAGAAAAATAGAAATTAAAATAAGTATAAATAATATACACAAAAAGAAACTCTACTTAAACTAACTCATTTAAACATTCATAACTGTCATCATAACATATATTAATAAAAATCCTGCGAATGAATATAAAAAATATGAAAATCATAAAAATTTACACAAATGAAACATAACGTGTGAGAAAAATCCAAAATGCATAAACAAAATAGGTTTCAAAACAATGCGTGTTTATTGTGTGCTACAGAGTATCGAGTCACTAGCTTGTATTTGAGCTGATAACTGAAATATTCATATTGAGTAATGACGTACTCCTAGCTTTGTTGTTAAATGTAAAAGAAATTAACATTTTATAAAGATGATTGTTAATTTTGTTGTTTAATCGGTTGTATATATAATCGGGTTACATAACCCACGTTTCTTGATAAAGTTTTTGTAACGTCAACCCCAGACGTAAAAAATATGAAATCAACCCTATTATTAACACAAATGTGTTTCTTGTGTTTTTATTTCAGTAATAAACTGAATATTTGGACTCAATAAAATTTATTAGTAATACAGATGATTAAAAAAAATATTTTTTATTGAGAAAATTAATATTTTGTGGTGCAATAAATTTTTTATGAAAAAAAGATTATAGTTACTTTTCATGGTTATTGGTTTTGTAACATATTAGTCACGTGGAGTTTTGATGTTTTGAGGTAAGATTCATAAGGCGAACAAATATATATGGGACCACGCATAAAAATAATTTGTGCATTTTACTGTCGAGGGTGAAGTTGGTTATTCGAGGAGACATGAGAAAACTTATTTTGATATGATTGAGAGAAAAATTTTTCACCTAATTGTAATGTTTCATTTTTTCGTCTTGTACGCAGAATCAACTAGTCAAAAAGAGGTTTTTTGAGATACTTCGAACACATCTGTGGAAGCTGGCCGTGAAAATTCGAGTTTTTCATATATTGGCGTAATAGGCTGTTCACTGTAAACTGAGCACCTTTGATAACTCTGATTGAGATATACTTGTGAATCCTTCCGCCATATGTAACTTTGCCATGGGCCTGATAACTTAGTTCATGCATCGGACATGTGAAACTGGGAAATTACTAGAAATTTAAATATTTTATAGATTTCCTGTTAATTCTTACATGCATACGCACTTATAAAAAAAATGTATCTCGCTATTCACAGATGTTTTCCTAACACTTCCATCTTTACGTCAATATATGGAACTACTTTCCCTCCGTATTTATCAACTTTACTGGCTGCATGCCGGCCAGTGCGCCTGTTAAAGGTATGCAGATAGGGACAGTGACGTATTTCAAAGATTGAATCTAAAAGTGCTCAGTTAAACGCTGTTCACGATGAAGTGAGCACTTCTGAATTCAACCTTGGAAAAAAGTCACCACCCCTGCCTGCATATAGGCTATTGTAAAGGGTACATTGAGTGACATGGGCCCAGTAAAGTTCGCAATGCCGGATGGAAAGTAGTTCCATAACTTAACGTCGAATAAAATGTGTTGAGTAGCCATTTATGAATACTCAAATTATTTCTTTCGCTTTCTGTTTTTTTTTTTGTGCATCCAAGTGTAAAAATGAGCAGAATGATAAAATATTTACTTGTCTAATAATTTCACAGTTTCACTCCACCGACGCGTGAATAAAGTTGGTATGTCCAAGGCAATGCTAATTTTACATAAGGCGTAAGAACACACAACGAGCATAGAAGTAGATATTAAGTAGCGCTTTTAAAAGTGCTCATTTTACCGCGAGCAGCCTACACTTGTGAACACCATATATGACTGGTAAATACATGCTGAGAAGACTTTAAAGTGTTACGATAAGTAAGAACAGGCGTTCTTAAACTCATTATGGGTATATTCGATCAACGAAGGAAGGAAGGCTTCCTTGCCACGGTTGACTTTACACACATGTGTTGGTTCAACGATGTTGTAAAGCGGCGTAATGACTGGATACCAGAGTGCATTAAAAGAGGCAGTTATTTTTGTGGGCAAAACCACATGTTTTAAGTTTCTGGATAAACTAATAAGTATTGTTTTTCACTACGCACTCATAAAATATTAATGATACTGTTTTAGCATCGGGGCAGTAATGTGAGAGTTTATTAGTAACGGTTCCTGTTACGCATATACTACATGGCGAGGCTAAATACGCAGTACACGTTCTGATTTTCTTTTCGCTTTAGTAGGATAAAGAGCCAGTAATTTAACCAGCTGAAAATCGATGTCATACATATCTTCCTCTCTCCTGCTTAGTTTAATATCAGTCATATTTGTGGATAGTAGATAGTTACTGACTCGTTCCTTGGAACATGACGGCTGTGATTTTTTTGTCCTATTATTATGTAAGTAAATCAATTAAGATATGTGTATACTTTCCTATTAAATATTGAATTTTGGCGTCAACCGACTGTGTAACCTTCATACCTGTTCTATGTAAGAAATGTTTATGTATAATTCAATAACATTTATTTTATTTCACGTACAAAAAGTAGTTTACTTCTATCACAGGAATGACAAGCATGTTTTGAAGATAAGGAGATATCGCTATAAAAATAGTAAAACTGTCATTTCGTACCTATGCGACATAACACAGTAGTACGTAGTGCGAAATTCTGTTGGATTATATAAACATAGTTAGAATTAACGTGGCTTCGAACCTTCAAAGCCACCAGGCTTGTGGATTCATGGAGCCGGTCAAAGACCTCGGACATCAGCCATATTGAGTATGTGCGACCTTGATGTCGGATAAAATTAAAACCTAGAATTGAAAAAAAATCCAAATTTTTACAGAATGATATTAATTATGTTTCATATTCCCAGTTTCTTGTTATTTAGTTGCTATCTTGAAATTCATTGATAAACTTAAGTTTTCACGAAAATATTAAATATTATCTGGAATACGTTTAAATAAAAAATGTACCATTTTATTTATGTTTTCAACGGTAGTGACTTTTTTTAATTTTCGCTCATAATCATTACCGTGACCTCGCAGTTTCGATCCCAGGTGCAAGCAAATATTCACTTTTGCTAGTTATTCACACTAGCTCGACTGACTTTGACAGTATCTAGCGAAAGTGCGTACAGACGGCTAGGCATCCTACTGAAGGTTACTGGGTCACTACTAGGTATTACCACAAATTTGTTTATTGATTGCTTCTCAACAGCGCTAGCAGCAGGCGTTACATCGTTCCGGAAACCGCAGAGAAACGACTGTTTCTGGCCATGCAATAGGGAATACGATCCAATCTGCGTAGAATATAAAGATGGGTCGCTTGAAACTATTTCTAGCTTGCGCATGGCAGAGAAGACAGCATGTGAAAACGGCGCAGGTAAATGGGCTGGGGCCGACACTAAATTACCCTTATGTTTAAGGGCAACCTGTGGTACGCTCGACTAAGATGAAGGGGAAGCAGGACAAGGACGTAACTAAATCGAGTGGAAAAAACGATAGTTCCCCAAGAAAATCCCCTCGTCGTGAATAGTACCCGCTTCACTAAGCACACGAGAATTCTCGCACCTAGCAATATCCCACCCCAGTAGCATTTACTAATATTATTCACCTAAGAGATATTGTACAGGGAAGTTGTCACCACCGTGTGGTTACCAACCTGCCCACACGAGAGTTCTTGCCCAGAAAATTTCCTCTCCTTAGCAGGGTCGGCCACACACGAGAATTCTCGGCCAAAATCCTCCACCACAGTAGGATATGCCGCACTATACATCCAATAGACGTTGCAGAGAATACCTACTGCTTGTTTATCAAATCAAAAATAATTTAGTCGCATCCAAAGCTGTTTCAGAACAATGGTAGCTAATGCACTGCACATAATAGAATTATCGTCCAGAAAACTCGCCAACACTGTAAATACACAGTCATTCTGAAAAACACGGAAAAAATTTGGCTTGCATATTACTCGCGAAAAAGTAAGTAACGGCTGTCCACAATAAAGTGAGACTTTAGAAATGAACCTTAAAAAAAAGTCATTGCCCCTGAATGCATATATTATAATGGGCCCACTGAGTGACATTTTCCCAGTGAAGTTAGATACTATGGATGGAAGTAGTTCCATATCATAACGTCGAATAACAAGTGTTAGCTAACCATTTGTGATATCTTAAAATTAATTCTTTCACTTTCTGTTTTTTAAAAGCATCGAAGTGTAAAAATGAGCAGATTTGTAAAGTATTTTCTTTCTTAATAATTTCACACTTTCGCCTGACTGACGCATGGATAAAGTGATGAGGGCCATGGAAATGTTAAGTCTACATAATGCGGAGGAATACACAACGTGGATACAAGTAGATCCTAAGCAGGGCTTTCAAAAGTGCGCTTTTTACTGTGAACAGCCTATAGAAAACATAATGTGACATATAGTCGACGATAATTTCCTAAAGATCGCACACATTTTTGAATGTGGAGCTGAAACACATTCTTATTGTAAATATTATAGGAAGTATTTAAAATGGAACAACGACATTAAGGATCGCGTGTAGTTGAACGAATATCTGCTAGCACTGCAAAACCAGTCGCTGCCATAAATTTAGGTTAGAGATAAAAATAAGTATAGCTACCCGGTTGTCGCATAAATGCCTGTGATGCCTAGCTTAATAGGTTTTCCAATGATGGATTGTGAATGAGCACGTTAAAATTAACAAGAAGGTCTTATTACGTGATTACTCTTAACCCTACCGTTTACGAGGAATTCTTCCATAAAGATCACAGCACCTGATTGATTTGTGTGTCACTTGCTTACAAGGCGCAATAACGTAATGATTTCGACCACTTCGCGTGAATTCGTTGCAAACAGCGGGGATTCAGTGATAACGCAAGACGACCTCTTTCGCTAATTACTGCGTAATATGAATGACGTCATCACCTTTTCACCTTTGACGACCTCCACGACAGTTTCCCAGCATGTCGTGATCCATAATGTACATCATTAAGAATTATTTCAACTACCCAGTTTCTCGCGCCAGGCAAACGTCACGCGTGTTAATAAGGAACACATGTAAACATCCGACACGGTAACTTCAGTAGTATTTTTGTCGAAATGCGCAAACTCTGTGCCTGAGCGCAAAGGGTAATCGATGGTACAGTATTATCTGCGTTCTCCCACCGAATCGAAGAAAAGCAAGCGGACTAATGCTCGGTTGTACCATCGTGGTTCGAAACTCGATCCGAGATCGGATCTAAGATCGACACAGAAAACTGTTGCACAATTCGATCTGGAGATCGAGATGAAGTTCATTTCAAACCGCCACTTTTGGCGGTTCGAAATCTCGATCCGAGATCAGCAGCCATCGTCGACGTAGTTTGAAAATACGCCAACAGATAGAACTACGTTCGATTGTTTTCTTGGGAAATTAAAACAACATCATACGCACTTGAATATTATTCAGTAAAATTCGTACAACAATATTTCACTTAAAACAGATAAAACATCGCAAATCTAGTTCTATCTAAGTAAAACATACGCCTACTTCCATGACGTCATATATTACAAACCAATAGCAAATTTGTCTCTTACTTATTCTCGATCGCTAACTTTGGAACCAAGATCAACGATTCGGTGATTCAGTATAATGAAATTTTGTTGGTGCAACACTTTTACTTTGGAAACAAGATCAAACTAGATGCTGGTTAGGAACTAGGATAATTTGATCTCGGATCGGGGAAGATGTTGGTGCAACCGGGCATAAGAAAATAACCTCTTCGTTTTGGGAGAGACATGGTACACTCCATATTGAGTTTAGGCACCACCGTAAGACAATTATTGCGTACGCACGTGCGGCACATTGAAGAGACTGACGAGTCTTTTATATTTGGACAAGAAACAAAAGACCTGTCTCCGATTTTGTTTGGCGCAGCGGTTTCCTTCCTCTACTTCGGCAAGGAGGGAGAGGTGGAAAACCGTGTCACGGTGCTCGAGTCCGTATTACACGAGCAGAAGTGCATTCCCGGCTTGTTCATCACATAATTATACCTGTATTTCGATATGCTTTAACTTTATCAATAGGAGCCAGCATATCTAACATTTGTTTTGTAATCTTTATAGTAGGTTGTAACTGAAGACTGAACGAAACACTATTCTCTTGATTCGCCGTTTACAGTACAAAACGGAACATAAGCCTTTTTGATACGAGAATAAAAATATGATAAGCACATGCAAGACTATGTAATTAACCGGCGATGGGTCGAACCCAATCTATGGATTAGCAATTAAGAGTAAAAGTACAGCGAGAGAGAGCGAGAGAGAGAGAGAGAGAGAGAGAGAGAGAGAGAGAGAGAGAGAGAGAGAGAGAGAGAGAGTAATCTAGGGATAAGATCGGCAAGTCCTATTGCAAATATTTACCACGAGAAAACAGATAATAGCAACACATAAACAAGTTTGTCAAACAAATAGTGAACACATATGGACATATACTGTAAAAATTCGGAACAATAGTACATCATACATTATAAACGCAGCATGTCAAACAATTACTAAACAAAACTAACAAATATGGATGTAAATAACAAACATAAATGACGCACCTATTCCGATTCAGAGTCTGTGTCACATTCAGAATCTTCGTAAGTTGAATATCCATCTTCAACGTTTATTACTATCCTATCGAATTAAATGTCTAGTAAGCCATCACTCTTCACATACTCCTCTTCAATCTTCTGCACATGCTTGCAGCACTCTTTCCATTTGTCCACAGAGAAACTACCGAACATCTCCTCGGACAATTTATTTTTATTATCGAGGTATGAAGAAATTCCCTCACAAACACCCCTTTTAGTATCCGCCCATATTAGCTCAATTAGATCCATGTGATATGGAGGCAGATGAATTACCTTATGACCATGTGCATTTATTAATTCATCAATTTTTTATTTTCTTTGTGTTTGGTGTACTTTTGATCAAAAGCAACATATTCGCTTTTGTCATTTGCGAAGTGAATTCGACATTATTATTTGTCGGCCAGTCTCGAATGTTTTGTTGTATGGTTGATGGTGTTGGCTTTTTATTCAGCTGTACATTATGGTATCTTGCATTGTCTTATACAACGACAAAGTTGCTAGGTAAATTTGGTAGTAATTTATTTTTCACCCACATAGGGAAATCGTCATAGTTCATGTCGTCACGATAGTCTGCCGACTTTTGTTTGTATTTGAAAATAAGCAAACCATTCGGAACAAACCATTCCTCTCCACAAGCATACACAATAATTAATCGTGGACCTTTCATTCTGTGACACCTATTTCTGTACCTGATTGCCAGCAAGAACTAATGCTGCGAGTAGAATGAACATATGTTTCATCAACATAAACTATTACCCTGCCAGCCTTCCGATATTCGCGTATGCCCTCTAGACAGCGCCCCCTCCAAGCTGTTACGTCAGGCTTTTCAATTGAAATTATTCGTTTTGACTGACATTTTTCCCAGGGGAACCCAAGCTGCTTCAACCAACTTCGCAAGTATTCCCTGCTACAATTTAAAATGCCGGCTCCAAGCAGAGACTTATTCAACTTTTTCAATGCCGGTACAGCTTTTCTCACTGTGTAAAATTCGTGTATTTTTCCCCGCACAGCACAGCATGTAAAATCGTCTATTTCGATAACTTTCTAGTGATCTGCATTCTTCCCTTTAGGTGTCGTAAACGTCAAATATCTTTTACTGTTTTACCTTACCCTCTGCAAAAATTCGTTTAACTGCTGGCTCTTAAATACTCGTTGTAGTACTTGTTGTTTCGACGATGCTGTACGTCAGATTATACGTCTTGTTGTGTCCACTAAGGTGCTTTGCAACATTGTATACGATCTCGCGTGCTATTCCCCGCAGTGGCGTACCAGACTTAATACTCGAGTTAAATCCCGACATGAAAGTAAGTCATACATTGTAACTCGGGCCGCCCATCAACCGTGCCGGAGCGATCCCACAGTGCCACTAGCTGCGAGTGACTAATCCCCTCCACTACCTACCTCGAGTGCTCAATACTTGACTGCCCGCTGACACTAAAGCCGGGAACACACGGCAAGCTCGACGGGCCGGGTCCGGCCCGTCCAGTTTTGATGATACATGGAGAGGCATTGGGCAGCGCACACGAGCACGGGTCGGGCCCGGCACGGTTCAAGGCTATAATGGGCCCGACCGGTCGCCCGCGAACGGGCGACAGGCGTTTTCTGGTGCCGTGTGTTCCCGGCCTAAGGTCTGCAATAGTTCTTTTGTCTCTTGTTCCACTATAAAACGGCAGCAGGGGCCGCAGTGGGGTAGCGGCTGAGGTACTCGCCTACCGCCAAGGCGAATCAGATTCGTTTCTCGGCGGAGTCGCTCCCGGATTTTCGCACTTGGAAATCGTGCCGGACGATGCTGCTGGCCGGCGGGTTTCATCAAGTATCTCTCATTTCCCCATCATTATATTCTGGCGCTGCTGCATTTACGTATTGTTTTTACCTAATTGGCTCTCAAGCACTCGTTAAGAGCTGCCCGAATCTCTCCACTCCACTCTCCACTCCATTCTCCATTCCACTTGCCACTCCACTCGCCACCCCACTCTCCACTCCACACTCCACTCAACTCTCCACTCCACTCTCAACTCTTCACTCCACTCTACTCTCCACTCCACACTCCCCTATCAACTCTCCACTCCACACTCCACTATCAACTCCACTCCACTCTCCACTCCACACTCTGCTCAACCAACCCACTCAACGAACCACTCTCCACTGCACTCTCCACTCTAATCCACTCTCCACTCTACTCTACTTTCCACTCCACACCGTTCTCCTCTCCACACTTCACTCCATACTCAACTCCACTCTCCACTCTACTCCATTCTCCACTCCACTCCACGCTATACTCCACATCCCACTCTCCACTCCACGCTCCAATCTCTTCTCCACTCTCCACTCCACACTCCGCTCCACTCTCCACTAACCACTCCTCTCCACTTTACTACACACTCCACACTCCACTCCAGTCTCCACTCCAATTCAATACACACTCCACTCTCCACGTCACACTCCCCTCCACTCTCCACTCTTCACTCCACACTCCACTCTCCAATCCACTATCCACTCTTCACTCCACTATCCATTCAACTCTCCACTCCACTCAACTCTCCACTTCATTCCTTACTCAACTCCAATCTCCACTTCACACTTCAATACACACTCCACTTTCCACTCCCCACTTCACTCCACTTTCCACTCCACTTTCCACTCCACTCTCCACCACACTCCACTCTCCACTCCACTTCCCAAACCACCCCACTCTCCATTCCACTCCACTCTCCACTCCACATTCCACTGCACTCCACTCTCCACTCCACTCCACTCTCCACTCCACTCCACTCTCCACTAAACTCCACTCTCCACTACACTTTCCACTCTACTCTCCACTCCACGCTCTGCTTTACTCTCCACTCCACACTCTGCTCCACTCTCATCCCCACTCTCCACTCCACACTCCATGTCACTCTCCACTCCACTTTCATCTCCACTCTCCACTCTTTACTCCACTCCACGCTCTGCTCCACTCCACTCTCCACTACACTCTCCACTCTCCACTACACTCACCACTCTCCACTACACTCTATGCTATACATTCTCCACTAAACTCTCCACTCCCCACTACTTTCCACTCTACACTCTACACTCCTCTCTCTACTCCACTCAAAATTGGCGGAGAAATGTCTTGTCTCACTGAGTGATGATCTTCGACAACACCCAGCCACATGTCGCTGAACAAAAACAGTTCCTTCGGAAGGTTTAGTGGGAAGTTTTGGGAGCACACAGCCTACAGCACCAATTTCGCCTCAGTGAACATCGCTTTTTCATAAAATAAAAGTTGAGTTTTGTGGCGCAAAGCATTTTTTGATAACGGAAATCTCCAGCAAATAGAAATTACAATTTTGCAGTAAAATTATTGCAGATGAGTACAGCAAGGGTTTATAGAAATTTGTCTTCCCTTAAAAGTGCTGTAGCGCTATGGCTACCTGTGCAAACTAATGCCATATTGTAGGTGTGTTTTTTTATTATAAAAGTTTTGGTTCAACTAAATTCTTTCGTTATTTTTTATTAGGTAATGTGCGCTGTGTAGAACCTCGTGTGTGAACCTTTGGCATGTTGTGACATCTTCCATCACTGAGAAATTAGAGGGCGTCATTGTTATTAAGCAACAAAATTGCGAAATCCATGAGTGTTTATGGAGTGTTATTTCTAGACCCTGGGGAGCCGGGCTGGAGCTGGGTTTATGGTTGGGCAACCAACCTGTAATGGGTGTAAGACGGCGGTGGAAGGCTTAAAATGCACTTGGGAAAGCAGGAGCCCCATCCCTGTGTGTAGGAAGTATACCTCCTCATGCATGACTGGTTTGGTAGTCATGACTATGGGAATGCCTATCCTCGTTCGACCATCCCCCTGGTGGAGGCCTGCATGAGTGGTGCGACTGGTCAGTAATTGGGTGTAAGGGCAACTCGCCATATAGTGGTGTAACCCGCACACGGGACCACCACGTCACACTGTGCTTGATCCGGTGATGAGCTCTTCGCCCCAGCTGACAAGCCCCGGTGGGGCCTTCTAAAACTTAATAAAGAAGAGTTTGCTCCTGTGTTTCTCAAGTAGACACTGTCCATGAAATGGGGTGGAGATGCGAATATATAGCCTAACATTGCTCAAGTTCACCTCAACCTCCTCGAAAGGTCATGGCCGGAAACAGGGTGCTTTGCAGCGCGACTGATGGAGTGAGGACGATTATGGGCTAGTGGTGGCCCAGCCAGTGCACTCGCGATCAGTCACGGCGATGTCGAGGCTGCATGTCTCTTTCGCTTACGGTGATGACCCGCAAGCAGAGAGCACATTCCCTAACCGAGCCCTGATGTAGTGGGTAGATCTCGTGATGGCGGAATTTCGTAGAAGGGATTGCCTGGCGTCCTGGAGGAGTTGAGCCACTCTGGGTGAAAACTCGGTGTGCATGGTATAATCGTGGGGACCCAGGGGATCGTCGTGAAGCATTGGCCTTTGGCCGAGCCGATCGTGGTTCGAAGTCTGGGTGGCATTAGTTGATCCTCCTGCTTGGGAGGAGGCCTGGAGGCGGGTGGTTGCCTGGAGGGCTATTCACTGGCGCCCTGGAACTGACCGGAGATGTCGGTGGTGGCACGTGTGGCCTCAGTACTTGGGGAGAAAGAGATGATATTCCCTCCTGCCGGACCACCACGACACACAGTGCTTGGTCTGAAGGCGAGCTCTTGTCGCCTTGTGTATTCCCAGGGAATAAAACCGGCGTGCCACCATTCTGGTGGTAGTTTCGAAGGGCTGATGCTCATTAAAGAAGGGACAATGGTCTGGTCCACCTAGTAAGAGGACCTATTCCCGAAGTGTGTTCGTAGAGGTTGGGTAGATCTTCGGTTTCATAAAGGTGGCGCGTGCCAGTTCAAACCTGTATGTTGCTGTAGACAGGTGAGGTGGTATCCACGCCAACCCACTGCGATTGGCAGGAGCTTAATCTCCTTCTATTGGATTGCATTCAACTGCAGCCAATTAAAGCACGGTAGTGCCTTTTATAGTATAGTGACGGATTTAATATTGGGTGAGTGAATGAAGAGATTTGGGCAGCTCTTAACAGCAAGGCCTGTGCACATAGCATGATGGACTTACTCTCATGTATAAACTGGCTGAAGTGGCTTTCTATTGCGTGGGTGAAAATAACAAGTGTTGGGCGCCGTGTTTAATGCTGTGTTGTTCTGGAAGTTGTCTCCTATAATATCTACGGATCGGAAAAAAAGGAGTCCCGACTGCCCACGCGGTGAACTTAACGGGTTCAGAAGAACTGTTACCACTCACCAGATATTCGCATTGGTGGATAAGAAATCAGGCAAACGCTATAAATGAATTTATTTTTCATCTCGCATAGTTTCTGACATTTTGCAAGTAACTACTTTTAGTTCTCAATTTTTAAGGGTGGCTCTCTCCATTAATCACATTAGGTCACGGATTGTCTTATATTTACTTCCCTATTTTCCATAACATATCTTGTCTCATTTAATAGGCCTATATAATATGACACATCACAACACACTCAAGCCACAAAAAATACCCATCAACAAAACACAATTATATTGAAAGTAAATGTTATTATTAATATGTTACATACAACAGAAATAATTGATTATAATATCATTGCATCATGACAATGTTTCCAACCACCTGTAGCACAGATTCGTTAGTAAACATTTGCATAGACTCGCGCCTAAATACATGTATTGATAGGATCAGGTACGGAATGAACGAACAAACGTCTTATGACAACCTGAGGCAGAATCGCCCTCGGTGGTTGCCATTTAATATCCAAACGATGAACCCATCTATATGGAGGAAGCTGGTGTTTCTTATGGTCCCATGAATGTTCGATCGTTGACATCATGTGCCTGTGCTGGCCACGGAAGAGTTAGTGCATGATGTGAGAACTTTTGGGAAACCAGAACTGTGTGAACATCATCGTGATGGAAACTGGCGTCTGGGTACTCGACCCCGAAATGTAGCACACGAGGCCATAGGTTACCTTCAATACACACCTGTACATTTAATGCTGCTCTTATCACCACCAGTGGACAATGGCGATCACGCAATGTCTCGCGAGACAATCATGCCCGTAGTAGCGGACGTGCGCCGTTTTAAGGTGGAATGTTCATCTGTAGTCCTCCAAACTATCACGACGGCCATTCATTCCCAAAGAAAAGTGTCATTCGTCGCTAAAGAAAATAAAACACGGCGTCTGTTCATAGTAGTACTGTAGTGTATAGGCTCTTGACATCGGGTTCTTAAGAGTCGATGAGAAAATACGGGAGCGACTCCGTTGGGAATCTGAACCGGTTAGCTAGGACGGCAGGGGCACTCTAACCGCTGCATCACCGCGGCTCCTGACGTCCGTCCATAGTATTCTACTTTTCTCTCTGCGGACATCACTGAAGACGAAGACAACTAAGGTTGCGGTGGTAATGTCAGAACATGTAATGGTCGTCAGGATCGCAGGAGTGCGTGTGCTATAGGCAGTTCACGGTAAAATGAGCACTTTTGGAAGCCCTGCTTAAGATCCATTAGTTTACACGTTGTGTGTTCTTCCGTCTTATGTAAAATTAACATTACCATGGGCGTCGTCACTTTATTAATGCGTCGGTCAAGTGAAACTGTGAAATTATTAGAAAAGTAGACATTTTATAAATCTGCTAATTTTTACACACTGAGGCAATAGAAAATCAGAGAGCAAAATAAATAATTTAAATGATCACAAATGGTTACATAACACTTTTTATTCTACATTAAGATATGGAACTACTTTCTATCTATCGTAACCGACTTTACCGGGCGCATGTCACTCATTGCGCCCGTTGAAGTATATGGAGGCATGGGCAGTGACATGTTTATAAGGTTGATTTCAAAAGTGCTCTCTTTATCGGGAACCGCCTTTAGGTGTCTGAAGATGCTTCTGTTAGAGTCACGGCACTCTAATCAAGCTTCCACGCGTCTTCTTACACTTGTCTGACAATCAAGCGCTCCTCTATACTTGTGGTTCGACGAGATCCTTCAAAACCGATCTGTTCTTGATGTGTGCCTTCACGTGTTTGTTTCTCCCAACGCAATCTGACTGTGATGAACGAACAATTCAAACGACAAGCAGCGTGGTGCATTGTGCACAATGTCTGTCGCTTCCAAGTCATCCGCCCTCTTTGAAAAGGAAGAGAGTGGCATTCAATGTAGCGCTGCGCCCAAATGTATAACCCGCACAACTCATTAGAAGTAATGCATTCATTGCCAAATAGTCGGAAAATAGGTTTCATGTTTCATGTTTAAAAAATAATGCACATGTTTTGTTACACTTTCGATTGCTTTGTTAAAATTTCCTTATTTAAATGTTTTGAGAAAATTATATATATAAATATATATATATATATATATATATATATATATATATATATATATATATATATATATATATATATATATATAATTAAAATTTAAGGGCATTTCCATGTTGTCAACACATCAGAGAAAACATTTTACAAAAAAAATGTAAAGCAAAGCAATTATAATAACTACTCTGGTTATATGTAATAAATATTTAGCAATAAAATTTACACATAGTTTTAATTATTGATTTTACATAGGCCTACATCCATTTTAGCCACAAAACAACAATTTTTTCAACTGAAATAAACGTACAGAAAATCATTATTTGCTAACATTAGTACCAATATTTTCTTACATACTAGCCTAGTGATTATTATGATTGTCTTACTTGGTGAATGTTTTCTTACAAAATGCGTTATCTGAACCATACAAGACAGAAATACGCTTAAATTTTGATAAGAATCAATTGATTTTTAAACATTTAAACAAGTAAATTCTAACAACATATATCTCACAATGTTAAAAATTGCAGTCATTCTTCTTTCATGCGCATCATAAATCGTACTTTTCTGACAGTTATAGTATAATTTTTTTATGAGTTGTACATGCTGCAGTGGAAGCGACACTCCTACCTTCACTTGGACGTCTATTCGCCATCACTTATAGTTCTGCCAAAAATAAAAGTGTAGAGGAATAGCGTTCCTATACTTCCAGATTTTTACATAACTATTTGGAATTTACATGGCCATTAAGCAAAATACAAGGCCACCTTTTCACAATTTAATATGTTTTAAGTTTTTTAATAAATTACAGGCCTTTTTTAACACCAAGGCCAAAAGCTTAAAACTGGTAATTTATTGCTTGAAATTTCCTCTGGCTAGTTGCACTATCGAAGGCCAACAAATTATTACTCCTAATTTAAAATTGCAAATACTGGAAAAAATAATTCATTTTCAAGGAAAGCCTTCCTCAATTATTGACTAGATGGAACACAAAAGTCCGAAGAAAATGACATCAACTGATAAAGTGAAAGATTTTTAGAAATCATTAACTTTTGAAGAAAAACGTCCATTTAAAAAAATAAATTTTATCTTTCCATTTTATTTTAAGTTGTTTAAAACTTTCTTTTGAAATTTAATTTTTTATTTTCTTTTATTTAAGATTAAAGCATTCTCAAAGAAATTTATTTGAAAACCTGGTCGCCAGCATGGCGCCTAAAATCCTATTTCAGGACACAATGTGTGTCCGCCCTGACTCTGCCATAAGGGCCTACTGAAATTCAAATATTTCTTAGGTAACCATTACTCAACTTGCGGCGGTGACAATCGTCCGCCATCCAGAGATCGGGACAGCATTTATACCAAAAATACAAGCAATGCTCCTGGGAGGGGTACACACATTTCTTCGGCCAATAGAAAACAAGATGGCCAAAGAAGATAACAGCTGTTAATTGTCTTTAGAGGGCAAGCATTTCTTCTTAGAAGACTGTAGTTATGATTGCCCAATAAGATGTCGGGACCAAAAATATGTCTAAATATGGGTGACACATGCATGCCCACATAATTACACTTTCGCTTCTCTGACGTGGGGCCGGATGTGTCGTCATGCAGCGTACCACCCCTGCCGACAGCCAGGCAGCAACTCTGACTGGCTGGCAAGCGGTGACGTCACTGGAGTAGTTCTCATAGTCGCCTCGCTATAGTAGTGCATGGCTGCCAACACTTTGCCGCTCCGCAGTCGAGTGCGACCCAGGTGCGTGGTATGTCATGTTGATGAAACTCTGTACGGTGTCGGATCCCAAGGTCATTCGCCCAGTCGGTAGCGAGCGGTGTCTAACGCAGCTATCCACACAGGTCGCTGCATGTCCAGGCACCAAGAATTTGTAGGTGCGTGTTTATCACGTTTTTTTTTTTCGGGCAGGTAGACAAAGAATTTTTCACGCATTTTACAGAGAATTTTTTGAGCAACCACGTTTGAAAAAATGGCGTAATTTTGTAGATTAATGTCGAATATGCGTGAGGCATAACAAGCCAACATTAGAGATAAATATAATAGTTATTTCAAAGAATGAAATTATTATTACAAATTATCGCTTAAAAGTAAACTCTGAAACTCGTAATAGATCATATGGGAAAATACATTATTAAACATACTTCAAATTATGAAGTAAGGAGTATTAAAATAAAAAATTGAGATGTCAAAATATTTGCTATGTTTACAGGTCCCAGGGGAAAAATTAAACCTCTATAAATTTTCACTAAATTTAAAAGCAAATGTTTACAGTGACCCAAACATGAAAAATGGACTTAAAAACATAAGCCAGCTCTTTAAATTTTAATGATATTCTGGATTGACAAAAAAATTAATAAAAAGATTAATTTAATTATTGCGAAAATTTTCAAATAGAAGTTTAAAAAATAAAAAAACGTTTTTATTACAGAAATTTAGGGAATAAACAATTTAAAATTGTTGAATATATATTTATTCAGTCTAGAAAAATGAATTTACTATAGATTGAAATCAATTTTAATGCTGATAGAAAAACATTAATTCGTAATGAAACAAACAACTTTCAACGACTTCCAAATCTTGTTAACGAAGATGGCGATAACGATGTTAAAATGTTAACATCTAAAAGTAATTGGAGTGATATGGTTGTTGACCATAAACGGTTTATTGTACTAAATGTGGAAATTACTTAATAGAATACATTAAATTAAAATATGAGATTGAAGGAAAAAATTTATAAAATAGAATTATGTGCAGTTGTAAAATATATCGAAGAAGTATAATTTGAGAATAAACTTATTTAGATAAACATTATATACATTCTACTTAAAATAGAAAATCTACCAAATAATCATACAGCAATAATCATAGTAATAGCTGAAATTAAAAATAATATCATTAGAAAATATTATAGTTTTAATGCAAAGAGTACTCAATTTTTATTTGATGAAGTAATAAGAATTAATTTATATGCAGTACAAATTAATACAGGTAATATTATTCCTGGTACTTATACTTAAGATAAATATTTGGATTTATTAATTTTTTTCATGATTTGAATTATGGCTTTTATGCTATTTTTCTTATGATATATTATAAATTTCTCTGTTTAATTTTAATTTTTCTTAAATAATCACAATCTTTACATCTAAAGTCTTTAAGTTCATGAAGTTGCCATGAATTCTTTTACATTGTTTTCTTTATTGTATACTAACTGATCATATTAAGAGTATGAAATTATTTCTGAGAAATTATGTGTGTTTTCTTAATCCTCAATGTTTTTATAAAGCATTTTAAAATGGATATCATTTTATTATTCTCAATTATTTGTTGCAGTCTTCTACACTTAAACAAATTATTTTTAACTACAAAATAAAATTTCGTTTTATTACAATTTTAATCATTTTACCTCTTATTTATTGTTGATTGGACAGTATTTTGAAAATTTTTACGTATACATAAATGAAATAAATGATATCATATGCCCAAGAAGTTTAATATCTCTACTGAGTTTATAAAACCCATAAGCTAAAAGTCAATGAAAATTTTGAAACATCAAATTTTCAGATTACTGATTCAAATTTATGGTAAAAATATTTCGTGTGTTTAGAATGTCATTGTAAAGACTCTGTTTCCTTTTAGAGAAATAAAGGTTATTTAAAATATACAATATTAGAAATTTACGAATTTTATAAATACTATTGTCTCGCATAGGGCCTGTATGAGATTAACAGAAACGAATGCATGCCGTTGAATTTTCTGATTTTTTTTTTTTTTTTGTAATTTTACTAACATATTTGTGTGGCGTCTATCCTTATAGGCCAGTTTTAACAGTTTTTTTGGATCAGATTTTGAATGTTTTTTTTCTTCACAATTTTTAATATATTTCTACACCAATTCTTTCTTATTTTTTGGATTATGTTTTCGTTATCTTTGTAAACAAGATTTAAATATTTTTAAACAGGATTTCTAATATTTTTTTAAAAAGATTTTCCATAATTTTAAAAAAGATTTTTTATATTTTTAAAAAAGATTTTTTTTTTTTTACATTATTTTTAATATTTTAGACCACATTTTTTTTATTTGATTCTTTTGCGTTTTAAGACAAACATTTAAATATTTTTATGAACATTTCCGGAACGAGAATTCTAATGTTTTATACAGAAACTACGTTTATTTTGAAATTCAAGTAGAATAATATCTGGTCCTGAATCCACTGTATCTGAACTACTTGCATGTCAGGTGAAATGTTCTTCAGTCGTTCAAATGAAACTAATATAATAGTCTGTAATAGCCAGCATGTTTAATTTACTGTAATGCAAAATAATAGTTTCCGTAATAGCTAGGAATAGGAACATTTGGGGAGTTCAATGACCTGTACGCTAGGCTCCTTTGTATTGTCGAACCTCAAATGTTTGTTCGTTGACTGTTGCCCCAGTGTTACCCCGCACTTGACAGTACGGGATTTGCTTCTTGTTGCCTTGCAAGTCGGCTATTGGCGCGGAGTCGTCCAGGGCGTGTCTAATAAACTCTGATACAATTGCAAATGTGACTTCTGTGTACACGCGTTTGAAATCTATCCTGCCCAGAAATGTATTCGAGAATTTTTCCTATCCCTAGTAATAGCTAACTAGTAGCAGCAATAGGCCTATAAAGTTCCTATCTCGTTGATATCAGTTCTATCTTTTGTTTCTATAACTTTTTTGGTATCCGATTCCACTGTGAGGAAGCTTGCGCAGGTATAGTTCTAAGACAAAATAATCAGTGAGCTGTGTTTTATGCGGTACTATCACATGAGACTGATAACGTATTTCTGCACAGTGAAACCTTATAAATAGGAAAATAACGAACACTATGTATTGAAAGTCACGCGGAATATTCGTATGAAAATTCTGCCTTAAAATTCCTAGCTACATACTTGTCAAGGAAACGAAATGTTAATAAGAAATACATCTTCGAGGCAGATCGTGTTCTGCTTTAAATTTTTTCATAGTCATGACTATTTTCAGACATTATTTTAAAGGTCATTTGAGAAGGAAAAACACCTAATTTCCTTGTATAAAGAAAGCTAATTTTTAAATATATAACTTTACTGTTTTGAGAAGTGCGTAGATGTTACACAAGGTCAAATATTAACATGAAATAAATAACTTTCACAGGTTTTTTTTTTTACAGCGGTGTAAATTGTTTCATGGTAATTGTTTGTCTATTTAATATTTTAAGAATGTGAATTTAACATCCAAATTTAAAATACGCTGCCTACATTCTAAACACGAAAAAGTGCTGTTAGAAATATACACATTGAAAGAACTTGAAAAAATGTCCACGTTTCTTAACAAATATTCAGTAAATGATTTTTTGCATTATACATTATATGACACAAACAGTTAATTTGTAAATCAGGCATTTGTTTACAAAATTTATAAAGCTCAAGAAGGACCTAACATTTCAAATAGCAGCTCCTCAAGTAAGTAGGGTTTGACGGAAATGTAAAATTATGGGTTTTGAGCATTCAGTAGTCCTAAGAAGATTAATTTTTTTTAAACGTTTGTGTCAAAAGGACGCCCATTTCCGTGAAACTCAATACAGGTAGGCGTACATTCTGATTTATAATTTTTATCTATTCCTTATAAATTTCTCGTGTGAGATGAGCGCCGACAAATGCAAGGAAAATTATTTGAGAGCCTTGACCTTGAAATCACCATAGTGATGAAAACTGAGGGGCCAAAAGAAAATCTATGGGCACTGTATAAGTCTGCCGTGTTCCGAAAGCCTTCAAAATGTCTTGTATACGTCCTGGCGAGTTTACTCTTGCCTCTCGTAGAAAGTCAGTGTCGGTGCTCAGTGTGCGTTAGTAACCTTGTAGTATGTTTGACAATTTTTTTTGGCGATTTCCCATAATTTTCTTCACAACACTTAAGCATTTACGTCCATTGCTTCATTGTCTTAATTGAAGTTGACACCACCGAAATCTTAAAATATGGCGGTGGTAGAAATTGAAGTATCCGAAAAACCAAACCGATGGTCGCAAAAAATTACCAGTTTAAAATACGAATGTTTGCTACATAAATTATCGTTATTTTTATAAGATTTATATTAGAAAATAACAGATAATCATATTGTCATCTGCACTGAACTTAATAAAAACTGTACAATTGTCAGGGTCCAATGCTTAAAATTTTCAAATAATGTAATATTAATCTTGCCCAGGTTTTATGAACGCATATTTTTACACTTTTAAAAGTACTAGAATAAAAATTTATAATGTTCCTCCTTTTACTACGACAAAAAAAAGACGAATACCGTATGCGAAATGTTCATATAACTAGTATGTGTTATTGAATGATACTTTTAGTCGGGGTAATTGAAGGAATGAACTATTACATACCATATTGAATATCAATTTGTATGCCGAGAACCACGATGCGACAGAAAGAATACACACACATTGCAAAAGATAAGATCAACTGGTATTTGTCAACAGGCATGCAAATACCTCACGAATAATTTTGCTGTAAGTATAAAATAAGAAGGAAAAAAACGCTCTATGTGAAATTTGGTTACGTTATGTTGACGACACATGATTGTTCGGCAACAAAGAACTGAAAAACTGAACGAATTTTCTTTTTCCTAAATTCACCCATGCAATAAATATATTTCACGTATTAAAAGGAAAAAAACTAGATGATGTCAAATTACTATCAAAATATACACAGAAATGAAACAACTATCTATACCTCAATTTTGAATTTGAACACCCAACAACAAAAATTAGCATAGCAGATACCTAAGTTTACCGAGCTGGATTATTTTCATCGATAGAAATCAAAAGGTGACAAACAACGTCAAACACGATCACTTAAAAATAGAAATTCTCGTGAACGAACGGTTGCCCTCCTGCTAACATCATAAAATACGAAACCATGCACATACAGTAGGTCAGACCGCAAAAAAAAAAAAAAAAAAAAAAAAAAAAAAATTGATCATTCCACGTATCCGCGGTAACTGGGAGAAAACCTAGACAATTTGGTCACGCTCATGGACTAGAAACAATTTTCCATTAGAATTTTACAGTAATGAGAGTGGCTAATAACGTGGAGCGAACAAGAGAAAAATTGCCAACTCGGAACTGTGTTCGTCTGATTCCTTGCGAATGCGTGTGTGTTTGTGTTTTTTTATGTGGCCAATGTGCGTGAGTATTTACGCACGTATGTGCGTATGCCTGAAAAAACTGCCAGGACTTTCTCCACGCGTCTTAACTGGCACAGAAATGTTTAAGAAGAATGTAACTCAAAGCCAAACATGACGAATATGTGTGGAATAGCATGTGGTAAATTTCTAATCCATTTAACTCTACAAAGAAACAGTATTAAAAAGAATATTCAAGAATTAACTTTTATTATAAGAAATATGAGTGCATTTATTTTAAAAATATTAAATCTAAAATACATAAATACCTCGAATTAGAAAAAAAAAAAAAAAGAAACTATTTTCCATGATATAGTAATAGCGAACCACTACTTTCGTCGGAAGACACAAGTAAAACCATCCATAGTTTCGCAGCCAATCAGGATAATTCTTGGTTTTCATTGCCTGCAATAGACGAAAAAAACCCCAGTTTATAAAAGCATGTTTATTTTGCAGAGTTCGAAATCGGTCGCTGTGTGAATCCTTGTCTCAGAGTGTATTTGAACACTGCAGGAGATTCCGGTTCCCGGACCTTCGCTTTGGTTCGTTGAAGAAAACATACTCTACTAGCGACCCATCCCGGCCTCGCTCGGATGAGACTTACAAATATGGCGTTGTTTAGGTTTACAGCAAGTAATACACTACATGCTTAAGGTGTCTAACATATAATCAATACAATGTTGTGTTTGTAAGTGAACCCATAAAAGACAAAAATGGTTATTGTGGGTCCTCCTTAAAAGATAAACATCTGCTGTCGTGGACTTTTTGTACACCTCTATGAGATATACAATTCTGTAAAACATTAATTTGATGTATCTGCTATGGTTTAGTCAGCGTAAGCTATGTAAGCGCCCGAAAAGCGGATTTTTTCGACTTCATTACAGAACGTCAACATTTCTCTACTATCCTTGCATAATATATTTTTGTATTATACATTTAAACCTTCCTTAAGAAATTCTCTAAATGATGGTGAAAACCGCATCAAAATTCATCAAGTATTTTAGAAGCCTTAGCTGATGCACACACACGGCCGGGCGACTATGTTTTATACTGTGTATAGATTCGTCAGTTTTTTTCACTGTGTGAATAATATTTTGGGTTATTTACTATGTAAATTTATATTGTTAATTAACTGTTTTTATTTAGTAATTTGCAAAATAAAATTATGATAATTTGTGAACCTTGGAATAAACTCTCCTAATTCCCTAGTTTTATTATTCGTTTTGGCTTTTGTCTTCCTGTTATTACTGTGCCAGGGAGCACACACGAGAAAAATGCACTTTGTGGCAGTTTTCGTGAAGAATGTTGGGAGTGGTTTTGTTTCATTAGAAACTATATCTAGATGATAAATTTTCATGGTAGCATTTCAGGTTCTGTTCCGTATAATTATGACACCATCAAAATCTTAAAAGCCTCTTTATCTGCATTATTTATGACCCTATTTAAATGTTTAAGATCTCATTAAAAAAGAAATAAAGCTTACTAATATTTGTTACGTTTTGCTTTAAAACTAATTGTTTTCGAGATAAATTTATAAATGTATAATTTTAAAGTAATTTTTTTAAAACGTATACAGCATATATCTTGATAACTATGAGAAGAAAAAAAGAACATATTTGACAGAAGATTCACAAAACAGATTATTAATAGATTCACAATGAACCCATCCAGACCCAGTGTACACAATTGTGTACATTACGCAAGTGTAGATCATTTTGGTCTATACTGCACACTACGAAGCTCAGTGACCAATTATATTACCTGTGGGTAAATTATTCGCAAACCGTCTTACTGGTCTAGGTCATAATTGGTTCATATTACTGTAGCGGATCGTATAGCTTACAACTCATTGGCTGTGACAACGAAACAAGGATTGTGTCGACTTAAGTACAGCACGCATCATAATTTTTTTTACAACACCTGAAACCGTAAGTCAAAATGGGTCTGAAAGTGTTAACTTAGTTTTGCAAATGGGGTTTGGTATAGTACTGATGTCATCAAAATTTAAGTGTTGTCTCTTTTACTACGTCAAATTTGAGCTCTCTTTGAAAAGGTGTTTTTGTTTCAAAGCTACACATTGTGTCCCCATATTTAGAACAATCATTTATTACATTTATAAGTAAACTCCCAAAGGTGCTCTGGTATCACTTATCCTTAGGGGAGTACAAAAAAATCATATTGCATAAAAATGATCTTTAAAATTATACTTTCAGTTTTCAGTTAGGTAATTTTGTCAATTATTTCTGGATATGAATGTTTCTGAAGAACTCTTCAAAGTATTATTATTAAAGAGCAACAAGTGTGCTTTTGTGAGCTTCTATGGCACATCTGACATGTCTACCTTCAATCATTTCTTACACAATGCTCTCACTATTAAAGACATGTCGTATTTCCGGAATACCAGTGTCAGCAATGAAAGCTCCAATAGCTGTCAGTGATATCTTTAAAACGTTAAGCTAGCCCAGTCTTAGAACAAACCAATCATTACGATTTTGAGACATTATTAATTGTTTCGCAGGAAGATATAGACCCATATCTAACGTCAAAACACCTTCGTTTTATATTCCCAGTTCCCTTTCTTCAATATTTCCGCGCTTGTTAAGAAAGTAAGTTGAATTAACCGATCGCTTACGGTTTCTCATATTATTGGCAAAATGCATACAAGAGTCATTATTTTTGGTGCTTCTAGAAGTATTGCATTGTAATCAATTCAGGTTGGAAATAATTGGTACTGTGAGTCGATGTTATTATTTACACCACTGCCCTTATAATCCTTAGAATATATTGAAGAATTTGCGCTATAACCCTGTGCAAGTGAATGTTTTGTTGCGATGTTAGTGTTACACAGTTCCCATGCCAAGTTTTTTTTTCTGATTAATTCACATCCTTAGATCTTCTTAAAATAATATTATTTGAAAACTCTACTCTTAGGGTTTATCTACTAAAGTCTACTGAAGGAAATGAAAGTTGTCATTTGGTAGGGAATTTTCTCTACTGGACGGTTTTGCCGTGTGCTTCCTTCTTGTAACATTATTGGCCGTATGAAAACTTCTTCATTACATTCTAGATAAGAAGTCATTACTTTTGCATGCAAGGCTCCCTTTCAATCAGCCGCATCTTCAGGGAAGTCCAAGATATCTACTGCACAATTTATGAATCAGCTGGTAGAAGGTAGACTTCTCTATTTTCCTACATGCAACACAGAAATTCATTGGTTAGAGCTGTTCCAAGTCGTATGATTTTTTTATAGTAAACTGATACGCCAAAACTGTGTAAATGCTAGACTAAGAATTTGCTTATAATCTTGGAATAAATGGTTAGACCCCCGCCAACTTGATGTCAGTTCATGTGAGCGTCTTGACTTAGCTGACAGAAATGCAACTTATATTTCTGTGAGGCACTCATACACGAGCGTTTGTGGCAGAGAAACCAGTTTTTAATTCAAATGTTCGTTGTCAACACCCGAACAATCGTACGTTCTTCTTACACCTATAACACACTTGCAAAATGATGACGTTTCCTGTGAAATTGCTCGATCAGTCTGTTCCTCCTCTATCGAGTCTGAACATTTCTACCTTTCTTTTTTTGTAAATTACGTTTATGAGTAACTCGCAGTTTCAAAAATTACTTTCATATTTTCGTTAACGTTACAACATGTCGCTGCAGGGGCAATCATAGCTTCAGTAACTCATTTCAATATAATATGTTGCGACTGGTTTTTAACAACAAGATCACTTAAAACTACACCCACACCAAAAAGTTCCATTTTTTCAATAAGTACCTTTATGGATTTTCGGAAAATCATACATTCCTCTCTGACTCCTTTCGTAAGACAGATTTCCGTGTAGCATCTGCCAGAGCTCGCCCTCGTAACAATCTTCCCGTCTAAAAGGGTTTCTAATAAAAAATGTATGTGTTCTACCTGTCTTGCACAATATGCAATATTCTGCATAGCATCTGATGGATTCTCTAAGCTTCTTAGGACGTGTAAACATATTTCGTGGAACGGTTTTTGTGATACACAATATAGTAAGCATCAGCATCTTTTGCATCGACGTTTCCACTCGAATAAATTCTCCATTCGCTATTTTAATTATTTGGGTACCATCGTACAGCTTCTTACTTAATAGTCTCAGTAGAAATGCTGTGATGTGGATGGTTTTTAACTTAGTGTATGTCGCAAAGAAACAGGCGTCTTTTTTCGGTCGTGATATTGTACAGGATGGATAAATGGTGTCGGAGTATTCTTCAGTATCTTGAGAGCAAACTTTTCGATGGAAAGGTAGCCTTATGAGACCACTTTCCTGTCTATGTGTAGGCATATATGTGGGTTTCTGTGTGTGCTCCTCTTAAAATCTTTTGAATCCGTGAACCAAATTTTGCCAAACTCGGTAAAAATATAGTATGTACTTAAGGCTATTCGAATTTTATAGTTTTCAATTGCATCGAATGCTAATTTTCCAAATGGCAGTTATCTTAAAATTTAGGACGCAATGTCATAACTTAGCAACTATTAAATATATTAAAACCAACTTTGTTATGTGCATAGTGAATTATGGAATCCCTGAAAGCCTGATGTTAGTGAAGCGTATTGATTTTGGTCAGACATTTTAGCAGATAGTAATGCATGAAAAATAAAGCTTCTACATCATCTCAGAAACAACCGATCCCCACAAAATTTGGCATGTAAGTAATACTATGCTAGGCCACCTAAGCAGAATGATTTGAGGAAGCCTGGTGCAAGGAATGGGGAAGTAGGAGCCAGGAACAGGCCGGCCACCATGTTGCGATGTCACCCAATGGCAATGTTGGGTCTGCGTGACCTTTACATCTACCAATGACCTCGACCTTTAACCTTGATCCGGTGACCTTGAAACAAAAAAATCTAAAAAAAAATGAAAAAAAAATAAAAAATGTGTATAACTTATTTGAAAAATTATTGAAAAATGTATTAAAAATCACAACTAAAATTCCAAGATTTTCAACAAATTCCCAAAAAAAAAAAAAATCCTTGACACTTCATTCGAGACCCTTGACTCAAAACCCTTGACACAAAACTCAAGACTCAAGACCGAAGACACATGACTCAACATCCTTCACTTAAGACTCTTAACCCAAAATTACTGACTCAAGACACAAGACACATGACCCAAGACTTAAGACCCTTGACCGAAGACTCAAGACCCTTGACCCAAGACCCGAAACCTAAGCCCATAACCCAAAGCCCATAACCCAAAGCCCAAGACTCAAGACTCAAGGTGCTTCACTAAAAACCCTTGGCTCAAGGTGCAAGACCCATGATCCAATACTCAAGACCCAAGATCCAAGCCCCTTGAATCAAAACCCTGGCCTGATCTGCCTTATCACCTTGGCTCAAGTTTCAAGACCAAAGACCCAGAACTCAAGACCTTGTCTCAAGTCCCTTGACTCAAGACTAAAGTCTCAAGATGAAACACTCTTGACTCAAGGCCCTTGACTCAAATTCCTTTACTCAAGACCCAAGACCCTAAAACCCAAGACCTACGACTCAAAACCCTTGACTCAAAATAAAATGACCCAAGATCCATAATACAAGACCCGAGACCCAAGACTAAAGTTCCAAGACCCAAGATCAAAGACCCAAGACCAAAGACCCAAGACTCAAGACACTTGACCCAAGTCACTTGCCCCATGTCCCACGAATTTTGACCCAATGCTATTTTCTTATATTTCAATCATCTTGTTTCTGTAGTTTTTCATTTCATGTTCTTTCATTCCATCTAGCTACGTTTACAACATGTTGGAGAACATACACAGCTGGTCAGGCATGCTGGCCGGTTGTATACTATGATGTCTTGTGTACGATTGGTTCTTATTCCCCACACTCTGATTCCCCCACTTCAGATCATTTTCTCCCAAGTATACAGCACACAAGTCATCTTCAGTGGGTCCTGTACACTTTATGGCTTTGTTCTGGCATACTGGAGCATTCATTCGGGGCCTGATCTGCCCTATCACATATGATGGCTGGTCGTGTGCTGGAGAACATGTGGGGAGCAGTCGAAGACCTGCACAGGTGTACGACCAGTGTCCTGGTGCACATTTAGGAATTGGAGGCACACCTGAGGACATATAATAGCTTTATAATGATGCTAGCACATGCGTCGCTGCTATTTCATGAAAATGGTGCTAGTAGCATGTCGGCGCCTACTGCAGGGGACATCATATCAATCCTTTGCTGAGAGCATGGTACTAGCACATGTGATATATGTCCCATTTCACATTCACTCACTATGGCTTCTATGTATCTGTTTATGTACATACTGATAAGTATTTACATATACTGTTCATTGTTACTCACAACCACTCTCAATATTTTACATCACGACTTATTTGGTTATACACATCTGCATTTTGCACACACACACAAAATCTACCTGGGGATATGTCGTCTATGTTGGGACTTCGACCTGGGGAACTCAATTTCTTCACCCTCCCTGTGGGCATAGCACTTATCCCAATGGAAGTGATGTGAATGTGGTGGTTGGTACATGTATTGTTTGTTTACTGCTGAAGGGTATGGTTGGCAAGGCTGCAGGGGTGGTGGGTCTTGTCCAGGCAGAATCATGTGGACCACAGTGCCTTCATCTGCAGGGTGGACCTCCCCTCCTGCTGTTGGTTGGTTGCCGGGGACATCGGTGAGATTAATCACAATATGTGTAGGTCTGGGGTGGTGGTGGTAGTCGGCATTTATTGTGTATATACCTTCTTACCTTGGTACCTTCTTGCCATGTTTCTAGTTTGTGCACATATGCCATATACACACTCCATCGGAGACAATAACATGTAGATATAGTAGTAATATGAGTGATCGGGCACACACACTCGAACAAATGCGAAATAATAACACACACATCATAGACAAAATAATATTTATTTAAACATGTCTACATATATATCTCCCTCTTTCTCCCAAAAATAAAAACAAAAAACATGCATCATAGCAATAAAAAGCAATTTTACATATATTTACACATCAGGCCCAGGTCCTGGTCGCTCACCGCCATCGACACACACACCCTACATGGAGGCCAGCAATATCTCAGTCATTACATCACCTTCCTCTCCTCCTGTGAAAGGAAGCGGACATCTGGGAGTTCTGCTGGCCTCTGCTGAGGGCGTCGGGCAGGTATCTGTGTGGCTGTCGACACCTTCCTACTCGCAGGGCCGGTGGAGGTTGCAGCATCCATCATCACTGGTCCCTTGGTGGAGGTGCTTGCAATCGACAAGCCTGGTTGTGGTGACGTCCAACTGTTGCTTCTGCCTTAGAACCAAGGGCTTAGCCACTGATGTTGGTGGTAGTGGTGCTGTTGGATGGTGCCGCTTTGATGGTGATGGTAGTGGTGGTGGCAGCTTGCTGGTGAACATATCCAGCAGCTCTGTCGATTCTGCCATAATCTGCGACACATCGCTCGGCCAGCAAGGGTTGTACAGCAGCATCTTGGCAGCCTCCTCCTGGGTGGTGATCACTGCTGCTCTATCATCATCGAGCATGATGATGGTTGATGGCTGATGGTGGTGGTGGATGGGTGACCTCGGGGAGGAAGGGGCTGCCCTCCATGTCCACGGTGGATGGCAGCACCGAGGGTAGCGACTGTGCTGTGGCAGCATGGAGGGCATCGTATAGCAATGCATATGCTCCTACCTCATCCACATTGCAGGGCAGCTGCATGTTGGGGCGCAGATGGTGCACAGTGCAGCACCCTGGTGGCATACATGCCACCTGCTGTTTCCAGTGCTTGTACATAGCTGGGGTGTGGGCGAGCAGCCAGTGGATGACCACATTGCATACCTCTTCATAGCACCTTCCGCCTCCTCCCTGGTGAACAGGGAGGGTGTATGTCAAAGTGCCCTGTCCTGGTACCTGACTAGCATAGTTCTCCTTAAATTGAACAGAAGACTCATACTGCTGGACTGAAGAAGGCCGGGCCAGCCACACTGGTCTTATAGGGCTCCCTTAGGTCCCCCACCACTACCTGCTTCACAAGCTCATCCAGACTGGCACAACAGCAGGCGCAACAAGGGCTCACACAACTTCCCAGCACCTACACTTGCTGTTTCATGACAGCTTGCCCTCGGTGGTCCATGTGTCATAGCCCTACATACTGTTCAAATGAAGTACTTGTTCGGACTTGTATACACAACACACATGTGCACTGCAGGGCAGGTATCATTTGTTGTCTCCCATCACCATTGTATGCATATTCCCCATACATTCCTTGCTCCATAGACATGACTTGCCATCCCCCTCACACAGGGCAAAGTCGACTTGCCTGATGCATGGCAGTGTTCCATAATGTCTTCAAAGTCTGCATGAGCCTCGAGGCTGTACCCAGCGGCACGGAGGCCACAAGGACGACCACACATCCATCAAACTTGCCGCACAGTTGTATTGATCTGTGCAATTTATCCCAGGCATCCTGATAGCCCCACATGTGGTTGGTACCATCACACCCCTGAACCTGCTCGTACCCAAGCTCCAGTTTGAAAACAATTTGTTGGTAGCCCCCACATAATAGCGTTCATAGAGGTTAGCATCTCCTGGCTAGAACTGTACACAGTCACTTTTGTTGAAGCCCATGGCGGTGGTGGTGGTTGACTTTCCTGGAAGCTGTGCTGCCAACAACTGCAGGTCGAAACTCATTTATTTCTTGGTCGATACACTGACACTGACTGCAGATGCAATATCGTGTTCATGGCCTCTTATATGTACTTTGCTGCAAGAAACACCTCACAGGTGAGCAGGGTACATAGCATCTTCCACATCACTGTGCTGCACTTTGTGATGGTCGTATGCTGTTCGCCGATGCAAGCTGGGTCCAGCGTATAAGTAAAGTCGGCTGGTACAGCTCATATGCAATTGTCTGCTGTAACCATACTATGGTGTTCATCACCTTGGTTTGCATGTTCCATCAGGGCTGCTGTGGTACACTTTAGCTCGGAGTTCAGTCGTAGGTAGTAAACTGGACAGGCAACAATGCTGCAGGATGTTGGATATAGGATGAGACAGTCTCCATTGCTGTGACTCACCCAACGTTCGAGCCTGGTGCAACATTCCACATGCTCTGGCCATCCCGGCAGATTTAAGGGCACCTGGCAGTACCCGCCTGTGGTACTTGTCAATGTCCAACAGGCTAAATGCATTATTCATTTAATGTTGAGAGAGAGCCGGCGAGGTCGCTTTTATGAAAACTCAATGACGTGCATCATCTTGCCATTGCCTATGGGCTTGATTCAATGGTATGTTATGAACACATTAACATTGTTCATCACTGTCATGTCGCTGTCGTTGATGAGCTATATGTATCGCATAGGTAGTCTCGCCCGGACCATGCCTTGTAATAGGCACGTGATGCACGAGCCATTAACTGTTTCGGCCCACCAGAAGCCCTTCGCCGCTTACCTTTTGCCCAATGTGAGGTTGGCCAATGCTGTGAACTGGCTGTTGCCATTCAGTTTCGCGAACAGAGCATCCATCATTCCACAAGTGTGCGCAATATAGTGGTCTGTCCTATCTGTCAGGCTGTGTTTTTATACAACATCGGGCACCGACCTTATAGTTTCCTTCCCTCCTACATTGTACATAGCGGTGGTCATGACCACTTGCAACCGACGTGGTGTACCAAGCCTTTGTACCTATATGTAAATATACTCTGTCCGATGGTCATTGCTTTACCCCCGTTCAGTGCCCAGGGACCATGCACGCAGTAGTAGAACGTTCATATCTGGACACACCCAGCCCTGCTCACACTTGATGCATGAGTGGTGCAGCATATACCGAGACCTCAGTACCTGCCACGAGGGGCAGTCTTACTCCGTCTGTACATCACACACCCTTGTTTCGCTGCTACAATGGATACTTAGCCACCACTTCTGTTTTCATTTAGCGATATAGACAGTGCCCTCGGGCAACACGCAGGTGAGTAACTCTTGTATCTTATTATAGGCTACAGTATCGTTGTCCCAATATATGCTGTGGTAATGTTTCTCCAGCCATGTATTTATCACCTTACTCTTCTTGTAGAGCATGTACCATGGGAAGGGTGTTAGGAAGGCACATGATGCCACACCACCATCCTTGTAGGCTATGCACATACATTTAACAATGAAGCCACTCTACGAGATGCAGCTCTAGATGTTCGCGAACATTGTGATAGATGGAAGTTGGTGAGTAGTCTATAAGTACACTTTACATTAATACCCGAACTATGCAGCCTTGCACAATGTATGTTACAAGCCAGTCGTGAATTATCATGGCACAGGCCTGGGTGTCCGCTGGAAATTAGCAATGGGGGTCATTTCGATTCTACAGTCCATGGTGCTGCTCTCTTTCCTATTGTACTGCTTACTAATGTCGAACATGAGCAGAGGGGCCATATTCATGAACTTGTCAGGCACTAGCATTGGGGAATGTGCATGGCCATAGTAGGCCTGCTGAAAGTCGGCATACATCTGGCATGGTACCATGTACTCCCATTTGCGAAATCGATATTTAAATGGCTGTAGGGATAGCACTCAGAGTAGAGGTGTACCTTCCTCCGAAACTGCAAATAAAAATTACAGGGTATGGTGTAGACATCTTGGTTTTGGACAAGTATCCGCACTTCGGACAAGGGGGCATATGGTCTGGTAGATAAGGCATGTACACATGCAGTTCCGCATTCGTGATGGAGTCTTCGAACCCCACCAGCTCTCTCACATTTAAAATCTCTCTGTCCATAAGGCTTCAGAGATAGTCCCAATCTGTGCAGAAAACTCACATATCGTTGATGTTAGTATGCTGGAATCTCACCCTGTACTGACATCTGGTTTTGTGTGGTAAGCTGCTTTTATTACTTTCCCATGCTTAAAGCTCAGCCCCATCTTTGTATAGATGTAGTCAGACCATGATTTCTTCACCTTGGAAGTTGATCAGATGGCTGTCCTGGATGACAATAGACATGAGTACTTCCTGTACACTCTCTGTGATGACCATTAGAAAAATGGGTGTCTTCGGCACATCCACTAGTTTAAACCCTGGCAGCCCCATTGCCACAAACTTGTGCAGTGTATGGCTGGGCAGAACATTAAGGTACGAGCTGGTCACAAAATTGTAGTATATTCATATCATGTTCACAGGGAATATGTTTACGGGTAGGGTCTATGTGTGCAGGTTACTGGCTCCATTCATCTAGTTCTTGGACCCCAAAATAGCTGCGAGCATGTCGTTTCATGTGAAGTCTATGTGGATGGTACTGGGCATTTCACTTTGTAGCATGTTGGCATTGCCACACAGCTTCACCCCAATGTCCTGTCCCAGTTCTCGCTTGATGTACTCTTCAATATCCTCTATCTCGTACAATCCAGTGTGTATGCACACCTTGCCTCTCTTCCCATTATCCTTGTTGTATCGAAACATGCAGCTGTGTTCGTCAATGTTTGGTATGTAGAAGTACATTTGAAAATCTATTAGTGCGATTCTCCATTCCCCCTTTAATATCAGCAACAGGAAATGCACGACTTGTAGTTCTGAGCTGTTTCCTGATAGGATCAGCATTTTGGACATGACTGCTTGGTATGTATGGTGCATCCTGTGTTAAGTAGGAATCTCAGACATAGGTATCCACAGTTCCATTCCCGTGGCCGATGCTCAGCCCCATGGTTTTAATAGATCCTAGCACCTCTCATATAGGTTTTCAGTTAGGGTGGGGCCCTTAGGTTGCCATAGCTGTCATAGTAGTCTATGTGGTCGAGTGCATCCTGGTCCCACGACTGGTATCTAGGTTTATCACCCCTCTCTCTACTCACCATGGGCAATGAGGTAGGTGGTCCCACAGAAGATGCCCTGAAGTTGGGTATTTGCAGATTCCATGCACACTTGTGTATATCAATGTTTGTCAGTGGTGTGTCGGGCAAGGCTCTTAGGATCACCTCCTTTGTCGTCGTCCTGCCAATATCTTTTGCTTCCTCCCACCACCGCTTGCTTTTATGGTCGGAGGTACAAGCCTTGACCAGTTTTTGCTCCCCGGGCAAGAGCTTCCATTTTCCTATTATGCCTGATCACTTCCAAGAGTCATTGATTTTCTCCTTTAGCACAGTTCACTGCTCTTGCTACCCCACTGGCCCCATTGATTAAACTACCGAGTAGCCTGATGGCTGGTAGGAGGAACTGCAAGATCCCACTGCACTTAACTCGGTGGTGTGGTTTCCTACACATCATTCACTTCCTCTTCCTCCCAAACACCAAGCCCAATTCTTGACCTCTGCTCGCATGATCTTGGCCACTCCCCAGGCCGGCAGCCATTCATGAAGCTTAGATGCAGGAAAAAATACCTACCATGTGGCATTGTCTGTGAGGATCCTGTCCTTCATGTGTTTATCCTCCAACCTGTTAATTGTTGTGTATGCAGTGTCGTGCTCCCGACACGTCTCATCGAGGGGGTTGATTGAAACATCTTCCTCACTTCAATGTCCTTGCTAGCTGGGTACCGTCCCACATATTTTGCAGCCAGCAATATGCGCTTCGAATAGAAGGTTGTTGTTCAGCATATTCACTAGTCTGCATCCCCTTTTGACATTGCTCCCACGACATGTTACTGCATACTAATGCTATGCGCTTGGCATGTGCATCCTTTATATGTCCCACTCAACTATAAGTACATCGGGTTTAGTGGTCCTGTCTCAGTATGGTGGATATTGTGCCCCAGACCACCGTGCTTCCTATTAGTGTCACCACTGAAGATGAATCTCCGGCCCAGGAATTGTATCATGGAAAACTTCTACTGAGCACTGTTTGTGCTATTATCGCCAGTCTGAGCAACTGTGGGAAGACATATGTGCTCCTCAGCCTTCTGGAGCATCCCAAATGTCTTTGCTTTGGGAATGTGTATCTCTACTCGAAGTCTCTCCAAAAGCCGAATTACCTTCGCCTGGAACAGGGAATCTGCAGGTCATGGATGGACTTAGTGTTTCCTGTTGAGCGACAATGCTGATGTGCCACCGAGCTATACTAGGCCTAACTCTGTGTTCGTATTCGACAATGTCGTGCGTGAGAAGCAGAAATGATGCAACAGTACTTCAGCATGGGTCGCCATGTCACTGTGGATGTGATTTACCTCTGTTAGACATGCTCCCCGTATGCCAAAGAAACTTATGCGTGACAATGCCAATTTCCTCATTCTGTTTCATATGGATGATCTGAATCTCCATCATGTGAACTCCGATCGTGTGAACACCGATATGACTTTTGATAGTTTTTAAATATGTGCTAATGTTGCTGGCACAACCTACATGGGTTTCTCGTCATTGCCAAGGATTTTCCACCTCATAAGGGTCAGTTTCGATGCAGCTTCGATCAGTTCTTTGTCGTGTACTGATGAACTATGAGCTATGCCGTGTCAAGTTTGGTCATAGTGGCCTGAAGCATGCACCAGACATTTCTATTACATCTAATAATAATGGGAACCGTAGTTTTGGTGGGAAGCAGGCCAAGCATTTCGGGACCTAAGCACAATGGCGATGCGGCGAACGTGTCCTTTGTCTGCAGCATTACTTCCACGGCTATGGAACCTCTACGGATCACATGTACAACCACAGAGTCTCATCTTCACTCGCTCAAGTCTGACGTGTCTTGGCTCATGGCCTTGGAGCCAAAGTTTAGCGGTATGGGTGAGAAGCCTGTCAACATGTTAACTACTGGCTTACAGGCATTGACCACCGATGTTCGCAAACTGTCCAGCTTGGATGTGAAGATGACCACCTTGGAGGACAACATTTATGCTACCAATGTACTGGTCACAGGTATGGATATTAACCTTGTTGAGCTGGTCAAATCTGTGTCCAGTCTCACCGATTTCACCTCCGGCAATGCACTCTGGGTCATGGAAGGGCGGATATTGGCCAAAACGAATGCCCTGTCTGCCAAGATGGAGGCCCAGATTCGCTCATTGACTTCTACCAATGTTGAAATGCTTACCACCCTCACCCGACAGCTTGAAGCTTTGGAGAAGAAACTCGATGTTGTGATTGCTCAAGTTACCACCAGCGGCCTTACCGACTTAACTGAAAATCGATAGGGCCTTTTCTTTGACTACACAGCTGACCAGTCTGGAATCAGGCTTTGCAACCATGAAGATGAAACTGGATGATGTGAGTGTGCATGTTAGTTGCCTACCCTCCAAGACTGAGGGTGTGCTTACAATGTTCACGAAGAAGCTGGTCGACTGTCTAGTCAGATATCGACTCTTACGTCCAATGTGCAGAACCTCGGTGGTTTGGGCAGTACACTTGCCGGTGTTACAAAGAAGGTGGATGACCTGGCCTCTCGTATTGACACCAGGGTGCTGGAAGCCCTCTGTGCAAATCTGAAGGATCATATGCTCATGGCAAGGGGCAATTCAAGAAAACTGGCTGTTCTGAGTACACAGAGAGAGCGGGTCTTCGACATGGTCACAAACCCCAACCTCATGGCCAAGCTCTCTGCTGTGGTGGCGCAATTTGATTCTCTCTCTCTCTCTCTCTCTCTGCGACATTAGATGGTCGTCGTACTGTGCCAGGGGTACACAGAATACAGCTATGGCCACCCTGTCATGTTGGGGGTGACTACCAGAATCATTGGCGATGTTGCCACCAAGCTCACATCCCGTATCAACGCTTTGGGTTTACAGCTTGTGGCATTCGAAGATGTTGTATGTCACACAATCCCAAACTATTTGAGTTGTGTCGTGAGTATTCGCAAAAAGTATCTGCTCACCAAGAATGTGTGCATGGAACATAATGTGGTATTGTCAGAGATCTTCCACCTGATAACATTGCGGCCTGAAATGTTGCAGCCAATGCCACCTGTTACCCCTGCTCTGTAGGCTTAGCCGTGCTTTACACCGCAAGACAAGACTGCAGAGGAGGAGGAGGCGATCACTGGTAAAAATGATGATGTGGCCCTGTCATCTTTGAAATTAAAGAAGGTGTGATCCAATGCACACTCTATAGTTCTTCATCATTATCTCACTTCGTACACACCTTGTCTGAACGATTCTACTTATGGTTTGTACAGCCATGATGGCAAGGAGTGGTTCCTCAGTAACAAACAAGTTTTCTTTCTGCCCAAAAGTGTTATATAGGTAGGGGACGTTGTTGTGCAAGCCTTGCCTGGCATCTACGAGCTACTGTTTAAACATGTGCCCATGGATTATTCACGTGCTGCGCTTCACCAGTACCGACAGTTGTAGCAGTTCACACAAGCATATTTGGTGGACAATGATACTAGTATGCATGCATATTAGGACGAGACCCACCCTAAATTCTCTATTATAAAAAATATGTTTCCGAACATCGGTATGAGCAGATCGGGTCTGAAGCTTGATGGTGGTAGCCAGTTGGAGTAATGTATTGGGACGGCATGAACGAGCTAGTGGACCATCTACATCTCCTCATTGAATCCCGCCAAGCCGACAATATGTCTCACACGAACAAAATAGTGAATATATTGGAGAGCTCTGCAAAGCCGGCCATATCCTGTGAGGGTGAGGGCCTGACCTACAGCTACGTCCAAAACACAGATCGCCACCAAGTTGCATCGCCCTGCACGTCGGAACTTCCCCAGCTGTATGGTGCTTCTATTTGGACTTCATGACCTGTTCCAGGCTGACTTAGTGTTAATGATTCCTTATGCATACATCAATAAGGGCTGTCGATACACCGTGATGGTAATCAACTGTTCCTCCAACTATGCTTGGGCTGTCCCTGTGCATCAGAAGCGTTGGTGCCGATGTTGCAGCCGCAATGAAATTGGTTTTGAACAAGACTGTCGCGCTAAAGAACGTCTAGAAGGACAGTGGAAAGGAATTCTACAATCCTGCATTCCATGTGCTTATAGCTGAGAAAAAGATTCATTGCTACTCTACTTTCAGTTACCTCAAATCTTCGATCGTCGAACGTTTCAACCGGTTGCTTGAGGGTTAGATGTGGAAGTCGTTCTCGGCACAGGGTAATTAGCGGTGGTTGGATCTGCTTCCTCGACTGTTTACTCAGTACAATGCACGTAAGCATCGAACGACTGGTCTTCGTCTGTCTGAGATCACCGCTGCTAATGCCACTTCTCTACTGCAGACTGTGTACTGGCACTCCAAGATGGTGGACCCGCACTGACCACGGGCCAAAGTGGGTGTCTATGTCTGTATCTACAGAAGCAGAGGTGTCTTTCATAAGTCATACTATACGAACTGGAGTGTCAAAATGTTCCGCGTCGCCAAGGTGAGAGACATTGCACCATGCATCTTTATGCTCACAGATATGGATGGCCAGGAGATAAGCGGTTCTTTCTACGACCACAAAATATATGCCACAAAGTATCCTCATGGCTATTTAGTGGAACGAGTGATCTGTAGCCATGGCGACCATGTTCTCGTGAAGTGGTTGGCCTTCGATTTCCATTTCAACCAATGGGTGCCCAAATCATCGCTTACGACCGTGTATCTGTACTGCTTCTTGTCGATGTACTGTTTTATGTAAATAAATATAATTGCTCTTAACTCTGTGTATGTGTCTCCTTTGTTACCTCTGCATGTACTCCTACCGTGCGAGAGGCAGGTGGTCCGGTGTGTGTGTGGGACCCTCGGTTTTTTGTGACTCCCGTGCCACCCTCCTCTTATTGTTAATGCTATTTGGGACAGGGCTATAAATCTCATGTCTGAGAGAGAGAATGGAGGGGTGGTATATTAGTATTTCATTCCCGCATGGTTACAAATTCTGTTCACGTCCTCCTGATTGGGTGAGTCATTATTCCTTTTGTCAGGTTTCATTGTGTGGTGGCATTTACCTCTCTCTCTCCTTATTAACATTTTCCAAGCAGGCCTGGCTACCTATCATGTTCTCATCCACCTGCATTGGCTAGGTGGCTCATTATTATTTTGGGCAGGTTTTATCTTGTATGTCCAAGATGGCCACCACGAGGCTTCGTCCTGAGGACCCCTCGGTGAAGGGGCAGTGCTGGCTGGGGTCTCATCGCGGACGAACTTGTGTGTGCGGGCGCCATTTTGGCAGTGGTAAATGCGAATTTCAATCTGTGCTGGCTGCCAATATGGCCACCAGTACATATCAATCATTCCGACTGGCTACCAAAATGGACGCCATTGAAGAATGCGCTCATTCGGGTAATAGGAAATCGGTTTTGACTAACGGTGGGGAAATTTTTTCCCTGACTGCCAACATGACCGCTGTTGGTTTCGGACGACTTATCCTGGTTACCAAAATGGCAGCCGTCGATGTATTTGCTAATTCGGGCAATATAAATAGATTTCGAGGGAGATTTTTTCACTGTCTGCCAAAATGGCCGCCATTGGTTTCGGGCACATTTTATTGGCTGACAAAATGGCTGCCGTCGGGATGAAATAGAACGTTCTAGAATTTCCCACGGGAAGAGAGGAAATTTTTTGAAATTTACTATGGGCAGGGAACTTATTATGCAAATTAGATTCGCGTGTCCGCCGCCTGACGCTTGGTGGATCAGAACCGGCTATTTTGTACTTCTGTCACGCAGACCTACCATGCCGATTGGGTGACATCACAACATGGCAGCCGGCCGGCTCCTGGCTGCTACTTCCCCAAATCATTCTACTCATGTAAACTTTGGCCTATGAGATTTGAGAAGAAATTGCATATAACTTCAAAACTACGGTCATATATATATATAAGTTAATTTACTATACCTATTACACTGTTCAACTTATTTTGACTAAGCTGCCACTGTGGTGTACTGGTTAGTCTACTAGCCTTCCAACTATGCGAACCGGGTTCGATTCCCGTCAGGTTATCTGGATTTTCGCATGTGGGTCTCTTGCCGGACTATACCGGCGGGTTTTTTTCTGGGATCTCCCTTTTCCCCCGCCGCTTCATTTCTACGCAGCTCCACATCACCTCGCTTCACCCTCATCGGCTCTCAAAGACCACGATGTTAAGAGCCGCCCAAATATCTCCACTCAACTCCTATTTTGACCAAACTTCGTATGCTGTAAGTATCTGTCACAAAAATTAAAATGTGCCAAATACAACTTTTGTAAGAATACGCAACATTAAAAATGAAGTGTTTATGTCATGTCTCGTGAACAAATCAACTGATAAGGCCTACTACCGAATTTCCGAAACAAGTAGTAGGCCTACTACGGCAGGGAGTGTTAACTGGTATTTTTAAGGAAGTCAAACACTCATTTTCAAAATTGCGGTAATACAAACATTCCCTCCTAGTATGTTATAGTTGCGAAACCACGAAATCATTTTCGCCTTTACTTTGTATGCTGGCAGTTTCCATCAAAATAGTCAAATAGAACCACACAACACCCTTTTTGTGCACCATTTTGTATGATAGCGTCACATGAAAAATAAATTTGATGCATTATCTTGAGACACAATCTACCCATTCCCACCAAATTAAGCAATCAAGTAGTACTACGGTAGGCTGATATGTTTTAAATGAGATAGACGAATAATTTTTTAATGGTGGTCATAAAATATTTTAGCTTAGTATGCTATATATAAGAAACCATGTAATCAATATCAACTTAACTTTGCATGGTAGCAGTGCCTATTACAACCACGAAATGTTTCTACACGGTCTCTTTCGTTCGCCATTTTGTAAGATTAAAATTAAACTACACTTTTATGTCATGTCGGGAAACTATTAACCAATCCCTACAAGAGAACCATGTAACGAATTTCAATCTTAACTTTGTATGCTGGCAGTACACAAAATTCACTTGTGTCTACACGAAAACTCTTTTCGCAACCATTTTGTTAGATAGCGCCACATGAAACTTAAAAAATTTTATTTCATATCTAGGGAAATAGTCAACCGCCCTCCGAATTGGCAACAAAATATACTTTAGTAGTCCAATAACTACATATTTTCTCAGTAAGAGCCACTTAATATTTATGTTTAATATGCCTTATGTCCCAAATAAATTCAGCCAAAATTTATATGCTGGCGATATTTAGGAAAAACATTGGCTGTGCTATTAATTAACTATTGATAAACCTTTTATGAAGATAGAATCTCATGGTAAAATGTGTTTTTTATGTCATACCTCGGGGACCAGTCCACCGATTACCACCAAATTTTGCACACAAGCAGTGGTACAGTAGTTAATGTAAACTTACATGACTAAAGTGACTCACATACTTCATTTGCAAAATGACTATCATGCTGCAAATATTTAAGGTTGGCCAACCCTGTCTACCAAATCATTAGACGGGTTATAATCGGAATTGATGATCCTAATCCTACTTCTGTAATAGAGTTAGTCGCACGCCAACTTATGGTAAGAGAAGTTTTGTGTTTGAGTCACAGCCAAGGCATGTATGTCTTTGTAATTGTCTAGTATTGCATATGTTTCAGGTTGCATCTGTTACGCTATTTCTGTCAACAAGACCTTAATTCCTACCTACATTAAAGTTGTATACTATATCCGTTTTTCTAATTGATGTTCGAAGATTATTGCTAACGCTGAAATTTTGTCATGAAGTAAATTTTGTTTCTCTTGGAAAATTGGCAACACCTACGAAAGTCTTAATTGTCATAATCTTAGATAGCTCGTAATAGCAAACTCGGGTCATGATACAACATTTTTGAATCTACAGCGTTTGGGAAATTTTTCAATTTGAGAATATTTGGAGCCATATTGATTTTCCGGCCTTAGGAACAGGTTTTTAACCTGGCCTCCAAAAGGCGAAGATAGCTCAGAAAATTTAACCTCAAGAAAAAAAGAGGACCTGATTGGGGTATCTCCGCAGTTTTTGTATATAATAAGATAGTGTCACCTGAAAGTGTGAGTGCCAATACTGTGTCAGCTACGAATAGACCCGTGATGCCTACACTTATGGAATACCCAAGGTACAGAAGTGCACCGAGTCCACGTGTGATATTTTGAAGCTTTTGCTTCTGAAGAAGACGTCCCAGGAAGAAGATGCAATGATCAATATTAGTTTCACTAATAATATTGACAGAAGTTCTACACTGTAAAAAAAATTAGAGGTAAAATTCCCTTACATGCAAGGGAAGCTAATTACCTCTAAACGTTAGATAAAAATTACCTCTCAAATGTAGAGTAAATTTACATAACAAGTGAAGTTCTATTCCCTAATCGTACGGAAAAAGTATGCGACAGAAGTGGGGGAAAATCCCATGCTATAAGGGAAAACCCCATACAAATAAGGGAATATTAACTATATTGTATAATAAAATTGTATTAAAAAATTTCCCGGAGTTTAAGTACTGTTTATTTTTCATTACCTATATTCTCTGACGAATAGTAACCGAAAACTCAACTCCAAAATCCCCGACACTTGCGGGTGGGTGGGCGCAAATCATCGTCTTCTAGCACGATAAGCCGATGTGCTATCCATTACACCACGACAACAACGTGGCAGTATTACTGAATATTAGCGTGTAAAGTATTATTTCTATCCTTTCGTCTTCCCATTTAGCTGTTTAGACAATGCTGAAGAGATGCAAGCTTCGTAAGGCAATTTCCCATCCATTTGCGTGAAATTTACTCCATAGTGCTGTAATTATATCGTATGACTAAACAATAAACATTAATTTTAAGATATATAATACAATTATCAAATAGTTACAAATGGACGAGGAAATCCACACATTGTAAGGTAATTTTTACATTCTTGTATGGGATTTCCCACTACCATGTACGTGAATTTTACTCCAGTGTGTGGTAATTTTTACCTTACACGTAAGAGAAATTATGTTTCCCACACAAGTTTGCGAATATTACCTTACACTTGTTAGATAATATTTCCATTACTTTTACAGTGTACGTTCAATTTCTACAGCGATCAGAGAGGCATAATAATTTCCGATTTTTTAAAGTCCCTAATTCAACCTTATATGATACTTCGAACCTGAAAGAAGTGTACTCTTGCTCTGCTGAGATATGAAGAGAATTGAATTTACAGCGCACAAAAAAAAAACCGCAATACACTCCCATAGACAGTACCTACATTTATACTTTCAATTGGAACCGAGCTATTGTTGACAATTATTGAAATTGGGTAATTCATGACAATTTTGCTACTGAAAATATTTCTTTTACTTTTTTTTTTTTTGCAATTTTTGCATTTTTGTTTGTACTTCAAACCTGCTGTAATAAAACCTGTGTTGGAAAGGGGGGGGGGGGATTTCGAGGGAGACTCACAATCAGATTCTGTACAACATTACACAACACAAGGGAAGACATAGGAACCAACAATGTATTTATTTAAAGCAATGAAAAACTTCCAATGTTTAAGCAATGATTCGATAAGGGAAAATATCATAGAAATAAATTGCATGAAGAATTTCATTCCTTGGTAGTGTCAAAAATGCAAAAGAATATGCACGCAGCAGCTAGACTAGGTCCTTAAAGATATCTCTCAATATTCCTGCTACAAATGCCAATTAAGTGAGTAGAGTATTTGAAGGTTGGAAAAAAAATATCTAGACATCTTGAATGTTGCACTCAATAAAGTTTTGCAGAGTAACGGAGTAAACTTAAGTCAGTTCAAAATAAAAGTCACAAATGTTCTCACACTTGGCCGTTACAATAAATTACGTGCCTGTATAATTACCTATTTCAAATGCTCCTGGCTAGCACAGTTTATGTCGGTAGAACAATCAGATACTTATTTTAATCTCAGGCACTTTGTGACCACTGAAAAGTGTCGGGAAATGATGCTGCTTACTTTAAAAGTTTTCTAGACACTCTAAAATACGTGTAACGGTAATTGTAAATTAAGGTGGGATTATACCTTATATAAATGTAGAGTTTCTCACATTTATTTTATTGTAATGTGTAATGTGGGCTTGTTACTCAAATTGAAAAATACTTATTCGGGTCTGATTAACCTTAAAACATTAAATCTATACTATTAACGTAGAACTAAGGTCTTACTGGTCTGCTGTCGTTGTTACCCATTTAATTCAAGATGGAGTATGGCACATTCCGTCACCATCCATTATCGGCAGCGTTTAAATATTCAAATTAATACAGAGTACGTAGGGCTTAACCCATGGTGCTTTCCAATACCGTGACAATACTGTTGTATTATCACGGTATTGGAAAGCAAAATGTTTCCAACTTGCACACAATTAACAAGTTCCTTGAAACCTGATATAACAAAATAAAATTACAATTTACATATGGAAAATTAACATTTCAGCTGTTGCGTGTACATTAATATGACATATAATTAAGAAAATGAAATAATAATATAACACTATTACATGTGAAACATATGACATCCATATTATTTATTTACAAAATAAACGTGCATGTACTAGGATTATAAATTTGCATGCTAACTTAAAGTGCGTTGAAATGCAAATCGCATGTGTTAAATAATCAGACGTTTCACTACCATAATTTTATTTTCATTTGGCATTATGCAATGAAATTAAGTATTTCCCTCTAGTAACTTTCTTTTATAGTAGTTAGAATGTTATTTGCATGTTTATTGTTATAGAGAGGTGTAATTATTACGTATAGTGTTTTAATTGTCTGCAATTACTTAAGGTGTGTTATGTGTAGTGTCCTATTTCGAGTATTATCCGGCAAAATTTTTACACCAGTTTTCTCTATACACTTCGTTCACACCCTTATTTAGTTGCAGCATTGTTCTTCTGCATATGAACCTACAACATTCGAATAACGAAATATGAATTTTCAAAAATATTAACTTCATCGTTTATGTTTCCCCTATACTTAAATTACACTGTGAGGGAAATCACACAAAGCAATTGTCGCAGATGGACTGGACACGGAACTATAAGGTTATATTTATTATATGCATTTGAGCTTCACATGTGTTATGAACAGAAATATTTCACTGATTTCACATATTATTTGAATGTTAATATAATTATTTTCACATGTTTATTATATTTTATGTTAACATTTAATTTCCTTAATTTTTCGATATATGTGAACCACCAGTCCACTACTCTGTGATAATTTTCACACGTTGTTCTGAGTTATACATATGGTTATGTCACTATTTTTATTATATGTTTAATTTTATTTTCAGTAATTGTTTCATAAATTTTAAAGCTAAATTATTTATTTGTTTTGGGATTTAAAGACATAATATTTTAGGCCTTAAATTTATTTATTGAAGGTAAAGCCAGAAGCGAGCCGTGATTGGATGCTGGTTGGTCGGAAGCCGGAAGAAGGGGCTTCTGGGAAAGACACTGAACATGTAAGGCGTCCAAATTTTCGTTGGAATTTTACTTTTGAAATTCCAACTCCATCATAAATTTATTTTAGAAATTATGCTCCCAGAAGTTAAGTTTTGGTAGTCGCCGCAGCAATATTTAAGAATAGGCTGTAGGCTAAGTCGTAGATAATTATTGTGAGTGTTAAAATTGATGAGGCGAAAAGGACGCCGAGACTACGACGCCGGCGCCATGAAACGAGATAGCGCCAGAGGACCTCAGGTGACGCCAAGGCAATTTAACGTATGGAAAGCTTAAGTACATGAACTGTTTTTCAAGTATTGAACTTTAAGGAACCTGAACTTATTTTACTAAAGTGACTATTTTGATTTTTCAACGATTCCACTGTGAATTCCAAGAACTTTAATAATTTAAGTAAGAGCCTACCAAACTGATTAACATTTCGAACTGAAATCTCAAGTAAAAGATTTCTTAATATTTTTAATATAGCAGCTCTAAAGTTTCACAGCATTTTCAATCTTTTATTTAATTTTAATTTCGCATTCTGATTTATCCCTATTCTTACTTGGATGGTGGTATGTCATTTATTTTAGTTATCAAACAGTATCATTTCATTTTTGAGTAAAGAGATTTCTGTCACACACACATATTTAGTTTTGCACCTTGTTGAATTATTCACATGTTTGAGTCTGAGTTTATTTATTTCCTTTTTTTCATTAATAAATTAATTATCAGGTCACACTTTTTTTGATTTAAATGAATTATTGTGAAGGTCGGAAGTGTTTCCTATTGCATGAGGTTTACAGCATCGCCGGAGAGCTTCTGATTCCAGTGTGGTAAGACCAAGGCCACATCACGAATAATAAGGCGCCCAAAATCTATCATATCATCATAATTATTCTTTCTTCCAACTCACATCAAGTAGATTTACACCCACACTATTACATACACTGTTTCAGAGTGGCGCACAACGAGAACCATTATACAATATATGTCGATTAGATCAAAGAGCACAACTAAGTTTATTCGAAATGTACACTATTGCAGCTTGTGATGGGTTCTTAAGTGATTTTTCGGACAACTAATGGAAATTTTTCAGGAAGGGAAAATGTGGCTAAGAATATAAAAACTGAAAAATAATACATTTTGCAATAGTTTACTAACGGAACTGGCGGAGATTGAAACCACATACTATTTCGAATACGCAAGTAACTTGTGTTTTCTAAAACGCATAATTGTATATTAGCGTATTTCAATTACTATCTATAAAATTAATTTTGTCCGCCTTGCATATAAATATAAAATCACATAACTACTGCTTGTGTGCAGATAAATATAAATCATCTGGGTGACATGCAAAGAGGGTTGATAAACTAATATAAAATAGCTAGCTATTAGCAGAATATCTAAAATAAAACTGATATTGCCATCGGGATAAATACATATGTAATTTCAGTCGGATTTTATAGTCTGTGTGTGATATGCGAAGGAAACATCGTATTTCATTTTGATTGCTTCAGTATGGCTGAAGGAAACCACTATGCCTGTTATTGATTAGTTATCATTTAGTCATGAATAATCAGACGAGTGGTTTAATATTATCGTGATTGTAACATGAGAAGTTGCTATAGCAAACACTTAAATTACGGCAATAACGTAAATTATGAAATCAAAGCTCTCCGTGTTTATCGCTATGGTTTTATACAAAGCAGGTAGCTTAAATAGCTGGAAATCAAGGTAGTGTGTATCTTCACAGTTTAGTTAGTGTGTATATAAGCTATGTGGAGGGCCGACATCGGCACAGTCACTCGGCCCCATATGAAGACAATCATTTTTTTTCTGTTGCTGTGTGAGTACTTTAGTTAAAGATTAAAAGTTAACTTTTGTACAGGTCTGGAGTTTATGGCGCTACCGCGCTATTTGTTACAGTCACATATACTCCGTATAACGTATAAGGTTCTCTCAAGAGTGACACCGCTGGAAAGCATGGGGCGTGGATATAAGCATTTATTTCTCTGTTCAACTGCAAACATTCAATAGTGGATAACAGTTAAGTGTTAGCGATGTTCATCGCAGTACAAAGGTGATACTTAAGCGTTACTCTCTTTGTACTTATTGATGATCCACATTGCATTCGATATCCTATTTCTGCAACAGTTTAATTGAGCAAATTTGTATTTGTTGGAAACTTCTACATTACTTTACATACGCTACATGAAAACGTGACAGAAAGCTTGCTCTATGGTTGCCTCAATTTAGTAAACAGAAATTTGCATTTGTCTAAATTAATTTACAAAGTTTGAATATATATATATAAATAAATATATATCACCGATAAATTTAGAATAATGTAAAATAAGCAGTACAATGACTTTTGTTGAAGTACGTGCAAAAGAAATGAAGTCAATAATTTTACGAAGACGTTAAGACTTTAAAGCTGTTTAACATAGGCGGTGTTTACATACAAATTTCATGTTTTCCGTTTCGTACGAGTGTTATGTTGACACGCAGCGATATGAAACAGTTATAGACAATATCGATCGACAGAGAGTGAACCTGAAGAGAACGCGGAGACCCCGTGGTACCAGGACATAAGCATGACGCGTGTGTAGAGCCCGAAGGCTGGGTCAGACATCCAAGGTGATTCCCATTTGGAACAACTTTGGTTCTAATCTTGTCCGGTAATCCTGATTCCCGTTTTCCGTGGGTTCTCAAAATCACTCCAGTCGATGGCTCGGATGTATCCTTAACCACATGCCACCGCCTAATTCATTCGCCGTTCCTGCTTCATTGAGCAACTTGGTCCGTTTGCCATTACCTCGCTATCAGACATTAATCCCTACCTACATGCCTAAGTTCTATGAAATTAGTCTCACATTTTCCATATCTCTGTGTACGTGCAGTGAGAAAGAGCGAATGGTAAAGTTTTTCGCCGTACATCCGCTGCAGTGTTCCTGCATTTTCTCAGGAAAGATTCAAATGCGTAGGGAAGTTTCCAAATTTGTATAGCAGCGATGCAACACATTCCTATAGGCTGTTCACGGTAAAATGAGCACTTTTGAAAGCCCTGCTTAAGATCTACTTGTATGCACGTTATGTGGTATGGCGCATCATGTAAAATTAACCCTGTCATGGACCTCATCACACCCTAAATCGGAATTAGTTATTTTTTTTTACTGATTGTCAGTTTATACTGCTCCATCCGGAATCTGTAGGGAAAAATGTCATTAATTCATCAGTTAAAATAAATCTACTAATTAAAGCAGTAGAAAACTAGTAATTTATAGTTGGTTAATAAATAGGCACAGAGCACTCCTATGTGAAGTAATTTCAGTACGATTTATTTTATCGCAGAACACAAATATTGTCTACACAAAAACGTTTTTGGACTTGGTTGGGGTCGAACCTCCGCCCATAAAGCAAAGCATGCTGAAGCTTTCATGATCAGCCATTTCCACTGCCCTACTTTACCACTGCCAAATGTATGCTCGTATTATGGGTATTGAACCACAAAATGTAATGTCAAATATTGCTGTAAGTTTCGTGATGTGAAAGTATTTCTTGTTGTCGAAATATATATATTTTCTGCGCAAGTACGTGTCTTCGCAAAGTTCGAAAGTCAATCTATCTCTAGTTTATTACGGATTCGGTTGCATGAAGTTTGAAGTAAAATAGTCAGCTACAGGAAAATCTGATCTGCATAGATATAGGTCAGATAAATGAGGGCCAAATACATGGTAAAGTAAAGCAGAGTTAGTCCTTAACTTTTTTTATTAATTCTTATTATAGCTTAGAATATATGTATAAATTACTTACCGGGGGGGGGGGGGGGTTGCCTTGCGGGGGTTGTCGTGGAACTAAATACTGTGGTCGGAATTTCAATGTACGAGGTTATCGATGTCCTTTAGTATCCGCCATTTTACAATGCAACGAGATACTACAATTTAAACTGTTATTTTTAGTGACAGATAAAACAGTGATAATTTTACTGACTCGATAGTCCGGTGATCCAATAAGAAAGGTGGATTTACACCAACAAAAGTTTTGTGGTCTGCAAGTTAACAGATTAAGTAATGAGGAAACGACAAATTTGATAAAATATAGCATTGTTTCTAACGTTCCACTGTCTAATTAGCACAGTAATTATTAGTCAATCTGTCTCTTCAAAATAACCGTTTCATTCTGTAAAATCTCATTATATTATAAAATGGTAGATACATGGATAACACATAAAAAAACACAGTTAAAAACACTATATTTGTCTTAAAAAAAACAATCTGAACTAAACTTAATTTAGAATGACTTTCGAGCCTCACAAAGGCATGTACCTACGTACGCATAATATGTGTATATTTCGACAACTTGAAGTACTTACAGCCGTTTGTCATTGTAAGTTTGTGTTACTACGCAAATGCGAGACCGTTTATCTCAGTGGCAAAATAGCAAAGTTGGTAGAACAAGAGAATGTGTTGCGTTTTTGGGTGGCGGTTCGATACTAATCACTTACAAAATTTCCTTGTATATGTAATAATTTTGTTTTGCGAGAAAATAATTGTACTTAATTTATTTCAAACCGTAATGCACCGTTTTTAATTCCTGTGCTTTTTATTAATCTACTGTAAATAACTGATTTTCTACTGTTTGTATTAGTGGATTTCATTTAACTGAAGATATTATCAGTTTTCTTTTTCTACTGATTCCGGATAGAGCAGTTTCAACTGACAATCAGTAAAAAATAACTGATTCTGATTTAGAGTGCACTTTATTCATACATAGATCCAGTGAAATTTTGAAATTACTAGAAAAGTTTTTTTTTTTTTTTTTTTTTCAAATCTGCTCATCTTTACACTTTGATCCATTAAATAAACAGAAGGTGAAATAAATAATATAAGTCGTCACAAATGGTTACCTAACATATCAAGAGACGTTAAGATAAGAAACTGCTTCCAATCCATCGTTACCAACTTTACTGGGAGCATGTCACTCATTGCGCCCGTTAAAATATATGCAGGCAAGGACAGTGACTTTTTTTATAAGGTTAGTTAAAAAAAGTGCTCACTTTATCGTGAACAGCCTTTAACAAAGTAAAGTAGCAGATAACGTAAGTATTAAACGTGGGCATATCGTACAACTCTTCAATCGTCGCCCCAGCTTCTGGATCAAACAAGTGTCTGGGATTTCCTTCTTTCTGTGCCTCTGCATGTATCTCTAGAATTTGTTCTACCCAACTCGGTACGCTCGTAGCACTTGTATAGGCCAATTTGTGAACCATACTTGATGTTCGTTTTTAAAATAACGAACGATCAAACTTTTCGGGTGCTATGGCATATATTACTTACCATAGAACTTACGTGAATAAAAACGTGGCGTGTTTGCAACACACGACGCCATCACAGACTTCAAATATTTGCTAACTCATCCACCCCTTACCGAATGGTAAAGCAAACGGAAGAAAATATTCCACACGTCATATTTGAGGAACTAATCAACCTAATCCCGCCATTTCATCGTACAAATAGTGTAACGGTAGACCACATGCACTGACACTGTTTTATCGGAGTTCGAAAATGGTAACTTTAACAATATAATATTCGTACGTCATATAGGCATAAAACCATAGACTAAAATGAGGTAAACCAATTTCGCTGGCTGCGCACAACCAATCTCCGTGTGCCAACATTGAATTGCTTTTCTGCCAACACGTCTAGCGAAAACGGCGTGGTTTGTATGTTAGGTTAGAAAACTGATTTGTAAACAAGGGCTTATATATGTATGTATACTACCTATAACCAATTTGTAATGCAGTTTGATTAAATTCAAGCTGGTAAAAGTATTTTATTCATATAATAGTGCTTGCCATTTAAAAATTAAGATATAAACAATAACTTTCATCAATTTGATCATGTGATTTTAACAGTTGTATCTGATTGGGGTAGGTCAATGTTGGGTATATGCGCAGAAGATGAACAAGCGGCCTACTTCATCGTTAGTCTATGCCTAAAACAAATCATTAGACCTTTTTCAGACGGACCTGGTATGCTAGCAGGGCTAAGTGCTTGAAGTATGCGTGTTTCAGACGTACAGTGCTCCTAACGTGCAGCTGAAAACACTTATGTGTAGCTACTCGAAGCCCGGATCAGTGATGTCAGTCAGTGAAATAACATTCCCTGAAAGTCAGTTGATAAGCTATTTCCTGCCATAGACTAAAGATGAGGTAGACCCCTTTTCGTCTTCTGCGCATGTACCCAACATTGACCAACCCCAAAGAAACACAACTGTCAAAGTCATATGGTCAACAGTGTTTGTTTATAACTCAATTTTCAAAAGACAAGCACTTTTATATGACTAAAATGCTTTCACCAATTCGAATGTAACTAAACTGCATTAGATATTGTTTAGACACGGCTGTCCAACTTAGAAGGGCTCGTGGGCCACAAATCAAATGCTAGCAAAGTCGCGGGCCGTGCCATAGCTTTGGCAAATTTCTTATACTCTACAAAGATAACAAGGTATTAAATTAGGCTAGGCCGCTAGCCTACAGTTAAAAAAAACATATTTTTATTGAATATTATTATTAAAAAACAATGTTCAATTGTTAATTACTGAGAAATCAAAGTGGGTAACTATTTACGTACCAAATAAAATAAGTAATACATTAAGCAAAATTTACGTTCAGTGTGAAGATTGTTTATATTGTTTATATGTTTATTAAGTTTGTAAAGCCATCGCGGGCCGTACAAAAACGGCCTGCGGGCCGCATGCGGCCCACGGGCCACCAGTTGGACAGCCCTGGTTTAGACGAACTACAAATACATCTCAAATCACTTGTTTTCTAATCACCGTTCTAACCTCAAATCCAATACATGCTGTGTTTGCTTGTTGTGTTGGCAGAAAAGCAGTTCAATGTTTGGACACGAAGACTGGTTGTGTGTAGCCAGCGAGATAGGTCCACCTCATCTTTAGCATATGCTTCCGACTGGCGAATCAAGCAAATGAACTGCGAACAAGTGACTTATGGCGGCAGAATTTTATATATTTAGTGGAAATCAAAAATAAATTAGTGAAAATCAGCCACCATATTAATTAGTTATCTGGCATTTATTATCAGTCACGCTATTTCCAATGGTTTTTACTGATTTGGCACAATTTTCACTATTATTAGTTTTAAGGTGCGGTTGACGCGTACAGTGCTCTTGGAGTATGCAAAAATTGAAATATACTTGAAAATAAAGAGTACATAATTTTGGCTGAGAACATATTTTTTTAAAGTAAACCAATCGGGGATTACCTAACCTAATATGTATTGGTCATTCCTCCAGGGGTGATTCCCGTATTTTAAGGAAAAATATACCTTGGTGAAATAAAATGAATATGAGTAATGGTTGGAACAGAAGACCAAGTGGGGTAGTTGTTTACATCAACTTCAAATATGTGTATCGATAGCCTTTGGGATTCACTTTGGATCAAAGGCCGTTATATGTTTTCGCCTTCTGTTTTCGTGATTAACCTACAGCCTAAGTTTGTCGGTAAAATTTAGTAACATTCGGTATATTTTTTAAAATATTAGAACATGGGTTTTTATGTCGCCTAAAGTTCAAAGCCAGTGGCGCCCAATTGAAGAGACACCTTTCAAAGTCAGGTTCACCAAAACTCAAGAAGTTGACCTGCGCCATACAGCTCCCGTAGCTATCGATGCACTCGAACGATATTAAAATCCAGTGTATGCATAAATGGACTGATCTCGTGTGTGTTCAACAGCGGCGTGTGTGTGAACTGTTGCAAGCTACGCTGTGTTTCGCTCTCTGCTGTACCTAATCTCTGCTAGTTTAAACATCGGCCACTTAAACGTTGTCGTGCAGTTGACGTCACAGCACGTGCGTTATGGGTGTCTCGTCGCTCTCTCTCGTGAGTGGCCGCAGTACATCCAGTTCCTCCCAGCCCCAACTCTGGTTACCGGTTCCTGCAGCGTGCGCCGAGTGTGTACAGCACTGGGCAAGCACCAGATTACCTCGCAACACTTCACCACTCGCCGCTGGTGTTCAGTATACCGTGAACCAAGTACGTCAATTAATTAGTTTCTCTGCTGCACTGTTGGCAGGTGTTATCTCAGCGTGGAATCTACGATTACACAGGTGCAACTGGCCATGTCCTAAGCATAACGACCCAGTTTGCGTGGAAATGGTGAATGGGGTGCTCAGAACCATTATCAACATGTGCGAGGCAGAGAAAATAGCGTGCAACGCTAACACAGGTAAGATATAGGGGGAAAAATAATTTTTAGTTAATTGAACCATGATATTGCTGTAAATTGCTTTCTGTTTAAATATCGGTACAAAAATGTATAATAATGATAGACGAGCGAATTGAAGGCATGAACAACTCAGGTGACTCTTAGAAATATTATAAATGCGAAAGTTTATATGTTTGTTTGTTGCTCAATCACGTCGTAACGGCTGGACGCATTTAGATGAAATTTGTTACAGGGGTAGATTACATTCTGTATTAACACATAGGGTACTTTTTATCTAGGAAAAATGAGCAATTTCTTAGGGAATATAAAAAACAGACCACCAACTAGCACATTCTTAAATGGTTGGTGGCGTATTTGATATATTATCTAAGAAACGGTTCGTTTTTCTGGATGAAAAATACTCAATGTGTTAATCCAGAATATAATATACCCCTGTAACAAAGTTCATCAAAATCCGTCGTGCTGTTACGACATGATTGAGTAACAAACAAACATATTAAGGTTTGAATTTTGCATATGGGTGAAGCCGCGGCTAACAGCTAATTTAGTATAAATGAGAAAGATTAATATAAGGAAAAAATTGTTAGATTTCAGTTAGAAGTCTATAACAACTAAACGAATTCCATTATTTATTTTGGGAGTGAGGCTGTTATATTAGAGTAAAACTACGAAGTGAGTGAAGAGATTTGGTCTTGAGAACCGATGAGAGCGAAGCGAGATGAGTATTGATCATCACCGGAATGCAAGGGCGCGGGAAACGGGAGATACCCGAGAAAACCCGCCAACCAGCGGCATCGTCCGGCACGATTCCCACATGCGAAAATCCGAGGGCGCCCCACCCCCTCTCCTTCCAGGGAATAGAACCCCTTTCGCCATGGATGGGGGGCGAACAATCTAACCGCTACACCACAGCAGCTCCAGCAAAACTACGGTAGTAAGTGAGCCACACTAGAGTCTGGAATAGTTACAAGAGACCCGTTTTAAAATTAATACCGAAGGCCAATCGGTTATAGGTAGGGATAGGAAAATTTTGCGAGTTCAATCACCTGTCGGCTATACTGCACAGCCCTGTGTACACTCGAACCTCAGATTTGTATTCATTGGCTGCTGCACGAGAGAGTAGTCAGTGTTACTACACACCTGGCAGTATGGGATTCGCTACTTGTTTCCTTGCAAGTCTGTTATTCGTTTAGAGTCATCCAGGGCGTGTATAATTAAATGTGATCCAATTGCAAAGCTGACTTCAGTGCACATGTGTTGGGCGTCTATCTTGCCCTAAAATGAATTCACGAAATTTCTCTATCACTGTATAACGATGCGACGATTGTCACTGCAAGCTTCTTAGTCCGTCTTGCTCAGCCGGGGTAGTGCAGAATTGTGTTACAGCGCCCTGCATTGCTGGGGTACCGCACGGTCGACAACTGGTTCTCATTCTGGCGAAGGGCATTCTTGCTAACAAATCACTATTTCGACAATAACGTCTCGACTGCTGCAGTCTACGTCCAAATGGCATTCTTGCAATCTGACGCGTGATGGCTAGAGACCAGAGAATTTTGCGAGATCATTTCTAGACAAGTTGAAATTCACACACATGTACGTTTATGCTACTTTTGAAATTGGTCGACGTGTTGTTTGGCACCTCCTGGAGATAAATGAGCCATTAACAAACATGCAATAAATGTGCGTCCAACCACCGCCTTTTACTACCACAACAGTCAATCAATAAACAGTTGATATTTGTATGAAGGTATATAAGACTGTGAGGTCTAAGGTCTTTAAACTCGCGAATTTCTCAGGTCTCTGGTGATGGCGCATTCAGGCAAGCTGCCGGACTAAGGGCATGCCCAAGCCATCCCAATTGGAGACACGGAAATTTTGCAGATTGATTTGGCAACAAGGTATCGCGTGTGTACCCAACCCTCAGGAAGTTTTTAATTGGCTGATACTCCAGTTTTACTCCAGAAAAGTTAGCACGGGATACGGTCGAATTTTTCCCTGCTGATTAGCGATTGGCTCAAGCTCGTACAGGGCGTGGCTATTAAACTGCGATCCAGTTGTGAAGAAAGTCAAATGTACACGTTTTGAAGTCTAGTTTGTCCTCAAATGAAATCACGAAATTTACGGGTCTCTTATAATAGTATGAATAGGCTGGGCTGACGCTAGCTATTCACGTGTCCTAACCTATAGGCCACCTTTATAAAACGTGGATCACTGACAGGACGAAGGGAGGTAAAGCAATATTTCCACAAAAAAAAAAAAAAAAAAACTAATTATAGCCTGTTCGGGGTTTCTCCACACTTTTTGAATCAAACCTTTGAAAAATCACCACATGTATGACGTGTTTAGTTATTTTCTAAATACGTCATGTATCACAAGCCTTTTATACATCCGTTAACATAAAAGTATCTTATTTTACATTAAATTGAAATTTTGCCAATATTTTATTTATAAAATATAATTTTTAATTTATAATAAATACGTATTAAAACTGTGAGAAAACATGTGTTTTGGGAGCACCACGTAAGAAATAGTTCTCATACAAACTATTATTACAACGGAGTGAGCACGAATTCGCTGCGTTGCCCTTTTTTTCAGACTTACTTTGCATGATGCGGATGAATATCCTGTAAGCAGAACTTAAGCTGGGCTTCAGAAAGGTGTGAAGTAACCGGGAATGGATTATACGTGATTGGATGGTTTTAATTGTGACGCATCTGCCTGCCCGCGAATCACGGATGTTCCGTAACGAAGACGCTTAGTTATTAAAAGTCCAGTCAACTAATAACACAGCCTTCTCACAATGCCACGCGGCCGGTAACGAAAGGAAAGTGGCTAGTGAGCACGCAGTTTATTGAACTATATATAGAGACCTGAATAATTCGCGGATTCATTTTGGGAAAAGTTGGAATTCAAAACACGTGTGCTTATATAACTTTAGGCACTGGTACACACGGTGTTTTGACACCTCCTGGAGAACGCTGGTCCAATCGTAGCCTTCCGCTGTAACATCAGACAACCAATGAACAGTTGGCATCGGCATATTGTACATAAGACTGTAGAGTCCAACCTGCAGGTCATTGAACTCGCGAATTTTTTAGGTCTCTAACTATATATAGACTGCGTGTAAATCATTTAGCGGAAAACAGGTAGCCTTAATAGTAAATACACCTACTTATCTGGGGTCTCAGGAATGATGGGCCACGAATGAGAATTGCCATGTTAAGGAAATGCATGAGCATTCGCCTGGACCACGACCACGGACCAAACACGACCTACGATAAAACTACTCCACTGTAGACTGTCGGGGATCGAACTCGCGATCTCCCGAATGCTAGGCAAGATTGGTGCAGGTTTACACGGAACATCTACGGCAGTGTGTATCCTTCAAACCTCAATATTATGAATGCGAAGTACCATCCCTGCCGTATGACCAAAATACAATTGGGTTATAAAATTAAAAAAAACCATTGAGAAAGTAATTATTATTTTTTAACTAAGAATTTTAATGTGACTGAAATTAAAATTTTTATGGTTATTTTCGAGGCACGTAGCAACATATTGGCTATTTCTGTACCCACCGAATGACATCTTGTGAGAAGTATCCACGCAACTTCCCCTTCGGTTTTGTCGGACTGAGCAAGTATCCCATTCGCAATACGTGCTTGAGAGAAATAAATAATACTAACTGAGAAATAATTTTACACCCGAGAACGAAAAATTCGTCAAATTCTGGTATCTTACGTCTTTCCTTATAATGTTAGTAAAATTAATTATCAAAATTACTTGATATGTTTAATATTCTCCTAAAAATCAATTTGCAATATTTATGACACATAGTAAGAAAAATTACAATAATATTATCACTTGGATTTATAATTTTCTTGGAAAACCGATAGATTACTACCGAGTTTTTGATATCCTGTTGAGTGGAAATACAGGTCTAATTTGAGTGTAATTATTCATTTGAACAACAAAACTTCGTTTTTAATTATTTGACGCCTTATTCTCTTTAATTCAATGCTCTGTTGACCTATGTCACTTCTACTGCAGTTGATGAAAGCAGATTATTTGATTTTCCTTTTCATGGCATTTTGATCTTTGGCTATAGGTATAGAATTTTCCCACAGAATTGTGTAATCATACGACTAGGCGTGTTCAGATAGTTTTGATTTTTCTGTTTCTCCCTTTTTAGAGTTCTTTTGGTGTTCCTTGACACGGGTGGAAAGTGGCCTGCTTGTTTCCCCTATGTACACACTGCCTCACTGACAAGTTTTCTTATCAATACATTCCTGTGTGAGTTGTTGATCACTGGCGGGTTTTGCTTAGTATTGTTTTTATTGTTGTAGTTGGTTTGAAGGAACTGCGTATGTTGTGTTTCTTAGCCACTTTATGTATTTTTATAATAGTCCTTTAACATAATGGAATAACTATAATAGCTGCAAGAGGTTCTGTGTTTTCTGGTTTTGTGATTATTGAATTGTTTAGATGTATCATATTTTTTATGAATTTGTGTGGATAGCCATTGTCGAGCATTTCATTTTTTATGTGGTCTAGTTCTTTTTGTTTACTTTTCCCATCCGAGGATTTACTCTCGGCCCTGTTTACCAATATATGAATTATGCCTTATTTTGCACTGTGTGTGGGGTTAGAAGTGAAGCGCAAATACTGGCCAGTGCGTATTGGTTTCCGATATACTGTGGTGCTGATAGCATTGTTTTTTCTGCATACGAAAACATTCAAGAAGGGGATAGATTTATTGCTTTCGATTTCATAAGTGAACTGTACGGATGTACTGCGAGAGTTGAGGAAGTCGGCAAATTCCTCGAGTTTGTCCTGACCATGCTGCCAAATCATAAATGTGTTGCCAACATATCGGAACCAGACCTTGGGCGGAGTGTCTGTTTCAGAAAGTGCTTCCTGCTCGAAAATTTCCATAAAATATTAACCACGAATGGGGAGAGATAAGATCCCATTGCCATTCCATATGTTTGTTTGTAGAACTTGTCTTTGAACTGGAAATAAGTGGTGTTTGCGCACAAAGTTATAAGTTCCATTATTATGGGGATAAATAAGGTAGTTCGGTCTTTCAGTTTTGGGACTGATTCGAGTGTTTCTTGGATTATCCTAAGAGTTTCGGGTACTGGTACATTATTAAACGGCTTTGAACATCAAAACTCACTAAAACATCATTATTTGTTATTTAAAGTGGTTGAGCAAGTGTCCTGAAATGTGAGGGTAGTTTATGAAAGACAACGTGTGTCCAACAAACGGCAAAACAATGCCCAGGAGAAACTTAGATAACTCCTGGCATGGTGATGTACATAAACTTAAAATGGGCCTGAGAGTAACATCTGGGTTATGAATTTTGGGAAGACCATAAATATGTGGTGGTTTAGTGAGAATCTGATCAACTTTACGCTCAATATTGAATTTTTTCAAGGTAACGTAAGGTTGTGTTTGTCTGCTGGAAGGATCTTAATGGTATTGTCGTCCTTCAGTGTACTAATCCCTCTAAGTTCTTCTCGGAATAGATTCTGCTTGGGTGGCTTGGCTGCAGCTAGAACTAACCTAATCTCCCAATGGAATTCTTCTTTTTCTTTGGTAGTAGTTTGTAGACAACTCCTTCCACATATGCCACTATTTACAGTTTAGTTATCTTCAAATGAGCAATGCTGAAGATAAGACCCTTTCGTAATGCACATTCTTCAACCTCTGTTAAAAATCTTTCCGGTAGGTTGATGAATGTGTTGAGTTTTTGACTTTGAGGCTTGTCACTGCACACTGTTTTTTTTCCCCCAATCAATGTGAGTAGTTTCATTTTCTGTGTTTCCTTGTGTTTCAGAATCAAATTTTAGTGCAATAGATTTCAATAGCATCTAACAGTTCATAACAAACCTGGTACAAAAAAAAAAAAAAAAACTTGTCCTGACTTGTGTTACATTGTGATGTGTCCTATTTTTGCGTGTGTTTCTATTTTTTATTGTATAGCTGTGTCAACTGATGTGATTTTTTCTCTGTTTTGTTCATTTGTGTGGTGTTTTCGTTTTCGTCATCGTGTTGTCTTTTCTTTTGGTTTGCTTTCGTTGTCTGTCCTGTTTCGTAATAAGTTATCCGTCCATCTTTTTTGTCGTTTTAATTATATTTAAATTTGTTTTTCTATTGACAAGGAAACAGCTTTTCCTAATTCTCTGTGGTGTTGTGAAAGATTTTTAGTTTTTTTTTTTTTTGTCTCTCTGAGTTCTGTGTGTGTACGATTTTTATTTAGTATAATGGCCGGCAATGAACACAGTCCAATCATACCACCATAATAACGGGAAATAATTGGACATGGACAGAAACCCACTACCGTCAACCATAACAGAAAAACTTAGTGTGGCGCCAACCTTGGCTTTAGTTAGGTATGGTTAGGTATAATTAAGATTCCCAATTAAATAATAAGAATGTTTCATGCATATATCAACACAAGACTAAGCAAATAATAAAAAAAACCACTTGAAATTGATTCTGTGCGATTCCTGACAAGAAATAACCCGTTATTGACACACATTCCCCCATTTTAATTGGCAGCGAATCAATGAAAATACTTCTAAGACATCACGTTGCATTGAGAGTGCAATGTGTAAATGTACATATAGACACTTATGTCAGTGCTTTTTGTTTTGCGCACATCAGATAGCGAATTTGCTCTTTCCTAACACGTTCACTGTCCCAAAAAAAAAAAAAAAAAAAAATGTATTTGGACGAAATGCGAGTAAAGTGAGGTGGTGTTTGACTAATTTAATCTCACGTATATAGAAATGATACGAAATTAGAGGAAAAGGAGATCCTATCCAGGGCGGTAGATGCAATACTTGGTTGTGTTTGACAATGTTTTCGAATAATGTTCGTCGTTTACAAAACATGTTTTCATTCCCCGTCATGCGTACTTTTGCTGAATTACACAAGTGATAAAGCGTAAGTCCTTGTAACCGTGGGTCGAACTGAGCTGTTCAAATCAACCACTTCGCACAGTCGTTATATAAAATAAAACTTTCTGGGATGCCTAACAAGCACCCTGGTTTATGCACGTCAATTCATTATTTATTTGTTCGTAATAATGTCATTTTCCTTCAGGTTGTTAGTATAAATTCACACACATTTAGTCATTGTAAACTTGCACTATGGAACATGTGATATTACAATAATAGCTGTTATTACAATGTTACAGAGTTAATATAATGAAAGTACAGTAATACAATGCAAAATGAAGAGGATTTGGTTGGTACTTTGTGTTGAAGTATTATTACTATTACTCTTACTTTTCAAAGTGTAATTTAACATCGAAGTTTTACAAGTCTATTCATTCGTATGTTTTAAACAGAGATTGATAGGCCTTTTTATAGTTGTAAAAACACTTGTCTAGAATTACACATACTGATGTTTTGGATGATTACACATACAAAATGGCAAACTACCAAAACTTAGTATGTCTAAATTTACATATTTTTTTGTACAGTCTTTGGTTCCATGGGCCCCGTAAACTTGAATGCGAACAGCGTGCATTTCGACTATTTTTCCTAACAAACTTATACTAACGGAGGCATATTTCGTGTGTCTAGAACGACTGGAAATTAACGTCTATACACAGAGTTTGCTAGTAAAACTAATAAATGGTTAACTTTGCGAGCTAGATTATTATCTTCATATGCACGCAGTTGATACAATAAATATTTGATAGACTCAAGTGAGAGAGAAACTGGTTATTTTGTCGGCTATACACAGCAGTGTATACTGATCTGTTTGAAAATCTATTTATACTATCACTGCCATAATTATCAGTTGGGTATTCCCAAGAAGTGGTTTGATGCATTGGCAGGGCACCTGCTAAAATTAACAAGTTCGTATCTCTGGCAGCAATTTAGGAATCTGGCTTTATATGGTTTCTATGGCAACCAGTTATACAAATGCTATTCCTTGGTTACGCTATAAGCTCACTACTAGCAAAAAATAAATAATTTAACAAAATATAACAAAATAGAAATCCTTTTCCTCTCATGTTCCCTCTTTTCCTCCAGCAAAAAAATTTTCATTCTTATGGGACACACTCAGTTGTATGAGCATATTTCTAAGTATTTTTTGTGTTTTTTTTACAGTATTACAGCTCTTGCACAGAGGAGTTTGCACGCAATACAGCTATATTAAGCACCTGATCGCGCGAGGCAGTATATCTACCCCTGCTGAACCGCCTATTGATATGATGTGAAACTTAATACTATGAATAAATAAAGTTATATTACACAGAATTTTTTTTAATCCATAGCTGATAAATACTTTCATTTCAATTTATTATTTTAGTTTATTACTACATCAGACAGTAATAATGTTATGATATTATACTTGGAATGAAGGCCCACGGCGTTTTAATAACGACAGAATACAAAGTTCTGGTTCTGTTAATCATAAACATTTATATTTAGTAGTTATATATAAATGATCTAAATATTACATTTTCCGACATGATCTATTAAATATTAAATAATAAAAATATTTGGTAAATAGTTTATAAAGTTATAAAATATTTTTTTATGATTCAATTGTGTTTACTTCAGATATCTCATGTAAAATAAGATTTTTTTAAATTTATTAATTAAACAACATTTATGTAAATACGTATAGAAACATAGTTAAATATTTAAGATTAAAATATTATGAGGAAGGAATAAAATGTAAAATTAATAATTACGTCAAAAATATTATTATTTTTTTTGCTCTGGCAGAGAGTATTTCTTTTAATTTTTACTTCATTTAATAAGAATATTCTTAATTAACTTGATGAAATATTTTATTCCAAAATGCTATAAACATAAAGGACTCCACATTAGGAACATTTAGAATATTTTATATGACAAATAATACAATCCATATATTTAGTTTGAAACAGGACAGTTTTTTTACTTAACATAAAATTAAGTATTGTATGTCTTGTAACAAAACTATATTTAGGAAAGTTACAGACATTCACGATTCAGGTATTTTAAAATTCGTCAGAAGTGAACATAATATAGATTTAAGGAAACTATTTATTATGTAAAAAATAGGATTAAAGGGGTAGGACAACCGATTAGAAGAATCGTGGGATCCGAGAATTCGATCTAGGGTTAGAGTAAAAAATTTCATCACAATGTGCTGAGTCTAGCATTTCTTAAATAGCACATTTCATACTCACACACTCCTCGTCAGAGAGATTAAAAAAAATTATGGTTGAAAAAATTTAGCAATAAAATTTAGCAATATTTGGTAATGACGATACGTGAATCATACACATGCTTACCACGTAATTATCTGAATGAGAAGGAAGCACTTGTTCATTTTATGATAGCCATGAACCCTGAAATTTAATATGGCTTTTAGAATTATAAAAACACCTACGATGTAAAATATTTATTTCGAACACATTTTTGTAAAATATTCTTTTGATTTGCAAACATATTAAATATTAATATTACATCTATTTGCTCAAAATAATAAAATTGTATAACTAAAATACTTTAAATTATTACATTAAAGAAATTAGCTATATATATCACTTACCTATGTTACCATTTGGTAAGTCTCACTTAATAAAAAAATAAATAACCATAAAGGCCTCTTTATATCTCTTTAACAATATTCATAGATTTTTACTATAGAATGAAACTTCTTCGATTGTAAAAATACGATTTTTGTAATAATGTATTTTATAGAAAAATGTGTATATGCGTAAGTAAATATTATGCTTTGGTCATATTTGGCATTGTATTCTCCTTGTAGAGTATATATTTATTATGTTACAGTATGCATAATCATTAAAACATTTAGAAATAATGGATGATTGTAGGTGTGTGTGTGTGTGTGTCCTAGCCCACTTAGTGTCGAAAACGGTGTCCTGGACAATCTTGCAACGATAACCCGAATCGTAATCCCCTAAGATTGACGTGGGAAGGGTTTAATCTCGATTAGAAACACCTTAAGCTCCGCAACATATACCACCTGCCCCACTTGCTCCACCACCTCCTCCTCAATCGCTCCATAGCTCCATAGTGCCATATTAATAACCTGGGAAGGGGTTTCATCTCCACATCCACATCCACATCCACAATTAGCACCACAGTCACCTCCACAATCGGCTCCATCTGCTACACCTGCCTACACCCACAACCACCTCCATCATCGTCCTCCTTCCCAACGAGCTATACTATGGTTATCTACTCCTTATGCCTAATCCAATACAGCCCTTTACACCCATACACCTAACTACAACTCCACCACCTCCTCTCAACATCCTCCTTAACAACGAGCTATGTAGTGATTAATTTGGATCGGATCCATGCTGCGAGATCGCAGGCTCTCCTTTCATAGGGCTAGCTACACCTGATGTCTGGTACATTATCACCCCACCCTCCCCTCTAGTTATCTGTGATTGCTTACCCCCACCCCTCATTATCTTCTTCAAAACGAGATATACTGTGATTACTATTGGAATTAATTGGATGCTTGCCGCGAGCCCGTAGGCTCTCCTCAGTTATGGTTAACACCCTCCCCAAACCTCCCATCTGCTGTGCATTTATTCTTAATTCCTATCTCATCACCAACCAACCCCTCTGATGTGCTGATGTGCTATGGTTACTTAACCCTCTCCCACGAACATCCATCATCCATCCATTTTCCCAGCGAGATATACCATGTTCAGTTCTAAACTTGCTTGTCAGGTAGAGATGATGTCATCGGCCGCCATATTAGTTGTATAATTGCTTGCTGGATGCCACGCAAATTCAATGAATCGATTACATTCATGTCGTCAATGGCTACTAGGTAGCATGCGGATCTCTCGCTCTCCAAGAGCCAATGTTGCTTAATGCTGTTATTTGTTACTAGGAGCTCCGAGGTATGCGACAATTTTTTCCATCATACATGTAATGATTTATTACATTACAAAAAAATTTGCAAATGGTGGTTTTCAACTAGGGAACCCTCAAGTCCCAGATGAATTATGTCTATGACCTCTCGACCACGAGAGCTTGGATTCTACCGCATGTTATAATAAGGTATAAAAATTAAAAAGACCTCCGAACTCTTACATTCAGAAACGAATTTGTAGTATATATCATGATTGAACAATCGATTAGTTAAAACACATTTTTTTTAAAAAGAGAAGTTATGTCTTTAAATTAAAAATGTATTTATAATTAAAAAAAAACACTCATAACCAAGCGGTGTATCAAAAGATTCGTATTTCTTAGACAGATAAGTATATGTGGTCAGAAAAAAATTATAATGTATCTATAACTATCGCCATCTTGAATATATTAATAAGCATAGGAATAATCCGTATTTAATTTTTAACATAATTTTATTATCACCGCGAGAATCAAACACAACTCATCGCTTACCTTACAACAGGTCATTTAGGCCCTAAAAATTTTCTGCCAAGGCCAATTATGCATTTAAGCTCTTTTGTAAATGTAGCCATAATTTCCAAACCATTGATGCTATAGTGATCAAATTCTTAACATAGACACCATAACCGACATTCACCATAATGGTAAGGTTATTTAGACCCTAACCCTTTCTGCCAAGGTCAAACCCCTAAATCCCTTTAATCTACCAATGCTATACTCCTCAAATTCATAATATACAACTAACCCCCGACCCCAAAAAGGAAAAAAAAAAAAGACTGTAAGGTCTAACACACCTAAACCCTTTTTATTAACATAGTTACTCATAGTTACCCATCTACCGAAGCTATACTCATTAAACTCTTACTCTAATGAATGGTGAGCAGATTGGTACTGAACTCGATTCCCGTTCAGGATACTTACATTATATTCAGTTTTATTGCTTTTAAATTTATACAGTAAATGACGAGCAAAACCAGTCAAGGTAGATATATTGGTGTAGTAAGCAATGGATAACTACACAAAGTATTATTTACATATTGGTTCGACACTCATACTTTTAAATCTGATACAAACTATTTCGTTCCTTTACAAACACACAACCTATATACACTTTCACCTATACCCCTACACATCGCAGGTTTACCAAGGATCTCAGTTAGCGTACACCATGGCTCGGAAAAACGACAGGATGGGATCTGTATAACGAACAGTGAGTGGATTGATACAGAGTACGAGTCCTGGACATAGTATTTGAAGTTCCGTTATTTTTTTTCCTAAACTTTGAACTCTTAACATTTTATAGCCTTTAACATATTCTACACTTTATTCCTATCTACAGTTTAAACAGTCGTGCACTTTAATATTTTATATATTCTCGTGAACCTTACCATCTTCTTAGAGTTTAATGGTTTCTTGAAGTTTATACTTTTTTGAAAAGTAAGCGTTTATTATTTTATTTAAATTGACTTCATTGGTAACTGTTTTTTTAATAATACTATCCTTTTCAATTGGTTTGACTATTTTTTAAGTGAACACATTAAAGTGCTGTAAGGTAGGGCGATTCGATAGCGTAGTTGAATAAGCCATAGGTTATGAAGCGATCCTGCTAGAGATTCGAACTCCCTCCGGATAAAATAACCATTAATGGGAAATGTCAATAATCGAAAGGTGTAGTCTTTGCTTAATGGGGAATTGTCTTAAATAATTAACTCCAAACACTCACACACAATAATCCACACACTCATGCTCACACCTAACTGCACACAAACAAACATGCAGTATAACACACAAACACACACACACTCACACAGCTCATTTGAACATACCATACAAATCAATTGCAAAATCCCATACCATCATACTTTACAAGCAAAACTTAATACATGAAAATTATATCAATATATCATACAAATAAAATGAACAAAACATACAAAAACAGTCATGATCATATTATGGAACAACTTCAAACTATATTACTGACAACATACCACCCAATTGCAAATTCCCTAACATCAAACTTTTCAAGCAAAACTAAATACTTGACAACTATATCAACATATATAACATAAATGAACAAATCTCATTATCTGTCTTCCAATACACATTATCACACATATTTAATTTAAAGTATAATGATATACGAAAAGTAAAAAGTCTTGCCAAGATTCAATTTTTCTAATTTACTATACAACATCATTTAAAATCAAATCAAGATCCAAATAAAACACTCCTCGTACTCAAATAGTGCTATTTCATACTACATAGATCAATCTAAAAAATGTATATTACATAAAAACTCTATAATAACAATTTTTTTGTTAACATCTGCTCTTTTTAACACTTGATTCGATCACTCTACGATACTTAGATCTTATGTGCATAACATGTATTTACACAATTAAACCTTCTTATATCTCACATGAAGCTTAACAGTTGTTTAAATGTAACTATATTTATCTACCTCGAAAAGCGTAAAAATTCAAGTATACATACTGATTTAGTTAATAATTTAACCTAAATGCAGGCATATAAAGTTATACTAACATACTTTTTGTTTCGATTCCCAAGGAAGTAAATATGCGTATATGAATTACTATGTTCAATATTTCTTTAAACCCTCTCTTCTAAGACATTAAATATAATATAAATCTTTAATAGAATTAACGTTCTTTTTAATCTATTATTAAGTTAAAGACATGCTAATTTAATATAGTTTAATAACACAAATGCTAAGTGGTCATTATGCAAAAGCATCATACACACTTACATAAATACGCATTATGCATTTAACAACCCAATACATGTCCTCACGCCAAAACAACCAACTCGCGAATTCAGATACACAACATCAACATTACATAATGCAAGTCGATGCATTACCTAACATACCCTATCATAAACAAAGATGTTTTAATATTTTTAATTATTCTAGGAATACTGTTTTGTGAATGGCTGACAAATTCTCAGAAACTTCCGAAGAACATCATGTTTAATTGTTATCTATACTTCTTAACATTTTGAGAAACTTTAGAAATTTGTATCGATCATAATATGTTAGGCTTACATCGGGAGAGTTGAGCACACATGTTATCAATCATCAAGAGTAAAATATGTATATTCACATAACAAAAATACATATTTAGAGATAATATTTACATATAAGTAGTATATACATAGTGATTCAAGAACCATACAGGTAAGTAGATATTTATTTTAATTGCGTATTAAGTAAATTAACCAAAATATTGCAATAAAAATTATTCAGTTGCAACGGCTATATATGTATTGATCTGAAACCAACTATCCGTCGATCGATGAATCGCAATGAGCGAAGACAGAGAACGCACTCCTTGCTTTATATCCAGCCACGAACACTTTTAAGTAGTATTTATGTATTGATTATCTAACAGGACTGATTTCACTCCCAGTACACATCTTAACATAACGAAAGCTAACTTCTGATTAACATATGTATGATATTATGCATAACTTATATACACGTCACCTTATAATGCACTATAGAACAAACACGTAAACAGTATGGTTTTCCATTAACTAGCTCACTCTATATTCAACTACCATACATCATTCGTCATCCAACAAACGAATAGCTATCCATATCTACTTAGTCTATCATCCTCTCTAGAAGGGAGAACAACGATCTCGCGGAAAAGATGTAGGTGACTTATCTAGGAAGGCTACACAATCACAAACTGTATAACATATATATTTTAAGTATACAAATATAAAAAAAATAATTTTAAAAATGTAATGTTAAAAAATTATTAAAACCAAGGAGACGAGAGCGGATCTATTGCCAAAATTACAGTTAGAACATACATGTCAACGATAAGAAATTTGTAACCTCACCTGAGCAGATCACAAACACGTAATACATCACACGAGGGAAAGTATACAACCCATGCAAATAGCAACTTTACCATTCGCACGACAGAACATAACTAACAAGCTATCGCATTACAACAATACATAGATAGATCACGTCCAACACACACATGCCACGAAATATTCAATTTTACAGAACTGCTTCGCTTAAAATTTGCTCCTATTAACACAAAATGACTCTAAAATGATCCAAATTAACTCAAAAGGATGCAAATTGACTCCAAAACAAGTCCCAATAACTCCAAAACACAAAAAGAATGAAGTAAATACCTAAATCTACATCGTTTAGTACAACTAGTGTTTAGCAAAACAACCTTCCATTTCCACTTTTCGTGAACATATTAATATACATAGGAAGAAAATGTCACACTTAAAAACCATTCCAAGATAATTAAATAGATAAATAAGAGTTATAATTCGTTACCTTTTAAAAAATATTTATGCAAAACTCTTTAAAGTAACTATTTCTATTTACAACTCACATAACGAAATAAACACTGTTTATATCTTAGTCGGTTACCCTACGAAGACAAATATTTGAAAGGTAATAGGCTCGAACATTATAGCATTCCATACCTACACACACACACATGATGTTCCATTTAGTAGAGAACATTTTCTATAATAAAATCTTATGTTACACTCTACACAATATTCACTCATAAATTTAACTTTAAAATCCACATTGCATAATGCATAATTTGCCTTGACAGAAATGGTTTAGCGCCTAAATAACCTGTTGTAAGGTAAGTGATGAGTTGTACTTGATGCTTGGAGTGGCTATATGATTAATTAAAAAATAAAATAAGGATTATTCCTATGCTTACTAACATTCAAGATAGCGTTGGCTATAGCTACATTAAAATTTTTTCTGACAACATATACTTATCTGTCTAAGAAATACGAATCTTTTGATACACCGCTTGGTTATGAGTGTTTTTTTTAAATTATAAATACATTTTTAATTTAAAGACATAACTTCATTTTAAAAAAATGTGTTTTAACTAATCGATTTTTCAATCATGATATATACTACAAATTCGTTTTAAACGTTCGAGTTCGTAGGTGTTCTTTTTATACCTTATTGAAAGTTGCATTGGAATCCAAGCTCGCGTGGTCGAAAGGTCAAAGGCGTAATTTATCCGGGACTTAATGGTTCCCTAGTTGAAAACCACCATTTGCAAATTCTTTGTAATGTACTAAATTATTACATGTATGATGGAAACAATTGTGTTAAGCATACAGCATACCTCAGAGCTCCTAGTAACAAATAATAGCATTAAGCAACATTGGCTCTTGGAGAGCGAGAGATCCGCACGCTACCTAGTAGCCATTGACGACATGGACGTAATCGATTCATTGAATTTGCGCGGCATCTAGCAAGCAATTATACAACTAATATGACGGACGATGACATCATCTCTACCTGACAAGCAAGTTTGGAACTGAACATAGTATATCTCGCTGGGAAAATGGATGGATGATGGATGTTCGTGGGAGAGGGTTGAGTAACCATAGCACACCAGCACATCAGAGGGTTTGGTTGGTGATGAGACAGGAATTCAGAATAAATGCACAGCAGATGGGAGGTTTGGGGAGGGTGTTAACCATAACTGAGGAGAGCCTACGGGTTCGCAGCAGGCATCCAATTAATTCCAGTAGTAATCACAGTACATCTCGTTGTGAAGGAGGATGATGGGGCGACGGGGTGGGGTGTAGGTTGGTGTAAGGGGGAGGGGTGGTATTGGATTAGGCATAAGGAGAAGATAACCATAGTATAGCTCGTTTTGAATGATGTCGATGAGGGGGTGTGGGGTTGTGCCTACACCCCCACACCAGCAAGAGGAGCCGATGGTGAAGGTGTGGTGCTAATTGTGGATATGGATGTGTATGTGGTTGGGGAGGTGATGTGGAGATGAAACCCCTAGCCAGGTTAATCATAAGGCACTATGGAGCTATGGAGCTATGGAGCATTTCAGGAGGAGGATGTGGAGAAAGTGGAGCAAGTTGCGGAGCTTAAGGCGCCCGCCTATTCGGCTTGTGAACTGTGCTACAGCATTTTAAAAGAACATGTTTTGCTACGAAACTATTAAACGTGCGCCCACTGTGACTAGCTACGAAAATAACGCACACTTCAGTCGTTGTTTTTGTGGTCGATTCAAGTTATCACATTTACTACAAATATGATTTCGGAGCCCCTCAAAACGGCAAAAAACGGATTTTCCAATGTGCTGTAACTGAAATGATATGAACTAGACACAAGTGAAACTACCTGATAAACACGCATTTAACTTTGCCTCAGACTTTGCGCGATTAAAATGATAGGATCGCCGCTTTGAATTTTTAATGGCGAATGATCTTCGAAACAATTTTTCGCACTTCTGTCGCTTCTGTAGTGTCCTGCCATCTTCGCAAGTATCCTGGGAGGCAGGTGTCCCGGTGGTGGGGAGCGCTGGGACCTTCAACGTACACCCCCCCCCCCCCCCGCAGTGCACAGGATGCTTCGTAAATGACAACACAACCATGTGGATCAAGCACCGCCACCACTGTTGGTGGACACAGCAACAATCGCATAAACGTATTATAATAGTTTATCTCAGCCATAGGAAGATGAACATTTTCGACAATGATACAAGGAGAAGGGGAAAGAAGAAAATATTGTGACTGTCTCCAGACCGAATTAAAAACAAATGGAGCAAAGGAAGAGTAAGATATTTCAACAGTACAAGGTAAGAATATAGTTAAATAACATATTTTTGTATATGCAAGGCTATTTTTTTTTCGCTTTTGTAAAGAGAATAAATTATTGCTGAAAGCTATATAATATCGAGTGCCGCAAATAAAATAATTTTACTTTCTCAAAGGAATTATTATCTTCATAGCATAAAGCACCAGATTAATAATATTCCTGACAAATCAAATATTCTCTAAATTAATTAAGAAATATTTTTAATATCGTTTATTTGTATTATTGATACTCCATGCCAAGGAAGGAACATGGAAGCTATTTTTGTACAACTGAAACAAATTTTAAGAAAACGTCGCCTGACTTACGGTTGCACATCGATTGTTCAAGTTCGTCTACTCCTGAATCTTGCAACAGCTCAATAACCACACGTGTACGGTAAGTAATTACTAAATAAAAACGTTACTCTTGATAACCTATTAATTTACATAAATAATAAAATAGCATTTGACATTGTGCATCCATTGGAGCAACCAGCACCTTTACAGAGACCTCAGGAGAGATGCAGTCGTCAAGTTAAGTTCATGACAAAGCAACAAAATACAATTTGTGCGGGGAAACATGACTGCTTCCAGACTAGCAACGTCTTCAAAGACGTGGCGGAGTAGCAAGATACTAGACTCGTATTCTGGAACACCAGGGTTCGAATCTCGGTACGGACATACTGATTTCGGTTTTCATGGATTTCCGAAATCACTCCTGGCAAATGCAGGAATGATTCATTGCTAGAGGCCATCGCCGATTCCTTACTCCAATATTTTAGGTAATGTTGTATGTATCAGTTTGTAATGATCCTGATGTTGACGAGATGTAAAGCCGACTAAATTCTAATAACAACCATAAAGCGGCATTTCCATTGCCCCGTGTTTGTCAAGCATTACTTAAAACGTAGTAACTAGCTGCAGAAAGAGGCTAGGGCGTTTACGAACACTCACTATCGAGTTAAATTTTAACTCTGGCTACACTTTAAAACGGTACACCACTATTAATTCTGTGCTAATATTCGCCATAATCGTCATCGAACAACGATAAAGCTATCGGAAATTACCTGTCGAACCTAAGGTTACATCGTATCATAACTTAAAGGAAATAGTTAACTTGATTGTCGCAAACGCCTCAAGACAACAATGGAATTGTGGTCTCGAGGAGAAACACTCGCGCACAGTCAGCCTGGTTACCCAGTAAACCAAGTAAAAATAACTGCAGTAACTGCACGTCATTTTTCAGTTAAATTATTTGAATGTAAATCAGCCGTTACAGATAACCCGTATATAAATAATTCATTCAACAAAGAAAACAACAATGCCAATTTCGTATTGCTCAATTTCATAACTAAAAATATACAATTTAGTTAAGTAATGAAATTATTGGCAAAATATTCATATGCAGTTAGTGTCCATAACCTAGCATTATTATTATTTTATTGTTTTATGAATACTTTGGATCTTCGTATCTCGTGTTCTTCTCTTCGAAAGTAATTTATCGCTATTTTGATTTGTAAAGTATTACAGAACATTCTGTTCCTGGTACTAAAGATTTGTTATCGCTACCATAAAATGTAATTTCAGAATTGTTCTGTCAAATTCCGTCTGCTGATTTCTTCCACTGTAGTAGTGAACAACTATAACATCGTGAAATGAAACCACATATGTTAATTTTAAAGCATAATATGAAAACTAGATGTCGCATAGATCAAGGTAAGTTACGGTAGAGCAGTCGGTAGGGCCCTGGTTCCGTGACGGTGAGTGCGTCGAGCACTCGGGACATGAGTTCGATTATCCTGCTGCTGTAATTTTTTTTGTTTGTAATATTTATTTTTGTGACGGAATAATTGTACTTTTTTTTTTTTTTTGCTCTACAATGTTTACGTAAGGCAAAAAATATATAATACAAGAAAAATTTTACACTAACGGTAACTTGAAGGTAACACAAAATTTGTTTGCCACAACATAAACACGACCTTAGTTTTGCCAGTACAGTAAGGAGGTAATGCCACAAAAGTACTTAATGTTACAGTAACATTAATAGCTTAACAGTACATTACATTAACATCAACATTAGTTACTAAAAGCTCACAGAGAACAAAGAATTAATATTGTAGTAACATTAATACTGTTGGCATACCATAGACTTTTTTGTGTGTAAACTAGCTAGACTTCAGAGTAGTTTGTCTACTCTAGAAATTATTATTAGTTTATTGGTTGCCGTCATAATACATTTTGAAATTAAATTGGTTATCTGTGATTGGGCTCTACATTTGTTGCGTGGTCTATCAACTAGAAACAAAACGGTTTCGCTACACAACATGTAACTCTTTTCTTTTAACAAAAATATTCCGCTTCACAGTTATTTATTTTGCAATATGAAATATACACAAATATCGGGGAGGGGGAAATATTGCGATTTCGTGTATCGCGTAAAACAGAGGTCTCCACGGATGAGCACACGAGAGAACTTCCAGGCATTTTAATACTGATTCCAAATTACCTGACATTTCCCCGATTTCCCTGGCAGCTTTCAAATTTGTTGACAATTCCAGGTTTTCTCTTTTTCAAGACGAGTGGTAACCCACGTGATGAAGGGCGTGTCCACTTACGAGGCCATGAAACACGTTTTTGGTGGAATCAGCGTGTTTGAAGGAGTTGATGCTTAATGACAGGCGTTTTGGGAAAATATACCAGGGAGTAATCCTGAAGAACGTTATTATAAAGAGTTATGTTATAATTGCTTAATTCTCAACCATAATACTTCCGAATAGTTTCTTCCGCCGAACAGCAAACTGCAATCTTACGACGTCAGTCATGAAGATATAGTTGATCCGCGCACCCGTTATACAAACATTTTCAGAGATTGAGAAATGTGTTTCTTTATATTGCCCTTTCTTAATTTTACATACTAGAGTTTACAATACTACATGATCCACAAAATACATAAAACGAGTATGTACATGTAATGCTCTTAAGTCATAACTTAGTTTCAATGTGACGCAAACATTGACTACTAAATCCGAATCAGTGTTTACAATCGAAGAAATGCCGATCACGGAAAATCCCGTTAACAAGCTGTTACCGACGAATCAGAATAATTCACAACAAACCAGATACCAGACCAGTAAAATTTACTTTAAATCAGTATATCACATTTAAATCAGTGGCATTCAGTCATTAAAACAATCTGCATTGTTCCACTGATTCGAGTGACTCAATTTCAAATCAATATTTCAAGCCAAAATTTACAACATTGTAATTATTTGTAGATTAGCGTACATTAACGTCTTTGAAGTATAGCTTGTCATCAAATCAATTCGCTAATTTTTTCACGTAACTTATGTAGAAGTGACAAGGGAAACAATACTACAATGCAATTTTTTGCAGGTTACCCGAGGCATCTTCCACACCACTGAAAGCAGCAATAGTAAACATCCAACCAGTCTGTTCTTTCTGGCAAGACGTGAAAGAGGCAACTGGCACAAGGAAACATGATGAGAATGATTTTTCAAGTACAGGAGATTATGTCAGAGATAGTAATTTTCACACAATGGCCGATTGTTCAGATCTGTTACGCGTGGATGAACCACTTTCTAATCAAGATATTAGAACACCCAACAGTAAAACTATAGGCTACATTGCGAAGTTATAGAGCGACGTCGCATTTTTTTTATGGGAATCGCCTATTTACGGAAATAAGAAGATTGTGTAACCATAATAAAATTTTTGAATGTGACTTTAGCCATATGAAGTTAATTGAAGAATGTAGAAAAGGAATGGCAAGTACAGTCATCTTTGAATGTTCTATGTGTGTCTTAAAAGATAAAAGTTTTTACCAAAACTCCTAATACAAACAGGGAATCTATGGAAATCAATTATGCTTTGGTTAATAGTATGTTATTACAGGCCAAGGTTTCTCCCAGCTCAGAGACATTACCGCCAGTTTGGAAATCCCATGCATGGCTAAGGAGACTTACCAAAACTCTCACAAGAATTTGTCAGCTGTTATAAAGGAAGTTTCTTGGCAAAAATGCAAGCAGCAGGAGAAGAAGAGGCAACTATAGCTATTCAAGCAAAAGAGATAGGCGTTGATGGAATCCCTGTCATAGCAGTGGTAACCGATGGTGCTTGGAGCAGAAGATCATACAGAACCAACTATAACGTCTTATCTGGAGTGACAATTAGATACTTTTAAATGCACATTGCTGTGTTATCTGTATAGTTGTATTTAATTAGTACTATTTCGTTTCTCTTGTTTACAGTTATGTATCACTGGTGCTAAAACAATGAACGTCTTATTAGCAAGTACAAGGAACTCTTGGTGTTGCATTTGTGATCGGGCATCATCTAAAGGTGAAACAACAAATTCCCATGTGTGTTACAAGAACTGGAACAAATCGTCTACTGCCATGTAAGCTGACATAGTGAAGGGGTTTAGAAACAGCATCGACATGCATAATTTGAAATATAACAAATTAATAGGTAAGTATATGTTTACTCTAAACATAACTAAACCTATATCTACAATGAGAAAATGTGGCTCTATTTGTAACTTGTTTTGTCTGGTTTCGAAATTCCGAATATTGACAAGAGATTCTTTCTAATTTTTATTCACAGTGTTTGTGCATATTCATTAAAGCCGCCCGACTACCTGCGTCATGAAATACGTTGCAGCATGTTAGGAAAACACGTTTTTATACGAAACTGCTAAACGTGTGTTTTATGTGGCTATCTATGAAAAGAATACACCCTTCATACGATGTCTGCACTTTGTTTCAATGTGCCTCCTTTACTAGAAACATAAATTTGTAGCCTCTCAAAATGGCTAAAAACGGCCTTTTCACCTTGCTATATCTGAAAACTATTAACCGAATTCATGCGAAACTACGATAAGATCTTGCATTGACCTTACTTTAGACTTTCCACCAATGAAATGCTAGGGACACCACTGAAAGTCTCATATAGTTATACGCAACACGACAAAAAGACTGCACGCCAGTTCTGTGTCTTGCGCGAAGAGGCGAGTGGGCACTTGAAATGCGTGCCATTGTCGCTCTTATTATTTCACTGCTTCCGTGCCTCTAACGCGCCAAATATTTGCAGGTAGGCGAGCGCCATTATCAAGATTACTACTCAACAATTACCTAGCCTACCTTGCACCTAACGACAATATATATAACCACAATATATATATATATATATAACAACCAATATTTTCAAGGGGTCGTTTGAACTCGCGCTTCCTCTACTCGAATGCGGTCTCTCAGACCCATCATTGGACGGCTTTTTAAAAAGATAAAACGGGGAAATAAATGTTGCATGATTACCTCTAATAACCAACAAGATCTTATAATTCCTATATACCCTACTTTTTCTTCTATTGTGATTTGAAAATAATTACGAGCGAATTTAGTATGGTATGCGACTATGCTGGTATCGTATTTCTCTCTAAATTATGGAACTTTTGGTATATCGGATATTCATTTTCAGATTGGTGATCACGTCAATACGTTAATCAGTTATTTGATATCTCAGAGACCATCGAACTCAGATTTAACCAATGTCGGTATTCTGGTAGTAAAGATTGTGTGATTTGACTTAAGATTTGTTAGTCCTATTTTTTGCACAATACTTAGGGTATCCATTTTATAAACGAAATTGTTACATATCATGAATATTGTCTGTATTTTTTTACATATAAAAATGCAGTATCGTGTATTTCTGAGGGAAATTCAAATATCTTGACTTTTGCTAGTTTTTTTCTTTTGAATGCACTGTTAAACTTGCTACGTATGAAATAAATTAACAGTTCCCGAAAGCAATATAATAATAGTTCTTTGTTTCTAGAACTATCCAACCACCAGAATAAGTCAATTTTAATATTAATTATGTACTGTGAGTACGATAAGTACATACTACTCTTTGATTTATTCAAAGCAGCTGCTGTCATGTAATGGATGTAACATACTATGTATTGCAGATACAATTTTTGGTAAGTATATAGGCCTACTTATAATATTGTGATGTTTAAACGTACTTGATATAATACAGTTTAAATGTTAAGTAAAAATTGTTTTTTTTTTTTATTATAAATAATTGAATTATATTCAAACTCAAATATAAAATGTCTTTCATTCGATATTTATTTACAGGGTTTTTTATTAAATTTTTTTCGTCAAACCTAGCACGTAACACATTGCACTGGTTTATTTATTTCGTCAAACCTAATATGCTTCTTTTTCTCTACTATTTCTCCAGGCCTACTGATACAAGATGGTAAATCTTCGTGATCACAAACAGAAAAGTTTTTGGTTTCGGTACGGATTCGAGAATTCTTGCGTTGCAGAGTTCTGCCTCGTCGCTTCGGCCGCAGTCGTCTCGCCAACTGCGGGGGCATTAGAAAAGGAGACATACACGAAAACTACCCAATGGAACTGTTGGGAGGAATCGGGCATGGCCTTTTAGTATGGAACTATCATGGCATCTGTATGAAGTAATCTTAACTGGAATCAGAATGACCTAATTATGTTTTGAACCCGGTTTCTCCCGAATGAGAGTTCCGTGTTTCACCACTGCGTCACCTCGCTCGGACAAAGAAAGTAATAGTTGGCAAATCAAATTGTTCCTTGCTGCTACGGTAGCAAAGAATTTGAATCTGCCGCGGAATAATTTTGTGTGGTATAAAAAACTGCGGTTTCTCTCGGTCGAAATTTTAATCGGTCATTAAAGTTGGTAGGCCGCAAATTTAAGTCAAACATAATGTCCACCTGCAGCTACTGTCATCGTGTGTTCAGTTTTAGCTTTTGTAATTTTGTGTGTTGAAAATCAAACTTAAAAAATTTCCCGCCATCACAGCTCAAAAATGAGTGTAAAGACACAAAAGATATCCAAATAAAAAAAAGGATGTAACGCAAAGAAATATTCTAGGAAAAAAATACATTTTTTAAAATTGTTATCAAGTGGAATGGGTAAAAAGAATTCGGCAAAATCTGAAGTAAATGTTTCGAAAATTTCATAAACTATATTTAAAATAAAATTGAATTAATGGAATTTTGAGGAATTGGTGAAAAACTTGTAACCAGTTGAAATCTCCTTATGTGTTAAATTTCGGAAAAACAAATTTTTGAAGGATTCCCATAAATTATATGTTTTCAGCTCCAGTGATTTGTGCTGTGTTTTCGTCATCGAATATGTATGGTGTTTGTATATATGTTTATTGCATGTATTTAATATGCATATTAATGTGTAATGTTACAAAATGGAGAAGTGTGGGTATTATTTCCTTTTTAGAAAAATATTTAAAAATTCAAATACATTATACTAAAGTTCGATCTGTAGACTTCATATTTAGGGTTACCAGCTAGCATATATAAATAACATCCTTTAGTTTTGAACATAAAGTGTTCTGAAGATCGAAGTATTCAGTAATCTATATACAGAGGACCATTAGGATAGATTTCCAATACAGAGGACTGCTAGGAAATACCTCCAAATCCAAAGGACTGCTAGGAAATACCTCCAATCCAAAGGACTGCTAGGAAAGACTTACAAGTTAATATTAGTAATAAGAAAAGAAGTCTCTGGATAATTTCAATGTTTGCAAATGACATTTTGTACAAACAGTAAACGGACGGTTTAAAGAAAAGTTAAGTTTTTTGTTTAGCTAGGTAAGGCGAATATAGTGAGAAATTGAAAGTTATCTGTAACTTGCAGAAGTAAAAAATTCAATCAGTATAAGTGATCCAAAGAAAAATAATATAGGGTGGAGAACAGTTTACCTTTAACGCCAAACAGATATTTAACAGAATTAGGAATACATTTAATCTACGAAATTAAATTAGTGTGTTACAAAAAAATGGAATACTCTGTAAGTGAACTCAAGCAGGAGTTTATACTAGTCGCAGACCTAGGTGGATACAACATTTTCTAGGTTCTACATGGAGACGACAGCAAATCAAACCTTCCTAGTAACAAGCATTGCAGCACAGAATATCTAAGAACACAGAAGAGAAATTGACTCGTGTTACGTTGAATCCAGAACCACTTTCCACTAAAATGGCCAAACTTGCGAAGAATGCGGCGGAACAACATTCTCCAGTCTCCAATCAGCGCCTGAAGATGGACGTACCAGAAGGCAACCGAACCAATATGGAAACTTTCCTAGCACGCGGTAGGCAGTCAGACCCTAGACACGTTTCTAGAGCTATGGGCAGCCAATGAGAGAACGAATTCGCTTTTATCAAAGGGACCGTCACCGCATTTCATCTCTATGTTTTTATGTATTTTTTTTTGCAGCGTATTATAAATACACTTTTTTTTCCACAAAACTAGTCAATGTGTACTCGATATAAAAGAACACACACTTCAGAGAGTGTCTGAACGGCAGGTTATTTATAATACTTTTACTGCAAATGTAATTTTGGATGTCCTAAAAATGGCTTTAAAAAAAGCTTTATGAGATCTGAAATACGAATAACAATATTCCTGCGAAACCACGATAGAAACCCGCACTGAACTTAACTTCAGCTTTACACCAATAACATAATAGGGTAGAGGTGTTTCAAATTTCAAAAAAAGAAATTTAATATTTAATTACAGGCAGAAAAGTTTATTTATATATGGAAATATTTTTAAGTCTTTAGGCTTACAGAAATATGTGAGTTTACTTTAGAAGTTTTTACGGTCGAGCGATATACAAGTTTATTCCTTCCACGGCCTATACTGAGATCCGCCGCAGGTAGTAAACATTTTTGAACCACCCTATTGTGGTCGTCGACTCAGCAGGAGGAGAGCGACCTCTCAGGGGACAGCTGCGCGCTAGTTTCACATTCCTCCACATTCAGTCAGCCATCCAGCCCAGTCCGTGAACCAGATGGCGAATTTTTCTACAGGTAGGCGGGCGCCTTAAGTGGTTTATAATTGAGATGAAACCCTTCCCAGGTTAATCTTATGGGACTATGATTGGTGTTATCGTTGCAAGATTGCCCAGAACATCGTTTTCACTGCTTAATGGGCTAGGACATACACACTCCCCTCTTCATGATGTTTGTACACTATCTACCAAAAAGTAATTGGGCACCTGTCCACAATGTTTGCTCGGTGGTTGTAACCCCGTTAGAATCTCGTTGGGCTCCCTCTACCGGCTATATAGATAGCCACCCTGTCTGGCCTGCTCTCTACGAGTGTTTGCAGGACATCCACAAGGATTCGTCTCCATTCCTCTTGCAACCATTCCATGAGTTGAGCAATGTATTTTAGCCGCGCCTGACGAGGTTGCGGTCGGGGCTCTGTGTGGGCCAGTCCAATCGGCGAACATTGTTGTCGGCGTACCACTACATAGTAGCCCTTGAAACATGGCACCTGGCATCGTCATCCTGGAAGTAACACGGGTCCATTCCGTAAAAACGCCACAATGTTGGGAGCATTTCATTATCCAGAATGTTATAATAGGTCTCTGTGTTCATGCAACCATGGACAAACACCAGCGGTCCTACGCCGAAGGCCGTGAAACCCAAGGCAACTGACGTACTTAATTGCCTATCTTCACGGGTGCCCAATGACTTTTTGGTGGATAGTGTAGTTAATAACCGTGGAGAGAGAATAATGAATATATTTGCCTTTTTAAATGTAAATAATATGTAAGTCGTAATATGTAACAATGAGATTCGTCTTACTTTTAAAAAATAATTTATACGCATATTACGACATTTCGTAATTATTACTTCAAGAACTGCATTTTTTTTGGGTTCATTTTTTGCTTGCTGTTTTATTTACATGACATTTCTATAATAACAGTGATATTCAAGTTGCACGTCATTCCAGTTGTTGTACGAATGTACTTCGTATAAAAAATACACTGTCACGACTGGGAGGGAAATGAGGAGTGCCCGCTGAACACCGATGAGCTTTGATGTTCACTTCTGCCCCTCCTTGTCCCCCTCCGGGGACCACGGGAGTCGAAATCGATTACTGGAAAATTTTACTTCAGGGGCGTTTTGCCAACAATTTCCAGGTCTCTCCATTCAGTTCGAGAGGTGCAACAAACAACCGATTAAAATAAAACTATGACGATAAAACTACAATAATTATAATTATAAAATTACAATAAAACTATTCTGATTAGTCTATACACTACATAACAATGAAGTGTAACCTAGTAATATTCTTAGCAGGTCCGCTAACAAATAAAGAAAAAATAAGTGTTTCTGAAACACGAACGCGTCAATATTTATTTTGCAATAAATACTGCGCGTAAGGTAAACTTTTATACTTATTATTTGTGAACTATTTTGTGGTAGTTTACACTACTCTATTGACATGCACACACATCCATGTGTGTTGATGTTACCTATATTTCAAATAGAAATATCGCTCTGATGTTAACTTAGTATTCAGTACTGACAATGTGACGTTTCACTTTGAGTATGTAATACGCAGCGCGGGGGGAGGGGGGAGGAGGGTCAAGCCTCTAGGGTCCCCGGTTCGACCCCAGGTTCGGCGGGCGGGAAAATTTTGGACGGAGTATTCACAAGTGGGGTGTGTGACGGACACTGGCGCGGTGTGGAGTTTTTCCCGGTGCTCTCCCTTTTCCTCCCCCGACTTCATTCCGCTGCGTCTCCAACTCCCACCTCGTCTCGCCTCATCCATTCTTCAGTCTGGCTGGGGGGCGACACGGATCTGTCCCTTGGGTAGGGCAGCCGGCTCTGATTAAGGTCACAATCCTTCATTTTTACAGCTTTTGCGAGAATTAATTTTTTTGTACCCAAACGGGAGCCAATACTGTAAAATCCTCTTACAATTTTGTTACAAATTGTTTTTATTATGTAGTCTTTATTTTCTGTAACACAAAATCTGTATAGTTTTAAATAACTTATAAATAAACAGAATTTTCGTTAATTAATTAATTGGATAAAAGTATGCACTTTTTTGTGTTGCGAAAGTTATACTACACAATAAAAACCATTTGTAAAAAAATTATAAGAGGATTTTACAATATCGGCTCCCGTTTGGGTACAAAAAATTAACTCTCGCGAAAACTGTAGAAATGAAGGATCGTAGCTTTAAGCACGTGTTCCGCCATGGAAGATTTCTTGGGCGATATCATGCAAGCTTGTGTGGCCGTATTTATAGATAGTTCTATGGAAGGTTCGGCGGTTTCATGGACGTTTTCGTAATTGGTCGTGTGCAATTTTTAATGGAAGGTTTCCTAAAGGTTTGAAATTTTAACCGATCAACGAGTGGCCTAGACTTGGGGGGCGGGGGTAATTTTGTTAATTTTATTTTGGGGAAGAATATTAAAAACGAATAAATGGTAAATGAATTACCACGGAAATGTTAACTGATTGTAAAACATCAGGGTGTGAAAATTATGGTAAATATGTGTGTTTATTAAACACAAAAATTCCACTTATAACAATAAAACGATTCGGCTGTGTGCATAAACGATTAGGCTGTGTGCATAAACGATTAGGCTGAGTGCATAAACGGATAGTACTCAAGATGTGAGTGACGACGGTTCCTGAACCACTCATGCAAGCGACTGCATGCTGTTTAGGGTAAAGTGAGCACTTTTTAGGCCCTAGTTATTTTTTTCCTATCAGCCATTATATATACGTCCACCGCTTTTTAAAATAAATAGCTCAATGTAAGTACAGTGCACGTATTTCACCAGAATCGTATGTTAATGTCTAAGGCTACAATAAAATATACTTATTGAATATTATTAAAAATTAGAGGACTTCCAAAAGAGCCCACTTTACCGGGAATAACTAATAACTAGAGACATGAAAAATTCGCGTTTAATTTGGTAACATGCTGGTCTCTACCGTCCTGTACCAACTTGGGCGGAATTTGCGATCCCACTGGTTACTGGCAAAGATACGGCGCCGTTAGCCAGTTTGATCGCTTTACTAGACATTGGCTGCTCAACCGCTGAGCCTTCACTGTTGGTCAAAACTGACCTTAGGCGTGTCACATAACTTATCGGCTAATTACAGAGGTCAAACGAGCATACAAAGTCTTGGAGTTTAGACTGCACGATACGAACTCAGATTGTGTCGTTTAGTTCTGAAAGACCAGATCGTCACTTCAGTGTTTTAGCCCCCCCCCCCCCCCCCACACACACACACACACACACACACACACATACATACATACATACATACATATATATATATATATATATAAATATATATATATATATATATATATATATATATAAATTTAATATATATATATATTAAATTTTTACGTTACGTAATTTTTTGGCAAAACTTTACTCATATACGGAAAGTTCCTTTCCTTTGGCATAATTTTGTGTTTCCATATAACGTCATTTCATAATAGCGAAGGTTTTATCATCTTGAGTGGTTTTCTCTAGTGGGGTGGGGTTCTAATAATCTGAGAAAATTCTGCAGTTTGATAACTCAGGCGTGGCGTTTATTTACTATTGGGAGCTGCCTGCTTAATAGTTTTGCTATAGTTTTACGATAGTGTTTCTTAGTCGTCGTCTCCAATGACTGGTGCTGTTGTAGCCACGACTACTTATTTACTGCACGCCTGCATATTTCATACACTCTGTCTTGAATTTATTTTTTGAAATAAAGTGGTGGTAGACCACCCATGGTTTTCTCCTCTCATCAGAGTATTTCTTGAACAGAGAAGTTTTCAAACTTCGGTAGGGACAAAATATTTTTGATGGCATGTTCAGGTTTGTTCGGGTTTTTAATATTCCCCATTGCCTCTTAATTTTACATTTATGTTTATACAGTATATCCTCAATGTCCTCAGTAATTTAGTGTTTCATATCGTTGAATGAACGGTGGAGTCCGGTTCTTATTCCACAATTCTTCACTCGCACATAATACACACAAAATACGAGTATACAAAAATTACGATTATGTCAGCTCCGACATTTGACGCGCAACGCACCGATTTGGGCAAAAAAGTTCGTTTGGAAAGTGTTTACGTTCTCATTTTCGACACTCGAATTTTCCCGGGGAGGCGCGTCCACACCACACGAACCACGAAAGTTAGTGCGACAGTATTACTCGACACTGGTGCGGTGAGCCATTCGATCCAAACTTGCCAAAATGGTTTCTAGTGGAGCAGTTTACGCCATAGCGAACTGTTACGATACGTGAAGAGACCTTAATTCGAAGGCCTGCCAGAACGAGCTGTAATCATGATAGCCAGTTGCCGCAGTCGGGACTTACATTGCCAAAACCACAGTAAGCAGGAATCCCCTCTACCAGTGAGGGAATCGGCCAGACTGCGTTATGCGTAGCCGATATGAGGGCAATGTAGAGTGGCGGAAGGCGTCTTTCTCCATGTGACGCCGGCTGAGATAGACGTCCCAAGAAGCCTGTTGTGCCGACCGCCGTAACCCGTTATACGCCATCAGTATGTATAATTATATAACCATATAGTAACCTATAGCTACTTATATATACCATCATGAGATTACCTACCTTAACAACAAGTAGGCTACGTTCTGATAACAACATATATCAAAGTAGAACATTACGCACAGGTACTGGACGTGTTGGTGGAGGAGGATGAAAGGGAAGTATTTTAGTAACTGAGTACAACCTACCTATCGAAACCTAAATTGACAAACTGGGAAAACTGAGAGAGGCTGAAGGGTGCTTTAACAGCCTAAGTATTTGGCGAAGGAACGGAAATTTAATAAGAGATAACCACGAGAAAACCAATCAGGCTAACGGCAATGACCGCTGGGTTTCCCAAACGCTAGAACATGATGTGACACGGCCCGGTTCGCCGTGGTAACAGACGAGTGGTCCTACCACCACACCACTATGTCTCAACTAGGTGGCGTTCCGGAACGTTACTCCGAGAGTAGAGTAAAGTAACAGAGAGTAACAGACGAGTGGTCCTACTACCACACCACTATGACTCAACTAACCTAGGTGGCGTTCCGGAACGTTACTCCGAGAGTAGAGTAAAGTAACAGAGAGTAACAGACGAGTGGTCCTACCACCACACCACTACGACTCAACTAACCTAGGCGGCGTTCCGTTACTCCGAGAGTATGGTAAAGTATCAGAGAGTAACAGACGAGTGATCCTACCACCACACCACTACGACTCAACTAAGCTAGGCGGCGTTCCGGAACGTTACTCCGAGAGTAAGGTAATAGAGAGTAACAGACGAGTGGTCCTACCACCACACCACTACGACTCAACCAACCTAGGCGGCTTTCCAGAACGTTACTCCGAGAGTAGAGTAAAGTAACAGCGAGTAACAGTCGAGGAAAGCAAAGGCAAACGTGGTTTTGGAAGGAGTATGGCGGAAATAGCATTCTGTGTTAACAAATATTCACTGAATAAGACACCAGTCTAAAAATTTATCTTTTACAAAAGATAACTTTTAAATAAAAATACGAATTTTATCAATCGTCATTTGTTAATTTCCGGTGTATGTTTGTAAATAGAATGTCTATATTTCCTCTCAGTTGGTTTAAATAATCTTTCCATTTTCAGTTTACCCTTCGTCAGTCGCTGAAATGGTGTGTAAAAGTTTTACTCTGGTAAGATGCTCAGAGTAATTACTATATAGTTTTGGGACACTCCGAGAGAGAGAGAGAGAGAGAGAGAGAGAGAGAGAGAGAGAGAGAGAGAGAGAGAGAGAGAGAGAGAGAGAGAGAGAGAGAGAGAGAGAGAGTAAAAACTTTACATTACGTGTTTTTTTTTGGGACAACCAGAGAGAAAAGTTTACTCGCAGGGTAACGTTTTGGAGCGGTGCCCTAGGATTTGAACGCATATTGTCAAATTAGTTCTGCAGAACTCGATAATTTTTAGGAGGCTCACGGGTGTTCGGCCTAATGTAAAAGTACCAGACAAGGAAATATAGATGTATTATTGTGTTAGTGAATCATGCCCCACGTGGTGATATACAGGAAGCTGCTGTACTACAGGTACAAACGATGTGAGATGATTCCCTATGCAAAAATGAGATTGAAAGCATTACACAAACAATGTCATACAGTAACTCGTAAGAGAGAGACAGCTACCCTTGAAAATCGATATTTCATATTGTTCTACCGGAAAATAATGAAACCTACATGAGATATAAGAGACATTTCGTAAATAATATTTCCTTTAACTCTACATTGAGCCACTGGGGTTTGTATGTTATGATCCTACTAGCGACGAGATTCACGCGCCGCTATAGCTCCTAACACCTCATAGCCGCAGATTGTGGTCGGCCATGTAACAATCCAGCTCGTAAGTACGCTGCAGATTGGCGTCTCACTGTTCCAGCCAACTTGTCCACCTTAGCATCCAAGGAAATCAGATTTTTTTAAAAGTCCGTTTCAATAATATTTTAAGTCCAATGTCACGGCCACTGGCTACAAACTATTTATGAGGAGTGTAATAATAATAAAAAGGAAAAATGTAAGCAAAATATTTTTGTGAAAATGTTAGCTTCGCCTATACTGACCGATGTACAGAAAGTAATCCACGTAAATGCAGGGATCACTGAATAAATTGTACGGTCAGCGGAAGATCACAAACTTATCAGGCAACAGCTCGTATCATTGCAACCGCATCGCGAAGAGTCGCGACAGTTATAGCCTATTTCGTCGTGTCGCTGTCGCTGAATTGCTGTATTATAAACAGCCCTGTGAATTTTGAGCATTAGGAAGGAAGAAAAAAATGGGGGGGGGGGGGGTGTTTCTGTCGTGCACGGAGCATTTTGTCGAAGCGTTCGGAAACTGCAGAACACGTAAAGTGGCACCAGCCGCGTGTTAACATAGCAACGACACGCGCGGAGCAGCTTGCTTCCCCCTCTCAAACCCTCCCTCAAACTCCCCCCCCCCCCTCTCTTTCTCTCTCTCTTTTACACAAACACGCAATGTAAAACATCTCTTTATTTCTCTCTCTCTCTCTCTCTCTCTGGAGTGAGTCTGCGAGCGTGCGTGCGTGCGAGAGAGAGAGAGAGAGAGAGAGAGAGAGTGAGTGACGACGTAGATGGAGAGCGAAGGGAGCGAGTTCGTGTCGGTGTATGTACGTGTGTGTAAGCGCGTGTATATTCAGCTCGGCGCTGAGTTTAACTAATGATTAAATCGATGCGCTAAAACTTCACGCCAGTGATTTGTTATTTTAACCATGATGCATGGCAGATTAGTTATAATTAGCACACTGCGTATTACGTCGGAGAACGCTGCGGAACAAAACGAGATCATGCGACTGTAAATGTTTTCGTTTTGTGATAGATTAAACCGTACGAATGAAAAAAAAAGTTGATGATGGGATGAAATGACGGTTCTGAGTGATTTTTTTTTTTTTTTGGAATAGGGCTGTTAAAATTATTTGAACGCTAGAAATTCCCGAGAGAATAATTTAGATAAGACTTAAAAAAATTAATATTCAAAACAATTTTATTAATCTATTCACATGACTGCACTAAAGCCCTTTATACCAGCTTAAGCCGAAGTGGATAAGAGAATCCAAATACATATCAATCTAACGCTCGGGGTAGTTTATCTTTCTAGTTTTCCTTCAAATGCGACCCCTACCAAGACTCAAACTATGGTGAAAGTGTCTTCTTTGCATTTGGCTACACGTGACGGTTCGCTGTGATATTGGCATTGACACCTGAAATGCGTATCTAACAAACATTACTAACCACAACTTCCATTTCAGGATCAATTTGCTAGTTAACCGTGTTTCTAAAATTGGCGATACGTTTTGATCGCCCTCAAATTAATTACCTCTGTAACTTTACTTCTAAATATGTACATTCATATTCTTCAAATATTTTACAACTGATTAAAAGTTAAGTAAGCATTTTTGAAACCAGCGTTTGAAAATATATATTTTTGCCCGAAAATACTGAATGCCGTACTCATTGTAATGTCGACAAGAATATATTTGAAACAAAACATATATTTCCAGTAACCTTGAGAAGGTGGTATGTACCAGAGATTGGAACAGACAGTTCGTATTCACGATCAAAGGCGATAATGGGAGCACGTCCACAAGCGTGTGTGCATGTATAGGCTGTTCACGGTAAAGTGAACACTTTTGAGGCAGTAGTTACTTTTTCTTTCGGCCATTTTTTATCCTTCAACAACGTTTTTAAATAAATATTTCCATGTAAGTATTAAACACAATATGTATTCGGCCACACTTAGACTTAAAGTCTAAGGCTAAAATAAAATAAATTTACTAACTATTATTCCAAATGAGAGAGCTTTTAAAAGTGCTCACTTTATTGTGAATAGCTTATACTAGGGTATAGTAAAGTAAGCGCCAAACCACCAGCCTGCAGTGGGACTTATGTGTATGGCACGAAGGAATTGTTGTGGGAGACGGAAACGAAGTATATCTATTGTTTCCTAACAGTAGTGTTCTCTGAAATGGAAAATATATTTGAGAGTATATTTTTATAACGATACTAGCTGTTTCCGGCGAACGTTGTTCCGCCTCTTTCACGTTCTACTTTACCTTTTCAATGCGCCCGCTCTATTACGTTTGGTACGTCGACAGATGTTTGACCATGGTATCGCTGGGATTTTTCCCTTTTAGACCAACAAACATTTCCTGCAAGTATGAGCACAATCGGCCCATAAATATAGAAGTTAGACGCCAGCGCCCCCTATAGGAATGAAGCATAACTAAAAACCTTACTTGCCACCTCAATATCATATGGTGTGAATATGGTCCCAATTGTTCCAGCGGTTTGTCAGTGATGATGCGGTTTAATCACGCACAAAACATTTGATATATTATGATATATTACTGGCCAAATAATACAGCCTTGTACTAGGAACCAGCAGAGTGAGCTGTAAGAGACAAATTTTGAGATTAACACACCAGTTGCTATAGTTTAGAGCACAATGTTATTGTATTTGAAGTTATAATAGTCGTAGGAACGTGATTTGAATTTTTACATATTGCGCCCACGATTAGGAGCTAATATAAGGCATGTTAAGTAATCATATGTTAATGAACTGATGTAGCCATTGTAAATATTGCTTAGCCTAAAGGGATGAACTAGAGCTAATAAATGCCTTCATGCCAAATTTGCAGGTTTTATCACAATCATTTTTTAAAATCAGACCTTTGGATAGTTAGCCCATGCATGAAGTGAATTGTTGTCTCCTAAAGTGTATCACAAGCGTTTTGTACTTGTGTCAATATAAAAATACGTCATTTAACAATACAATAAATTTCTAGATATATTTTATTTCTTAAAATATTACATTTCTTTTATAATTAATATTAATAAAAACAGGGAGAAAATTGGTGTGTTGGTAATAACTAGTTAGAAATATCTTATGCGAAATATTATTACATTTAGTGTGAACGAATACGGTGCATTGTCCCTTTGGTGTATTTTTATCGATTCGGTTAAGCTCTCTTAGCCTGATTCGGAGGAATATCGTTCGACTATAGCTTTAGTGGGGCTTCAGAAAACTAGGAAGTAAACCGTGAATGGTGTATAGTTGATTGTCGGGACTGGCTACAGGGAACTGGGCGAAACTCGGTGTACCGATGCTGGATCGACATAAAAACTACTTGGATTGTTTTATTTTCAATAATTACCCGAAGGCCAAACACGGCAGGTGAAATATTAACTGCGGCGTGAGGGTGCCAGGCAAGGAGCGAAGCTGGTTACAGAACCACCGATCACGGTGTGGCAATTATGAATGATCTGAAGCGTTGACTGATGCAGGAGTGTCCACAAAGAAATTTCCTGTTGTTGCAACTCGCCGACATTCACTCAGTTTTCTCGTTTTCGACATGTGGTCCACACAAATAATACGGTGGAAACTATTGTACAGCCCGGGTATAAATCGTCTACATTTATAAATAATGCATTACTTCGGATCATATAAGAGGCCAGGAAAAATACAAATAATGTTTCATCTCACAGTGTTAAAAGTAGAGTTGAAATTTTTCGACGTTTTTTGCATATTACTTTTGTTGTGGGAGAATAGTAATAGTCTTGAAATGTATAAAAATAGAGGAAAGTTACTTCAATATATAAAAAATAAAAGGAAATGAAATAATGTAAATTTACACATGTACAAGTATTCTTCATGCCAATCTAAAATTTTAACAAACATTACATTAGGTTACAGTTCAAAATAAGTTTTCATATCATTATAAAGTCGTGAAAATATTTTCTTGGAAATTTTGTGTTGTTTGCCCGTTTTTCAATTACAAATTTTAACAGATATAAATTTAAAGGTAAAATATCTGAAGTTATACCATTGCCTCAAAATAAAACCAACTGTAGGATTTTAAAGAGTCAAGGAATTTGGGTGGCTCTTAACATAGGAGTCTTGAGAGCTGACGAGGGTGAAGCGAGCGTAGTATGGAGCAGCACCGGACTGCAAGGGCAGTACTCTAAATTCGAATCAGTGGAAAACCACTGATTCGCGGTGAAATTCAACTACTCGAATCAGTGAAAATGGCTCTAATTAGAATCCGTGGGAAACAACTGATTGTTTTAGTGAAAAAATTCCACTGATTGAATTAGTCACAGGAAACAATTTCACTGATTGAATAAGTGACGGCCGACTGCAGTGGCTAATTAAATATTGTTTTCATTTAATTTAGCCAAATAATTACGTGAAATAAACATATTTAAGTTAGGTTACCATTTATATTGCTCAATTTTCCGTAATTAAAAAAAGTAAAAAAGGGTCGCTGGTGGCCACGATTGAACTCGCATATCTTTTCCACTTCATTTTCAAGTAGTTGCTCTACCAGTTGCGCTACGACGTCAAGTTGTAAACATAGGAGGAAAATATGTATATTATAGTTATTAACGAAAGTGTGAAGATTTAAATTGTATGCCCTTATTTTCGTTTTTTCTTTAATTGGCACCGTTAGGATTGTTAAAACGAATAGTATATATGAGTGCACTCTTTTCACCACTTTATATGCAGTTTAAAACTTCAAGCAGAGCTATGTGATGATTACATGATAACGAAATGAAATGCGTAAAATTGGAATGAAAATCTGAATGTTCATATTCCATCGTAAAAGGGCGTTTTAAAAGACGAAACACATTTTTGAAAGTATTTTGTTCTGATTTTATTAGTTTATTCGTTGTTGTTTCACTTGACACACGTTGTTTGACGGTCGTTCTTAAACATTGTTTGATGGCCATTTTTATACGCTGTTTAACTGATCCATCAGTCAAAAATGAACCACTGAAAAACAGTGAAAGAAATGACTGATTCATCAGTAAAATTCCCTGAAGTGACTGTTGAATCAGTCTGGTACTGTTGACTGATTGAAACAGTGAAATTCTCACTGATTCAGAGTTAAAGTGTGGGGAAACGGGAGATCCCCGCGAAAATCCGTCAATCGACGTCAACGTCCGTCATGATTCCCACGTGTCCACATGGGAAAATCCATGAGCGACTCCGCCGGGAATCGAACCTGGTTCCCTTCGGGGGGAGACAATTAATTTGACCACAATACCAGCACGGACCCCGGATTTAATATTTATGTCCAACGTGACACTCTTTTGACTTCAAAGAAACGCTTCAGGCGATATAGAACTCTGAATCAAAAGAAATTTTCGGAACTTATACGAATAAATACTTTAAGTTAAAACTCTCATTTTTGCGCTAAATACGTGATAAACATAATTTCCCAAATTGTTTAGTAATTCTATCAATTTATGTTTGATAACGTATCAGGAAGCCATAAAATATATTAAAGATCTAGAAAAAAAATTGTCCACACAATGACTTACGTGTTTAAAGGAAATAGTGCATGAAAGCAGTATTTGTATCCGATTTTCGATATAGGTAAGTCGTTTTCCAAAGAGTTTATTGAAATTTTTGGCTCGAGAAGACGTAAATAGTAATTTTCAACGCCTTTTTACGTTGTTAGTTTTTCAATGTCTTCATTATTCTCGGAGCACTGATGGAAGAAGTGAAAGGATTATTTTTTTCTTACTCTCAATCAGAGTTCCGAGAATAACGAACGCAGGGAATTCTAACAACATAATAAGATATTCAAAATTGTTATTTACGTCTTGTCGAACCAAAAATTTCGAAAAAATCCCCTGTAAAACAAATTGTGACAAAAATTATATAAATATACGATTTTCGTGCAATATTGCCCTTACATGTCTCCAGTGGTTGCATGGCCAGTTGTCGTTCCGAGATAGCGGAACAAGGCGCTGAAAGCAGAGGTATAAAATGGAGACGAGGAGAAAATACGATTGAAGGGGTGCGTCCATCGTCTGGGAAGGAAATTGCCCCTCACTTAGAGGGCCTAGGAAGGAGCGAGGCGGGGTGATTGTGAGGGGCGGATAGCCTGTTAATCACAGTCCAGCAGCGTGGGGAAGCTATTCTCCATGATCGGCTTGTGCGCGCGGGCTGACTGCGACGTCACTTTCCAGCAGTGGTGGAACCGACGCTCAGAGGAGTGCAGCGAGAACGACGTTGAACCACCTACCCACCTCTACTCTGGAACTGCAGTGGCGTGTGCGAAGTTCGAGTGCGTGAACAAACTGCATGGTACTATCCCATAACAGTTTCTTTTAGCATCGCATGCACTGCTTGACATGGAAATCTCTATACCCATAAGGTGTCATCAATTTGCAATAAAATCAAGACCACATACATTTCCCTTTGCGCGATGCAAATGATTGAAATGACGTCGCAGAAACGTCACTGTAACATTTGTCATAAAAAAGTGGGGGGGGGGGGGAGTTGTGGCGAGTGCCCAGTGCTTGAAAGAGCTGTCATAAGAGGCTGGAAAGCTCAAGAAACGAGGGAGCGGTACGGGCGACACTAACACGCACTTCTAGCGCCTCATAGCTCCTACGTGCAAGGCTTGCAGTGTGTTTCCGTCATGACGCTGTATTGTGTAAATTAGATCTGTAACAGTGGGACTTTAATACACGCCATGAAAGCCCCTAGATTAAACTACACCCGTAGCGTTGTACTTTTCTCTTGCTACTTAAGTAAACTGAATAGGCAAGCTTTAAAAATGCGATATTTGATCATTTTCTAGAATTTTTTTTCTCCGAGAATTCATTTAATATGACAAAAGTACAAAAATAGAGGCATAGCTAATTACTTTAAATCTTTTCTGACAAAAAAATTATTTGCAGAACATTTAATTACAGAGATACGCATATTCGCGCAAACAACTGTTTCACAAAAAAACGCGGGGGTCCATCCGACTCGTCGTGCTCGTGCAGAGTATAACCGCCCAAACCCATCTGAACGGGGTCGTACGGACTGACTGCGCGAAGCTGGATGATCGGATCGCCGTGTAACCATTCATCTCGACCGTGCAGTTACCGCTGTCACACGATGTGTGCAGGCGTACTTCACGTAGAGTACGCACTGCTCCTGCCAGACGCACTCCGCCGACGGACAGTAGCAGAACGTGGCACCACGTCCAGAGGGATCGTGTAAGCTCAGGCACCAGCACTGCATTTGCCGGTCCCGACAAGAATTTTCGACGCCGTTTGAATGACGCTGGTATTAAGGTTAAAGTAAAGCAACTGCCAGTGGAGCACTGAACCCAACTATACAAGACGAACTCATAAAAAAAGTCGTACGGACACCATAAAAATTGTCAGAAAAGTACGATTTATGCTGTATGTGAAAGAAAAATGTATATATTTTGCAACATTATAAAATGTTTTATTAAAATATAATTTTTAATTCTAAGAAATATTTGATTAAATTATTCTGTATTTTTTGACAAAATTTAAGCATATTTCCACTCTGGATGCTTCAGAAAGCAGAATTTGCAAGAAAATCATCTTCATAATGTTTACTATGTTTGCAGGTAATGAAATTGTAATAATAATGTAGTAAATAATTTTTATAATTTATTTTATGTGGGTTCATTTGTTACAAACATTTATGGCTGAAACTAAAGTCAATATAATTAATTATAAAATTAATATGACACATTATTACCATGGCATTATTATATTTTACTACAGTAAATATTATGACGATCTTTCTTGAAGAACACGTCCTTGTAAATTCTTCTTTCCGAAGCATCGAAAACGGAAATGAGCATAAATTTTGTTAAAAATGTGGACTCTTTTTATCGATTAAATTTTACATTTTAAAAAGTATATTTAAGTAAAATATTGTATAACGTTGCAAAATATTTGCGTTCTTCTTTCATCTACAGCATAAATCGCACTTTTATATTGTGTCTGTACCACTTTTTTTACGGGTTCTTCACGTTGTATAGTCGTGTGCAGTGCTCCATAGGCAGTTGCTTTACTCCATCCTTAAGCACGACCTCCACTTGATTCCTTGGAACCACGCGACACCCAATCAATGGTGCCAGGAACGTCAACATTGGACACAGAAATGACGATGCACTGTGTTCTTCGGTAAGTACCGCTTCAATCTTAATGCAGATGATGGCCGCAGCAGGTGTGTGGTACCGCAGTGGGAAACACGACAATCCCGCAATGATTCATAAACGCCACACCTCCCGGACATCAAGTGTTATGGCACATGGCGTAATTGGTTGTTACTCCCGGTCACGTACCGTGGTTGTAGAAGCCCCGGAGACAGCGCAACGATGTGTCAGTGAGGTTCTGCGGCGCCCCATTTTCTGCCACTTTTGCGCAAAGTGCCCAACGCTATCGTGTAGCAAGACAATTATCGTTCCTACACAACTCGCATCATGCAACAGTCTCTGGAAGATGTGGTCACCATTTCCTGGCCTGCCAAGTCTCCAAATATGTCCCTGTTAAAAGCATATGAGACATGATGGGGTGACGTTTGCACGGCCGATAACTTCCCTGCCCCAACACTGGCTAAGCTATGAGTGCAGTTGCAGGAAGCATTATTGTATGTGCCTCAGGATACTATCCGCTGCTTGTATGATAGAATGCCTCGTCGCTTCGCTGCGTGTATAGCAGGTAGAAGATGCTCTACCTAATAGTGAAAGCGACTTTGTGGAGACTAAAAAACGCGCCCTCTATGTGTGAAAGACTAATCACTAAAGGCTATTTACGCTAAAGTTAGCACGTGAACATAATAGTGATATGAAAACGAGCGGCGAGAACGGAAGAATGAAGGTCAGGCGAGGGATAATCTAAGAAGTGCGTATACTGTTTCGAAAAGCGACCCGCCTCGATAAGCCCTTTTCTGATTTCTATCACCCTTGCCTCACTCAGCGTTACTCGGGGTGCGGCGAACATTCCAGGTCAAGACCAGCGACTATAAAATCACCTCGGTCCTCCAAGCGGACAGTTTTATGATAGTTGGAAGTATGGGCGATTGTGCGAACTTAAGCGATAGACGACGAGCGAGAAGAGAAGCGAGTGGCAAGAGAAGTGACCAGCGGGAGGATAATCTGCGACTACGAACATCAGTGCAGTGATGGGTGCGACTGGCGGGCTGTACTACTGGACTTGATGTGTGAGTGAAAGACATTACAAAATGACGGCAAAAGACAGAGTGAAAATGTGTTACGGATGAATGTGAGTTAATTGACTATAACATTGACCAAACATAGACATTGAGTAGGACTTAAATTAGGGTTGAGATAGACGCTGAGAATTAAAAAAGAGAAATGCTGAATATATATGGATGAATGATGTAAATAATACCTGTGTGAATCAATTTAAATCAAATTTAGTTATTTTATTTTTATTAAGACCTCCAACCTGCACGAAATCGAATGCGCCCCTTAGGCGTTTTGTGACAATACTTTAGCACAAAATAATTTCGCTAAAAAGCCATAAGTATCGATGTTATGCAATGCCCAAAACATGGTGGGATCATAACAGAGAGGATATTTACCACACTGGGTGTAAAACTCGCCAGAAGATAGTGATTTTTTTTCCATCCCATATTCAAGGGGGCGTAAGATACGTTCACCTGTTTACGGTAGAGCGTATACACACTCCTGAAGTTAACGTCTGTAATACGGCAGAGTCCGCACGCAATAACAAACGTCTGCTTTCTTTTTTAAATTTCCAGTGTCTAACATTGAGATACTGTTACAAGCGGACGCCTGAAGGGCGTATCTGAGTTCGTGAGAGATGGAAGTCTAATAAAAAAATCAAAGAAACTAAATTTGATTTCTTATTTATCAACTCTATTCAATGCAACTCCCTGCCCGGAGGCCTGTCGCAATATTTATAGTGTTGGCCGTACCGTCTGGAAAGTTCAACGCACCCCGAGTCGCGCTGAGAGAACGAGGTGAGTAATCCTTATCATTCTTCAGATAAACGCCGAAATCAATAGAACCAGGGTCAGCAGTATGCATCGCTGAAGAGATTGTCTTGTAGATTCCCTTTCTGTAAGTGATTTGCGGCCACCATCGCTCGCGCTACCGCCGCTATCATATAACGGCTCTCTGTACTCTTCGCTCGCGCGGGATGCGAAGCCAACGTCAGCGGCGTGGACCAGCGACACGTAACAATACATACGATTTTACAGTATCATTTGACCTATGCCAATACGCCAGTTGCGAAGTCCATTGAATTAGTTTTTTTTGTACATATAACGGAATGATATAAGGGAGATTGAACGAAGAAATAAAACTGGGCTCTCAGAAGTATTCATATAAACGTGAATCAACTGTAACACACATCCGTAGAGAATAAAATAACGCCAGTCAAACCGTTCACTGTTTCTCACCATCCAATGTTGCATTTCGAACGGACGTGCGTTGTTTTAGCAAAGAAACAAAACTCAGAATATCGTAAAAATTTTTAGTCATATAGGCGTAGTTATGTAGATCGTGAACACAAAAATATATTCACGTTTCCCGACCCCGTAATGTTAAAGCAAAAATATTTCAAATGAACGTTAAATATATAAAATATATAGTTATAATATCATTAACTTCAAAACGTGAAGAAACACGACATGAATTCATCTAGGTATAATAATAAACGTAATTATCAGGCTCATATAGAAAATGTAAATTTTTTTCTGAAATGATTAAGAAATGAAGCGTTACAAAATTCTACCTAAACTTGAAATTTCGAGGAAAACATAGGGAATTATTTATAGACTATAGTTTTAATTGCGGAGTCCTTATTGAATTGATTATCAATCTTGCCTATCTATATAATCATCTAACATGAAAAGCGCTCCACATGATTCAGAACTGTCAACAGTTTTTCATTGTGAACTGACTGTACTTTTAAGTGTCACTGATTGAAAAGATTAATGTTTCGAGCAAGCACATTATTTAAAAAAAGATTGCAAATTACATTTGAAAAGACGAATTTTACTCATCTCGCTTTCTGACTTCCATTATAATTGGAGAGAAAGTTGTGATACTATGCCAGTTTTGTGGAATAATGTTTCCTTTGTAGTCTAACAAAGCGTACAACAAAATTTATTTGCTTTGCAGCCACATTTGAAAACTGTAATAGTAATAAAACTTTTTTTTTGTGAAAGGCGAAAATGAAATAAGCTTTATGTCGGTTAGCATGGGAAAATACGCGTACTGTTATTAGCACTCTAAACGCTCTTAGAATTAAATTAGTTGTTTAAAAGGAGCAAAATTAAACATTATAAATCGCAACGCATAATTTTCAAGTATGGAAAAACAGGTAGAAACGGAACCATTAAAAAAAAACACATTTTCATGACGACTGAAACATTTTCGTTACGATATTTATTTTCCTTTGCGTCACTTGTCATGCTTCACGTAATGCGATGCCAATGTCTTAAAGTCTGTATACTAAGTAGAGTTGTTCAATCTGTAATCTGAAAAATTTATGCGCTACAAAATAAATGGGACTTAGTTCTCTCAAAGGCGTTCGGAATAATATTTCATCGAAAACATGTTTTAAATATAAAATAGACTACTGAATTATAACCATCGTTAATGCTAAGCTGAAATCGGATCATTGTTTCTAAGTTTGGAGGGAAGAGAAAAATAATTATTAATGAGATAGAGTTCAAAAAGTAATAAACTATTTATTAGAGAATTATGTAGTTTGGGGTATTTACAGTGATTTTATTATCAATACACAAATATTAACGTTTCCAGGAGGGTCATAGAAATAACTCCAAGTAGGTCGTTTATCGTTTATATTTCGTATAGAGATTCAGGACAAAAAATTTAATTGAGTATCCTATGTAATAAGTAGACGGTCTCTGTCTGTCTGTCCGTCTTTAATACCTCTAAGTCCCTTGAAACTCAACAGAAGTTCTTCAAATTTTGCAGAGCGAATCCTCAGGGTAAAATACAGGTCAAGTTCGAATTTCAGCAAGATCAGATTACCCAATCATTATCTTTTACCTTAAAAACTCATTTTTAATTACTTTTTCTCTATGAAAAGTTTTGTATTAATGCATAGAAAATATTGCACAGAGATATGAAGGTAATTAAATATGTTTGTACACTTTAAATGTCTCGCTTTAATGTTGAGTTAATTATGTGGGGCCGCAATGACTTAGTGGATAAAACTATATCAAGTGGGGCCACAGGGGTCAAGTGGATAGATATATATTAAATGCGGCCTTAGTAGCTAATTGGATAGAGAGATTCCAAGTGGGGCGGCAGTGGCTCAGTGGATAGAGCGATTCCAAGTGGGGCCTTATTGGCTCAGTGATTAGAACTATGTTAAGTGGGGCCGCAGTGGCCAAGTAGATAGAGGAATATTAAATGGGACCGCAGTCGCTTCAATGTTGAGTTAATTTCACATAATTTAATTATTACCTACATATATCTATGCAATATTTTGTTCAGTCTTTGTATGATAACCGAATTTTTTAACGTGGTAAATGTTCTAACCCCCTGACAAAACAAAAAAAAAGGTCATTGGCTGGGTCACCTAGTAATTAAATAAATGAATGTGAAATAATTTTCATTTAATTATTGTAGATAACTAAATAGTACCTTCCACAACTCATAAGTAGAGCCCCGAGTATTTCGCGGATTGAGTTAGCAGCAAACTAACCTGGGCAGCCCTCTATACACTCGAGATAATATCGTTTGCTTATTGGTCACTGTGATCAAGTGAGGCCCGTGTACAGGACTGTTCAACATTCGCTCACACTACTGCTTCCTGCTTATTACTGGCGCACAGTTGAACGGGGCGTGTCTAAACAATTATCGTCCAATCACAACAGTAGGAGTAAAGAACAAGAGTTTGGAGACTACCTCACCTCCGAATGAATTCGCGAAATACTCGTGGCTCTACTCATAAGGTAGTTGCTCGACCCCGATCACAGCGCTGTCACTATTGCTTTTAAACGATGCTGAGCATTATTGTTACACGCTCGCTACTTCGCATCCCGTGCGAACGAGTAGAACTGAAGGACATCAGTTATATGATAGCGGTGGCAGATAGTCAATAAATTGTTTTGAATGACAGGTGAGCAATATGGTCGTTGGCCACGTATCTGTTACAGAAAACGAGGCGGCACGATAATCCTCTCTGCGGCGAGCGCTTCTTACGCTGGTTGTATTGAGTTTCTGCGTCTATCTGAGGAATTTTCCAGTTGTTTACTGCCCTAGATTCTGCCCGCATGACTCGGGGTGCATTCGAACTTTCCAGGTCAAGGCCAGCAGAGTATAAATTGTGCGGCGGGCCTCCGGGCTTAGAGTAGTTGAATGGATAAGTGGCTGAGTTTCAGCGACAGGCAACGAGCGGCGAGAGAAGTGACCAGCGGAAGGAAAATCTGCGACTGCGAGTATCAAGCAGTGAAGAGTGCGGCTGGCAGGCTGGACTATTGGACTATATCCGTGAGGGAAATACGTTATAAATAATGGTAATAGCCAGACTGAACGTGTGTTAATGACGAGTATGAGTTAATTGACAATAACGAAACAGCAACATTGAGAAGGACGTTAATCAGAGTTGAAATATACATTAATATTTCGCTCACTAAGAAATAAAAAGAGTACGAGTGGAGATAGGCTGCTGTAAATAATAGCTGTGTGAATAAATTAGAAATAAATTTTGATTATTTTATTTTTATAAAGACCTCCATCCCTTACGAATTAAGATACGCCCCTCAGGCGTCCCATGTAACATTATTAACTGTGTCACATATATCAATGCGCCCACAGAACATACCGTTCATTCGCCACGATTATGTCTATTGTCACGGATCTCCTTAGCAGTGCTCAAACCAATTACATCTGCACTTCAATTCTGGCTTGTTCCTTGCTTGAGACGATGCATTTGACGTCATATTGAATTTATGCCTTTACACAATTTGCATTTGTGGCTTTGCAGTACGTTTTTGGGCGATAGTAAGGTCAAAGGTCGTGAATGTAAGTGTTTTCTTTCGTTATTATAATTTGAGTGTAATTTAGGTTGTCTTACTTGCAAAGAATGAAGTACGTTCAGTTACTACTTAATTTCGACGTGAAAATTCATACAATTGTTATGTGTAAAATGTATGATAATGTAAGTTACTGCATTTCAGTCGACACGAAGAGCATCTAACCATTACTTTAGTTTAATAGTAAATTGGAAAATGCTCGTTGAAGATATCTGCTAACAACTCACTTCTACTACCATCACTAGCAACACTACTGCCACTACCAACACCACTACGACAAGTAAAACTACTACACACCACTGTAACACTACAATCACCACTACTAACACTAATAACTCTATCAACACTACTACTACTACCAACTAACTATTACCATTAATAACACGACTTCCAACGATACTAACACTACTTCATTCACTACCAACACTACTACGACCACTACTAACACTACCAACGCCACTACCACTACTAACACTACTACCCCTACCACCGCTACCAACAATATTACCACCACACCACTACTACAACCACTACCAACACTACTACCGTTACCAACAGTACCACCACCACTACCAACAGTGCTACCAACACTACTACCACTACTACCAACACTACTACCACTACTACCAACACTACCAACACCACTACCAACACTATTACAGCACTACCACGGCAAACACCACTACCACCACCATAACGACTACCATCACCTTTGCCACCACCATCACCACTACCATCATCACCACTACCACGATCACCACTACCATAATCACCACTACCACCATCACCACTACCACCATCACCACTACTATCACCACCACTAACTATCGCCACCATCACTAATATTTCGACCAGTACCATAACCACAACCAATGTTGAATATCATGTTTATATTAAGTGAAGATTTATAAATTGCCTTATATTTGTTTATTCTGTATGTCTTCAATACCAGCTAATACATATGTCTGAAAAACGTAATAATACCTATGATCTTTACGGTAAATAAAATAATGCACATTACAATAAAATAGAAGGACAGTTTTTCATTAGCCCTGTTACCGTTCCTTCAGCAGGACATTGTTTGTCAGGATGACCAGCTGATCGCCTCAAGTGCCAGCAGTGCCGCGTGTTGCGCTCTTGTAGCGAGCGACCCTACCGCACCAGCGCGTTGTTTGTTTTTCTGTCCGGAGTCACGTGACAGCTCAAACACGCGGCCGCGCGCACGCAGGCTGGTGTTTCGTTTTCATTAAGACATCATTGAGTTAGCGCCGGGGCGATCCGAGGGTGAGAGGGCGGAATAGTAGCTGGAGGAGGGGGGAAGTTCCGTCCGACCCTCCACGTCGGCGCATCGAATCGAGATTTATTTGCGCACCAGAAGGCAGCAGTCGTGGTCGAGGTTTGCCGGGGGTTGGGAGGGCAGGGGAGGAGATGTGCCAGATGGGCGCCCTCTTGAGGGATGGCTGATCATAAGGGTGGCGGGTTGTGTCCGGGTGGGAGGGAGCACGCTTGGGCAAGAGTGTGCCAACCTCACGTGTTAATTAACCCCAGCGCAGCCGCTGTCCCCTCCCCTACTCTGCAACCCCAACAATTCCAGGCTATAGTACATTCACGGCTACTTCACACTTTTTCTGAAGCCCTGCAAAAGTTCTACTTCCAGTATATACTTTCGCATCATCCATTCAAAGCTTAACCGAGTCTAGAATATTACACCAAACGGACGGCACACAGCATTCGTACGCACTCAGTGTAATACAATTTTGCATGGTAGCTATTTTTTACTAGGCATTACCAACACACCTATGTACTCCTTGTTTTTATTCGTGTGAACTGAAAATTAAATAATATAATTTATAGATGAATTAGAACTCAAAGTTCAATTTGATATAAAATAAGTTACGTTCATGTTAACAGAAATGAGAAACATTTCTGATAAATGTCATATTTAGGAAATAACCAATATCGTCATACATGATGTGATTTTTCAAAGGTTTGATTCAGAAAATGCAAAGAAACCTGGAAATAGACTATATTTGGAAATGACTATAGAAGTATGCTGGTTAAAAATCCCAAATAAAAAACTACGTTTCAGTATGAAGACAGTAACTATTCTTGTTAATATGTTCGAATATACTGCATTTACTCCTGTGGCAGGGATTGTTCGGACACAGTTCCAGGGTTCGATTCCCAGCTGAATCTTAGATTTTTCCCAGGGTGGGAAATTTTCAAGACTTCAGGTTCAGAACTGGGTGTTCTGTTAATCATTCACTCTTATGCCGCAAAAGGTAACGGCAGAATACTGCGTCGTCTTATTAGTGTGCCTCGGAATCGCCAATATTTTTTAATGTTGCATCGCTCTCTGAGGAACCAGCTGAGCTTCGGACTGAATACAATGCCTTGTAATTGGTTGTCAGTGATTAATTGGAAAAAAAAAGAACATTTTGACACACTAACCATAAAGCCAGGTAACATGGTTGGCTAAGTGGCTCGTAAGCCTTCCGCGGTTCTATCTCGCACCCCAGCAGGCGGGTATTTCCGGACAAGGTTTTCATGTGGCATGGGGGTTTTCTCCGGGTACTCCCGTTTCCTCTCACTTCATCTTTCCAACGCTGCTGCACCCCATCTCATCTCACATCATCCGTCCTTCAGATCGGGCAATGTATAGCCAGCTCAGATTAGCGCCAGCCCCTTCTTCATGACTGTTGTCGGCCCTTAGTAAAAATTCGTACATTCTGTTCAACGCATATGTTTTAGTTTCACAACTGTGAACACATGCCAATGAGCCAAATATTACGATGGTTGCAGCCAAAGTGGCAAAATAATCCAACTATGTCATCTAGTCTTTTAAAAGCAATAAAGAAACACATAACTATTAAATACTGCAAATTCACTTTTATTAATTTTATGTAAATATTCACACACGGGACTGGAAGGTTACACGCGCCCTCATATGAATGTATCGTGCGTCGTTTCATGCAGACAAGCATGTTCTCGGGCACTTCGTTAATGCTCGAACAATTTTGCAGGAAAACGTACTTTAAGTAGGTTGTTTTCGTATTTTTCCATCATCGCTATCGCTTGCTATAGTCCATTCACGGTTCTTCGGACGTTTTAACACCAACCTTTGAAAAATCACCCTATGTATTACGTGTTCAGTTATTTCCTAAATATGCCGTGTATCAAGCGTTTTATACCTCTGTAAACACAGGCGTCTCTTATTTTTCGTTATATTGAAGTTTTACCTACATTTTACTTATACATTATAATATTTCTTTTATGATAAACATGAATGAAAACAGTGAGAAAACATGTGTTTTGGTAGCGCCTAGTAATAAATAGTTCTCGTGTAAAATATTATTACAACTGAGCGTTGTCCTCTGGTGTAATTTTTCAGACTTAGTTAAGATTAGCTTGCCCGAGGCGGGGGAATATCCTGGAAGTATAATTTCAGCAGGGCTTCAAAAAAGTGTGAAGTAACTGTGAGACTGAATTACAGCAGTAGCATTACAGGTAGAGAGGGAAGAGAATAGTCCGCTTCATGCCATGCACCTTATACGCACTGCTAGATATATACTAAATCCCAGTTATTTTCTGTTAAAACGCTTGACTTCCAGGTCGGGCACACATTTTGTTGGTGCCGTTTGTTAACTGGGTCCTGCAGCAGTGAAGAAATTTTACCCTTGTCACTCGGGTGAACTTGATTGGGCCATCTGGCATGTCGCTTGTTTCTTATTGGCTCAGAGTTGTCCAGTGCGTGTCCAGTGACAAATGTGACAAAAAATGCTGAAATGTTTTGAAGTTTATTCGGTCTCGTAAAAAAAAATTCAGGCAGATTTGGAGGTTCCTTTAGAACTCGATTCACTTTCGCCTTAACTATTTCTACCGTTACGGACACTTTACCGCTACTTTATGTAAAGGCACGGTTATATCTTTCTTTAGCGTTATATATATAACTATAACTAGAGACGTGCAAAATTCGCGTTATTATTTGGCAATAGGCTAAACTTCACAGTGCTGTATATACTGGAGCCAGCGTTGCTTCTCCATTGGCTACTGTATAGATGTGAAGCCATTCCCTTTCTAACTAAAATTCACGTGATTGGACTTCACAAACGTAAATTGTTCATTTATTGGCTCAGAGTTGCCCGGGGTGTGTCAAATAAATAGGGATAGGAACATTTCGCGAGTTCATTTAAGGGCAAGATAGACGTCAAACATATGTACACTGAAGTTGACTTTGCAACTGGATCGCAGTTTATTAGATAGGCCCCAGACGACTCTGAGCCAATAGCAGACGACTCTGAACTAATAGCAGGGAACAAGTAGCGATTGCCATACTGCCAGGTGTGGGGTAACACTGGCTACTCTATGGGGCAGCAGCCAATGAACAAACATTTGAGGCTCGAGTATACACATTTCTATGGAGTCAAGCCTACAGGTCATTGAACTCGCGAATTTTTCCTATCCCTACAAATAAAGTATGGCCCAATGACAAACCAATTGCAAGGGTGCATGTGTTTGAAGTTTAATGTGTCCCCTAATAATAACGCAAAATTTGCATGTGTCTAGCTATAGTGTGTGAACCTAAAGAAGATCTCACGTGGCCGCATGCTCACACATGACGTGGGTAGTAGTGACATCTGCATAGAGACGAGGAAGCAGGCCGAATTATTCACGCGAAAATTCAAGTTATGCAGGTTGTAGTATAACCCTTTCAGGCCCACTTAAATATACTGTTTCAGGTGTTGCAAAAGATATTATGATGCGTGATCTACTTAAGTGTACACAATCCTTGTTTCGTTGTCACAGCCAATGAGTTATAAGCTACACATTCCGCTACAGCAATATGAACCAATTATGACCTAGACCAGTAAGACGATTTCCGAATCATTTACCTACAGGTATTATCGTTGGTTATTGAACTTCGCAGTGTGTAGTAAAGACCAAAAATTACCTACACTCGCGCAATGTACACAATTGTGTACACTGGGTCTGAAAGGATTAAAGTGATTTTTCCAGTTGGTGCGTGGTGAGACCTCGTGCTCGTGGGCGCTCCGAGACAATTTCCATATTCTCACGATCTGGCCTTTCCCACCACGGACGTAGAAGCCATGGGGATTGTGGGTGTACGGACCCACATTGGCCTTATGAGAATCCCCACTTATTTAGTAATTACCACCGTGGACGCCTGAATCATATTTATATGGGAGTTCTTTGTTTACTGTAACGTTCGTATCATCTCTTAGAATATCACTTTAGTTCCGTTTATGTGATTACTTTCACTTCAGTATCGAAAAAAATTGGGTTTGGCTGTGTTGGGGACACGGCCGTTTTATTGCGTTAATACGTCTACGTTGATGCGCTTGGACGCCTTGATGTTTATTTTTCGTATCCGGCACCTCTTCTCACAGTCATGTAGGGTTTTATGGGTATCACTGGATTGCTTTCGAGATGATATTTCCAACCGTATACGATTTCTGTATTATGACTTGGCTTTTTGGCGAGTAGAGCCCGAAATTGTGTTACGTTTTCTTAACTGTTTAGAATAAACGCATACACATTCGAACGTAGGGTAAACTGCCCCCATCCATACTGCTGGCAGAATGCACAAGGCATTCTGCGAAAATACGTTTTCAAAACCACAACCACGCCATACAAAAAATTTTATATACGCAATCAATTGATCTTGACGAGAGCTGTCGACTGAAACTTCAACGAGCGTCGTAGCTTCTCCTGGTTAAAAGTTACACTACGCGGAAGTTATGAGACGCGGTGAAACGAACTCAGAATTTCGGCGCCCCCCCCCCCCCCCCCCAGGCCAATGCTATGCTACACAGTCCTCACTCAACGTAACATGCTATTTGATCCTTTGGCAATCGAGTAGTGTAATTAAATGTTGAATCAAGACAATAGATACGGAGCTGCAACCAAACTGTATCCCCCGAATTTGCTCTCATTAGATTTTCTGGATTGCAATCTCATTATGGTCGCAAACTTAATGACGTATTCACGTCAAAAATTTTTGAAGTATGAATATTCGGGATGAGGCGAGCATCAGAAGACAATGCAAGTCCATAAAGTAATATTATGTCTCATAACAGAAGAAACTGACTACTGCCGGAATTAAAATTCGGTTCCCAAGGTCCCGTTCGCTTTCTAATAGGCATGGATGTAAAAACCGAGGATGTATAAAATAAACATCCTCTCTTGAAGATGCACCCCCACGGGGAAAACGGGCTTTCTACGCCATTGTTTTCCGCAGCAGAAATGTGAGTTTTTCCATGTTGCAGGGACGCACGCGTAATTATGACCTTCCCTGGTCCGTGCGCACTGTTCGGCTTGAGGGAGCGATACGTCAGCACATTGACGACGCGACAAGCGCTCCACTAGTACACGCTCCATAGCGCGCCAAATGGGCGGGTCACATTCGAACGTAGGGTAAACCGCCCCCATCCATACCACTGGCAGAATGTACAAGGCATTCTGCGAAAATACGTTTTCAAAACCAACTTCCACAGGCTCATATCTCCTTCAATATTCCGTTTAGGTATACCGGGTCCTATATATTTCCGGTTTAATTTTTCATAAGGAATTACCTCCCATAGAATATTTTTTACACACACGTGTGCAAATTCTTCGTATCGTTTGTCGTGAGATGGGCATCCGATTAGGATACATTTCATCATACATTTGGACAGCTTGCTTGGCATTTCTGCCACACACACCGTAAATGCGTAGATCATCTAGTTTTTCCCCATTCGTGAACATACGTACAACCATACACTGCAATACCACTTACCATTACGCCAGGTTCAAATGTACGCCGATTACGCCGAGCAGACAGAGCGGAAAACTAGAACAGCCAATCAGAAGTCCTCGGTTCTCGGGCGAGTCGCACAGAAACTGAGGATGGCTTCTGATTGGCTGCTCTAGTTTTACGCTATGTCCAGCACGGTTGGTGTGCATGTGAACCAGGCATAACAAATTATGGGGAATGGTGCTGCTCTGCTATTAGGAGGAGGTCCTGCCAGGATGAGTCACGGCGCGTGTTGCTTGCTTACAGCTGTGAGTACAGGTCCCCATGTCCCATGCTACCGGCCCACTTAACTTAATTATACTTGCAAATTACTTCTTGGCATTTCTGTGTTAACTTTACATTGCATATACTACATCACTGAACTTCTCTTTGCACGTACTTTCAGATGCCGTTAAAATAGGTTTATGTTGCCAAGGAAAAAAAAAAAACATTCGTGGTCTAATTATTTCTGTCTATACACGTGTTACAAACAGTCACTTGGGGGGGGGGGGGGGGTTAAATAGCTTGTCCCGGTACGTAATTTCATTTAGCGTAAACCGAATTTCGTGATCTGCAACCGTTCCGGAAAGTTTGGGGGTATCCGCGTTAGGCGGCCCACTCTGTGTGTGTATATATAATTATATGTGTGTGTGTGTGCGTATGTGTAGAGAGAGAGAGAAAGAGAGAGAGAGAGCGAGAGAGAGACGCAATTAACACAGGGATTGTCTTAACGACGACCTTGAATTTCCCCACAAGTAATAATCCGCTAGATTCAGACCAAGGGAATGTGCAGGCCAGGCGATTTCCTGCATGACCTATCCACGTGTGAAGAAACCGCTCATACAGAAAGACTCTGGCAACTTTCTACTTTAATGAAATGTGGTAGCGCCCCAACATGCATGTACCACACTCTGTAAACAAACACAGGGGTGTACCGACCTTATACGGTGGCATGGGCGCGTATAACTCGGGAACCTTCGAACCTAATGTGTGTGTGTGTGTGTGTTATATATATATATATATATATATATATATATATATATATATTCTGTCTTGAGATGTACTGTTCGCACTCCTGTCTGTTACTTCCCACAAATCGACACATATTGTGTGTATATCCATATGCGTGTAATATATATATATATATATACATACATATATACATGAATTTTGAACGGGCCACTTAACCACATATACACGATCGGCAGAGACCTGCAAAACTCGCGTTAGTATTTGGGGACACGATAAACTTCAAACACATGTACTTTTGCAATAAGATTGTCATTGGACTATACTATATTTGACACGACTTAGGTAACTTTGCACCAGTAAAAGAACACTTCATTACTATGCAGTCCAATCGCGTGCAGTCCAGTAAAAGAAGGAATGATTTTACATCTATGCAGCAGTCAATAGGGGACCGACGCCGGTTCGAGTTTTTACATCATAGTGAAGTTCAGCCTGATGCCAAATAATAACGCGAATTCTGCAGGTCCCTAATAATCGAGAAAAACACGTATTTAGTGTCTCTCCCCTTTATGTATGTGGGGCGTGGTGATCCGTGGTAAAAACTGCTTGATAGAGCAATAAAATGAAATTCCGACGCGTAGGAAGCGAGTTGAAAGAGCACGCGAGGCGCCTCGGGTTCAACATATGCCCTTGTAGCACGGCTCACTACACTTCACAGATGAGAGATGACAGAGCCAAGGGTGGAAGCCGAGAGGGGGTGGGGGCGGGAGATTAACCTCGGACGGCTTTTAAATAAACTAATGTCGCCCCATCACGTTAATTGTGAGGGCAGGGCCCCCACAGGACAAGGGGGAACACGATTTACTTATTACTAGCTGGGCTACAGGGGTTGGAGGGGAGAAGTATATCCACCCCGGAGGGCCACGAACCATTGAGCGGGCAGAAAAGGGAAGGTTTCTTTTTAAAGTGGGAAGTAAGAGCTTCCGCGCGGGTGAGGGTCAACATGTGGCTCGCGAGGGCAGTATTACTCTCCAAACTGGCGTCACTAGGGGCCGCTGTGGCTCAGGGGGTAGCGGGTCTCATCCATCTTCACTGGCGTAAGCAATACACGAAAAAAAGAACAGTTTCATAGTTACCAAAAAGTTTTTGTTCTTCATGATACAGACTTCACAAAATAGTTCGTGCAACATTAAAACCTTTTTATCATGCCAGTATTTAGTGGCAAATAAAAATGCACTCAAGTAGCCACTAGTAAGTTCCGCTTGTTGGTAGCCAATATCGTGTTCATTAGTAGCAGCCAGAGTTGGTAAAGGCTGTTTACATTAAGTGAGCACTTTTGAATTCAACCTTAGTAAAAAGGTCACTGCGCCTGCCTGCATTTAATTTTAAGGGCTCACTGAGTTGCATGTAACCAGTGAAGTTGGAAATAATGGTTGGAAAATAGTTCCATATCTTAAGGTCGAATAAAAAGTGTTAAGTAACCATTTGTGATAACTTAAATTATTTCTTTCGGGTTGTTTTATGCATCGGAGTGTATAAAAGAGCAGGATTGTACAATATTTACCTTTATAAAAATTCCACGTTTTCCCTTGATCAACGCATCAATAAAAAAATGAAGCCTATGTCACTGAAAATTTTACATAACACGGAAGAATACACAATGTGCTCACAAGTACATCTAAAGTAGGGCTTTCAAAAGTACTCATTTTACCGTGAACAGCCTTTAGATTTGGTGCGTAGGTATGGTCTAACAATAATTTAAATAAAAAAAGAGAGAACGGCCGCAGCAGGAATTGAACCCAAGCTTTCCGCAAAGCGAGGTCAGTGCGTCGCCACTGCACCACCTTGCTCGGTGTTGCGGGCTTTGACTTGAGTATTCTTACCGCTAGTTTGATGCTGTAAGTCTTGCACTCGCCAAGTGAGTGAGGAGAGCTGATGAGGGTGAAGCGATGCGAGTATAGAGCAGCGCCGGAATGCAGGGGCGGGGGAGAGGGGAGATTCCCGAGTGTACCCGCAGACCAGCGGCATCGTCCACCACGATTCCCGCATGCGGAAATACGGGGGGATGACCCCGCCAGGAATCTAACCCGGTTCGCCTTGGTGGGAGGCGAGTTATCTAACCACTGCTCCACCAAGGCCACCACGCTCACCAAGGCTTCTACAGCTTCACCTCACGGAAAGTTTATTTATGAATAACATTTATACGCTTGGAATAAATTAATTATTTAACACCTCCCTAATAGCTTAAGAATATGCCATGAATTAGTTCGTAACATAATGCAAAGGGAAGTGTTAGAACATATCTGGTTCCGTAGCCAGGCTAGAAGATGGCCATTTCAAATACACCAGCGCACATGCGCAGAATATAAAGGGTTTAATTTTGCAGTCGCAGTAAAAAGTTTTACTCTCGACGACACGAACGCCATTGCTGTCATCTAAATATTTAGTAGAAACACTAAATGGCCTTTGTACTTGTTACACTACATTTTACTGTGCACCATAATCTGTTTTCTACCAGTAAAAAAGTTCGCCCTGTAAAGCATCGACCAGGCAGCTCTTGTAACCACTAACAAATATTTTCTTTCAGTGAAGTCTTTTATGGTGGGAGGGTGCCCGACGCTCGAGCGCACTAAGGCATCATAGCCCATGTGGCGGCAATGAGCTGTTTGTCACGACTTAACTCAGGAGTGGTTCGAAGCATCTTATCGGGAATCCCAGCCAGCTTAAGCCTCTACACGTGCAGACGTACGAATTATTATCAAACTTTTTTCCTTATAATAGAAGTTACAAGAACCGTGTTTACGTGTGAAATATCAAACTACTTAGCACAATCACAAAGGAGATAATTACATGTCGTACGTAAAGTATTATATAATGTTCTATTGCTTTATTAAATATGACTCCGTTGAAATTAAACCAGGTTTGCGATAATTAAGCATTTTCTGCGGAAACTAATCCACTTGAAGGCGATTAAAGCATGCAGATTACTTAATATACCGAGTTCTAATAATTATTATTTCTTCTTGAAGAATAATTCGTTAGCTTCAATTCACTGGTTCCGCTTTTGATTGATTTGCTTGTTAAGATATGTAAAATGAAACTACAGTCATTTTAATTTAATTGTTTCATTAAAAGTGTGTAGTGTACAATTATTAATATGAATGTATTTGGTAAATATATATTGTACATACCCGTTTTTGGTCATTCACTATTGTTCCTGACTGATTTTTATGAATCGTGGGTTAAATTCCAGCCGACTGCATTAGACTGGTTTTTACCTAGAGGTCTCCCATCGCCATTATAGGACGAATTTTGTTGTGGTTCTTTATTACTTATATTTATAATTCTGTCACCGAAAAATAAATTTGCTGACCTGTAAGTGCCTATGTTATGTTGGCCAGCACGTAAAATAAACAGACTGTATTATACATTTGAACGGAACTGAGTTTTTATGCGTCCCATGGCATTCCTGAGTTCGTTATTCATATAAAGGACATTTCAATGACAAAGGTACGAATTATTATATTGGTATGATTGGACAGTTTCCATTGTCGACCGTGAGACTAAATAAAATTAGAAAAATCAGACGGACACAAAACGAAAAAACCTTTTACAACACCACATACGGATAGTTACGAAAACGGTTTCCTTGTCAATAGAAAACAAATATAAGAATGACATGAAAATGGACGAAAAAATTGTTATTACAAAGCAGAACCGACAACAAAAACCAACCAAAAGAAAGAACAACACGATGACAAAAACGAAAACACTTCACATGAGAACAAACAGACCAGAAACAATATCAGTGGTTACAGCTGAACAATAAAAACTAAAAACACACATAAAAAATAGGTCAAAAAGTTACAGTGAAACATAAGTCAGGAAAAGGTATTCCTTGTTAGATTATGAACCCTAATAATTCAAAACTAAAAACAAAATAGGAACTAGAAAAATAACCAGAGCAAAAAATAAGTAAATCCACACAGAGTACATAAAACGAAGAAAAAATGATAGCACGATAATAATTACAAGTCTTCGCGACGTTTCGGGGCCTGTAATCTTTCCACATCCCAGGTGAGACACTGTACTTTACGAACAATAGCAGTAGACTGAGATGAGGAAACAAAACCCGAAAGGAATTGCTTGATGTCCCAGTCTGGGACAGGTTGAACGGAGTACCAGATTGACTCAACCTCCACCCCATGCCTATTAATGTGTTTATCCTTAACAGGCCTCCCTGGTGTTCGTATGTGCTTTGGGCTACGTGGCGTTCCATGGACGGTCACCCATCCAAGTAATGATCACGCCATGAGATGTAGAACCGTAGAGATCAGAAAACACAGGTTATCATGGCGGTATGGCCGTCGGCTGAACTGAGCTGAGATAAATAAAACAGGGAGTATATGTAACATTCTGGCACTCTTCCGAGCGCGCCAATAGAAGGGCAGGTAGTCTCTATTTTGGGGTGCTTGGACGAGTGCTTGCTGGTTGGACCGAGAGTCAGGCTACGGGGTTGTAAGTACTGTTGAGTAGAAATACAGGTCTAATTTCGCCTGGTATGGTTGGTCCGTATTACCAGCTAGTATGAGAAGTTCATATGGTAGTTTGGTATCGCTGTTTCAAGTGGTCAGCTGGCATGGATAGCTCATAGGGTTGGTATGTATAGATTGTTCGTATGGTCCGTCCATATGGCTGGGTAACATGGTTGGATCATATGGCTGGCTGGTATGGTCGGACAGTATGTTTTGCTGGTATAGTTAATTCGTATTATAGGCTGGTCTCAATGGTTCGTATGGTCAGGCTGTATGGTTGGTCGGTCTGGCGTTTATTCTAAGTTTGTCGAAACGGAGCTCCCTATCGTGAAAAGGAGTTCCCATAGCGTGAAATAACGATTTACGTCGTATTTCCGATGTTTGGTATTCTAAGTTAACGATGACTTCTCAATTCACGTGAGAAAACGATCGAGAGCACTCGACAGCTAATGTGTTGTTGAAAACCGCGTTCCCGATCGGGAAGCGGAAATTCAACCGGGCGGGTGAGAAGCGTGGTGGCCATATTTATTGCAAACTGGCATAAATCTTATGGTTTCGTACTTCTGAAACGTAATACATAACATACAACAGTTTATAATACATATGGAACATTATTATATGCATCCAATTGTATCCACACATGTTCGGGAGAGCGAAGTTATATTTCTGTATCGTGAGTTAATTTCGTAAGTGTAGTAATGGCTGAGAGGTTATGTGTTTATATGAGCATCTTGTTGGTGTTGTCTGAATCATTAATCGGTTGTTAATTATTATTTTATTTGCTTTCTTCAAGCATAGTTTGTCGTAGTGTGTTTTCTTGAGTGAAATGTGTAATATTAATCGGCACATGTTTACGGCGTCGAAAAATTGTGCTCGTGCCACCTTTGTCTTAACGCCGTCCGCAGTGAGCGACGAATATAATTTACGTAGTTACATTCAGGAAACATGTGCAGTGTTGATTTTACTGAACGATACTGCAAATAATTTATTTGATGCTAGCGACGAACAAACGTGATTTTAGTGAAGTAAACATGCAGGGAAAGTATATGTAAAAGGGGAGTTCTGGCTCATCACAAATTTTAGGGTTATTTCTTCTAAAATTACAACAAAACGCAGTGCACTAAATAGGGTTATTTCGTCTAAAAAAAAAAAAAAAACAGGAAAAAATTCAAAACTGAAAATCTGAAATTAGATGAAAAAACTATGAAAATCAAGCAAATTAAAGTCAAAATCAAGGTATTTGAGGGCTAAATTTAAGCTCCAAAAGCCTTTTTTAAAGGAGCTCTCAAAAACAAGCAATTTTAATCAAAGGAACAAGAAAATTTTAGCAGTTTTTCAAAAATGAGCGTGCAGGATGTGACACAGGGTAAAACATGCAAAATTATGTTAAAAATAAGCAAATTTATTGTTTTCTAGAAACGCTAATTTTGCGAGCGAGCAATCTAAATAAACTAAATTTATGACAAAAGCAAGTGGAAATTATGTTATTATTCATTATAGATTATATTCGAAGCTCTACTACTAACTTTTTAAAAACTTCTTATATATTCTCAAAATCATCACCTATTTAACGAAGCACATATTTGTCATCAATGTTATCTAGGATTCATAATTGTAAACTTTGTAAGTTTGAATTAAATTTGTGTACTATATTTTTAAGAACTTCAGACACATTATCTAATCTATAGGAAGGCGGTCTTGAACCACTAACAACTTTTAAAATGTTAGTCAAACTACATGGAAACACAGTTTTATTTATAAAGAATAATTTTAGTTAGAATTACGATTTCTATTTGATCAAATAACTCATATTTATATCTAAAAACTCGTAAAAGTTTTAAATGTAACCACTCAATTATGAGTCAAAAATATTGTATTAACATATCGGAACAATTTGTTGATTCCTCTATTTGATAATATTAAAATTAAAAAATCTTCAGTAACTTTTTCTTTCAAATAATTATAAGTTTGATTTCTTTTACTAATTAGAACAACATTACAAACTATCCCCGCTTCTTCAGGACCTTCCTTAAAATCAACACAAATGTTAATGTTTGTTTTTCTTTAACTACAATAGTTTTTCTATATGAACAATCAATAACATATAAAGGTCTTCTCCCCCAAAATGAATAGTAATTAATACCACCATCAAAGCTTACAGTTGGTTTATAATAAAGTTAATTATTTCTAAAGTTGATATCTAGTTTGATTTTTAATTTCTAAAAAAATTACAAGCAAGAAATTGTTTAAGATAATCACCATTTTCAATGTTTGGATTCCAGTTTTCTTTAGGAAAAATTTCATTTCAGCCGTTTTTAACATAAATGTTTCTCACATTACAATGATCAAAAATAGCAGTGTGTTTATGCTGTTCAGCACGATTTTTTTCTTTTAAATTGAAAACCTATAATTACAAAATCAGGCATATCAAATTGTAAATTATTAAACGTATCTTTTATATCAAAGTTAAAAACTTTTGTGTTTTTAGGAACTTATTTTTCTAAAAATGGCCAACAATCAAAACTAATAGGTATTTTAGGTTCTTTATATATTTTTTCTTTAATTGCAGTGGCCGTGTTCGATTCATATTCAACAATCGGCCACATAATTTATAATTTTTCAATAACAATTTTGCCAGGATCAGGACGATGTTTCGTTACTTTATCATGTTTATCTAAAGTTTCATAAAGAAATAAACAGTTCTTATCAGATGCATTACGAAAAAAAAGTAACTTTATAGCCACCTTTCCAATAAACGTCATTGTTATCACGAATGAAACCAAACAGATATCTAAGAGGATATATTATTTCATTTGTTTTAACACAAGAAACAGCTTTAACCTATTTTGTTATATTACCAGAAACTGATTTATCTCGATATAGATTATCAACACAAGTAAATTCTAAATAATTTTACTCACTTGGTGTTCTTAATAAATCATTCATTATTGTTGATGTTATGCCTGGATTATCAACAGCTTCAATAATATTTCCATGTTTTGAAATTTTTACTCTAGAAAACTGAAAAGGAAAAAGTTAGAACAAACATCACTATTGTCTTCTTCGCCATATTTTGTCTCAGCTCCAACCTTATCTCTCTTTAGTAAACTAAATTGCTTATAAACATAAGCATCATTTGGAAAAGCAAAGCCATCTCCTATAGGAATATCAAATTCAATTCTATTATTGTAAACATTTAAATTCCCCCTAGTTTGATCAGTTGGGAAAAAAGTTTACCTCTAGAAGCTTTCAATTTTTTATAACTCATTTATAAGTTAAGAAAATATGGGTGTATGTGTATATATATATATATATATATATATATATATATATATATATATATATATATATGGCGGAATCGAAGGGAGTTTCTCGAGTTGAATTACTCATCGACGGATATAAAACATATAAAAAGCTTCGTGAAAAAGAATATGAAAACATACGAAGAGAGAGCAACCACTAATTGACGAATTACGAAATATTGGTAAAAAAAAGGTAGAAAAAGTAAGTGAAAAAATAATAATTTAATAACAACGCTAGTCCCTGTTACAGTAAAATTTTTAGAATATCCACCAACACCAGAAGAAACATCATTTGAAGTAGAATTATTCCCAAAATCTCCTAATTTGGAAGAGCAAATAGTAATTGTACGATTGGAAAATTTACCACCTACAGCAGGTGTTTCAGCTATAACTCTCGGAATAGAAATTGCTAAAAGAATAAATGTTATTAATGAAAAATATAGTTTACGTGGAGTTGGGGAAGATTTTTACATTGGTGATACAAAATTAACGATGAATAATGATACACTATTTGTTAAGGATAAAGAATATATATTAAAACCATGACTTTGTAATTTGTTAACAAAAAACACAATCAGATCTTGAGGGTAAATACACTACTAATGATTATGAAAATGATGCAGAAGTTGTTGAAACAAAAAAAAAAGCTACATTCCAAGAATATAAACCTTATAAAAATCCGGCTTCGAATGTATGTTGGAAGTATAATCATATAATTAAACCAATTTTTTATGACTATATAAGACCACATTTAAGTGAATTAAGATCAGAGTCGAACACACCAAAAAGAACAAGTTCTAAAAATTATCCTAGAACTGGTGATGGCATAAAAAAATACAATAGCTTGCCAAAAGAATATGTTTGAATGATGATGTTTTAAAATTGGTTGATAGATTATTAGTTATTCACGGTGACGAAAATGCTGGAAATAAAAATTATTAAAATGAAAATGTAAACATAATAAATATGCTAAACAATAAATCTTCTGATTTTGTTGTTAATAATCCAAAAGGAATTCCATATCTTATAAGAGTTTTAAATGTAATTCCAAATTCATTTTGGACATCTGAACATTATGGCAAAGGTATAATAAATTGGGCACTAAACAATTAATATCTGCCTGAAATGCATTTGCCAGGTTATAATTATTGTGGGCCATTTACAAAATCAAATGAAATACTGGAAAGAGGCAACACAGAAATAAATATATTTGATGAAGCTTGTAAATATCACGATATTGCTTACAGAGATCATAAAGATTTAGCATATAGACAATGCTGATAAAATTTTACAATAAGAAGCTAAAGAAATCATGTTAGATAAAAATACTCCAATTGGGGAAAAAATTGCTTCTGCTGATGTTACCTCAACAATGATTACAAAAAGAAAATTAGATTGGGGAATTGAAATGTTTTATTGAATATATATATATATATATATATATATATATATATATATATATATATATATACACATATTTACTTATAAATGAAGGTAACAAATATAACTTTCGATATTCCTTTTGAGGAATTGAAAGATTTAGGTACAGATCAATTATTTTCCAAAAGGTCAAATTGAGAGAAAAAATAAAAAATTGAAAGAAGGTAAAAGTTTCAAAATAACTTTATCAATCCGAACAGTCAAAAAGTTGGACAAAGAAAAAACTGACAGTGGTTTACACCACGAAGGAATTATACCAATTGTACCTTCTGCTTTAGGTTCACTTGATGGTTTAGTCAGAGGTTTAGCCGGTGGAGCTACTGGAATGCACAATTCTGTTGAACAAACTATAAAAAATAAAAAATAATTTGAAGAACAAAAAAGACATAATTTAGCACTGAAAAACAAGGCTGGAAAAGGATTAGTTGCGAAAAGAGAAAGGCCAAAAAAATGAATATATGCCCACTATCTAATATCGATATTAGAAAAACATGTAAAATTATTGAATATTAAGCATTTCAGAAATGTTTATATGATTGGCGAATTACCGAAAAGTATGCACAAAAATGAATGTGCTGTGGTAAATCTTGATATTTCAGCAAATCCGGGGAATCATTGGGTTAGTTATTTTAAAGAACATAATTATGTTTTTTATTTTGACTCATTTGGAGGTAATATTCATAGTAATTTAATTAATTATTTCAAAAACAGAAATGTTTATTACAATGATGATGGAATTCAGAATTTTAATTCAGTTATATGTGGACATCTATATTTAATTGTTTTACGTCTTTTTTCGAGAGGATTTAAGTTTAATGGTATGATTTCTATCTTATTAAATGACTGATATATTTGGGAACCCATTAATCAAACCTTTAAACAAAATCTTTGAAACTAGTGTTACACATTAAAATCATATGTAGATTCACAATGGAATTCAGGTGTTTCTGCTTTACAAAGTAAACTAAGCACTTGTTTTGATTATACAAAATCTTATATTTCTTTTTTTGATTGTAGAATTGCTTATATAAATGATCTCAGAGACGATAAGGATATAAATTTATAAGATATAAATTTACAATTCAGTAATACTATTGCTGATTATATAAAACAAATATATAATGCAAAGCACGCACTTAAAGAAGCAGATTAAAAATACAATTCTATTGTTTCTGATTATACCTTTAAAAAGACGTAGATTGAAAATACAATACCGTTCTTGCTGATTTAAAAACGTAGAATCAAAATATAATATCATTATTTCCACTTTACGAAACCAAATAATCAAAGTTTCTGTTTATACATTAGTGTATGCTTCTCTTCAAAATCGTATAATCAATAATATAGCTGACCCTGTAGATGGAAAAGATGCTATTAATAAAAGATTTTTTGATAAAGAAATAGCTAATAAATTACGAAATTTAAACTAATCATATTTGAACTACTGTGATACATTTGTTAACACAAAAGTTGAAAAATGTAAAGAAGAAAAATCATATATATATTATTTGCCTGCAAAGTCGAATCAAACTAATAATAATATTCATATAGATAATAATGAAATATTCTTTCCTTTTTTGATGGATTGTAATGTTTATAAAATAATTACTGTTAATCCCAATTTTCATGACGATACTGTAACTGTTATTAAGGGATCTCAAAAAATAGATTACATTAAGCCTTTTGATGTTAACATAGGTGATATTTTAACTTTAAAAATAAAAAATAAACTAAAATATCTTAATATGATACTGGTTTGTTAGTACAATAGGAATATTTGTGAAATATAAAGATTAACTATTATGTTATTTACTGCAGCGACAACTGCGAGATCTTCAAGCAACAGGAGAAAGTATATATGTAAAGTTTTCCTTGTTGGCTACCACAGCGAGCTCTGTCCATGACACGAAATGTTATCATGATTGTACTGCTATCTCTACTCGCTGCTGTAAACTCACCGCGAGGCACAGTGCAGTTAGGATGATAACAGGCTACCAGCTAGCCACATCTTGCCTCATATATACCTTTAATTGTCGCCTCGCTCGCTCGCTCGACCCCCATGGCTCAGTGGTAAAAGTTTTGTGTTGTAACTCAAAGGTTGTGGGTTCGAAACCCCCATCGGAGAGGATAATTTAATAGTGTAAAAAGGTGCCCACAATGTTAAATTATCACAAAGACATTCTAAATTTGAGCCAAAAAACAATTTCAATTGCTCTTGTTCATACAGCAATGTATGAGTACAGACACAAATTAAGTGGTACTCTTAAGCTCCCAGCAAAAAAATACTCTTCACATGACCAAAGTAAAATGACAGATGTATAAGCAGGGGCATTCTCCATATGATGTAAGGCATCAGCATCATATGTGGAAGTGATGCCACATAAGAAATAAAAAAAATAAAAAAATAAAAAACTCCTCACTTCAACACTAAAATAAAATTTAAAAAATAGGCCAGCTGGTGGTGAAGTGAGGGGTTTCGCCAATGGAGTTTTGTTGGTGCTACATTAGGTTGGAAAAATAAAAAAATGAGTCACTGGCATTGGCATTAACTTGCTCATAAACTCAATTAAATAAGGGTCCCTGGCATTGGCATTAAGTTGCTCGAAAACCCTTTTGTATTTTTTAAAGAAAATAAAGCTTTGTAAATAAACAATGAACAAACAATGAATGAACAATGAATGCATGTTATAAATGACAAATGTACATTAAAATGTGTTTTAAGTTGCATTGAAATAATTAATTGCACAAAAATATTTTAATTTACAAAGCATCAGCTAAAGTAGACTTGACTGTGCAAACATCTGTTTTATTTATCCAAGAGTTATGTGGTTTTAAAGTTGAATTTTTATGAATATTTTTAAATATTATTTTTAGATTTTCCATTTTCTTTATAAAAAAGAATATTAATAAAAATACTTATTACTACTCACAAATTTCACTTACACATAATATCACATAATAATAAATAGAGTCAATTCTAGAAATAAAAACAGCAAACTTATTACAATGGTAAACAAGTTTCTGTGTTTATTGATAAGAAGAATAATCCTTTTTTAAAGTCAATTATATTGCTGACATATAAGAATACAGTAATGTTGAACAGTCTGTAAGAAATAACATCAATGTTGAAGATAGGGCATTGTTAAAAAATATAAAGGGGTTGCTATGCAGTAGCACCCTATCACATAATGAGAAAAACAGTTTTTATCAATGAATCGGGGATTTAGTTTTGGTTTTATCGTCTAAAAAGAAGCTATAAAGTTTTAAAAATGGGTTACTCACGAAGTTTTACCATCCATTAGAAAACATGGTGAATAAAACACTGAAAAATATGTAAGGCAATAATACAAAGGTCAAACAAAGCTTTTAAAATTTATAAATAAAATTATAGAAAATAAAGTTCAGAATTTAGATGATACAGTTCAAATGGCTGTAGAGCTATTAACTCGCAGAAATGAAGAAATCAGATAGTTGACCCCATATGTTGTACCACAAACACGAAATCAAGATTTAAGGCCAAATTTCATTCTTTTAAGATTATTTGATGATAATTGTCCATTTGAGTATTATATCATTAGAATTCAAAGAAAAATTTCATAACAAGTTTGTATAGAATTAGAGATATACATCCAAATGGTATACAGATATTGAGATTTGATTATATTCCAAATTCTATAAATTTATTTCAAAGAAATGAAGAATCAATGAATTTTCCCATTGAGTGTTATTGTAGCTATTTTAATAATGTTGGAAATAATTATACTCAGCAACACTAGATTAATGATATTAATACTTTTAGTCGAATTGAGTAAGAAACTAATTTTTTTTTTAATATTCACATTTACAAAACATCTCCTTTATTAATCCAAGAGTTATGTGAATTATCAAAACCTAATCATTTTACATAAATTTTTTCGCCTTTTGTTTTTAAGACTTTTTCAACCAAATAGTCATCAGGATAGTCAGTTTTCATAATTTCAAAATCATAAAAGTTGCCTTTTATTTCTTCCCTCGTAACATCTTTCAGTTTATAAATAGGTACATCAAAATTTAAAAACTCGACAATAGTAAACAATTTTGTTGTCCAATGAGCTTTCTAACCCTTTTCAAAGTTTCGTTTATTTTTGCTCATGTAGACAATATCACCAACTCTATATTTCGGTTTAGTAAACACATTCGCAACATCTTGCTGTCTTAATTTTTTTTTTAATTTTTTTCATTGACTTCAATTGGTTACATACCAATGGTTTTATGTATTGTGTGGTTGTATTCTTTAACTAAATCATCTAATGTATGCACTCATTTGTAATTACCATTTAAAGCAAATTTCTTCCACATTTTATTCTTCATTGTGCGATTGTATCATTCCACATAACTAGCTTTCAATTCACTGAATGTAGAATAATGATTTATGTTATATTTTTGCATAAGGTCTTTAAAAAATGTATTATACAATTCTGATTCATTATTGCTTTGAATATTGATTGGTATTCCTTTAGCTAATATAGATTCTAAAGCATTTGCTACATTCTTGGCTGTTTTATCGTTAATTGGTTTTGCAAATGCATATTTTGAAAAAAACATCGACAATTGTCATAATATACTTGTATCCACTGTTTATATGTAATATACCTTTTAAATTACAAGTATCCATTTTGACAAGATCGATTTGCCATTAATCATCAATACCATACGAAATTACGTTTCTTCTAGGCAAATTTTTAGTGCTGGTTTATATAACTCATATAATGCCTTCTCTCGCATTGGACAAATTTTTTTTAAATGTTGATTAATTATAATTACATATTGAACATTTACTTTTTTGAACTAATCGCCCATTTTTAGTATTTTCAGTTTTTTAATTATTATTTTTAGTGAACTTACACTTCAAGGACCGGGTGTTCTCCAATTAATAGTAATATATGTATATATATATATATATATATATATATATATATATATATATATATATATTCTCATATACAATTTACAAGAAACAGTTGAAATATAAAATATTATATTTGATTTTGATACTCTCCATTGTCCATTTTTCTACTCATATCTATTGTTAAAAAAAAAAACATAATCATTGTCCCAGCACTTCGAACAAATCTCTTTGAATTTATCATATGGCATGTCCCCGCCAATGAAACCATTAAAAAAGTGTCTCAAGTTTGTGTTGTCTTGTTTGAATATTCATAGAAAATTCGCATTGTCTCTCACAAGTTGCTTTAGTATTTCCAAATATGATTGAGCCAAATAAAAAACATCAATATTTTTATGTTTCCCCACTATGAAATATCCGCGAACTTTGTCTTGATCGTCTAAAATAATGTCGTCAAATACAATTAGAGATTCGTCTTCACATTGATCTAAATGGACCATTTCCCCAGTATTATTTAAAAAGTATGCCATTTTTCTTTAACTTTTAATTTTTTAAATGCCTCATCAAACTTATTTTGTATCATAATATATTTTGGTCGATTCAAACTTTTTGAACAAAAATAAAATTTATTAAAATTTAACCTTCCTAACTTATAAATAAAATTGATAGTTAAATTAGTTTACCCACAATTGCGCGGGCCTACAATTATCCCTCTAATATAATCAGGCAATAATTCGCCATTATTTTTATGATTAAAGTTTTCCTCAGAAATCAAAAACCCGACACCCCAATTAACATTGCGCATCATAGGCTGCTTTGGCTGCTGCTTTTTCATTTAATAAGATAATTTTAATATTAAATGGATAATAAAGTATTTAAGTTAACAAATAATAATTTCATGCTGAAGAAGATGCTTCATTATTATGTAATTCGTCAAGATAAGTCAATCGCATTGGTTAGTTTTCATGCGAAATTTTTGACTCCGAATATAAATAATAATACTATAATGACCATTGAACACATGAGTCCTAATGTTGATAAAAATTAAGTTACAACTATTCCTAGGGGTCAATACGATATCGAATCATTAAAAGAAACTATAATTTCGATTGATCCATTTTCAACAAACAACATTGAATTAACAGCAGACAATGTGAAAAATAGAATATTAGTTAAATCTAAGTTTGATATTAAACTCGATGACTGATTATCTGATATTCTTGGTTATAAAAGAAATTTAACTATTGAAAAAGACAAAATTAAAGTAGGCACTAAATTATATAATTTTATTCCATTTAAGACAGTAAATGTCTATTGTGATTTAGCCTATGGAATGTTTATCAAATATGACGAATCTGACAAGTTGGAGACTAGTATTATAGTAAGTTTTCCATCAAAAACTATGTTCGGCTTTGGAGATTATATGATTTTATAAAATTAAAAATGAGCAATTTAATTATACTGTTTCAGAAATTAGAGACGAAAATGGCAAACTAATTGATTTGATGTAATTTTAGAAACTAAAGGAGTTCAAAAAAGAAAAATTTTCCTTTTTGATAACCATATGACAATGTATCTAGTTTATTGTCTAGTATAATTCTCTTCTTATCATTTGGACTTAATGCTATTTTATTAACTTCCACTGCATATATTTCATGTTTTTTGCTTCTTATTAGATTCATTGTTCTTTAATGTATTTTTTTCATTAAATAAGCAATTCTTAGAGTCATCAAATGTTATTCTCTTATTAACTTCACATTTTTTCGTGACTCCCAATTTTTTGTTTTCCTTTTCCCCAATCTTGTAAGCATACATTTTTGCTCTTAAACCAACAAATTCGGTCATTATTTTACCATTACATTAGTATTTCATTTTGCTTAAACTTTCTTGTTTATTTGGGGTATGCTATAGATATTGTTGTTTGGATAATCACTTGTTTCAAATTTATCTAACATTGTCTTCATATCTTTGCAAAATTCTTCTGTTTTATATAATATATATAGCTGTTGGTGTCCTGATAACATAATTCAATGTTATCGCCATATATTGGTTTCATCACATTATAATGGAAGTCGTACATTAGCTCTTTCGATATGTCTATGATTGGCATTCCCACATAAATTGGCTAATTAAATTTTACATTTGTTTTAATCATATGTATAGCTGTAAGATTCTCATTAAATATAGCACTTTTCTTGAAATTTACTTTTGCTACTAATTTTTCACAATTTCATGCATCTGATATCAGTTTCATATCTACTCTGTTTCTAATATTTTCCATAGTTTTGCCGAACACAGAATTATTCATCAGTTTGTAAAAATAATTTTCGAAATCATTTTTGCCATTAGGTCTGATTGATGTATTCAAATCTATGTACTTCTTCAACCAATTGGACTGATCAAACATAAATATTCTATGTATTTTAGTAAGTTTTAATGCATTCTTCAAGCATTGTTTTAATTATGACAGTGATTTACACACCTTTCTTTTTTATGTAAAGTTGTTAAGAATTTAGATTGATTTGCTTTTGGAACTGTTTTATTTTCAGGACAAAAAGGTAGATCTTTGTGTAAATGATGAAGTTCTTGTGGATATTCTAAATCAACTTCTAATATATAACCATACTCAGAATCATCCTCCAAATCTAATATTTTGCACTACAGTAATCTAAATCATTTTATGTATTATAAACCCAGTCGAAACCTCCATATGGTAAATATTGAGACATTGCCCATTCATAAAGATTATTTGCATCGAGATATGCTAAATAATTTGATTCTTGATTATGATGAAAATCTTCTAAATATTTATTATTGGCTTTAACATATCATTTACAACATTGTGAAAACCCGCCTGTAATTCCTTTTTATATCATTAAAATCATGTCATAATCATGTAATAAATCTAGTGGCTATTTGGTAATTTTAAGCAATGCTTCCCACCTAGACCTGGGGCAGTAAGATACCACGTTGGATCTAAATCGTATGCATTTATACATTTACTTCTAAAATTTTCAAACATATCTACTAATAATAAGAAGTCACTTTTTAAATATAAGTCATGATATTCACCAAGATTTTTCAGATTAAATTGATTCCATATATGTTTTGCACGTTCATAATCATCATCAGTTATGTCAGATTCACAATTTGTTGTAAAAATCACTCGTTGGTGGAAGTTCAGTTTCTTCCAATTTTTTCCAACTGTCCATATAATCGTATGGATAAACTCCCTTTCAAAATACTAAATCTACTTGTTCTTTTGAAAATGTTTTTGTGCGTGTTTCATTTGATAATTATTTAAATTAGATGATAATTTATGATGACTACTTGCCATTAATTTAAAAGTGTCAATACATTTCATTTTAAATTTTCTGTTGCTTTCCTAAAAGTAGTAAACTTTTCTTCCTTAATTGCAATTAATTCTATATTTTTTTCATCATATCCTAGCTCTTTAATAAATAAATGATCATCATACCCAACTAAATTATGGAAATAAATTGGTACAAAGTTGGGTAATTTTAATTGTAGATTACAATTATTACATACAGGATTAATGAATTTTCCACTTATATGATCGTGATGGCGTACTTTATTATTTCCTCTATATATTCGCATTCACATACAGCAAATCTGTCTGATTTCCTATATAATATGTTTTCTTCTTTTGTTAGTGGACACATCTGTTCAATCTGTGAATATATTTCTAAAATTTCTTTTACTTCCCTTTTCATACAACTAATAAACTTTTTATGTACATCTGGACCTCGATATACAACTGGAGACTTATAATCACCATAAGCAGATACAATACAATAGCATAAACAAGGTGCTTCGTGTAACTGATATTTCATAGTATATGAATCATCATTTAGCTTTAAGTCAATGTTTTTTATTTGTTCATTAGCAAGATTATTTCTGCCTATAAAGTTCATTATCGATATCATCTTCTGTTAAAAGAGAGTATTTTTGGATAAATTTAAATTTATATGTTTCCCTTGTATTTGGCTTAGTTGTTGATATTTTCTTTAGAATTGACTAAAAATCGGCATATATTGCAAAAGGAATCTTCATTGTATGTTTGTAATTTTTAAATTTTATTTGCTCTCCTTTAGGAGGTATAGTTATTTTTACTGCTTCATTTTTATAGCAGTCTTCTGCGTGTTTATTTAATTTCTCTTGAGAGGTAGAGAATTGAAGGCACGTATTACATATATAAGTTTTACCATGCTTATTATTTTTCTGCATTGAAAGCAGCCTCGATAAATCTTTAATCCAACAATAATGTGAGTTATCACCTTCTTTGAAATAAAGTAAAGTTATATGCTTATCCTTTTTAAGTTTTGTAATCTTAAGTGGATATACTGTGGATTTCTCGCCTTCATCTTCAGTAGAGTATACATTTATAGATACATAAATTTGATTTTCTATTTTTGGTATTTCATTAATTTTATTTGGATATTTAAATTTATCTATTATTTTATCAATATTAAGCCCCACAAGTTTATATTTGGTTACTCTGTCTGAATTTTCGTCTACTGGAAATAATGCAGATTTTATAGCCCAAATGAAGCATTTTGATCGTTATTTTTAACATGTATGCATGCTTTCTTATTTCTTAATATCTTCTGGTAATCCTAGATATGATGAGCCGTTTAATGGATTATACTTAACAGCTGATTGTATTCCCATTATTCTATCTAATGTCCATCCTGAGTGTCGTCTTTGAAATTCAGATAATTGTGCAATTATTTCTTGTATTATGAATTCATAAATCCTTTTATCATCTCCTTCTTTCAACATTGTATAATTTGGTGATTGAAATGTAAATCGTTCTACTTGATTATTACCTTGCTTACAAAAATAGTCTTATAATTTAAGACTCGTTTTCAGCCCTCTAAGTTTCCTAAGATTAGTGTGTATTATCTAAAATACCTTATTTCTTACTGAAGTCAAAAAATGAATAGGCTGTAGTAAATTAAAGGATTTTTCAATGTTATATGGTGATATCCTTCGTTCAAAAGTTTTATTAAGTAAGTAATTTTTGTTGGTTCTTCTTTTTCTTCTGTTTACAAATAAATTAATATGGAATGGAAATATTTCTTCTAATTATTTTCTATTTATAATATTTAATTAATCAATTGATATTGATATCAGCTAATGTTTTCCTTTTGTCTGTTTATATATGCTATTTTAAAATATCTAGCAATATCTCTCAACTTCCTCACTCCACATTGTTCAATTTAGCATTTATATAAGCCTCCATTTTTATAGTTGTATTTATAAGAGAAAAAAATTATTAATAAAACGTAAAAACAGATTTTTCAGGTAAATCGAAAAGTGTTTAAATTACTGGGAAAATGTGTTTAACTTCTTGTTATGACGATTATTCATCATATAATCACTAAAACATCTTTTAAATGCGATTGAATATTTCTCCTTGCTATTTTTATTAAGAGATCATGTTGATTTTCGTTTAGAATGTCTAATGCTGTATTGTGTAATTTACTATTTTTTTTTTCCTTTTTGAGAGATGTATTATAAACATATTTTCCACATTAGCACATTGCTATCTCTTTTTAAATTCATAAAGCCTACTAGCATATAAACATTTTTTACAGATGTTAAAATGTTTATCTTTTGTGCGTTTATGTGGTGCAAAATTTTGTATGTTTAATACTTCACCACATTTTTTTACATTACTTAGCTATGGTATTATTTTCCATTTCGAGCATCGCTTCTTTTTTATTTATTAAGAAAATAAATTTGTTAAGATAAAGAAAAATATTTTCCTTTAAATATTTTCTTCCTCTATAAATTACACAAAATAAAAAATGGAATATCTCCTCATGAAGTTGAACAATTCGTTTGAATTGACTAAACTACAAGATCAAGAAAAAAATTAATGGTTTACTGCTACAGATTATGAAATTTATGAGTCTAAGTTTGATAAAAAAAATTAATTGTATTCTAGCTGATAAGTATAAAATAAATTTACCAGAGCGCTATTTGAAGATACTTCATAAAAATGCTTTGACACTAATAAATGAGATGGAAGTTTTATAGCATATAGAAACTTAAAAGAACTGAAAAATGGTAAGTCTGTGTATGAATTGGAATTTAATATTTAAATTCCATCAATTATCTTTTTAATATTTCATTTGATATTGCTTTATTTTGTCGTAAATTTACTTGATTTAGATTGTTCGCTCGCAAAATTAACGTTTCTTGAAAACCTTAAATTTGCATGTTTTTATTTGCCTAAAATTGCTTGTTTTTGAGAGCTCCTTTAAAAAGAACTGTTAGAGCTTAAATTTAACCTTTAAATACCTTGATTTTGATTTTAATTTCCTTGATTTTGATAGTTTTTTTTATTGAATTTCAGATTTCGAGTTCTTAATTTTTTCCTGTGCTTTTAGTTGAAATAACCCTATTTAGTGCACTGCGTGTTTTGTTGTAATTTTAGAAGAAATAACCCTAAAAATTGTGGTGAGCCAGAACTTCCCTTTTAGATCTACTAAGGTATACCATAGAAAAAATGTGTTCATGAGGTTGCGGAGTTTATAAAACAGTAAGTGTGCGTGTTTTCTAAATAATGTATTTGTAAAACGCTTCTATAAGTATTGAAATGTACGTGGCCTGAAAACGCTGCGCTTTCAACTCTTTTGCAGTGCGTGAATTATATTTGTCTATATAGAAAATGCAACGAGTGTAAGGTTAACTTCGGTCATAGTGTGTGTGTGTGTGTGTGTGTGTGTGTGTGTATTGCTGCATCTGTAAGAATACGAACCGCCACGTATGTATCGCGTGTTGTTTTTTCATTAAAGTTACAATTTTCGAAGTTACAATAACGGAAATGTTATTTTCATACGAACAAAATGTACCACTGCTCCATCAAAACAATATGCAACTCAAAATACCACACACTGGTAAGAGTATCAAAATAATGGCGTCTCATGAAAGACATGAAACTAATTTCCCCCCTCCCCCTCCCCGAAATCTCTGTTTTTGAACTTCTCATAATAATAAAGCAAACAATGTTATACCTAATGTGCAATGATAAAACTAATTAAATGGGCGGCTTCTGTCATTTTATGAATAACTATATAGGTTACACAGTTTTTGTGTACGAAGCACGTTACTTCACTAGTGGTAACAGGAATTCGTGAGTTCGTACAACAAATCAATTAAACTTTTTAACATGTAAGATTAGTTTATGCCTAACGTACTTCCTAAACAAACTTTATAGTTGTATGTATTTATTAAAATGACATTTTACGTATCGTCTTCTATACATTTCGTTATGTTCACAGTGAACGTTATTTAAAAGGACTGTTAGAGGGAATACTACGTAACGAATTATCTCATCTTTTAACAGTCGTTTTTATACATGAAACACCATGTTCCTTTAAATCGAGTAATATTTTCAACATCCAACCTGTATTTACATCACATTAACCTTTCACTGTGTCACCATTTTCCGCAGCCAAGCGTCGTCTAACCACACGATGATATCGTAGCCACATCGAGAAATTTCACTCTAAATATCCCACGTTACGCTTTAATAAATGGAATAGTATGTGTTTGATATAATACAATGTATAAATAACAGATATATGTATGTGCACTTTTATGTATTAACTAACCACTTAAAACGCACAGTATATAAGAATAGCTTTACTTTATCATACATTATTGCAGGCACAACGTGTGTTTACATTCGTCACGTTGCCTGTCTGAACACACAGGAGGGAGGGGAAGCGAGTCGTGGTGGGGAGGTCGGTAAGACCCTAGGACTGCCGAAGGCGAGAGGTCTCGAAACGATAGTGAGAGCTTTGACTAACTATTTGGGCACTTTTGCTCCCGATCGTTTCAAACGGCTTTTCCCGATTGGCAGGAAGCTGACTGTCGAGATCGACATCGAGAGCTGCTGATAGATTTCCCAAGAAATCGTACTGGTCCTTTGGTATGGTTAGCTATAAGTGAGATATTTTGCAAACATTTGCGAAGATTTTGTCAGGATTTGTGTAATTTTTGTGAAGATTATACGAACATTTTCTAAACTTTTGTGCGAAGAGGTCAGTAACGAAATACATATTAGGCTACTTTTTTCGAGATTGGTAATCATAGTGTCTTTGTATAGGTGGGTGGTATGGTCGTATAGTCTTGCTGGTTGGTCTTGTCCACTGTTCTAGTCAGTTTTTCAGGAACTGGTTTCGGCAGGAGACAGTATTGGGTGGAGGCAGTCTATGCAGGAACCAATCTGGGTTGGAGTTAGTCTTGGCTGAAGTCACTCTTGGGTGGAGTCACATTTTGAATGGAACTATTCTTGAGTAGTGTAAGTGTTGGGTCGAGTAAGTCTTGGTTGAAATCAGTCGTTGGCTAATATGGTAGGTCGGTATGGTCCTTTGTTATGGCCAGATAGTATTGCTCAGTCGTATGGTCTGAGTGAATCACGAGGGGTGGTGAGAGAGTCAATGAAATATAATGGTATTGTGGAAGGTGTCGCGCTGTAGTGAGTAAATAGACCTTTCTGAACTGATTCTAGTGTAATTAGGGGGATGCGTGGCATAGTAGTTGTTGGGGAAGGGAGTCGAAACTTAGCGAGTAATCAGATCAGGCATGGCAACTGGTTGGCGGAAGTGGAGTGGAACCATATAATCGGTCTAACTATAGTGAGTAAATTGAGTGGTGGAAACTAACTGGAGTGCGAGGAAGAGGTAGTGTGATGGCGGATTGCGGGGAGGGGCTGGGATGCTGATAGCGTGGGCGGGAGGAGGGATGTGTACAGTCGTGTGGTTGGTTGATGGCGTGGGTGGATGGTTTGGAGGGACCAGCTATGATCAGCTATGGCGAGTTAATTGTGAGAAGGCGAAGAGTCGGCGAGTTTCTTCCGATTTTCTACAATCTTTTTTATAATTATTAAATTCAGGGTCACCAATATCCAAAATGGGGTACAGAGTCAGTTAGATAGTATATTCCCCGATTTTTGTGAATTTGTTTGGATTTTTTCGAATTAATTATAGCATTTTTTTTTTGTTCGATGTCTTTGGAGCCAATGTAAATGTCACAAACACCCAACATGGGGGTCGGAGTGAATAACGAAATGTTCCTCGATTTTTACGAGTTTATTTTGATTTCTTATAACCTTTTTCTCAATTTTCTGAGTTCAAGCTCATTGGGGTAAAGTAAGGTCGTCTACATATCACATGTTTGTCGGAGTAAACAATGTAATTTTCTCCTCGATTTTAGATTTTTTTAATTTTTGCGATCTTTCTCGATATTTATGATTAGTATGTTGGGTATGGGGAGGGGTGGTCATGCCACCCCCTTCTCACCACATCGAAGCGGGGGTGGGGGTTGACATGACCTTTTATCCGCCCGATCCGCAAGACCTGGTTTGGAGCCCTTTATCCACATTTACTTCACTGAGGACTAAGTGGCTCTTTTCACTAAGCCTCAAATCCGCTTGCTCCTTTAAGGACTTCTGCCTCTCGTATCGAGGAGCCTTGAATAGGCTTTGCACATTTGAGGACTCGAGCGGGACATTTTTTTAATTTCTGGCGAAAAAATTGATTTCAGCGCAAAATAAATCGCCGCTAATCTAATTTTCTGGTTAAACAGGTCGTTTTATCGAAAACATGGCTTCCCCAGGCCGCCGAGCGCGATTTCCATCTGAGATGTCAACCGAGTTGGCTGGTAACTCCTGGCTCCCACTCCTAGAATCCGGCATGCAAACTTTCTAAATCCCACTACTAAATCCTACTAAATTAGCTGGGACTGGCAACGGCCATTTTTGAAAAGTCATCCTGTACTGACAGCAAGGAAGGCACAAAGCTTTTCAATCGCAAGTGGGATGGGGATATGGCGAAATGAAGTTGACAAGTACTTAGAGCTTCGTTTGTGTAGTAGTCAGGTAAACTGCTTTCATAGCAATCCTAGGAAAGTCCATAACATAGATGAGCGCGATCTTTAAATGAACAATGACCAAAGTAGAGTGATAGTTTCCAAGGACAGCAAGATGTCCCATAATGTTACCTCTGCAGAAAAAAGGCGAGACCTTCAGCGTCATCGCCTGCTGTAATGCTGAAGGCAACTTCAATACAACTTGGAGCGAAGTCACATCAGTTAAAAATGACAGTGCAGGATTTTCTGCTTACTGAATCTAGCAGAATAACTCCAGCCAGCTCATGTATACGCTGTATCAGATTATCCTACCATTGGTAACAATTTAGGTCCAACAGAGAGCGTTGCTAAGGCTTATACAAATGAACTGTTTCAGCAAATCGCTGAACATACTGCATCTAAAAGTGTTCCATACAAATATGCTACATGAAAACGGACATTTTATCCTACCACTGTTGTTATATTTAGTGTGGTATCTGATTTGTCAACTCTATCACAATGTGAGAATGTTGGTAATAGTTCTTTTGGAGATATAATGTCTATCCCAGTTGACAACATGCATAATCCAAGCGGTTGGAAGAGACAAACAGAAGTAGTCCTGCCAGCACCGGACTAACAAAAAACTGAAATACTAACGACTAAATGAAATACGAAAATCAAAACATGAGTGAAGAGTGAGTGAAGATATTTGAACCTTGAGAGCAGATGAGAGTGAAGTGAGGTGAGTGTGGAGCAGAGTCGGAATGCAAGGGCGGGGGTCGGGAATCGAGCCCGGCTCGCCTAGGTGGGAGGCGAGTTGTCTAACCACTACACCACCGCGACTCCTCAAAATATCAAAAGGAATTTAAAATGAAAGGTAAGAAGAAAAAAAGTAAAACAACTGAAAACGATATCAAGAGTATTCCGCAAAACAAAAGAAATTGTATATATTCAACCTTGTTCACTGATAAATCCTTCTTATCGGATAGTAAAAGTGACAATGAACTAGAGGACATCAATAGTGGCGATGATTTTTGCTGTGTATGTAATAGCTACTGCCAAAAGTGTTTAAATGTGTTTGGATTCAATGTGTCACATGCGGGAAATGGCTGCACGACGACTGAAGTCTGCGCCAGTTGCAATGCGACAGAGGTTAGGTGTGGTACGATGCTCTGTAATTGTATTTTATATTCCTGTTATCTTCGTTGACCCAAGTGACAAATCTTGTGTTTCTGTATGTGCGAACTTTCTGTAAAAGTTAAAAGAGGATTTTTTTTTTTTTTTGTGGTGAGTCTACGATACTTTTCAATGTAAATGATTTTCCGTGCTTGGTGGAATTTCCTCCTATATCGAGTGGCATATTCCTTGCACTATTGGAGGAACATGCCAACAATGCATTGTAAAAAATAAATGATAATTTGCACATACAAATTTTTAGTAATTTTACATTTTCTATTTGTAAAAAAAAAAAAAAAAACGGAGTGCGTGTAATTTTAAACAAATGTTCTTAAGAATTCAGATAGAACTACAAATATTTTGTGAAAATACACGAATCTGTGGTTTAGAAAACATAAAGTTGGTGTAAATGTGCACATTTTGAAGTATGTGTAATAAAACACCCATTCCCTGTATATAATTTTCTAATTGTGTATTATTACTGTTACATGGTCATTATATAAACACTCATTGCCATCGTAGTTGCACATATTCTATTGTAGCTATACAATGACATTGTATGTAAACTTGCATTGCGTTCTAGAGTATCTGTGATAGTATATTTACATATACAAATTTTAAGTCATTTTTACAGGGATTAGAACTATTCTTCGAACTCCATTGGCATGTTCAAAAGAAAAATGTAACTCTCGCTGGTAATATATTATGACTTTTGCATATAACTACGTATTCTATATCGTCAATTGTTATCCACATTTTGGAAGATAAGTTTTTATAACTCTGTTAAGCTACCAAGTTTCAAAATGGAGTAAAATAACGCGAAAATTGTAAAACTACCCATACATAGTAAATGAATTAACAAGGCGCAGTTGTAAAAGAACATCTAGTGACGGTAAAACTGCTAATTAAAACAGTAAAAATGTAAAGAAATTGTGTATTTACGACTACAGTGAAACTGAGATTTTATTTTTCTCTACGTGAAAAAAGATACAAACAACTGATGTTTTACACCATCCCATGCAACATTCGTTTTACAATGTAGATGTTAGTTTACTAATTTGTGGGATAAATTTTCTAGGACGTAGAGTAAAAAATATTGACATGTAGGTGTAAAATTACACCGACTTCAGTAAAGATACTGCTGCCATATAAATGTTGTGTTAAGTATACAAATTTTTTTTCAATGCGCATGACTTTATATTTCACTTTTTTTTTCATCTAATATTGAAATTGACTTCGAATGTCGCTAATTGCTGTCGTTAAAATAGTCTTAAAATTTAATACATTGTGCGTTACATTATATCGAAGTATTCAAACGTTGTGACCATTAACCCTTACATGTTGCATCTTCCCACGAATGAGCTTATTTTAACTGGCACATTGGCTGGCATACGCCCAGTAAAGCTGATGCCGATGAAGGGAGAGTAATTCCGTGTCTTAGCGTCGAATTAAAAGTGTTAGGTTTTAAACTTTTGACTTGTTTCTCTACTGTTTTTTATTGGGCTGTACTCTAACGTGCGTACTGCAGTATAACGCTGTTGGGTATTAAATGTTGTATCATTTTAGGTTCCTCTTGAATGAAACTGAAGATTTTTGTGTATTGTGAGAGATGTAGTACATTAAACATTAAGTAGCTGTACGTACTATGGCCCTGACTTGACCACACACTCGCATGTAAAGCAATACTCTTAATAAGAAGACACTAAAAACAACACCCTTGCCATAAGTTTCAAACTACAGCCAAAACTACCAAAAAAATATCAACACTACACACCTGGAGGAGTAACGTTTACTGATGCCCAAAATTATGTAGAGCAGCTTTTAAAATATTTAATCAAGTTTGAAATTATGACAAAATATGCAGCTTTAAAATAAATTAGCGATCCAAATTTAAAAAAACTAAAGAGTATGGCAGACTGGCTACGTAATAATTAATTTTACTTTATGGGAACATCAAGAAAAGTTTTCTCCAACACCCGAATTAAATTGGAATAATAAAAAAAATTTGTTATCTCAGTTTCTTATCTGTAGAACATGATTACTCTTGACACTGAGAGATGTGTGGGCAAATGACGGAGAAAAGTTTTAATAACTTGTTAGAGATCACCCGATAATAATTGTAAAATGTCCAATAGTTAACAAAATCAGGTCAAAACAAGCAGAAATTCTCTCTTGGAAACATAAAATAAAACATACGTCTGTAGAAACATCAGGTCTGTAACCGAAACACGTCGAACCAGCTCGGAGCATTGCGGTAGGTATTAGTCCTGGTTACCAAGTCTTCTGTAGGCCGAAATAGTTCATTGCAATTTGCCTAGTTTTAATCAAATATCATCTGTGGCCTTCATCTTTTGTTCCACGAACACTGCTGATGCCATTAAAACCATTTTGGCACCCGAGTCATCTAAGAAAAATTTTCTTCCAGCTACATGTAAAACCTTCATTAAAACAATGAGAATTTTAAATTAACCTGGCCAATATAGTGCTTAGCTCGGAGTTGCGTTCAAAAATGCATCATTAAAGAACTACGTACGTTTAGTGCTGCCAAATTCTTAAAATGAAAAACATACACCAATTAAAATAAAAATACAACCATGAAAACTGCGCAAAATTACATGTAAAAATTAATAAAACATTTTAAACATATTTTAAATTGGAAATAATAGATTCTCGTTAACTTACACCATAAACATAAAAATTTTTGCATATTATTAAATTGAGTTCAAACGTAATACGTAATGTCGAACATTAAAATACGTAAGCCAATAGTAAATTAACACACAGAATAATAATAACTTGAAACGGAAACTGTAGAAAAGTAAAAATATTGGACAAGCCATAATAGTGAATACCACCATTAAATACTATATATTACAAGGTATTAACTTTTCTATAACCAATTTTCTCTTTTCCTTTTTATTTTTAATGGATATAAATGTTTAAATTAGCAATTTAAAAATAATCGCTTTTATAATTATATTAGTGTTTCACTTGACCGACGCATGAATAAAGTGAGCAGACCCATGTCGATGTTAATTTTACATACTGTAACGAGACGCTGCAGAGACTACAGAGAAGCAGTCAGGGTGCAGTATTTGGGAGAGACAAAATAAACAGCGGAGCTATCATGAGGAAAACAAGGCCAGCAGGAGCGTACACAGGATGCTCGGAAATTACCCTTACAGCCTCCCAGGACTTGTAGAGGGGACTGAGTAAACTATCTTTTGAAAGGATCCCATGTCAGTAATACCGTTTCCGCGCTACAGCCATTTCAAATCAGATGTATCACTCGTCCACTTCCGCTGAGAGAAAATATCTCGGATGTGCCTGTGTGTTGGTATGCAACAGGGTAGGCAGTACATTACTTCAGACAATCAATCACCTGATGGCACGCGACTTCTACCCTGCCTCGAGCCCCATTACACGCGCATTGTCCGCGTACTCGCTGACGGGGTCTGTTCAACATGTTGCAGTGCAATCTCTTCCAATTCGGGAGTGCGGCGTCTCTTTGGAGCACCACAGTCGTTCCTCTCGGTGGTGAAGGTACCTTGTTCTCGGAGCCGTTGCGTAGCTGTGGCAAAAAGGGCATGTCTGTGTATTCCGCAAACGTGTACTCAACCATGTTAATCGGAGACACAAAGGCGCGTGCAATGCGGCTCGATGCAGGGTAGACGTCGCGTGCCAACAGGTGACTGAAGTAATGTACTGCCTACCAGGTTGCATACCAAAACAGGCACATCCGAGACATTGTTCTTTCCCTCAGCGGAAGTGGACGAGTGATACACCTGATTTGAAATGGTTGTTGCACAGAAACGGTACGTATCCGGATATGGGTTCCTATTTAAAAGATAGTCTACTCACTCCCCTCTACAAGTCCTGGGAGTTTGTAAGGGGAATGTTCGAGCATCATGTATAGGGATGGGGACCAGAAGGTCCCCCCCCCCCACATTTTTTTTTCAAATACGTCACCGAGTCATCGGAGCCGTCATCCGCGTGTCTGCAAGCGAGTCCGTGGCGTAGCCCTCGTACGTCAGTCGGGCTGATTTACAGAAGTCTCAGTGGTGAGTGAAACGCTTAACTGAATGCGAGAAGGGGCTTTTGACATAGAGGCCCCAGTTAATGTTAAGAGTCAATATTAGAGACTGTATTAGAGATATTAACGCTGCTATTAACGTTGTTGAGTCACTGCGTTGCAATTATTTAACTTGCATTGATTATTGCATAACTTATGGCCTTGTATGTAAAGTTGACGTAACTTGTATATTTTATAAAGAGACGATAGTTAAAGGGCCATTGATATCGAATGGCTAGTCTACCGTTGAGTTTACGTCCCAGCCATTAAAGCAATTCAGTTGAATAATATTTCTTGTACCCTCTTAGGTTTCAGGTTAAAGCATGAGAGATAACGATGTGGTAAAGGCTGTTCACGATAAAGTGAGCACTTTAGAAATGAACCTCAGAAAAAAATCACTACCCCTGCCTGCATATATTTCAACGAGAGCACTGAGTGACATGCGCCCAGGAAAGTTGTTAACGATGGATGGAAAGTCGAATAAAAAGTGTTAAGTAACCATTTATGATAATTTAAATTATTTCATTCGCTTTTGGTTTTTTTTTTACTGCTTCGAAATGTAAAAATTACCTGATTTGCAAAATAATTCTTTTTCTAATAATTTCAGGATTACACTTGAACGGCGCATGACTAAATTAATGTAATCCATGACAATGTTAATGATACATAAGGCGGAAGACTACACAACGTGCATACAAGTAGCTCCAAGAAGTGCTGATTTTACCGTGAACAGACTATTTTCTTGTGTGTATCACGTCACCGAGCCTACAAAAGATGCGACGAAACAATACATACGCCGTGGTAGCTGGAAGCGACGCGCACGCCATGCCGAAGCAAGATTCAAGCCGTTCATAATTTCTCCCGCGAGCGTAAATCTCACCAGTCCACCGCAACAAAGCATCAGCTATTATATTCGTCTTTTTTTTTTTTTTAATAGCCTAAACTCACTTCCCACTTTAATTTGCAGTTTGGAAGTTCTCCGCCTCTTCGGGAGTCTTTCAGCTTTCAAAGGAGTTCTTTTTCTGCCTCTGTCGGTAGGGCTCCCCTGAACACCCACTCCCCACCCCCCTCTCCATCTCTCATTTTTCCCAACTTCCCGGGGCGTAGCACTCAACTCCAGCGCACCCCGCTATCTGGCAGTTATTGGGACATAAACAGCCGGTAATTAACAACGGTAGATAATACTAGCTAACCCCCCCCCCCTTATTCCAACCCCACCCTTCTGTTTCCTCTTCCTCTCACGTGCAAAATGTTTCAACAGAAAGTTCCAACAACTTGGAAAGAAAACGGTTCTAAAAGCCCGATCGGAAATTTCGTTCAACGGTTTCCGTAAAGAACGAACCCCGCCCTTAGGGTGCGCTCAGACAGTAAGCGATATCTATTATAATTTCCGCCTTCTCGCAAAATAATAGGATATATGAGTTATTTTGGCCTTTTTCTTGTGCTTATTGCCATCAAGAATTGTCAGATGATGGATTTTGTTCAAGAAAATGCAGTAAAAATTTGCAGAAATATTCATAATCATCATCAATCTACCTGAAAATTTTGTATTAGAACTAGAAATTTATGCCTTAAAGTCAATGAATTAACTTCTTACATAATTATATTATTTACATAAATGTTACTGATATAGAGAGTTTTATTCAAAAGATTCACATTAAGTTAATATGCTATGTCTTAAACTAAAGAAAAAACATAATAAATCTAGTTAACTTTCTTATATGTGTGCATAATATAAAATACTAAATCATTTAAATCCAGTGGATTTTTTTAGGAACATACAGCATGGTATTTTGATTACCGCGTGTTTTCCCCCTTCATATTTTTTCCAAACATTTCTCAAAGCGTTTTAAATGGAATGGTGAAAATATGCGAAATAAAATATATCGTTTCACCCTAGGGGATGGGTAAAATGACCCCGTGCGTAAATTATATTAGAGAATTAGAGAATGCAAAAAAAATATGTTCATTCTTTAAAATACAGGTTCAGAATAAATATAACTAAAACATAATTGCAAAATGGAACTTTATCACTGCCATGAAAATATTTACGTGTATATTGTGTCGAAAAATAAGAAAAAATTTGAATGGTTTCAAACGGAAAGGGCGGCTCTTAACGACGAGGTCCCGAGAGCCGATGAGGGTGGAGCGATGTGAGAAAGTAGCAGCGCCGTAATGCAAAAGGCGAGGGAAACGGGAGATCACCGAGAAAACCCGCCGAACAGCGACATCGTCCTTCACGATTCCCATTTGCGAAAATACGGGAGTGACCCGGTCGGGGATTGTACCCGGTTCGCCTTTGCGGGGGGGGGGGGGTACATTAGCCGTTGGCCATAGCGTGCGGGACAGTGTGAATGTATTTCGCAGTGTGACGAGCTCAAGTAGTAAACTGACTTGATGACAAATACACAGTACACATGTGCGAGACATGCGAACTGAGAATCTGCCGCGGGGCAACCGGGGCACGAACTCCCAACCCTCCGACTATAAGTCGGCCACGCTGCCCTTGAGCTGTGGGGCAGGGCTCCGCTCAACCCCCGCGGTCCCCAAACGAAAAGAGCTGATTTTATGATAACATGAAAACATTATAGCAGTAACACATTTTTATAAGATGTCCTATAATCAAACATTATTATAAAAAAGATAGAGATTTTTGGACATTCTCCATTGCTATGCAGATGTCTGTCATGGAAAAAACATGACTGAGCACGAAAAATACGTAAAAAAGAGAAGCAACCTATGGACGAGAAAATAGATATATGTATCAACACTGTAAAATTCCAAGATCAAATAGAGTCAAATAACAGAACAGCAACTATTTACGATAAATTTGACTCGATTCCTTCATGGAATTTTCTGGCTTCGTGCCTATATATACTTGACTACAGCATTCCTGGATTGTATTCTTCTTCTCGTCATTATAAAATAAATCTGAAATAGAAACAGCACTGGACCTGCATACAAAATTTTACACTCTTAAAAATGCAGTAATTTTTGAGGAACTGGAAGACAGTCACAGTCAACAGCTGCACTGCTTTATAGACGTGCATTTACGTTCATAAAGTTAGATAATAACGTCAATCCAGTGTTTCTCATAAAGCATTAATTTGTTTTTGTGTGAACAAAAACTTAAACACTCTGGAAAATTAGTTGTGAATTTAATGGAATACTGTAGTGATGTGTATTTTTTCCATTGAATACTAATTTGTGTCGATTTTATGTCTAATTATTTAAATTCTCATTTTGGAAGTGAGTGGTGTAGCCTACATAATTTTAGTACAATTAGCACAAAAACTCGGAATTTTTTCCGTTTGGAATTGAAAAACTGATTGGATTAAAGGTCCTATTACTTGCGGGGTCGCTCTCAGATTTTTGCATATGGGAATTGTACCCGTTGGTCGGCGGGTTTTCTTGGGGATCTCCCATTTCTCCGCCTTTTCATTCCGGACTCTGGTCCATACCCACCTCACTTCACCCTCATCGGCTCTTGAAAAGCTGCTCAAATCTCTTCACCCTCGTATAATGATCACACAACAACAGTTGGAAATCCTTATGGGGCAAAATAGACCTTTTCCTGGGATTTTTTGTTACAAAAGCATTCTCTCGATAAAACCAACACTATTGCCACAACACTCGTAGATGTTCAGAAAGTAAATGAGCCAGTGAACTAACCCGTATGTTCACTTTATTACACGTCATTCATTTGAATAAACTGTGATGAATATTAGGCTTATCTTAAATACCAATATGGCAAAACAGTTTTTCACTTTTCCAAAAGCACCATATGCTGCAATAGCGTCGCTAGACCTTCGGAAATCCTTTCCTTCTATCAGCAACAGTTTACTTCACTGTAAATTCGAAAAAAATTAGAACTCTTTTCAATTCAGCTCATTTGACTGCAGATCTGTTCAAACTGCCCCACTTGATTAAGTAAAATTCTATTGATAATATTCAGTTGCATTTATTTACTGATTAAAAAATGATTTCTGCTTATTCATATAGGTTTTTCACTGTAAAATAAGCACTTTCCAAAGACCTGCTTAAGCTCTACTTGTATGCACTTTGTGTCTTCTTCCGCCTTATGTAAAATTAACATTGCCTCGGGCCTCACCACTTTATTCGTGCGTCGGTCAAGTGAAACCATTAAATTATTAGTAATGTAAATATTTTACAAATCTACCCATTTTTACACTTCGCTGCATTAAAGAAACAGAAAGCGAAATAAATAATTTAAGTTGTCAAAAATAGTTGCCTTACACTTTTTATTCGATGTCAAGATATGGCACTACTTCCCACCCATCGTAACCAAATTTACTGGGCGCTTGTCACTCAGTGTGCCCTTCAAAATATATGCAGACACTCTGCCGTGATATCTCAGTGTCAGCTGCTGAACTATGGTAACATATTCTGTATCTCGCTCCCAAATACACACTTGGTAAATGCAGCAGGATTATGTTAATACAGCGGAATCATGAATAGGTTAACTGAATATTTTGCGAGCATTCACTAGCAAACGGCGACACACACGCACATCTCACGCGAGGTGTAAAGCCAGGTGGAGAACTAAGATGTAGCGACTGATGCTTCAAGTAGGAAACAATCTTAGTGGATTCTGGGATAATGCAACTCTACAGTAGAGCCGTCCGTCGTCCAACATACAAGTAAGAGGACGTAAAGCAGACGAAGCATAATTAGCAATATTGTATCAGAAGCCGTTTCTGCGTGTTGTTAAAAGTTGCTCATCATAACGAGGTGTACCAAAATAAATCTGAAAGTCAGTGACACATTGTGTATAATAAGTAATAATCAGTTTAAAAAAATATCTCGCGAATTGGCTTGTAGACAAACTCATATATTCGAGTTACTTCTGCTATTGGTTCATAATTTATCACACACACCGTGGAAGACTTTGAACCAATAGCAGACTTGAATGAAAACGAACACTATATAACGTGCTACCTTGTCAAGTTTAAAATTAATTACTAATGCCCGGTTGCACCATCATGTTTCGAAACTCGATCCAAGATCGGATCTAAAATCGACACAGAAAACTGTTGCACAATTCGATCTGGAGATAGAGATGAAGTTCACTTCAAACCGCTGAAATTGGCGGTTTGAAATCTCGATCCGAGATCAGCAGCTATCGTCGACAAATGTAGTTTGAAAATATGCCAACAGATAGAACTACGTTCGACTGTTTTCTTTGGAAATTAAAATAACATTATATGCACTTGAATATTATTCAGTCAAATTCGTACAACAATTATTAATTTAAAACAGATAAAACATCGCACATATAGTTCTATCTATAGTGAGAAATACGCCTTCTACCATGAAGTCATATATTACGAACCAATAGCAAAATTTGTCTCATACTTAATCTCGATCTCTCACTTTGGAAACAAGAGCGATGAATTGGAGATCCAGAATCATTAAATTTGGAACCAAGATCAAACTGGATCCTAGTAAGGAACAAGGATCATTGAATCTCGGATCGGGGAAGATGTTGGTGCAACCGGGCATAAGCCGGCAGACAATGAACGATCAGCTAAGGTTCTATAGCGCACGGAGGACTGCAGAGTCTGGTCTATACATAGCACTTAAATCGCGAAATTTTCATATCCCTAGTTAGTCCGGCGAAATATTGCAGAATTCGGACGAATTACGCACTTTTGGAAAAAAGCGATTTATCTGTTTTGTTGTGATCTGGGGTCAGTTTATATCAATTTGAAGTTGGGAGTCCTCGGTTGTCACCCCGGTTAATTTTTACAATCCCTTAAAGATACCCTTAACAGTCAAAACGCATTACCCAAGTTTGCCGCATGTTTTTCCACTTTTCTGTCATATTAAAAATGTATAATATTTTTTGAAGAATAACATAGCCTTATACTTGTTATAGGGGCCTTATGGACCATTTAAAAATGGCTGGCAATAAGTTTTTGTGGGGGTAAAGAGTATCTTCGGGGTGAAAACCACTGCTATAATGAATGCTTCTAATTCATAATGTATTATTTAAATTTAAAGTTAGTATACTTAAATAATTTGTATTATTTGTAAATGACTTTGTTCTTTCTGTTTACAGGTAATACAATGTGCAAGTATGGAGAAACGGTTTAAGCTGGTGGATGAAGGTGGTGAAGGTGTGAAAGGAGATAAACATTCACCAATACTTAACACTACAAACTGGAACCTGTGCTTCTTGTGTCAGAAGGATTGTGATGATAGTATTGTGTGCCCTGGCTAATATTTTCAGCTATCGAACCCTTAGTGTAAATTTAAGAGAGTTTGGTAAACTAAAAGCATTACCAGAAACTTTGAAAACCGGGTGCGTTGCCGATGGTAATGGTATTGAGATCACTCTCACAAAACATAAAGTAAAATTCCATAAAACATGTTATCTTAAATATAACAACAAATCTCTTCTGCGTGCACAGAAACGCAGCATGTCTGATAATGGCGAAGGAACAACCGAATGTCCGAAAAAACTTGTGTGTCCACTGACAAGGTGAATGCTGATCATGCAGTGTGTTTCTCCTGAGGCAATACTGGCTCTTCTTCACGCGTGTTCCATGAAGTGTGTACCTTTGAATTAGATGCACGAGTTAGGCTATGTGCTACGAATTTACAGGACGAAGACTTGATCACAAAGTTAAGTGAAGGTGACTTTATAGTAATAGAAGCCAAATCCAAATACCACAGGGATTGTTTAGTTAGATTGTACAAGAAATATTTGCGAGCTAGAGAAGAAAATTAAAAAGATTCTACCCAGCCTCAAATATGGGCGAAATCATTTGCAGAGACAATTAGCTTCATCGAAAGGGGTTTGCAGAAGATGTTGTGGCTTCCGTATTTCGACTGCGAACTTTGAAGAAAATGTTTCAAGGCCGAGTAACAGAACTAAAGGGTGATACATCTACTGTGCGTTCCACGCGCTTGAAAGATAAAATACTGAACTATATGCCATAGCTGAGGCCACATGCTGAAGGCAGGGATCTGTACCTAGCTAGTTCCGATGATGTTGGACCGTCTCTTCTTCATTCATGTGTATATTATGCAGAAACGGAAGCTGTTATCCTGTCGCGAGCTATGAAAAATTTATACGGAGGGACGCACTGAAAAACAACTGTCAACCATTCAATGGAACTTTCTCTACAAACTGTGAACAAAACTCATTTCCCGATTCCTTTTTATACTTCATGTCTATTATTATGAATGGCACATGTATTGACGAATCTGAACCTTGTACACAGCCAATTTTATCGCCGTCTTAGTTGCTGGCTTTTAATGTCCGATAAAATCGTGCCTCTTCGTCTGGAAACCAACAGCACTATATGTGCCAAGAGACACCTCTACCACTATTTGTTGGCGCTTATATCCATTCAAAAACAAGGTCTAAAGAAATTATTGAAACGTTCTACAACATTGGACTGTCCGTCTCATACGACCGGGTTTTATCGATGTCAGTTGATCTAGGAAACACCGCTGCTACATTTTACGAAGACAATGGTATGGTGTGCCCTCAAAGCTTCCAGAAATGTTTCTTCACTACTGCTGCAGTCGACAACCTAGACCACAACCCTTCCTCAACGAGAGCAAAGAGTTCATTTAATGGAACTGGAATTTCTTTGTTCCAGCAGGTCGATATTGATGCTCTCAACTTAAATAAGACAATAACTTCTACAGGCAAGAAAGTGAAATAGTTACCCCAAAACTACACCTTAGTACTCCCCATTCAGGGCTTCAAAACGACACTGGCAGTCCCAGAAATTACAACTTTACAGATACATGAAAGGGAAAATATGGGGTAGAAAGAAATCGACTGGTGCAATGAAGTACGAAGAACCATTCAAAGCATTGGTGGAGACATAGCGGGTAATGAAGATTTAAATTTCACAGTACACATATGGAAGAAGACTGTGCTTTGAATAGCTACCTAAGTAAGTCTGTTCTGCTCCCTCTGTTTTACGAAAATTCTAAGACAGTAGCAATGATGAGACGTGCTATGAATGTAATCAAAGATGCAACAGCTCATGTCAACTCAGGCCAAATACCTGTACTAGAATGAGATCAACCACTATTCAAACTATGCCAGAATATCAAGTGGACCTTTCCCGACAAGTATGGTGAATATTCTTTAGTAGTTATGTTGGGAGGACTTCATTTGTTGATGGCCTTAGAAAAGTGTTTAGGAGATCTCCTCCGAGGCAGTGGCTGGACAGCAGCTCTAGCCCAAGCACATGTAGCTGCGAAAGGGACTGCTGAATCATTCCTCAAGGCCAGTCATGTGAAGAAAACATTCCATGTTCATCAGGTGATGGCTTGTAGTTTGTACTCACTGTGTAAACCAGCCTATGAAGAGTACACCAAGAGTGGTGAAGCTGATGAACTTGTGGATGATGAGACATGGTTAGCAGAAAGATCCGAACAAAGTCCCACATTCTTCTACTGGCAACTGATTTTAAATATTGAACTGGACGTTGTAACTTGGGCGAGGTCGATACGCTCTGGAGACTTAGAATTATACTTAAAATCTTTGGGAAATCTGTTTTGGCTCTTATTTGCCTTGGATCATCAAAAGTATGCCCACTGTGCTTCAATACATTTTCGTGACATGACCGCTCTGAAGGTACGCTGCCCCGATGTATATAGAGAATTCTGCAAAGGGAAATTTACGATCAGGAAAACACGGCGTCCATTTTCCAGACTTCCTTATGATGGAAGTCATGAGAATAACTATGCTCTAGTAAAGGGTGACGGTGGAACCATTGGCTTAACAGAGAACACTGCTGCACTTCTGAAATGGATGGTCGCTGGTCCTGAGGTGGCTCGAGTAGTTGGTGAGTGTTTGAATCTTCTTATATACCATGACTTAGACTAAATTCGACATCATGTGGATAGCCCTTCAAAACAAAAATGTTTCATAGCAGATGTTCAAAGATTAATGAAAACCTTTGAAGAAATAGGCGATCCTTTCATCGACTGCAGCAAAGAACTGGTCACTTTGGATTCCAGGCTAATTGTTGCACCAAAGCTGTTACAGAGCTGAAGAATAGTCAGAGTTTCAGACAGCAGCAAGCTCAGCAGTTTTTCCAGTGTCGTTTTGTCGATCGCACTGAATCTATAGATGCAACAGTCAAAAAGAACAATTTTCGTCTCTTCAGCAGGACAAGTGATAAAAAAGTTCGAGATCATAGCAAGGAGCAGCTACTTATGGTTAAGAGGGACAGAACTTTGTTCTCATGTCTTTACATCTCATGTCAAGTACGCTAGGGAGATATAGATGACTTCTTTCACCATGAGAATCAGACCTACTCTCCGGCACTTTCTGAAAATGGTGATTTGTGCTTTGGAAAGAAATCAGATCTTCTTATGTGCCTTGAAAGTCTTTTGCCTGAAGAAGACTCTACCCTGACCCCAGTTGTAGAAATGATCATTATTGATGGAGCTGCAACAGCAAATATTGTGCATCCAGATGGTGGAGATACGTTTTTGAGCTATGGCAGAAGATTTGTAGCCTACTTGAAAGTCAACTCCATGGTTCAACAAGAAGGTTAGATATTGTTTTTGACGAATACAAGTCAGATTCACTAAAATGTGCGATGCGTCAGAAAAGAGGCAATGGTGTTCGGTGTCGTGTTGAAGCAAATAAGGCAGTTCCAATAAAATGGACAGACTTTTTGAGAAACGACTCAAATAAAACAGAACTATTTCAATTTATTAGTGGTGTCATTCGTGCAGAAGAGTATTCAGAAATGGTTGTGGTCACTCATCCACAGACTGTACTAGCCACGACCCCTATGGACTTGTCACGTTTAACACCTTGTAGCCACAAGGAAGCAGACACCAGGATGCTACTTCATGCTGCAGATGGAGCTGCAAACAGTTGCAAGAAGATTTTGATTAAAACTGTGGATACAGATGTAGTTGTGCTCCCCACTGCTCTTCACTACTGTCTACTTGGATGTGAAAATCTCTGGATAGCTGTGGGTACTGGAAAGACATACTGGTTCATTGACATCTCTGCTATATCTCGAAACCTTGGTCCTGATCGGTGTGCTGGCCTTTTGGAATTTCACTCATTAACAGGATGTGATAAGACCTCCACATTCAGGGAAAAGGAAAGGGGACTTCATGGCACATATGAAATAACCTCCCACCGATGAAAGAAGCTTTTCGTGTTCTCTCCGATTTCCCAACTCTCCAGACAAAGTGGCAGAAGTCCTTCCAATGGCAGAGCGCTTCGTTGTTGTTCTCTACGATCGAGGCTCTGAAGACGACGGGGGTCAATGAGGCAAGAAGCTTCTTTTCAGCAAGGGTCGTGATATAGAAAGTATTCCGCCAACGCAAGATATGTTAAGACTTCATACACTCCGAGCAGCATTCCAAGCAGGCCACATTTGGAGGCAAAGTCTTGAAAAAGAGCCGAAGATTCCTGATCCAGCTGACTCTGGGTGGCGCAGATCTGGTGTTAAGTCATCCTCGTGGAAGGTAAGCCAGTGATTTAATTTAATGTCTGTCATAATTACTTTTTCTGTCATAATTACTTTTTCGTTAACCTGTGGTTTGCCAATTTTGGTGTCAATACTCACGATATTTTTAATTTCTCTAGGTACAGTGGACGTCGCTGCCATGTGCAGCTAAATGTTGCAGAGACAATATTTCTTGCAGTTGCCAATCTTGCAGCAGCAGATGCGGATGTAAAAGAGCAGGACTTCCTTGCACGAGCCTTTGCAAATGTAGTGGTTGTGGTGAAGACTGAAATATGAAGGACTAATGTTCAAGATGTTGCCAAATAATTCTGAATTGGTGTTAATTATCACATTTATAATAAAATAAGACTGTGTGTATGTTTTATTCGCACGTGATCGTATTTAATTTGGTATTACCTGCGATAATAGTTTTAAATAATTGGTAACAAATTTTCTTTTTCAAATTTTAATAAATTTGCATTTATATTAATGTACGTGTGATATTAAATCATTTATAATATATTGTCCAGCTTATTTTCAGTTCGAAAATAAAAAAAATTCTTGTAATATAATTACTTGTGCTATTGCCTAAAATACCTCAAATTAGTGGTAAAAATGGTTTGAATTCAGTCAAAAAGTACAAAGCACAAATTCGTATTGATATCTCCAGTCTTCTTCATTGCTGATTATACATCTGTTAGGGGTGGTTTGAAACCCCTATACAGAGTTAAAATGAACTTAAGATGAAAACAATTGATTTAAGATTTGTTTTTAGTCATTCGAATAAAAATTTATTTATTTTGATTAGCAATGTTGACTAAAAATCTTTTATTGTATGGAGGTTTCAACCCTTATAATGGGGGTTGAAAGTTGAAAACATTGGATGTAGCAATAAAAAATTTGACAAACAGTTGCAACCTTGACAACCCGTGTCGTTACCCAGGCATGGAGAGTTTTCGAGGATTCCTTGTACAATGCAATGTAACCCCCCACCCCTCTGACACAGGGATGAATGTAACCCCTTCTATAAGTTTTGTCAAACCACATAACTTTATTCTTAACACATAACTTCTAATACATTTTTCTTTCAGTTATAAATGTAAGCTCTACAAACCCCAAAATACTCTTCACCCCCACAAAAACTTAGTGCCGGCCATTTTTAAATGGTCTTTAAGGTCTCTATAACAAGTATATGGCTTTGTTATACTTCAAAAAAATAATATACTTTTTAACATGGCAGAAAAGTCGAAAAACATGCGGCAAAGTTGGGTAGTGCGTTTTTACCGTTAAGGGCATCTTTATGGGGTTGTAAAAATTAACCGGGGGCACATAGCCGAGGCCTCCCACCTTTAAATTGGTGTTCACTGACCCCAGATCACAACAAAACATAGAAATCGCTTTTTCCAAAAGTGCATAATTGAAGCAGTATTCCGCCGGACTGTCATAAAGAATAAGGTTTGTATGACATAAAAGGGCGTGTGTTAAGGCGTCATTCAAGGAAAAAGCAAGGGGATCTGGTTAAAAGCTCTGGATGAGAATAAAGGATGGCATGACGGAATTTAATCTCATTAAAAGAGAGTGACAAGGGATAATTGTTTGGGGAAACAGGAAGTTTATGAGAGACAGCACTGCGGAGGCGGGTTGAGACTTGCACAGAAGGAAATTCGAGGAATTTTCGGGAAAATCAACAACCTCAAGAGGGGTATGAGCTTGAATATTTTCAGAGACTATAAGGTGAGGAGATAGAGAGGGCTGCCGAGTCAATGAAAATAATGCTCAGAATGATGATAGGTGGGAAAATTTCTTTGTAGATTCCTTTGGAAGAGAGAAGGGTCAGACAATCTGCCGAAGTTTGAAAATCCAATTCTGGAGCACCCACCACCAACTCAAGGAGAGAGCAGGCAGCAAACACACAACAGTGACGAAGTGAGCTTAGATGAAGAAATTGGACATCTGATAATGTAAGGAGGTATTTCACCGCTGCTAATCATATGTGAATTGCTTAAATTTTGTGCTAACTAAGAGAAAATTCTGGGAAAAAAATTTGGAACAACTTGTTAATAAATTCACTGCCCAACAGCTTAAAGCAAATAGTTGTTACATTTTCCTAACGGTGTTTTGCTGTCCAGCCCGTCTGCGGTCTAGCAGAATATAGGTACTTAATGGTCATTTGACGACGATGATTTCGCTCGTAGTTAGGGAAAGAAAGTTAACTATCTTCTTCAGAGAATGTATCAAGTCACCCTAGAGCTCTAGTTAGTTTGTCATACGATGAATCAGAGAAAGAAGTTCTGAAATGGCGAAAATTGTCTACGGACATTTTAAACTGCTGCAGTAAAATTCACATTTTATTTAACAATTATAGGTATGCTGTAATTAACAGTTAATTATGCTTATTATAAGCAACCTGTCCTTATTAGACCGCACAAAACTGCCAGTCTTCGAGACAAAAATGACTTAATTCTCCAACACAGACACTTCTGCACAGAATTATTATATTTTCATGTCTGGACAAGAAGGTGGAATGGAACAAGCACCACACAAACAACAAAACACCTAAAAATAAGCACCAGGGGGACCATTAGTCAACTGGAACAGTATGGCTACTAGTGATTAGTAACACAGAAAACATTCGTTAAATCACCGATTTCAACAACAAAATAACTAATAACGTAGCTAGTTAAATAACCGAAGGAGTAGAAATAAAAATACTCACTACATTTATACAATTAAGGCAACACTTTAGAGTCTAGTCGAATTCAGAAAGTAATTGCTGTAAATTTCGACCACCACATTCACAGATTGGAACATCATATTTAACAGATGAAGACTACTTCGCTTGCACTGAAGTAGTATTGGTTCACCAAATTCCTCGAGGATAGAATCCATTAATTGCGATTCCCTCTGTTTCCAACCAAAATTCTTTGTAGACTGTCGCCGTTTACTGATATTCATACAGAAGGAATATGATATGCATGGTCTTCTGTAATCATCTCGTGTAAATCCTGCTTTCAGAAATGTATTAAAACAATCATATTTCAGATTCAGTTAGAGATTTAGGACATGGAAATATTTAAAGAAAGATAACTATCAGCTTGTAATTCGTGGTGGTTCAACCTTTTAGTTCACTGACATAACTGGGCGCAAAAAAATGTAACCTTTATGTACACCACCGTATCCTCTGCTATCTTTTTATTCTTTTCCGTGTAAGTTTGTCTATCTTGCCTAAGTGTAATTTTTTTTTAGGGATAGTATGACATCATATCTACAGTTATATAAAAATTAGGCAAGCTCTAATTCGGGAACGTTATTTTATAGTTGGTACAAACCCATATTGTGGTTGCTTAAAAATATCAAAAGTAAAAATAATAAACTCAGCGTCATTATGGTTTATCTTAACACGTGCAAGCTTGCGCGCGCCGGCTCAAGGCGGTGTGGATACAGAGTCCATACAGGCTGTTGGGAAATTCACTCGAAATATTTCGGGAGGAGATTACTTGTGTTAAACGAGATATAAATATGCATGCAACTTATAGCCTAGCCCAACTTGTAAGGGAGAGATGCGCTATTGATAACAGATTTCAGTAATTGAGTTTTTGCAAAATATCGGAAACAGCTTGGAAGTAAGCTACAATTCTCCGGATGATATTTACTGTTATCAAGATCTTCAACCTATGAAGAAAAAAACATTCTGAGACCCTCCGCCTTTATAAAAAAACATTAGGGGTGGCCAACCTCTAATTACGGGGAATTGTTTTGCCTTTATGAAACTTTTATGACGTCTGATAGGGCAATGCGTATTACTGAACAAAAAATACCATCTTGTTGCAAGTGTCTAGGCGCCACCGTTTCTATTTAAAATGCAGAGGAATTTTCAGCGGTGATGATACAAAGCCTGACACGTACGTAATACTAAGTACACGAGAAGGTAAACACATCGTAGGCAACCGATATAGGGTTGACTGTTCCCGAAAGCACCAGTGAAACGAGACGGAAGGGGTTAGTTGGACTTACGTCAGTGTAGGACCGCAGTTTAGACAGCATGACAATGTTTACATGCGAGGAATTCGCGGACATGAATTTGATATACTGTTCGGCAGGCTGCAGTGGTCTGAGAGGTAATTTGTAATATCAGGAATGTCCAAAACCACGTGATCGCACATCATGGGATGTTTGTCTCAGTTGACCAACACATCATGGAAACAGATTGGTCATCATAATAGTTAATTGTACTGTGCATTTGTTTGGTAATTGCTGACTTATTTGAACCTTTAGTGCGTATCTAAGCGAGATCACAGCGACAAGGAATTTTAATATGTATGCATAACATACCATTGTGATACTTTAGTACATTTCCCACTGAAGTCCTACTTAAGGCTATTTAAGAATAGTCGGCACAATAAAGGGTTGCTTGCGATGTTTTTTCCTCCGCGGGCATATTGCCTATGAGTCAGGCATTGTACTGTTGTAGCTGAAAACTTGTGACAAGTCCTAGGCACTTGCAACAAGATTACTTTTTTCGCCTACTTCTCGAAGAAAAGAAAGACATATGAGATCACTTTCCTGTGAGTGCGTGCGTCTGTGTGTGTATGTATATGAGTGTGTGTGTGGGCTGGGCTCTGTATGTGTGTGTGTGTGTGACCTTTTCTATTTTTGAACACGTGAACCTAATTTCACCAAACTCGGTACACTTATAGTATCTACTTAGTAAGGACACCTGACTCTTAAAGTTTTCGACCACGCCGGGTACTTCTTTTCATAATGGAGCACGTTTTAAAAATTAGGATGGTATGCCATATTTCGGGAACTATTCAATCGATTTAAACCAAATTTTTAATCTTGACAGCGCATCATGAAAGCATCGAACTTAGAATGATATTTTTGTTGATCCGCCATTTTGTAAAATAGTACCACATTAAAAATTTAAGCATTTATTTTATATCTCGAAAACTACTCAATCAATTCTGACCAAATTGGCACTTCAGTAATACTGTGGTAGGCCATGTACACGTGTGCAAGTCAAATTGATGAAGCATTTATTTTCAAAGTGGTGATCGTACAAATATTTTGTTTACTTGGTATAAGTACTATACCATTCCACCAATTTCGACCAAATTTTGTATGCTGACTGTATCTCTTACGAGCATCACATATGCCAAAAAAAAAAAAAAAAAAAAACACTTTTGTACACAATTTTGTAAGATGGCACCATATTTATAAAGATTTTATGTCATATCTCAAGAAAAATATTGACCTATTCCTACCATATTTGGAAAACAAGTACTACTGCAGCAGGTGATGTAAACTAGTATGTTTTAAGCAGGTAAGGCATTTATTTTCAAAATTGCGGCCATATTGCTATTTTAACTTTGTATGTTATATCGTCGGAATAATATTATTATTTCCAATGCAACTCTGTATGCTGGCATTATGTATTACAACCATCAAATGTGCTCACACAAAGTCTCATTTGTCCACCATTTTTTAAGATAGCCCCACATGACAAACTAAAATTTGGATGCAGCCTTATCTCTGGAAAATCCAACAGATCGTTACCAAATTTGGCGAAAAGTAACACTATGGCAGACCATTTACACTGATATGTTTTAATTGGTTTATGCACTTATTTTTAAATGTCGGCCATATAAACATTTTAGCTAGGTATGTTATATATATGAAACTATGAAACGAATTTCAATTTTATTTGTATGCTGGCAGTCTCTATTATATTCATCAAATTTGTTTGTACAGAGCTTCATTTCTCCGTAATTTTGTAAGATAATCCTTTATGGAAAAAAATAAATCTTGTGTCATATCTCGGCAAACAATCAACCAATTTATTTAAAATCTAGAGGAAAATTTGTACTGTTGCAGGCTAAATGAGTTGATATATTTTTAAAGTGCGCAAGGCTCTTAGTTTCAGAATGGCAGTCATAAAAACGTTTTATAGCGTGATACATTTACTAAACTACAATCTAAGAAAGTATTCGAACATTTACCATACCAGCGTATAGGCTCAGTGAGAACGCAGAAATAGTAATATTTTCCCTTATAATTACATTCATTGTAGCGCTCCTACATTTTTCTCAGGAAACAGTCAAATGCGTAGGGAAGTTCCCAACTTTTTATACTAGCGATGCTAAACATTCCTATATCTGCAGCTTGATGTGTGGTATTATTACCATACAGTGTATATGTTAAAACTGCTTTTACAGTTTAAGAAGTTTACTAGAAAAATTTTTACAGTGTATGTAACCGATTATGTCTTAACTTCTTATGCTTGGTGTATGTACGGCAGTAATCTAATGAGCTAATACATAACATTTCGTCCTCACTTTATCAAAACCGTAAATTGAAAAATGATGGTTTTATGACATATTCCGAGGACCAATCAACCTATTCCAACCAAATTTTTCACGAAAGTAATTCCATAGCAGGGTGTGTAAACTAACATGTTGTAGGAGCGGCAGGCATTTTTAAAAATGCAATTTATATAAATATTTCGGTTAGCTTGTTATAGCTATTAAATAATTTGACAAAATTTAACCAAGCTTCACTTATGCATGCAGAGATCCTATTTTCCTGTTCTTTTGGAAAATAATGCCAGGTGATAAAATATAACATTTTGCCATATTTCCGGAGCAATTAAAATAATTTTTTACCAAATTTGGCATAATATTAGTGCTATAACAGGACATGTAAACTTGCATGATTTAAGTAGTGCAGGCATCGATTTTCGAAAATGTGGACGTATAAATATTTTGATTAGTGTGGCATATATATTTAACAATTTGACCAAATTATAGAGAAAAAAAAATGCTGACAGTATATATTAGAAGCACAGTATACACAACCTATATTTAGGCAATTTTGTAAGATAGTGTTATCTAGTGGCTCAATCAACCTGATTTTGAACCAATTCTACACTTAAGTTCCGCTATGGTAAGCCATGTAAACCTATGTGTTTTAAGCGCTTCACACAATTATTTTCAAAATTATGGACTTGTAAATATTTCAAGTTAGTGAACCCTATCGTTTAAAACATTAAACTGATTACATCCGAAGTTTACGCTCCAAATCCCAACCCTGTAATGCAATTGTATTCTCTCTAACTATTTTTACAAGGTTTTCTGGGTTCGAGTACTGAGTAAGGCAAGTGTGCCAGTGCACTTGTCTCGGTACTGTTACATATGTTTCTGGTTAATAATACTGATGCCAACGAGACATCAAGACCAACCTGCTATCAACGCTTTTAATAACTTCACTAAGAATTAGTTGCACCCATGTAGAGACAGGTAGGCTCATTAGTTATATAAGTAACTTATTAATTTCTCAAGTAAGACTCATTGCTCCATTAGACGGCAAACAAAATTTGTGTAATACAGCAAAGGTGTATGCGACAGCAGATTGTCCACCGAAATCGGTGTATTTTCACTTTTACAAACATAAATGATATTCTACTCTGCGTCAAAATAATACCCTGAATATACTAAAATACCATTTACACTAACAATTAATTATACGCAGAAATATGTCAAATTACAACAATTAATATGTAGCTGAAAATAAATTGCAACATTTGTATATTTTTTTCTCCGCAACAAGAAAATTTACACAGTCATCGCCTGTCATAATTATACTGTAATTCAGTGACAAATAAAAATAAACAAGTCGACTAAAATTTAAGTGGCAAAACGGAAGATAAGTTATAAAAGTATGGTCATTCATTTTATTAGTTCAATTTGACCAAAAAAAAGGTAATTTTATGTTAACAGATTGACACAGGTATAAAACACTTGTGATAATGACATATTTAGGAAACAATCAAACGTTTCACACATGGGAAATATTTTTTTTTCAAAGATTTGATTCAAAAAGTGTGAAGAATCCGCACATAAACTATGCTACAAAATCTGCAGGAACTGCGACCGAATATTACCGCTGCATGGGATGCATTGTTGCAGGCTAGCATTAGGACCTCTACGAAATCCATGCCGCGACGTCTGGCGGAATGTGTTCCCAAACATGGCAGTACCACGTCATACTGATAAACGTGTTGTTGCGGGTGCAACAAGACGCACGCTAAGGAGAGCTGCCTCGGGTGCCAACAATTACTAGTGATCTCAAAATTAATGAAATAAAGAAGAGAAAGACCAAAATTATAATCTACAATGTGGCTAAGAACTTAGACGCTGACGAAATGCTTTCAAATATTTATTATCAAAATATCCTACCTGAAGATTTGACAGAAGAAGAGTTTCGTAATCAAGCCAAAATAATTTTTAGAAATAGAAGAGGACAGCAGAAAAGTAATGTCATAACAGAAACAAGCCCAGAAGTATTTCAGTTTGCAGAGGCAGAATAATAAGATTTATATCCATTGGTTTGTCTACAAATTTAATGAATTAATAGTTCCAGCCCGCTGCTTCAAGTGCCTCAGGTTCGGGCACGTGCGTAAGTAATGCCGCTCGAAACAGTACTCTTCGCACTGCTCGGAGGTGGGACATGCCCATAACAACAATAC